>CP034372.1:1200000-2400000 GCA_003955835.1 Exophiala lecanii-corni | reverse complement strand
TTAGAGCAAGCATGGCGTAAAGAACTGGAGAATCCTTCTGCATGGCCTGTGGAAGGACTAGTTTTAGCCAAGGGTTGACCTCTGGAGCAGTTCCCACAACCTCGAGTCCGGTACGCCGCACAAAGTGGTCTAGCAGAGTCCACGAGATGGGATCAGTAAGCGCTTTGTTCTTAGGACGCAGTTGTAGTGTTCGAGTTACGCCACCAGTGATATGAGGCTGTAGACAGGCCTGAAGTTCTCGCAATAATGCTGCTGGCGGTGCAGTTCCATCGTAATTGATATTGGTACATATCGAAACAAAGCCGTGGTTCTGATGCAATTCCAACAACGGTATATAGGCCTCGAAGGCCTTCCCTGACTGCAAGTCTAGTCTCCAGCCTAGGTCTGATGCTGGCGTGCCTGTTGCGGTAGACTTGGCAACCGGCCAGGCACAGATAAGAGAGTTCCTCCGACACCCGCTACATATAGGGATTACCTCATTGCATTTCTTCGCCCGCAGCCGACAACACAGGCAACCGCTTTTTGTTCGTGCTCGTCGTGGCTTCATATTTGTCAATGTGAGCGCTGTTGATGTTGCATCTTCGGATGAAGAGGTTGAGTCCCAGACGTTGAGGGCAATCACCGGTTGAGCATCAGTCGCGTCCATGACGATCGATCAGCAGAACCATCTGCATAAGGTAGAAACTGTCCCTCGCTAGAGCTAGGTCATTTTCTCACATTGAAGTTGCCGACAAACTTCTTTTGTCCTTGTCGTTGTGCAGAAACGATGGCGCGGTGGTTGTTGGCGAGCGGGGTTCGGAGTTACGATTGATGGATGGCCTTACGAAAAGTAGAGTTGGTGAACTTGGCCAAAGCCAAGAGAGCAACGCTACGGTTGTTATCCGGGGATGGTGCCTGATAGAATTCTGATGCCTATCTTCCAGAGTCTGTTCTCAGCATGTTTGATGACAACGAAAATGATTCTATTTCAATTGGTGACCAATTGACAAGTGAACTCAATGCCATTACTCACTAGCTAACTTCTGAACTCAGGGAGGTATCCTCTTAGATACGTATTTGGGAAACCTGGGGAAAGAAAACCCATGATTTTCAAGGCCGTAGTTAGCATCATGCAGGTGTGTACAAAAGGTAACTCAAAACATTAATTCTAGATCTATTCTCAATGTTCTCTACTCGGACTTCCAATCATGATTGCCTGACGCTTCCGCAACATTCTGCTCGGCATGTCGTGCTGACATCTTCATTTGGGATCCATGCAAGATGCTGACTCGCCTTAGTTGTATTTTCTCGTATTTCGTAAAACTATACGATCATTCTCTACTTCCTCTTTGAGCCAACCATTTCTCTCGATCCACACCTCCATGGATGAATGTTGTACAGCAAAGAGCATTGAGGTTATATTCGAGAGAGGGACCCCTTGCCACTTCCCTCGGCCTGTAATGCTGTCAGCACTTCTTCGGCACCAGCTTGACCTGACCGAATGGCGCCTTCCATGTAACCTTTCCATATATATGAATATTCTGTTCCTACAAAATGGACATTCCCAACAGAATGTCTTAGGAGAGAGCCCACTGATGTAAGGACGCCAGGACCCATAACTGGAGACGGAGCACCCCAGATAAATGCCTCTTTGGACCATTCTTGCTCGATGGTGTTGACGGGGTAGGAATATGATCAACAACTGAACCGAAGATGTCGATGAACTGCTTCCACATCACCTGAGCTCGCGATTCTGCAGACAGTCGAGACCACTGGCGCCCAGGTTCTCCAACGATAAAACAGGAAATGGACCATTGGTCATCGTCCGGAATGCTTGTATCTCTTGAAAACGACGACGGACCCGAACCGGCTTCGCAGTCAAACGCACCAGACAGACCAGCCTCCTGCCACCAAGGAGTATCGAAAACGTAGATAGTCTTGCTATAGTATCCAAGCTTAGTACTAGTGCTCAAATGCTGCTTTCCTTCCGGTAGTGGAGGTGAGAACTTGATGTCATTGAGAATGGCGGTCGGTACCGAGACAATAACCTTGCGACAGCATAATAATCGCCCATCCCCTGTCGTCACTACGCATGAGCCAGATGATGACTGGGAGATTTCTGTTACGGCAGAATTTAGGAGGACGCTGCCTTGAGGCAGCTCTGAGGCCATTCCCTTTGATATTGCTTGTGTTCCTGCACATGGTTTCAGTCACAAATCGAAAGGGTAATCATTTCAAATCGAAACGTTTGCGGATCCACAAGCACTAACCTTGTCTTGCTCTTATATATTGCCCCCATGTTTGGTATCCGATAGGAGATTCTCGATCCCAGTCCCACTCTTGAAATAATTTATCATGAAGAGTGCACTGACTTCATGTGACTCAACACCCAACAAAGCGCGGGTGACGAGATTTGCAAAAGATGACCCGACGATGGTCGGAAGTTGTTGAAAACAATAATCTTTGAAAGTGACCGAATCAAGTTCATCGGCACCTGGACCCTTTTCAGGATCGCGAAGAAAAGACTGAGACACTTGATCATTCAGGTGCGAGATGAGACCGTACAGGGCTAACTGTTCATCCTTGGGGAGCTGCTTTCCATTAGCAGATGCCTACCAGCGATATCGAAGTCAACATGCGACCTGGAAGCATACTGGTGATTCTCCATATGGAAGAGCGACGTATCCGTCCTCTGAGATCTGGTGAATGACTTTGCCCGTTGCCCTCTGTATCTCGCCTTGGAGTTTATAGCGTTGAAACAATTTGTATATCTCGCTTTGGTTGCTGTCGTTGATCCATGCCGCACCAACGTCATTCAGTCCAGAGCCGGTCGGCCGTGATAGCACAGTTTTCGTTTTCCCTCCGACTTCAGAGCGTGCTTCGACAACGACACAACTGTAGTTCGCCTGATGAATTCTTAGAGCAGCTTGAAGGCCACTCAGGCCCGCTCCTACCACAACTACATCGATGGAGACGCTGCTAGCCGGCTTCTTGGCATCTGTGGAGGTCATCCTTGAGGCAATTGAACTTGGAGGGTTTGGTGAGGAACTGGCAGGCTAAGAGCTCCAAGTTTATGGCAAGAAACGGACAACTATATACATATAGCTCACAGAGATTTGTTTGGATATGTTACATGTGGCAAAAGACAAGTGAAATCCAGTGTCATGTCGAGGCACAATAATGAAGGCCATATTCCTACAACAAAGTACCGAGTGGTCATTGGTCTCCACTTATCTGAAATCTAAGCGCGCCTCCACATTTGATCTCCATATCTTTGAGTTTTGGTCCACCAACCGGCTAGGCATCTTTCATGCATGAGACTTCTATCAGACCAGGGAATAGTACTTCTTCCTTGAACCAGGTTTCTACAGGCAGCTATCTTGGCATCTCAAATCGACTTCGCCGAGTGGTCTCTCCACAACTTCGCAAAGAAAGAGATTCTCTCCTGAGGATTGTTACGGCCCTATGAAGCAAGAAACTCGCTGGATTCGGACTACCTGCGCGATAGATTCAACCTTGGAAGCCGATCGACCGGCCGTAGCGTTTAGATTTGTTCATGGGCGACTCGACATCATGCGTGACCAACATGGCGTCTTCACACTGCCAACAGCGCCGTGTCATCTTGGGCATCATATAAGGATGAGGTAGGTGGCCAGAAACCAAATACGACCGTCAGTCACTTTCCTCCCAGTCTTTCAAATATCTTGATCTTCAGAATCACCTACCCACCATGCCGCCCAAGAGACCAGAGTCCAAGACAACAAGTTTCTTCAACGTCAAATCTCAACCTGATCCAGGGTTTTACTCCCATGCGGCATCAATCAACGGAAGTAAACGCCTTATTTTCACCTCCGGTCATCTAGGCACCCAGAGTGACGGTAAATTCCCCACCGAGTACTCCCAAGAAGTCAAACAAGCATATCAAAACTTGAGGGAAGCACTTTCCACGGCGGGAGCACAAGTCCGCGATATTGTCAAATTGACATTCTACTGTGTCGGTTGGAATTTTGAAAATGTGGGAGAATGGCTGGAGCCAACTTCTGCATTCATGATTGACAATCTTGGGACCACCATCCGACCCTTGACCACTCTGGTCCCTGTAACCCACCTTGCTATACCAGGCGCACGCTTTGAGGTAGAAGCAGTTGCGGCCGTGGGTGGCTCAGGAGAGTTCTGGACAAGTCCAGAACTATCTTTGGGGAGTGAAAGCATCCTTCCTCCTATTAAGGTGGATGTCGTCGTCATTGGTGGAGGATTCAGCGGCCTCCAAGCTGCCCGTGATGTTCATGCTGCAGGTTTAAGTTGCATCGTCCTAGAAGCCAAGCATCGCATCGGAGGTCGAAGCCACTCGCACAAACTGACAAGTGGACCTGGAATAGTTGAGCTTGGTGCCACTTGGATCAATAAGACGACCCAGCCCAAGGCGTATGCATTGACGCAGAAATACAATCTTCAGTGCGCACAGCAGTATGATACAGGGATTTCAATCTTGCAAACATCGGATGGCAGTGTTTTGAGAAGTGAAGGAGGCTTCGCGCAGGTAGGATGCACCTAGTCTCATTTTTCGAATATGGCCCATCTGTGTTCTGGTTTTACTGATACGAAATAGCCTGCAGATCTTCCAGAGACCGCGCTGTTAGAATTTGTGGGAAAGCTAGACGCCGCCGCAGCAGCTGTTGATCTGCACAACCACGCTGCCGGCCTCGGGGAAGCAGACCTGTCAGTGGAGAAATGGATCGTGAAGCAAAATCTGCACGATTTCGTCGCGGATTTTATGCGCCATTTCGTTCGCGCACTAGTAGGCCGCGAGTCAAAGGAAGTCGGTCTTCATTACATTCTTGATTACATCAAATCAGGAGGAGGCTTCTTCAGCCTTGCGTCAGAAGGTGACTTTGGTGCTCAATCTCTCAAGATAAAAGAAGGTAAAAAAGGCCCCTAGCTTGGTCAACCATGCCTCAGAAGCTAATGTACGAATGTTGGCTCTTACAGGTACATCATCAATCGCCCATGGGCTTGCGTCTGAACTTCCTCTTGGAAGTGTCTACCTCAACAGCCCCGTCACTACGGTCTCTCAGTCCGCGTCCGGCTGCGAAATCAGCACGGCCAACGGCCTTGTCCTATCTTGCAGCAAAGCCATCATCGCCATCCCAACAAACACATACGAAGACATCAAATTCACGCCACCACTCTCACGCTCAAAACGCGCGATCACATCGCGCACCAAACCAGGAGTCTATGCCAAAGCTGTGCTGACCTACAAACAGGCGTGGTGGCGCGAAATCGGGCTCCAAGGCTCCTTCAGCAGCTTCGTAGGCCCCATCTGCTTCTCGTGGGAAACATCCGACGCAGAGACACAACAATACTCGCTCGCTCTCTTCGTCGCCGGTGACAAGGCCGCATCCTGGCACAAACTCTCCTCGCAGCATCGTGAGGAGGCTATCCTCGACCACCTGGCGCAGCTAGTGGGGCGGAACACGCGGCGCTCGTGGAGAAGGACCTACTCGAGGTCAACATCATGGAGTGGACCAAGGAGGATTTCATCGGGGGTGCGCCGACATCTGCGATGGGTCCAGGCGAGTTGGCAGAATATGGTGCTGCGCTGCGTGCGCCTTTCGGCGCCTTGCATTTCGCCGGCGGCGAGACCGCATATGAATGGAAGGGATATCTCGAGGGCGCACTACTTGCAGGCTCCCGAGCCGCGGCTGAGGTGGTCGGGAGTACGAAGCATAAGCTATAGTGGAATCTAAATTTGAACTGAGGGGGTAGTAAACTTGCAGAATGATAATTTCATATAGGGTATTGGACCCACCAGTCCATTCAGAGTGTTGCGTTCCGTGGATATATGGTTAAAATCCGCCTAGTGGCAGGGATGGCTATGCGGCGGTGAGTGCTAATCATGGGTGCCTGCTAGCAAAGCCTTCACATCCACCCGATAGAGGTCGTTCCGCGGGCAACAATTGTTTTGAAAGCTACCCAAGCGAATCCAAGAGAAGCTCACAACGATTCATGGAGCACGAAGACTGTCTGCATACTGGGAAGGCTGTCATACTTTTAGAGATTCTGTCTACATTCGCTTACGAGTGATTTACTCGAGTAGACTGATTATAGAATAGCTCGTCACCGGTGGCTAGAACGATCGTACAGATTGTTGTATCAAAATCTCCGTACGATCTGTAGAGGGCTTTCGTCTAATGATCCCTGTCAAAAATCTCGCTTTTCGTCTTCAATATTCTTGCAGGAGAGACTCCTATCTTAATCCTGCAGTACAATCTCTGGTCCACGGTAATTTTTCTTCGCATATACCAACCAATTAACCACACCAAAGACAAGGCATATGCCTATGATGACCGGCGTGTAATCTGCATTGAACAGGTTCTCGTCAGCTTGTTGAATTTACTGCAAAGATGAAGACCAAGAGTCTCGGGCCTCTAGATACTTTCGGATAACTTACTCATGCTTGCAGTTGTTGTGGGTAGAAACGCCGGGAAATTGAAAAATATGATTGTTAGGAGCGCGAAAAGAACCACCACAATGTTGGCGCTGTAGCCGACTACATTAGAGAGCGCGAATGGACGCGTTGGTGGTAGGTAGATTGCGCTCCTTTTGCGATACAGCAATAGTGCTGCCGGCATGAGGAAGGTCATCATTTGCAACACTACCGACGAACCAACAATGGCGTAGAAAGCTATATTCATGAAAATCAAGGTCAGAAAGATTTAGTCTTGAGTATCGGGAAGTGGGCGAGACAAGAAAGGAGAACACACCTGTCGAAGAGGCGAGGAAGACGCAGCCGCAGATAACCAGGATCGCCCATCCCGCCAAAATGGACCACACGGGAACCTGGAGTTTCGGGTGAATTATTTGAAGGTGTTTCGCGCCCATGAGGCCCTCGTCTCGTGCAAAAGACCAGATCATCCGCGATGTGGTCTCGACAACGGCATGAAGGACAAAGATGCCAATGACCACACCAACAACTGTAAAGCCGATGGCGATAGATGTGGAGCGGAATGTTTGAATTTGTACAACAACTGGGATGAACCTAAGATTATTTGGTGTTAGATGTTTTGGGGCAGCCAAAGACAAGGAAAGGGGTCTGTTGCTTACGTCGTGCTTCCGAGAATGGCGTCAATATCAGTCAAAGCGTACATAGTTGCCACGCTGTAGGAGAAAGCAGTGACAAAGCCGATTGAGACTGCGCTGATGATAGCTTTAGGTACCGTCTTAACGGCTTCTGTGCATTCCTCGGCCATGTGCATTGATGCATCCAAACCAGCGAACATGAAGCATGTTGTCGAAAGGCCTGTTATGAAGCATATAGCATCAGGCCAACCGGTGTAGTTGATCCACGTGGACCAGACAAATTCATTCGTAGCCTTCGGGGACGATCGTACAAGCGTGACGATCATGGTGGCAATGAAAAGCGATATGGTCAATGCGACTTTATAGAGTGACAACGTGTTAGCTATGGATACAGGGAAAAGTGCGAAGTTTGCACGCAGTACTCACATCCGATATTATGTGTCCAAGCTGCTTGTTTAATGACAAAAAGATTGAAAACATGAGCCCATGCCAAAATAGCGAGGTAGACGAGAAAAATATGCCACTTCTCAACGACAAAGTCATTGTTACGAAGTACCACCAAGGCCATGATCTGCTGGGTGATGATCAATGCAACGGCGGCACCAATGGCAATCCATGACATTATTGACAGTAATCCACAGGCATAAGAGAAAGTGCGACGCACTCCGGGCGGACTGAGGAACGAGACAAAGTGGTACTGGCCACCCGATGTCGGGTAAACAGAGGCCAGCTCTGCCATCGTAAGGGCAATGCATCCAAAAGCAAGACTGCTGACGACGACCCCATAAACAAGATTTACGGGCCCTCCTTGCAAAAGCGCAATCTGTATGCTGCCCGCAACGCCAGCCCAGCTGTTACAGATCACAAAGGAGAAGGCTATGATACTGACAATGCCAAAATGCTGCTTGTGTGGCCTGTTAGACAGATTCGTGATGGCGACCAAACCATCCCCTATCGAGACCGTTGGTACGATGTCTGGGTCTATGGCTGGCACTTTTCGCTCTAAGTTGCACCATCAGATTGAGGTATTTCAAAAGGATAGAAGACTACATACCTTCTTCGACGACACACATTTTGTTGTCCATGGAAGACGATCTGGTCGAAGTAAGCTGCGACATTTGCTTGTGTCTTGTGCTATGCGTTCTGATAACCTAAGGGTAATTCATCTGGCAGCGCACAGTAGATTTATAGGCCAGATATGTTTCTGATTCTGTAGTATTGCAGTATCGCTGCTATGAAATGGATTGAGAACCGGTGATTGGTCGGCCTATGCCTATAAGACGAGCACCGCGTTTAGATTGAGTTTTCAGTGTGCCACTCTCCTGCTTGCGGGCAATGCGAGATACGCCCTGCAGCCGCCCGGGTCCGTTCCAACATGATGTCCAACTCGCCACCAGGCACCGGGGCAATGGATAAGATCAGGGTCTGCGATCATGTGTAGGTGCGACGTTGGGACGCGTTTAGATAGTTTTAGTACTTGCAGGAATACGGCGCACTACCATTTCAGGACATGCATCGGGCTAGTCAGAGCAGAATCTGGCAATGGCATTGCGTCCGTCAGATCTCGAGGACCTTGTTTAGGAAAACCCTACCTTTGGCACCCGATTATTTAAGGCTTCAAGAGATAATGCATGGCTTTGACTATGATCTCAGCCCGCAGTTCTTGGTGTGAGGGTTTGTTTAGCTTCCAATAGCCGGTGACCTCGATGGCCTACTGATAAGAGACTTTGAACCCCGACTTGGAGACGTCAACCTCGGCGATGAAGAAAGGAACGATTGATCTAGAAGATCTGGGCTAGAGAAGCCCTGGTCCAAAGATAGAGACACCTCACCCCTTGCAATTGTCCGATTCAGGCAACTGAGAGTGGTGTCCAGCTTCGACTTGAGGCCTTAGTCTGCCTTGGAATTCGACATCTCCCGGACTGGTATGTCAGCTTTGCCAAGGGGAGTTGAATCTGCCCCGGACGCGCCCCACTTTAGGATGAGGGTGAAGCCGCGTTGTGCTCACCCAAGCTCGCCTCATTGTGCATACTCCGTACTGTAGTCTGTAGTTGATCTCCGCCAGTCGCAGCGCTATCATCACGGTTCTCTTAGCAACAACTTCGACTTTGGAAAGTCACATGATTAATCTTGGCGCGGATTGAGGCTATCCAGTGACTATCGTGACTACGCGTGGCCATCCTATCCACCTATCTTTGCGGAGTCCTCGTGTTTGAATCAATGTCTCATTGAGAACCTATGGGATCCAAGCGCCTGTAGGCACTGTGGTAGCTATGAACCGCAATTCGGCTCCAGAACAACACGAACTTGCGCGATGCTGCAAGAAATGCACAGAGATGTTCTCCACCCTGGAAGGACTACGCAACTTGGTATCGTCAACCGGCTTTGAGCATTATAACATGTACGACTTTTTGAACAGTATCCAGGATGGTTGCGAGCTATGTTCCCTGGTTGGTGACTTGATGATCATCGACCGTGACAGTAAGAAGCCCTTCGACGTTCTAATATTTCGCGCTAGGAGATCGGAGGAGCTACCAGCTGGCTCTAGGGCTGAAAGACTAGAATACCCATTCAAATCATTCGCACTCGAGGGCGTCCAGTTTTCGAACCCGCAATGGGCCAAAATGAACACGAGGGACTGGCTCGGTCTATACGCACAGGCTAGTAAGCTTGCTTTGTCGACACATGAAAAGTTTTCTCATGTATGCTAGATGATCCTGCAGCAAAATACGTCAAGGAACGGCCAGTCGAGAATGAATTAAATGGTCCAGCGGCGATCCAAGCTAGTCAACAGTGGTTGAATGAATGCCGAGAACATCATCAAGCATGTCCCCGTCAGGAAAACAACTCCCTACCTTCGAGGGTCTTGGACCTAGGGCAGCAGAATCGCCAACTTTCCAGTATCCGGCTGCATATTAGCAAAATAGGTGAGAGAGGTGACTACACAGCTCTGAGTTACAGCTGGGGTGGACCACAACATCACTCCACCACACGAGACAGGCTCGCTACGTACATTGAAAACATTGATACTACGCTACTGCCAGCAACTATTCAGGATGCGATTATTGTCACCAAGCAATTGGGCTTTCGTTATCTTTGGATCGATAGCTACTGCATCGTTCAAGATGACGAAGGGGACAGAGCTCGAGAGTTAAGCAAAATGCACCTGACATATAAAAATGCCGCTATTACCATTGCAGCAGCAAATACGACAAGTGTCCACCAGTCCTTCCTTGCCCGCGCAAACCAATCAATCACATCAAGCTCCGCATGTATGTCCCCAGAGTAGCTCAGGTACGATACATATTGTGAAGCAGGATCCGTTCAATCCACCTCTGGAGCCGTTAGAATCAAGGGGATGGACTCTGCAGGAAGATGTTCTATCTTCTCGTCTTCTCATATACGGCACTTTGGAGCTTCTATGGCGTTGCGATACCTTACAAAAGAAGACTCCGATGGAACTCGCCTCATACATCTATTACCACTCTACTGTATCACAATCTTCAAAGCTCATCAAAAATGTTCGAAAAGCACACCAGAAGCCAGTTTCTTACCCAAACAAGAGCCTCGCTGACCAGATTGAATGCTGGTCCTGGGTGATCAATGCCTTCAGCGCTCGTAGGCTCAGCTTTGCCTCGGACCGTCTTCCTGCTCTCGCAGGGATTACATCTGAGCTGAGAAGTTCCTGGGACGACACATATCTGGCCGGACTTTGGCGACGAAGCTTAGTATACGGCCTCTGCTGGCGCCGGGATAACGAGAAGGGCCGAGGACGTATTTCACCGGATGAGCCATCTACAACTCCAAGCTGGTCATGGGTAACAGTGAACGGCGCTATCTACATGCCTCGAAATGCTCCAGGTTCAAGAGATATGATGTTTCCACTCGCAAAGGTACAGGAATGCACTATCGAGTTGGCTCGTTCAGATATCCCACTTGGGACGGTCAAGGCTGGTAGACTCGTACTCTTCGCGCAGTTACGAGATGCCAAAGACTTTGCTTTGCCCCAGGCCCGACATGACATCTTCACTAGCCTCTATGGAGACAGAGAGGAGCTCCAGATCCAGGACCCAACTCTATATTTCTTGCGCTTAGGATGCCTGCACGACATAAAGACGAGGCTAACACGGCGCCTCGAAGATAGGCCCGATCCTAAAGATTCGGTAGGTCTTGTTTTGCGAAAACGGGAAGCCGGCGACTATGAGCGAGTGGGCTTCTTTGACGATCGCTCATTTGGTGACCATGATGCGTGGGCGGATGTACCTAAACATTTAGTCGTCATCACCTGAAGTCTTGAATGACTCCTCAAATCAGCACAAACGGAATATTTCTTCTTCTTCTTCTTCTTCTTCTTCTTCTTCTTCTTCTTCTTCTTCTTCTTCTTCTTCTTCTTCTTCTTCTTCTTCTTCTTCTTCTTCTTCTTCTTCTTCTTCTTCTTCTTCTTCTTCTTCTTCTTCTTCTTCTTCTTCTTCTGCTTCAGGATAAACGTTGTTGCCGGATAATTAGTCTGGTTAGCTATTATACTCCTGCTGTTGTCGAGGGTTATCAAGAGCTCATGCTTGCGTATTGAGTTGCCGAGATTACAGCTATCTCAGGAACGCTCTGTTCGGAAACCTCTTGGATAGCGATGTGCCCTTAGACAGACAGGTCCCGGTAAACCCAGAGAGCGTGGAGGAAGATCAATGTGGGACGTCAAGAGCACTCCTGAATCAGCCGGATGTTTTCTCAACCTCGACGAAGTCATCAAAAAGGGCTGGGCCCTACGCCAGTGAACGAAACTTAGGGCGGTCAGCGAATGACTGCTTTAACCTCATTGATGCGATTGACCGAACTGGCCTTACTGTGGTGGTAGGGAAGAAAGTCACACCTACAGCGACCGAGGCTTATGTGCGAGCGTTCGATCGACCCAGGGTTGCCCAAGACCTTGCATGTCACAAGGGATATTGGCCCATTTCAGTTTATTTTGATGCAGGCTCGAAGAGGACATGAAACCTCAAATGAAAATTTTATCCAGTATTCTTTGATTGTTAGGGGTGGAATGTCCTAGCGTTTCACTGCATTTGTACGTGTCGTGGTAGAATAAGTATCTTGACTCCGGAGTGTGTTAGCGCGTAGGGGGCGAGCGGGCTCTTGGGTTGTTGACTACCTCTGCTTGGCATCATCTGTGGCTCTCCCGTCTCACCCTTGCTGTGTTGAACTACATCTTCTCAGCATCGCCAGAACCTCGGTGGCACGTTTGTGAATCTGTCATATGTGCTCGTTGGACCAGGGGTCGTCTCTCTCCGCACCGGTATTGTGACTTTTGTCGTTGCTACGAGTGGACCATTCTCGAGCCTCGAACATTATGGCGACAGCACATGACATTCGAAGCCAGTTCTTATATTCATCGGCTCAGGCTCTATTCCTGTCGAGTCCTTCCACCTCTCAACATCTATTGAGAGAAAGAGTGCAAATGGATAGGGAAGACAACAAGATCATCCCAGACAAGATGGGGCACGTGTGTTTGGCCTGTGGAAATTTCCTTCTGTCTGGCTGGACGACATCGACCAAGTTAGTTTCGCGGGGAAAGAAGTCAACGGCGAATATTAACAAAAGGGCCCCCGAGACAAGCAGGGTAATAAGCAAATATCTTAAGTGTTCAACATGCGGTCGAACAACCAAACAGAGGTCGGAAGTCAGAGTCAACAAGCAGCGTGCCCGTCATGGTCAAGCAGAGCCCCCGAATTTGGATACAAAAGCACCTGCAGTGGTTGCTGATATCAAACCCACAACACCGTCTAAGCTGACCAGCAAACAAAGGGCTAAAGCACGAAAAGATCGAGAAGGCCTCCAGGCTCTTCTTGGCCGCACGTCACAAACTGCTCCTACACCTCGTCTCAATCTGATGGACATGATGAAGCGATGAATTTTACATGGTCACGTGCTTCTGGGAGCACCATGTCCTTATCTCAGCCAGCCTTGCGTTACCCGCGCCGTGCCCAGACTCGACATGTTTCTAAGGGCAAGGCTGGGCTTTGAGCCCCTCCAGCCCCCCTCTTATCTCCCCCGGAGTAAGGCCAGTGGGCAATGGGCACAGGTACTAGGCATTGGTACTGGGCTTGTTTTGGGCACGTTTGGGCTCTCACTGTGGCTACCCACCAGTCCAGATCCTCCGTTCTTGGCGTACGTCGATCTTCGGCAACCCAAGTTTTTTTTTTGTGTTTCCAGAAGCCTCTCACAGCCTCTGCGTGCCTTTGTCACCATCACCAAAACAAGCCCCACCATAAAAATCGCATATCTTCATTCCTTGTCAAAGTTCATTCCACCACCGATCCGAGCCAAGTTCAATATAGATTGATCACCGACGATTAACGAATAATGACTGCCACCAATGCGCCGAGCGTTCTACACGCCGATCCCAATGAAACCGGGGTTTATGAAATCGAGAGTTTGTGTATGAATTGTCGCGATGATGTATGACTCTTATCCTCCCATATATCACATTCATGTTAACTTTTCTCAGGGCATGACTAGAATTTTACCGATCAAGATTCCCTTTTTCAAAGATATCCTCCTTGAATCCTTTTCATGCGATCACTGCGGGTGGAAGAACAATACAGTCAAAAGTGCTGGACAAATACAAGAGAAGGGCTCTAAATACACATTCAGGTTGGACAATGCTCGAGATCTCCAACGACAAGTAGTCCGAAGCGACACTGGCATTTTCAGGATCGAGGATATTGATCTTGAAATGCCCCCAGCCCCGGACAGCTCACCAATCTGGAAAGCATGATTATGAAGATCAAGACCGACTTGGAGTTTGATCAGCCCACAAGGAAGGAGACGACTCCCGATGTTTTCAATGCCCTCCAAGTCATCATATCCAAACTAGACAACATGCTCCAGGGCTCTGCTTTTCCCGTCACAGTCTCGTTGGACGACATTTCGGGCAATTCCTTCATTGAGCCATCCACTGACGACAAAGAATCAAAGTATAGCCGACAGGACTATTTGCGGACACATGAGCAGAATGCTCAACTTGGGCTTGTTGCTGATGTTGAAGAAGATGCCTCGGAAGGTGGCGGCATGGAGGGTGTCAATATCATTGACAACGAAGTATACGAACTTCATTCCGAATGTCCAGCTTGTTCGAAACCCTGCACAGTCAACATGAAGAAGACAAATATTCCTCATTTCAAAGAGGTCATCTTGATGGCCACGGTCTGTGATCATTGTGGCTACCGTACAAGCGACGTCAAGACTGGAGGTGAGATACCGGAAAAGGGAAAGCGCATTACCCTCGAAATCAAGACCTTGGAGGACATGTCAAGGGATATCCTCAAATCAGAGTCATGTGTTCTCCGGAGTCTAGATCTTGGTCTTGAAGTCCAGCCGGGGACACTGGGAGGACGATTCACAACAGTCGAGGGATTACTTACACAAGTGCGGGATCAGTTACATGGCCAGATTTTCAACATTGGCGATGAAGATCTTGCTGGAGGAGACTCCATGGCTTCTGAGACCAAAACCAAATGGGAAAACTTCTTCGACAAACTGGACCGTGCCATCAGAGCTGAATTTTCGTACTCAATCACCTTGGAAGATCCCCTAGCCAATTCTTTTGTTCAAAAGAATGTTGATTCTGGTGATGATCCTCAAATCACCACCGAAGAGTATGAGCGGACCGAGGAGGAAAAAGACGATCTCGGGCTTACTGACATGAAGACTGAGGGATATGAGAACGACAGCGATGAATGATACTTTCGGAAATGGTTGATTCGCCTATGCCAAATCGTCTCGTGTATTTGATTTTCTCAGTACTTGGAAGCAGTCCTTCAACTGATTCTTCAAATGGTTATGGGACAAAATCATCATGAAGCGCCGAGCCTTGTCTAATGGCAGATGTTGAACTCGCCAGAAGTCCGACTGGCCTTTCGTGGATGACAATCAAGGCTACTAACGATTCCTATGGGCACTAAGATTGACAAGACTCCATTATCACCTCGCTGAATTCACGCACAGGGTACTGGTTCAAGTATTGTACCGACAGTTCAACGAAACGAAGACATTGTCGCCGAGGCAAAGAAAGATAGCTGCTTATGGTCTATTCGTTGTCCAAAGCGTCTTGTCGTGGGACTCTTCCGCACTCCTCGGCGGCTAGGACTTCCTGCAAAGACATGACTGCCTGCGTTCATTGTGTCCTGATTCTTCATGAGATGTTGTCCAATCGAGACACAGTCTCCACAGAGGAAGATACTGTTGCCTTGAATGCTTATGCGCATGATTTGCGACATGGTATTTGAGATGATTATGATGGGATGTGGGAGCCAGACCATGAAGCCAAGTATGGGCATCAAGAATATCTTGTCACGCACGCCGAAGTGAGGCCAGAGAACGACTTGTTACTATATCATAGAGTAGATCTTCACGCAGCCAGCAGGCCTGCACACAATCTAGGCCTTCCTCGTGCGATAATTGTGCTGTACTAAAATCATGCCGCTTTCTCGTGACTAGCAGACTTGACTAGCAGACTCAACTAGTTCCTGTGGGACTAGCGTGCCTTAATCCACTTGTGAATGACTTCATCGCAGTTCAATTTTCCCTCGGTCTTTCCGGCTTGTGCCTCGTGTTTTGTTGCTCCGTGCTTCACTTCCACTTGCACCTTCGTACTCGCATAACGACTTCCATCATGTTGTTTTGCCGCCCATTCCCTACGAATTGCTAGGAGATGGTTCCAAAAGTCGGCGCAGCTCGATGAACAACATTGAAACCCAGACATTGTGCTGAGACACTTTGCATCATACTCCGCGAGTCCGCACGATGATCAAGCCCTCCATAACCACCGCCTTGAATATCAGTCCTTGCCTCCTCTAGCAACTGAGTCTACAGCGGTAGCTCTCAGATCATGTCCCATGGCGCCCAGAGCTCAAAGAAAGCCCATCCTACCTTTCATTTCCTAGCTGGCCTGACTTCCGGTGTCTCGAGCGCCGTACTTCTGCAACCTGCCGATCTTCTCAAGACTCGAGTGCAACAAAGCCGCTCCTCCTCCCTACTACCCGTCTTGCGATCTATATTGTCCGGTCCTCATCCTATTGCTAGCCTATGGCGAGGCACCACTCCCTCGGCTTTACGAACTGGATTCGGTTCCGCTCTGTATTTCACCTCCCTTAGTTCCCTGCGCCAGATTCTCGCCAATCAATCAGTACAAACAACTCTCAGCAACAATGCCCTCCTATCTCATGGATCCTCCGTTCTGCCCAAACTCTCCAATGTACAAAACTTGCTCACTGGCGCAAGCGCACGCGTTTTCGCCGGGTTCGTCCTGATGCCAGTCACTGTGATCAAAGTGCGCTACGAATCGGATTTCTATGCATATAAATCTATATCTTCAGCTGCTCGATCTATCTATGCAACAGAAGGTCTCAAGGGCTTCTTTTCTGGTTTTGGGGCTACTGCTGTGAGAGACGCGCCTTATGCAGGGTTGTACGTTGTATTCTATGAAGCAAGCAAGGCGAGGTTGAACAAACTCTTCACTTCGAGTCGTGAGGACAACAGACGTTCAGCTGGCTCTAGTGCGACCATCAACGCATCTAGTGGAGTACTGGCGGCTGGGTTTGCAACTGCTGTAACGAATCCTTTTGATGCGGTCAAGACGAGGTTACAGTTGATGCCACAAAAGTATGGAAATCTTCTCAAGGCGACAAGGTTGATGATCAAAGAGGATGGGATCAAGAGTTTCTTTGATGGTTTGGGCCTGAGGATGGGCAGAAAAGCCTTGAGTTCGGCTTTGGCGTGGACAGTGTACGAGGAACTTATTGGAAGAGCTGAGCGCTTTGTTTCGAGACATGATAACGACAGGGCCGTGGTATGAACGAGAACATGTATCAGGTTCATGGCTCAGAGTTCTCACGCCACCTTCGATATTGTTGGAATTGGGGACGGGTTTGGAATAACGAATGATGGTCTTGTGACTAGCCCAATTTCTCGGCATACTTCCGACCGCCAGGCTTTGAAAACATCAACGCATGGGTCAAAACGGACTTCTGTTATGAGCTCCGAATACTTACGCTTACCACATTCTCTCACGAAACATCTCAATCAACCCACTTGATCTCAATGACACCATCTCTAACCTTTTCCACGACTCTAACGAACGATCATATAAAAGCAAAGAACCATCTCTACTCAATTAATTCGGGACGAGGATCGAAGATTGACATATCTCTCCTCTCACCAATCCGGTGACTCACAATACCAATCTGTACATTAACTCAAAATGTTGAACAGGGAATGGAGAATTTTGAATGTCTGAGGCGTTGAAGCAAGACCGGCTGGAGTAAGTCCGGGGACACAAAAGGGAAAAAAGGAGCTGGGCCAGTTGCTCGCTAGTTGTATTGATCACTATAAAAACTACTCCGTATGTACAATTGAACCTCGTCTGATCTACTGCCTGTAATGCCATACATGTCCTGGGCGAAAACTGCGAGGGGCACCTACGGGGCAAAGTCAAAGTCAAAGTCGCTAGCAACTAGTAACTAACAACTATGTAACAACGAACAGCCAACAACTAGTCGCCTACTACCAACTACTGACTAGTTAGTATATAGGTAGGTACTAGGTATGGTAAGGTAAGGTAGGCACGGTAAGGTAGGCACGGTAAGGTAGGCACGGTAAGGTAGGCACGGTAAGGTAGGCAAGGTAAGGTTACTAACTAGCCATAGATAAGAGGTAGCTATGCTATATTATGCTATGCTATGCTATGCTATGCTATGTATTTATGTGATCATCAAAGGGATACCGCGTCTTTCATCCTCTGCTCTCCTCTCCTCTGCTCTGCTCTGCTCTGCTCTGCCTGCGGTGTTCGCTCTGTCTGGTTTGTTTGTGTGAGTATGAGTATGACGGGGCTGTGGGTGCTAACTAGCAACTTCCAAGGCGAGAGGCAATCAGGAGGGATTTTGTGCTGCGCCTTTGCCGGTGTCCGTCGTAGCCAGTGATGCCACCCACTGCCGGCCGGTGGGTAGGAGGAGAACCTGTGATTGCGACTCGACTGACGATTTCGACTGACGATTTGCGTTGGAGTTAGAAGGATAAAAACAAGGTATGTAGTTGTAGTTGTCGTTGTTGTATGCAGATAAATAACAGGTACGGTATTCAAAGAGATATTGACAGAAAAGATGAACCAACGAGAAAACCGAACAACAATATTGGGTATCAGATAACCGCCTGCTTGAAACATGCAACCAAAAAAAACCATAAACAAAAATTAAACCATAGCGATGGAGATCTGTTGCCGGGTTTAATCTCTCGATGTTGATGTCGTATCCTTTTCAAGTTGCCATATGCCATAAAAATATCAAAAGAATCCGTCATTCCATCGTGACAACATCGAGAGTTCCGTCCAGCCCTAGTAGAATTACCAAATGGTAAATCTGTGTTCCGTGAATGTTTTTTGTGACCCGGCTTGCCCATGCCATGTAAATCCACCAAAATCCCTTAGTTACAACATTATGCATTCACATTTCTTATGCATACCGTGTTCCTCATTCAAGCATTCATCAACTTGTAGTCGTGTGATTGGACAACTGGAGAGATTTTCCCTCGACCTTTGTCTTGAAGATAATGTGGACGGCTGTGGCCATTCATGTAACCACTTGCACTCCTATTAGGGAACTCATCTCCAGTACCACCCGAACCTGGTCCGACAATTCTTTCACCTTCAAGACCACGGAGCTTGGCACAAGCATTGCCCAACAATCCAGCCGCTTCATGAGTCAGCTCCCATCGCGTACTCTCAAAGGATTCCTTGAGGATCATGAGTAATCCTAGACACCGATTCTTTCCTTTCACGCCTTCGAGGTCATCGGGAGCTCGGACTCCCCCAACTCGGCTCAGGTAATCGCGCATGTCCTTTTCTTTCTGCGCATAGGTCTCAAAATCTGATTCCTTTGGGGTTGGCTGGATGGGGCCTTCTAAAGCGAATCCATAACACCAGACAACCAAAGCCGAGATATACAAGACCCAGGGACGGTTGAGAAGGAAGTCATCTCGAGCTATGTACTGATTCTGCTCGAATGCTTGGGGAAGAATGGGGCTCGCATGGCCATATAGTCGACTGCTGATGCCATCTATGGCTTCATCTGGAGGAACAAGTACTTGGGCAATAAACTTCAGAGCATAGAATGCAGCATCACGGGCTGATGCTTTGGTGGCCCAGCGCTCAATCTTCTCTCGAATAACACTGTAATCTTTGGGTGTAATAGAACGTCCCAACAAGCGATTTGCCCCAGCAAAAACTTGACAGTCTACAACATCCACGTGCGCTGCAATGTGAGCAAGGTGATGGAGCACTGTCCTCGATTCAAAAATATTCTCGTCGTCCACTGGTCGAAGCATGCCGTGAATTGTCACTGCCGGAGCTGGCACTGGAGAGCTTGGGGCGGGAGCGGCCTCCGCTAGGGCTTCGTCAAAATCACGCTTCCAATTATCAAATGCGCGTAGGAGTACGCCTTTCCACTTATCAGGGCCACCAAATGAGGTCGCGGTGCGTGGGCCCAGAGACGAAATTTGTAGATCTCTCTGAGTCATATGCCAGGACACTGACAAAAGCCCTGCCATGATAATGGTCCGACCAAAGGAGTTTGTTCGAACTCGTTGGCCATTGAGAGTTTTCTTGAGACCTTCAAGGAAAAGGGTAGGCTTGACACCATTGGTTTGTAAGGATGACTGAACACGACCAGCCTCTGAGGGGGACACGGCCGACCAAAGACCTTCGTCACAGGGCAGGGGTAGTCGCATTTCGTGAGCAACCATTTTCGCAGCATGGCCGAACATCGTGGCATGAGTCGAATCAATCACAAACGCGCCAAAGGCAGCTCGTCGTGTCGCCTCGGTCGTGATCCATCTGTGCCAAGAGTCTTCGGATTTAGACGACTCGGATGAAGCAAAGGCAAGAGAAGTTCTGCCACTGTCCTGTTCTCCCCTTAGACTTGGAGGCGAATCAGAGGCTGAGCGGCCGAGGAGTGAGCTACCTCGACGCATGAGGGTCAACGTTGAGTCATGATGAATATGAGCCCTTTCATGCAGGGCTCTTGTCGCGTACATTTTCTCGTATGTCTCGATCAAGAGAAGGGTCTGGAAAACCCACAATTTGGCAGGAGGTCGGAAATCGGCATCTCGGATAATCTCCCATCGAATATGCCACGCGACAAAGTTTGCAAATTCGGCAGCAGAATCAGTAAGTGAGGTTCCATATGCCTTGTCCAAAGTGGCGGCTCCAATCGCAATGACAGCCAGGAGCAGAAGGTGCGGTGTCCGATCGGCGGAAAAGGTTGGTTTGTGCAAAATTGGTAGCTGTGCATGTTGGTGATACCAGTATGAGCCGATGTAGGTATGCATCATCCTCAAACTCAAAATATGACCCTCGGCGTCGATATCTCCTTCGAAGACAGAGTCCTTCCGCTTCTTGACAGCATCATGCGGGCGTTCAATGAATTGAGTCTGCATGAGATCGAGGAGTTCTTGTCTTTTCGCCTCAGACATGATGTATTGACTCGTCGCAGTGGCGCCGAGAAGGCTGTTGACGCTCATGGGATGGAGAGGCTGATTGACATTGTAGTGATTGGTGGTTGACATGGCATTCATGTTGGGGTTGGCATTCGTCGTTGTCGGACTTTGTGAAAAGAAGGGTGTCATTAATTGAGCGTCCTGTCCATTGTGACCTTGAATGTAGTTGGGTGGTGAGAAGCTGTTTGAACCCGAGTTGTTGTCATTGAATAACCATTGTGTGAAATCATCGGCAACGGTAAATGGTGTTTGGTTGTAATCATCGCTTCCGAAAACCGGAAAGCCATAGGCGGCGTTCATGTCGATGGAAGAGATATGGTTGTTCATGATAGGGTATGGATAATGGTCATTCGTGGCCAAGCCGTGTGACACCGCGGCAGCGAAAGCGGCGTCGGACGATCGTGTAGTTCCTGCGCCCTGATAGCTCGAGGCATTATAATTCATCGTCGACATGTCGACGGGTTGAAGATAAGCATTGCTGTTTGCATTCGTCCTAGTCACCACACTATCGGAGTGTGAACGGCCGCCAGCAAGGCCGGGGTTTCCAACAGATGTCGAGTATTGGTGAACGGGAGATTGTGGAAGGCCTGGGATGGAATTTCTCTGATTGGGACGGACTTGTGCAAAGGAAGCGTGGTTGGTGCTGACGTCTCCATGGAAACTTTGGCGACGTAATTCGGGCTGCCAGGCAGGGGGATCTTGCTTTTGGTAAGGACTCGGTCCACTGCTACTGTTGCTACCGGTGCGATGCAATGAAGGCTCTGGAGCACCCATGGCGCCTTGTGGGGTCTGAGGTTGATAGCGTGGCTCTGTGGACGCCGTGGAGGGTGACACGGTGTTACTGGACAGTTGCACATGTGGCTTATGTTGTGTTTCGGATGGGTGAGGAATGTTCGAATTCCCGAGTTGGGTTTGTTCGTCATACAGTGGACTCTTCAGATTTGGTGCGGCCATAGAAAAGTTGTTCTGAGGAATAGAATGCTGTGCAGATGGAGGCGGAGGGGCTGAGCAGAGCCCGATTGCGCAAAGGTATCGCGCTTGTGCAGTTGAGAGCCATGGGTTGTGTGCCGCTCTCTATGTCGAATGCACAGATCTTGTCGAACAAAGTACCTCAAACAATCAGGGTAATCGCATCGATATATCGTCTTGGGAGTATCTTTCCAAAGGGTTTAGCCATGTCGAGTTACAAAGGCCTAGGACAACTTACGGTTCAACTGATGGCGATAGAGGTGTTCGGCACGGGAATAGCTCTTCCCACAGCCTTCATGTTTGCATTCAAACTTTTTGTCTGGGTTTGGTTTGACCACTCTCCTTCGCTTCTTTGCGGGCTCTTCCGACTGAGCCTCTTCTTCATCGATACCGGGCTGGAGATCATCCGCCGAGTCGTTGTCGTCTTGTGTCTTGACATGTTGATCTGTCTGGGGGACAGCATCGGTCTCGGCCATAGCAAATACCACGGCCCGATCAGAGTAAGCCTAAAAGCTCACACAGCAGGAAGCCCAGCAACCAACACAGGTTAGTTGTCGTGGATCAACCACCATCATCGACCAAGGAACGATCCGTTGAAATGCGATGTCGCAATCCAAGCGCAAGGGCAGATACACCAAGGGGCCGGTCCCGTGAGATGATCAGGTTAGAGCGGCCAACGCGCAGTCTGGCCAGGGCAAGGAGATTGGAAGGGATGGATCGTGGGCGATGGTCCTCCAGAGGTCTGCTCGAACTAGGCAGGAGTTGGGTGGCTCGAGTAGCGGCTCTCGAGGTAGGGAGAAGCCGTTGGGTCGCAGGGACGAGGCTCGACGATTCGGTAATCGAGGAGAGGATGTGTAGACTGGCGAGATGGAAAAGAATATGGGGGTGAGGGAGAAGATTGTGGGATGCGGGATGAGAGAATAGGACGTCGTACGCTCTTTCGCGATGCAGGTACCGGGGCGTGCAGGATGTGTAAGTTCAGGTGACCTAGTCAGAGGGGTATCAAGGAGTTTGAACTGTGGAGGATTGATTGCTTCTTCTGTAGCTCCTCATGGCCTGGTCTGCCTGAGGTACGAGTATCTGGGGTGGCGAGATGATGTGCTTGGTGGGTTGGTTGTAAGTTGTGGAGGCGAAATTCCCAAGTGACTAACTACGGAGTTAGTGCGTGGCAGAGAGGTTCGTTGCTTCTGTGCGGACGGGAAGTCTGGGTTGGTCGGGTGAGGCCGCAGTTATGCTTGTCTCTTGCGACATGGGGAGAGGGGGATGGGAGATGGGAGATGATCAGGCTAAATCGATCTGGTGGTTAGGAGGATTCCGTGTACTGTAGGTGCCGTGTACTGGACATGGACATGGTGTAGCGGAGTGCATGATCCAGTGAATAAACACGAGACTGTGTGAGGGACGGATGTGCAGCTGTGGCCGACGCGGGATGATCAGTAGTTGGTGGAGAGAAGGAGTGGGTAGTGACTGGTGGGTGGGTGGGTGGGCGAGAGAAAGGCGAGAGAAAAGAGGTGAGGGACGGGGCAAGCCAGGCATGGCAAGCACGGGCAAGGTATGGAGGAAAGAAGAGGAAGAGGAAGAGGTGGTGGTGGTCATCAGCGAGCTGGAGGTCCCAAGGCATGGCTTGGGGGACTCGAGGCATGGTTGACAAGGCATTTGACAGGGCACACAGGCGATGACCCGCATACCCCAGGCACCCAAGAGGCAAGCAGGCCTCCTTAGCCCTTGGGATTGATCCCCTAGCTAGGTGCCCTTAGCCTACAGTAAAGGCTGTGGCTTAGGCGGAGGGGCTGATGTGCTCAATTAAACTACTCCGTATGTACAACTTCTCAGGGTTTGGTTAGGGGTCTGAGTCTGGCTTAGCACTAACTAGTTAACTACTCGGTAGACACCTAGTTAGTACTCCATACTTACAGAATGGTTAACTATCCGAAGTTATCCAGTAGTAGAGAGGCAAAGGAGCCACTGAGGCTAGCCACGGTTGTGGTAAGTTGCGGAGCCTGGCACAAGGACTACGGAGTAGAGCACGAGATGGGTAGATGGGTGGAGGCCCAATGGCCACTCAAGTACTGGTCACTGGCTGCCCCTCGAGCCTGCAGTTGCCTGCACGGAAGCCGAATGGGCTTCATGGGTTGAGCTTGGCCTCGGAGCGTACAGATGCCGTGTGCTCACTGGTTAGGTCGCTAACTACCTAGGTAACTACCTAATCGTTAGTTAAGTTGGTTAAGCACGCCGTATGGAGTTAGTTGCTACTAACTACTAACTAACCCCAGCCAGAGTTTTCACTGGCACCTATTATTGTACAGTAGGCACCTAGTAGGTGTCGGGCAGCCAAGTAGGGAATAGTTTGCAGTGCTCTACTGTAACTAAAATCCCCGTGCTTTCCAAGGGGTGTACGGAGTAGACTACAGGACATCGCATTGTGGCAGGCAAGAAGCGCCGAAGATGCATCCAGTACGGAGCCGTCGAGAGTCGGACTGCTGGATCGCTGACTTTGTTGGTTAGCACAGAACCTCCTGGGAAGTACCTAGTAGCTAGTAGCTAGTAGCTAGTATTAAGTATCACGGAGTAGGTACCTATCACCTATCACCTAGTACCTAATATCTACCGAGTACAGTATCGCGAGTTCATCTCAGGTGCGTGTCCCCAGTCAGTTGTTGAGCTCCAGTGGCTTGGATGGCTCCAGTAGTGGCTTCGTATTGATGCACTTGGTGGAATCTGGAGTATCCATGTCCTTGCAAGTTGCCATGCACACGTCGTATGCTCGACTCTCGACCTCGAATCACATGCAGCCCTGGCTCAAAGTAGATGGAAAGAGCATCAATGTCACCAACAAATCCATCAGCTTTAATCTGCATGAATCCACTGGGCTGGTGACTTTGAGCAACCGCTATATTAGTTAGTACCGACAGGAAGTTGATGTCCAAACGCTGTCCACAACTCCATGTACCCGATTACGGTTCTTCTGCGCGCCTCAAGGTAAAGCGACTTCTTGCCCTTCGATGAAATTATGATAACGAGGTTTACGGAATGTCTGCTGTCCGGAGCAGATAGCCATGTAGAGGGACCACGAGGGACTTGGACATGCCACGACATGCCAAAGTACTTTCCCTGAAATTACTGTACTTTTTACAGTAGGTCTACTCCGTAACTCGTTACCTAGCAGTCAACTAGCGTTAGTCTCGAGCGAGTGCCCTACTACCCAGTGACTCAAAATACGGAGTACATTAGATGTCGATCGCTAAAGACGCGGGACCGAGGGGCTGCTCAGAAGGAGCTTGGACTAAACGAGGAAGTAATGGTCGCGGGGTGTCGGGTGTAGGGTTGGGTCCACCAGTCATGACCATGTTGAACTAAAGCATGCACTTAAATTTATGAATGTTGGACGAAATTAGAAGTCAAGAGAGGGAGTAACCTAGCAAAGGCCTCCTGCGCACTGAGTAGGGAATGTTGGGCAGTTGTTGGATTGACCTCAGGCTTAAGCGGGCAGCGAGGCCCCTTTAGTGCTTCGATGTCTCTAAAAGGCCTCGGGCTCTCTTAAGTATTGGAACAACACCCAAGGTTCTGCCTGACTCCCAACATCTCAGGACTCTGCCACCATCGCTGGATAAACGCGTGGGATCAATCGACCTTTCTTCATGAGCTTCTTCAGAACAAGGAGACAAGACATACCTCAAGTATTAATGGCTAGATGAGAGGCAATTAGCTTTGGGCCCTGGATCAGATGGCTGATCGAAGCACCAATTTAACCTACTGAGGTACGCACTACGGAGTGTACATACGGAGTACTTGGAGGATGGCGCCTGCGCCGCCTCCCGACTCCCGACTCCCGAGCCCGTCACTAACTAACTACGGGGTGGTTAAGTTAGTTAATCAACTATGCCGAGAGCAGCCCCAGGACAAAGAGGACTAAAGCCCTAAAACCCTACAGTCCTCCATACCTCTAAATTGAACCCCGCTTATACCCTGGGGTTAAATGACCTAAGGACGATGGGATCTGTGGCCTTAGCCCCTTGTTGCCCTGCCTGGTGGTGCCTATAAAGTTCAGGTATTCCTCAATTCCACAGGTGCTTCCCAGGGCCTAGCTGGGGCCGAGGGGGCCTAGGCTGTCACCGCTGCGGCACGCTCGCTAGTTGCCGAATCCAGCCAAGGTTTGTCGACTGAGGCTGGAAGACCGGGAATGGGGTATGAATGAACAATGAACAGAGGTCATCAACCTCTAGGTACTTAAGAATTGCCGAATCATGAATCATGACTCACGTATCGGGCTGCAATTCTCATCTGGCGAGATGTAGTATCACAGTACATAATACTAAGTCCTTGGTACTGTACGTGGTAGATGCTTGGGACTTGGGACTTGGGACTTTGAGAACTGTATGTACTCCAGACGTGCGTTACCCCACCTTCCTTAAGGCGACCGTAGCCATCTAGGTTTCGTTGTATCCAGTAAGTACGGAGTAGCAAGTACTCATTCACCTCGACCTTGACGATCCTCTTGGGATCTGCCTACTCCGTACATCTATCTCTCTTGGTCGTGGGAGAATCGAGTCATCAGCGAGTCATCCCGACAAACTCATTTGTCTCCCCACGCTTTCTCAAACTCTGAAGTCTATTATCCGTTTCTTTCGACTTTTCGTATCCTTTATGCACCAATCATGTCCCAGCCGAAGCAACATTCCAGGATCAATTTACCATGGACTGCCCTGTCCTCAACCTCTGATACGGTAATCACATCATTCTGCATCACAAAACAAGGGCTTTCTACTCCGTATAACCAAGGTAGGCTTCGTCGTCGTCATACTGGCCCAACTAACACTCGACTCCCTTTCCTCGAGATCTTAGTCTGTACCACCCACGCTCGGATGCTGCCGATGCACCGTCAAACCATCACCAAACCACCCCATCGTCCCCATCCTATCCCATGTTCCCAACGCAACGGACGGCTAGCTGCGACGCTTGCTGACAGCCAGTGCCGCCTCAACTCGAGTCCATCAGCCGTGGCCTGCACAGTAGCCTGCCGGCCTTTTGCCCAGATCTGCTTACCAGCCAAGGTAATCCAGTTTTAGATGTCGACCAAGGACATAAATATGTGTCATTGACTCAGTGCCAACATCGCAATTCCTCTGGTCACCACTGGAAGGCAGATAACAACCACACAACCTATCCAGCCTGTTACCAAAATCGGTCCCCACCTCCCTCACCAATCTTCTGCATTTCAACTATCCTCTTTCCTTCTTTGGCTGCCTCGAGCACCTCGAGTTACATTCTCTTTCTCCGTGCCGGTCCGTCTTTGTCGTGATGATTAAAAATACCGAGTAGGATTTGGTCTGGCATCCGAGGATTTAGATTGAACGGAGCAAGCGCTTCGGAAGCGTCAAACCAATCTCGATGAACCTGGTTGTCCCTACCCAGGCTATGAGGCATACATCCGACGGTGTGACATGGAATCGTGCCGTTCATGAAGCCCGAGGAGAAAATGCGAGGCTTCTTGAAAGTTGAGATAACCCCTAGATCTTCGGACCCTCGCACCAGACCCACCAGCTATATCCACAGCGGACTACAGTACTGTACAACGCATTTCAAACAAGTTGTCGTCCTTGGCTTCGACAGGTTGGAAATGGTAATTTATGCTGGAACCCGCCGGTAGCGAGCTGAACAAGAACCAGAGGCTAGGTACTTCGTACAGAGAAGTCAAACCTGGGGTGAATACGGGGCACGGTGCCACGGTGCTACAGGTGCATAACATTTATTGTTGACAACCTGACATCCACCGCCTCCGGCCGCCTACGGTAACAAATCAGGTAAGTTGGAAGTGGCAACCGCTCAAAGCTGGAAAGGATCGCTGTCGACGAAAGGACCAGACAGAAGAGCCAAGCTACTCCAAACTCCACCCAACCCCCTCTTTACTTTTCGACTCCGTACAGAGTACTCCACGTTTTGACACCAATCACGACTCGGCAAATCGATAATGGCCTAGACTGATGCATCCCCCAGGTGACCCCTTTGCCCAATACGCTTTGAGCAGTACAAGCCGAGCTTTGTTGTCTCCTGTTCTGATTCATGTGGCTATGGTGGCCACTTTATGAATCTTTGCAGTCAACGAGAAGTCGCCAAAACGACGCCTAGCACATTTGTAAGCAACATCTCTACCCCTTCGAAGATAGCGCGTGCTTTTGTCGACCCTCCGACATTTCCTAGGATCTCATCTCATTTGTTGGCCGAAACAGTCTCCAGGGCATAGCCAAGATAATCCGGCCGGACCAAATTTCTTCCGGGTTTACCAACGACAAGCCAACATCAGGAGTTCTCAGGAGTGATAGTTCAAGACAACTGTCTTCAAGAGCTCAACGCCAACCAGTCTTGTGGATCTAGGCAGAAACGTTGGGGATCCCAAGACTTTCATTGCTCATCAGCGGACGGACGAAACTGTCGAAGTGAGTTTGACATAAAGCCGGGCATCGCGCTGCCGTGCTTGCCTGAGATCAATGCTCATCGCTGACCCTATCCAGCGGTGGTCTGATACTCTTTGTGACAACATGTCCAACGCAGGCAGTCCAGTCACTTCTACAAAACCAAAGTCACAAGTGTATGATGGATCTTGTCATTGTGGAGCTGTTCAGTATGGCCTCGCCTGTGCTTTCCTGTTTGTCGCTCTGTCCACTGATTTCGGATAGATTCAAGGTCAAGATCTCACCTCCCGTTGAGGATGGACCAGTTACAAGCTGCAACTGTATGTCCCAATTGAACTTCATCGACTTGCTTCTATGAGATGCGGTGTCTATTATATCTCTCTACCACATCGAAGCTGACCGTCGAATCACTTAGGTTCCATCTGCCACATCAATGGTTACCTCATGGTTTATCCCTTAGAGTCCAATATCACGTGGTTGAAAGGCCAGGACTCTCTCACTGAATACGTGTTTGGTCCACAGAGGGTGCGCCACTCGTTCTGTCCCGTTTGCGGAACCAGTGTAGGCGGGAAGAGTAATGACCCAAACTTCTTCCCTGACAATCGGGCTGTCAATGTGAGTAGAATTTCTCGTGTGTGATTTGATCAGTCGTGGGCACCCTTGTGAATCTTGAGGACTTCGGCATACCAATTGTGTCCACAATAACTCACAAGAAAGTCTAGGCAGCAGTATCAGGTCGCCGTGCTGTTGCTTCCTACTGCGGGCTTTTGTCGGTTCCCTGACTTACCAGACGATATCGCTGTGTATCTTGATATCGAATTCCAGCTCATTCGGCTGCAAACACCCTTCACTGCCATCTCTACACTTTCTCCGACTTTCGAGCAATCGGTCATATGGACTAATATACCTTGCATCTTAGGCTCGCATTCTGAAAGGCGTCGACATTGACAATCTCAAATTGAGGAAAGTCAACGGCCGTGCTCATTGACGATCTCCAAACCAGTCATGATGCAGAATCTATCTTCTGAACCATTTATATTCGCACAATGACAAGTCTCTCCTCCCATACCACATGTCCACGTTCCTATGTCTATTCATTTAACACTCAACAACCTGTGTTATGGCAAGTTTATATAACTAGAACACCAAATTCTTCTCTACTCTAGGTACAGACTTTGCAGCAAAGTGATAAGAGCGTGTATCGAACGTGAAGGACACGGAGGTGGAGGTGTGTATCAAATATTTTTCTAGGTCTAGAGTTCGCACAAGGTCAAAAGAGTAAGCCGTGAAATAGGACTAAGCACAAGTACGTATACTCAGTATATATTACGAACTTAGCACAGTCATTCGTCCACACCTATTTTTACGCTATCTTTGACTCTGTACGCTGGTCCTCGTCCTGACCTTCGTGTCCCATAGACTCTCGCCTAGGATCTCAAGCAAGCCCGGCAGATGTCACACGAGGCATTCTAAGTCAACGATTCTTGTTGACCTATCCAGATCTATTCCACGTTCTCCATCTCTCCAGTGAAGTTCGTGTCTACCTACCTGCCTACCTGCCTACCTGCCTACCTGCCTACCTGCCTACCTGCCTACCTGCCTACCTGCCTACCTGCCTACCTGCCTACCCCTCCCTATCTACCTGGTTTCTCCGACCCGCACGTCCGTACCGCCCATGGCACGCCCTCAATCCATTTGAAAGGGTACCATGCCTAGAGGCTCTTTAGCTTCACGAGTGGATGCAGAGACACAGAGAGACAGAGAACGGTATGGGAGCGAAGAGGACGGCGGGGTTGGTGGCGGCGGCGGCAGCTGCGGCAGCGGTGGTGGTTGTTTTGCTGGAGAGGTAAACACTTAAGGTATGAGAACGTTGAGTGACATGTGTCTACAGTAGATGGGATCGTCGACAGTCGAGGTTTAGGGGTGTTGAACTCCGTGTCTTTTTTTCTTTGAGCTTCGTGTCTATATATCTATTATATGTACCCCGAACTACACTTTGTCCTTTACCATCTTCGTTCATGAAAGGGAGCGAGGCCGCTTTACTCGGGCACGTGACGGAGCATCAAAGAGCGTCGTGGGAGCTAGGGCAGAGGAGATGGAGCGCTGCCTGACGCCCAATGGGAGAAGCCAATTCGGGCTCCCTATTCTCGGCTCGGGGACTTACGGAGTTGCTCACTACGGTCCGCGTAGGCTCGGAAGCTTAGCTTAAATCATCTATGTAAAACAATTCGTCGAGCCCATTATTATCTCACTCGCTCTTTTTAATTTTTAAGAAACAGACAAGAAAGTGTCCCAGATTCAGTGTGGGCGACCGTATTTGCACCTGGAGATTTCAGCAGTGCAAACGATTCTCTTCAAAGGTGGGCATATCACTCAGCATTTCAAAAATTTCCGTAGCAGTTCTCTCCTACCACTTTCATAAATCGTAGTTATTTGACCTATAATTATAGGTTTCTCAAGCCCTGATTGTACAATCCTAAGCTGCGCGGCTTTTGGCTTGCGAGTCATCTAGGAAAACGAAAAGAGCCAGATTAGGCTCCCACTCAATACCCCAGTTTTTAGTTTGAATATCTAACCTCCAACAAAAAGGAGTGCCACGTGATCGTCAGCACCTGTGTTGCTACATAACTTGACCGTGTAGATGGTTGAATGAGCGATGACAGTAGTGGCTTCTGGGATAGGCTGTATCTAAGAGCGTAATCACGCGTTTCGGCAGTGAAATGACTACCTTCTCCTGGCTGAATCCAACTTATCGTTGTATGCACAATAGCCAGAAAGCACCGTGCAGATGTCCATGTTTGTTTCAAGATCTGGGCATTGGACATTCATCCTGACTAGGATTCAGCAATTTTCATCCATGGCACAGGGGGCTGTGCGAAGCTATCATTTCGACTCGGCGAGCCAAGAGGTGTGCTCGCAATAGGACAGTGGAAATTGACGCCCGATAACTCAGCCTCCTTCACCGCTGTGTTCCCAGCCTCGTTTTGTTATGAAATATTCCAGCTACAAACCTCCTTTCCCCAACATTGCTGTTAAGTGCACTGCAAGGTTACTTGGCCAATCTGCTACGTGGTGGCTATGCCTCAGAAACCAAAAGTCATAGTTTGAACCCTCCAGTAGTTGGGAGTCCTGACAAGAGAAGAAGAGTGCTCTTCTGCCCGCAAATGGATGACTCTCCTCAGAGTCGCTCCATGTCTGCACCGGCCAAGTCTAACAATATGAGACAAAGAATTGAAGCTGAAACTTATTTCAGCAAAGTTTTCCAGCTCGCATTATTCGAAAATATTTCGAATGACCTAAAGAGTTGGAGATTTCCCGAAGATGAATCGCGATTACTTGCCGTGCTACGGTTGACATCAGAGGTGAATTGTCTTGCTCTCGACTTCCGAGAACATTTCAGAAAGAGGGATTATAATCCCGATCTTAACGGAAGAAAAGAGGAAGCTATCGCAGGCGCAGCATTGAAGAATGTACACGCTTGCCTTCTACAGGTGCAATTTAACCTTTCCAGTAGGACTATGAATTCTAATTATTTCTGGTGCATTCACTAACTATGTACTACACAGCGAGGTTGCCGAAGGTTGAACAAGCTAAATCGAGAAGCTTGCCACCTTACGTCTATGACCAATTGCACCCCAACGGTGAGATGAGGGTCCTTTCTCTGTTGCCTGGTACATATAAAGACGAACTCCGGTGCACAATCTCACGAACAGTCCTAGGGACCAACCTTAACAAGTACTGTGCGCTTTCCTTTGCCTGGGGGAAGGAGAAAGGGATCATCTAATTATTTGTGATGATGTTGGACACGTATCTATTACAAAAAACCTTTGGGATGCTTTGAGACATGTTCGCCACTCTGAAGAAGGACAATTTCTTTGGGTGGACCAGATATGTATTGACCAAGCTAATGAGTTAGAGAAAGTATCTCAGATTATGATGATGGGACAGATTTTCAGTTGTGCGGAACAAGTTCTTATCTGGCTTGGAGAGGAGCAAGAACAAACATGTCTGGCATACGAACTCCTCAAGGATATTGCTTGCGACTTACTTAGAGTACATCGCGAGGTAGGCCTGCCCAAGGATCAAGAAGAAAAACGTTGGCGAGTTCTCCACCGCGGCTTTACTGCACCAGACCATCCAGAATGGGTTGCACTCCGTCGTCTGCTGGATTCGTCATGGTTTTCGCGATTATGGATCGTCCAAGAGACTATGTTAGCTCGCAGAGCGACCATTCAATGCGGACCATATACTATGGATTGGGAGAAATTTCGACTCTTAATGAACTCTGTGATTCATCGCTTAGACGCAGGCAAACTTCTCGCAGGCCAGAGATGTCATTCATGGGATTCAAAAGAGAACAGCACTTTTCCAGCCCTTTCGTTCGGACATCATCTTGACGACCGCAATTTGCTGACGCTAGTGAGCTTGTGTCAGGAATCCCAGTCAACAGAGCCAAATGACAAAATCTATGGGCTATTAGGTCTTGCAGACGACGTCGATATAAACCAATTCCCTAAAGTTTATGGCCTTCACTTTCGTCAAGCCTATGCATCAATAACTCGGTGGTTTATTCAACGCTATGGAGACCTCCAAGTACTTGGCATGAAAGCCTTCAGAAGAAGGGAGAACTTTTCTGGATGCACGGAGCTTCCATCGTGGGTGCCTGATTATCGTTCCAGCCATTTGGAGTTTTTCGACCAACACGATATTCCGAAGCATGGTCTTGCAAGATTATACAATGCAAGCGGCAATTCCACCGTCCAAATCCTCAACGAAGATAGTCTTCGGCTTACCTTGCACGGTCTACCAGTCGGAAGTATCGCAGAATTGTCAAAATCAGCGGGAAAGTCTCACAACATCAACGATCCTGACAAGAAGGTGATCTCAGCTGGAGGAGCATGGTCTCAGTCCGCTCGGAGGTGGACACGCGGCAACAAATACATGCCAACGATGGAACCAACCCAGCTCGCCTACTATCGGATTTGCATAGGTGACAACTTCCCATCTGAGAGTGTTGTCGAACGTCGTGAGAGACTACAAGGACCAGACTTCTCCGTGACTTCTGCAGCGCACCGTCCTCGCCACATACGAATCGCCCAAAAATTTCCCAGAGACAACAGGGAAAGAATGTGGATAACATTGCGCACGGCATGCCAGAAGCTTCTCGTCACTGAAACTGGCTATATAGGCATGGCTAGCGAAGACTGCGTGATTGGTGATCAAATTTGGGTCCTAATGGGTTACGAGCACCCTGTAGTCTTGCGGAAACTCGGGACGGACACATACGAGTTCAAGGGCCAATGCTACATCCACGGCATCATGGACGGAGAGTTCCTCCTGAATCTTCGACGGCAAGTTGACCCGGACGCGGCGAAAGCTACAGATCAAACCTGGCTAGACAATCTTGGTGAAGCTCCATGGCCTTTTCAGACACAATGCGTTACATTAGTATGAAATACTACAATCGTTACTATGCCTTGAGTACAATGGTGAGAAGATATCAGAAATTGGAGAAAAGAAAGGTGGAAGAGAAGGACAAGAGTGCAGAAGGATAAAGGGAGATTCAAAGCTGATATGGAAGTGCGATGAAGGCAAGTGAGAAACAGGTGAAACATAGGACAATTGATAGAAGGCTAGCGTCTTGAAAAAAGACTATCAAGGATCGTGCCTAAAATCTGTTCTTGACTTTCCACTCCTCTTGTCGTATCGTAGCTAAATTTGGGCTAGCCTGAGCATTGGTTCCAGTTGGCAATGTTAACGGATCCAAGGCTTTGTCTTTGCGCAAATGATCCCGGGAAAAGGCCCATCATAGGTCTCGGCGCAGTGTGAATAGTAATAAAAATAAACCTGCCCTGAGGACTTCGCAAAGATGGCTGAGAGCCTTGCCGTGGCCGGATAATTAGATAAATCCAAGGAGGATCTTTACTCTCCCCCTAACGACTATTTAGTCGATCCGCTCCCTCGTCCGCAGTACCATACTCTTCCACTCCCTCTGCTCCCTCGCGGCTCTAGCCTCTCCTGCGGTGTTGGCTCGCTTGCTAGGGAGGGAGGCTCCCGTTTAGGCTCCAGTGCTATAAGCGCTATTGGATTCCAACTGGTTGAACTACCTCGCTTCCTCGTTTTGCAGCTGAAGACGAACGAAGTGGGAGGGACGCCGGCCTCGCCTTGCCGTAACAGGAAAGAGAGGTCTCCCGAGCCTCGCAGCAACAATCCTGTCCTTGGGTCTGTAATTTCTGTGCCGAACTTCATTCGCGGCCGTCGGTCTGCGGTCGTCCGATCGAGCAGATAACATAATGCCTCCCTCGACTCTGTCTGCCTCATCGCCTCTATCGCGGGCAGACTTTCTTATTCAACTTCTAGGACTTAGCTATCTACCCCACGAGTCCGGGTATATTGGCATCCTAGATCGTTCATGCCACAACGTTACTGTCACACACCAAGTGGAGAGGCCACACGCTCATAGTGTGCCTGTCTTTCCACAGCAAACCTCGAGAGCGCTCGCCGCCCAATCTCACAATTACTACATGCTCACATCCAAGCATTCGGTGAACTACCTGCACTTTTTGGAGCCGGACGACACACACATCCTCGTAGAGGGCGGGCCGGTAGAGTACTATACCTTCACGCCACCTGGCCATCCTTCTCTTGCTGGCGGAGACCAGGCTCACCGCCCAATCGCCAAGAAAACAATCGTTGGACACGACTACCTCGCCGGTGAGACACCAATTATCTCAGTGCCTGGTGGGTGCTGGAAAGCGTTGAGGTTATGCGAGGGTGTTGAATTCGCCTTGACCGCGAATGTGCTTACACCCGAGTTCACGGAAGACCGCGTACGCATAGGAGCAGGACCGGAATTTGTCGCCACGTTCAAGGGCCAAGCCGAGTGGGCCACTGAAGACTTTCTGCGGTCTCTGATTGCCAACGAGACCCTGGGGGCGGAATAAATGCTGCGTGAAGTTGATCCCAACCATAATGGTCTCGAAGTTGATAGTTCCGACTTGGATTCCATAATGGAACATCAAGGCGCTGGGTAAGCATCGATAGACTTGACGTGGCGAGGTCTCAGCCTCTTTTAAGCATTGATATTCGATTGGACCATCGCGAATGTTGATATCTCGTTGATGCATCAGTACCATTGGTAGTCCGTTGAAAGGAGCCGAATTAGGCCCCCCCCAGCTTGGCGCATGGAGCAGCCATTTGGAGCTCTGAGCTCTAAGCTCAATACTAGTTATATTGAACCCAACAAGAATCGTTGCCTCCTATTTAGCTTGTAAGCCATTGTCAACAACAAAGTGGACATTCTCAAGCTATGGATTAACGTTAGGGTCAAAAACGAGGCGGGGGCTGCGAGTTTGCAAGGCGTGGGCGTGGGATTAGAACTTGTGGAATGTATAGCTCGATGTCTGTCAAGGGGTTTCTCGCTCAAGGGGCGTCAAGGTCAACAAGTGATGGATGCGCGGGAGGTGCCAGGATTCTACGTAGCGAACCCAGGATTGTGGAAGAGTGGACGAGCGATCTTTTTCGCATCGTGAAAAGCCTGGAGTTACTCCGTAGGTATTTAAAACACTGCGTCTGTAGGAGAGTGCCCTGGCTCTACCTACCGCTAAAGCCACTTGGCATGGATAATGACATATAATCGACCTGGCTTGCCTTGATGGAGGGAGGCCATGCCAGGCCGTAATTAGCGCTTTAGTACCTACGTACCTAACTAACCGTCATGACCCCGTCGTTGAAGGCTCTGAGCACGCTCAAATAATTTTCATTGCCCTCGGAATTAGCATCCCAACCCGCCAAGTCCGGGCGGAGAAAAGCAATTTGTTATAAATTTGAAGCCTAAATTTTTCGATTAAAATGGGCCGAAGCCTCTCTGGCGCAGCTCAAGAGGTCAGCCTCTATCAGTGGTAACGCGGTAAGTCATGACAGGTCAGAAATCTTTGATTCTCCATCACTCATACAAAATAGTCGCACTTGTACCACTGGAAAAGACATACTTTTCCTGCTGCTGAAAATGCGAAGATCACAAGTTCAATTCTTGTTGGAGGCAAATCTTTTTTGTATTGGGTTCTAGGACTCTTCCTTAATCTATCGACCCAAACTTTAAAAGGTATGAGAGGGCCAGATACGCAAGTTTTTAAAATCTTTTTTTTATTTTAGATTGAGGCTTCTAATTCGGTGCCCAGATCAGCTAGGAAGCCATCTCGAGTGTTCCGTAGACGTAGATCCAGTATTCCAAGAGCTCGTAGAGAGCAGCAGTGTCCGGAGCGGAAAAGTGAAGCTGTTTCAAGCTCTCACTACCCGGGTTCATTAGCCGCAACAACTTGCCAAGCTCGTATGATAGGTCGTCCTGAGAGTTCCATCAGATTAATCCTTTCCAATCAAACCTAGTGAGCTTCACACATAACAGGTAAACAGCGAGCGAAGTCTTGTATCACTGTCCAACAATTCCGAGTCGGCGGCAGGATTGATTCAACCGGTTCTCCAGCTTGCTCAATCAAGGCCCTCATGCATTTCCAGCCAAAAAAAAAATGAAGTCGAGTATTCTACCCCTAGACAGTCAGGCTGTAGACCAGCTTCAATCAATACGTGTACGATTTCCCTTGAGGTCTTCGCGTTTGGTGGGAGTTTATGTTCTGGCGGGCCTCGAATCCTCCGAACTCCTTGAAAGTTCTTTGGGTCGGAATAGCCCAACTTTCTGAGGCGAGCCTCGAACTCCGCAGTTGTGACGCCCTCATCGTTAATCACACAAGAGACAATAATGCGTCCTTGGCCTTCCCGGACCGTAACCTGAGTAGGACACAATGGCAAATTTCTTTTTTGAACGCCGTACCGTCTCAAAAGTCAACGGTAAAGATCTTTTAAGGACAAGATGCCTTGACTTTAGCGTACTCCTTCGCCATTTGCGATAGACTTGGGCGCAGTTGGCTGACAACGTTCACGAACGAGGCGTGATCGTGAATCGATGAACCTTTGCCTATTCGCTTCTTGTAGGTACTATCCAGTCTCCCCCTTCTCGACCCAAAATGGAAAGGGAGTGGTAAGTTTGCAAAGGATCGTGAGATTAGCGACATGACATGAAGACAGTAGTCGCAGGTTGGGGCCACGGTGAATAATAGAAGCTTCGGGACAAAGATCAACATCGCTGTCTCGAGTGACAAATCAGGCGAATCGATACAGCAGAAATGTTGATCGCCATAAAAAAAACCCCCTCCGCAAGTTTGAACACCTTTCACCCAAACATCTGAGAACTTGATCCCGTATACTACCAATAATTTCTGGTTCTCTTCGAGGCGATGTTGCCGACGATTTTTGCTTAGGTACGAGACGCTACTTCCACTGAAAAGGGTCGAGTACTGGGATAGAGAAGGAAGTGACGTTCGAGACCCCTGCTCTCCCCTTGAATAGTGTTGGTGCGTGCGATGTTGGGCTATCGCATGGATTCCAGGTTTGAGGCGCGTTAGTGGCCGGTGCAAGTGGTAAAGCATGTGGATGTGGCATGTGTGGCCAGGTATGGTTTCAAGTTCCTGCTCCTGGGTCAGTTCTGGCGTGAATGCGGTGCAATGTGATGGGATGAGCAGATGAGTATGATTTGCCCGAGCATGGCAGATGGTTCCACATGAGATATGATTTCATTGTCTCCTTTCTATGCCTATGTAACGCGACCAAAACGCCACCAACTCCACGCGATCGATGCATTGCTTTGAATCACGATGAAGTCGCGATATACATGATTGTGCCCACGGCTGTAAGGCCAACTCCAGCCCACCAGATCCTGTCTGCGTTGATGGGCTCGAACGGCTTGATGATGCTGTCCTTGTTCAGCGGTTCTATGATTTGCTGCGAATCATCTGCACCGTCAACACCACGCTTGTGCTTGCTTCCCGTAGCGGAGGGGCTGCTCGTCGGGTTCAGCGTCTGTGTGGGGAGCATCTGAGGAGAGGTGTAGAATTTGTAGAGCGGCTGAACGGGGACGCCGTTGAAGCGGAACAGGTTCAGGCGAGGGACGTTGTGGAATGGATCGGTGCGGACTTCGTAGCGTTGCATTACTTCGGCTTGGTGATAGCGTACGTAGATGGCTTCATCGTATGAACAGGGTGACGAGGTCAGTTGTCGCCCGTCAACCGTGATGGGTGTCATGTTGATGGACCCGTCAGCGCCAATGCTGTATGTGCCGTGCTGCCATTGCATTACCGTCGAAGGACATTGAGGTGTTGTGGCTAAGGAGGGTAATGGGTTAGTTTCGGCGCAATCTCGTGGGTTGTCGCCCGCCAGGGGAGAATTCTAAGGGTCAAGAAACGTACGATTGGAGACCGCTCTGTAGTAGGCTGACTCAAAATAGCCATCGGCTGTGAAGGAGTAGGAGATGCCAGCGAGTTCGGGCTCGATTAACCTATCTTCGACGGGGTTGTAGAAATCCTGAAAAAGACCAGAATGTCAGCCATTTCTCATGTATACACTGAACAAGAACATCTCTTGACATACGGGACCCGTAAAGACTTTCTTTGATTTTGTTGTCCACGTCCCAACCAAGTTTGCATCGAATTGTGCCTGAGCGATGGTTGCGAAGCCCAGGGACAAGGCGAGGAAGTTGTGTATTAAGGGAATCATGATCGCATTTCTGTAAGGTTGAGACGAGCGTATGAGACGTATTTGCAAAGGCGAGTGTAGATAGGTAAGGAAGAGAGGTCTTGTTGAGGTGCGGATGGAGGTGATGTTGAAGTGAGATTGTCTGAGTGTATCTCACTCCTGATCAGCCTTGGGAAGTCTTGGAAAACACGGAGTTGTTGACGTGGAGGCTGAGGCGTGGGAAAACTGCCACTAATAACTGGTGGCTAAAGTTAGCAAGCGCGTGCAGCTGTCAGGCTAGTTAGGCTCCTGATCAGGCACCTAATCACTACCGCCGTAGTTAGAGAGCAGTTCCCAACTGCCTGGTAGGTGCCCGGGTTCTTAACTATTAGTATTGCCCTCGGGCCTGCTGGCGCGCCGCAATGAACTACTCCGATACTCCCAACTTCCAAAGGTCGAATTAGCCTTTGGTTATTGTGGCGCAGGGTCAAAAGCCCCCCGTTGCGTCCAGTACTTCGTTTCACGTGAGCAGAGCAATGGACTGTTAAAAAGGCGGGCGATTGAAGTCAGATGCCAAGTCGACGTTTCTGTTCATAGCCACGATCTTTGTGTTGATGTCTGCTTTCGCCGATTCTAACCCTACAAAGAGACCAAAAAAGAATTCTTCTCTTATTAAGCCTGGCATTGTTGCAGAATATCTCCTCATCATTCAGCACACTCAGGCCTATCGAGCCGTTCAATTCATCGCTCAGAACTAGACCATCTCATGCAAGACCTCATTGGGAATCCTTGATATGTGCAGATGAACCTGACATGCGTTCGACGTTTTGCTGCTGAGAAGCTGACGGGTCCAAGCCTGACGACAATGTCAGCCAATAATCTTCGAGAACAGAAACTTGCCTTGCGCAAGCGTATACAGGCAGACCTCAAACTCCTCAATCCAGAAGAAATCGAGAGGCAATGTAGGTAATTGACTCTGTGCTTGAAAAGAGCAGGAGCTGATCGTGGAAGCGAACGATATTACCCAGCAATTGTTGGAAACTGACGTCTACAAAAATGCTGGCTCGATAGCAATATTCTTGTCCATGCCTGGACGCGAGGTGTCCACGCGTAAGATTGTCCTACAAGCTCTGAATGACAGAAAAGCCGTCTACGTGCCGTATCTTCGTGCTGGCGCAGTACCGAAATCAAAGGTTATGGACATGCTGCAATTGCTCGACAAAAATGACTTTGAATCACTCGAGCCTGATGCGTGGGGGATTCCATCGTTGTCAGACGATTCCGCCAAGGATAGAAACAATGCTCTTGGAGGAAAAGGTGTTCAAAACGAGGCTGTGAACGACAAAAGCCGGTCTCCAAAGCTTGATGTGATTTATATGCCAGCTGTAGCTTTTGATCATTCTCGCCAGCGCCTTGGTCATGGCAAAGGATTTTATGACCGCTATCTGCATACTTATAGAACTGCCCTCAATGCTGCACAGGCAAACGCGAAGATGCCACGTCTTGGTAAGGGTTGTGACCTCAACACGAATCTGGCTGACTTTGTGTTCTTGATCAGTAGGCATTGCCCTTCGCCAACAAATCCTTTCGCCGGAGGAGCACATCCCCGTCAACGATGATGATTGGCCGGTCGACGAGGTGCTTACAGCGAAGGAGTAGGGCCCGCTGTAGCCACCATCTCGCCTCGCATAGTTTAGCTTTTGAGTGTAATAGCTCTTTCAATGTATCCGCTTGATAGCTTGGGCCATTGTAGGTCCTGGCACGAAGGGCCTGAGCGGGTTCAACAGGCATGACAGCCTTGACAGCAGGTCCTCAGTCGACTGATTGAATCAACGACACGTTATCGCCTTTGAGTAGTATCTGTCCTGCAAAGTAGTTAGATTCGGACAATTCACAAAGATGTCAGGAGAGTGTGTATGCATACCCAGTTGCCGTCTCTTCTCTGGAGCATCTCTTGTTGCCAACTGTACCTCAACGGCATCATCAATGACAAGATTCATGAATTCGTCGAAACCCTGGGCCTATATCAGCACTCATTCAGAACAGACAGACTCATAGATTCTCTCACTCTAATTTTACCCTCAATGCGTGTCCGCAAGTTCTCATAAAGCCATATTGAGACCGTGGAGCGTTTTTGTAGCAAACTGAAAATGAAATGAATGGGCGCCAAAAGAGTCTTGCGACCACCTCCACCACCTCCTCGATTCATCGCGATATTGAGACTGGTCCCTTGAAGCCTCTAGTACGTCTTCTGAGGCCAAGGTCTGCTGCCTTGCTGCTGCGAAAAGAATATCCCAAGTTTGAAGATCTGAATTGTGAGGGGCTTGATGGAGGAATGAGTCCTGTACAATGCCTTTCGATACTCGGGAGGGAAGTTTTGGCACTGAAAGCGCAGCTGGCTTTGATGAGAGGGATTTGTGGATGCGCGAGTGGTCGGATTTGCCTAGAGAGTGTGTTTGCAGTTGTTAGAATTGCTTGCAACAAAGGCAATGGGAGGCTGCGGTCAAAATGACCAAACCCCAAACTGGCACGACTGGTCGGTTCCCCCCAAACCTAAAAACCTTTTTCAAGCCTCGCATCATCCAACATCCACCATCCACTTCCGTCTCCCACCCACTTCGCCTTGCATCACCCGGTCGTGGCTTCTACGTACCTATAATACATTCATATCTTTGTTCCAATCTACTCTGCAACAACTTCGCTTAGAGCACTTCTTTTCTTGATCGGCTGTTCAACCTCTACATCTGCCTGCACCTTTCCCCCTTCGACTTTCCCAAGACCGGATGCGAGTTCGCATTGCGCCTCCGCGATAAACAGGCTGCGAGCCTCCTACACTCTCTTCCTGCCCCTCATTCCGCATCTGCCCACGATGGCCGATCAAAGTTCTATCGCACAGGGTTATACTCCCATCCTCAAGGCATTGGCGACTATGCAGAGCAATGTCTCTAGCAAAGACAAGACTGAGGCACATGAATTTCTTGAGAAGTTTCAGAAATCGGTTTGTCGTCACGTCTTCATTTGGCTGTTTCTATGTTGACCTTATAATCTCTAGTCGGAGGCCTGGAACGTTACACACTCCATTCTTCAAGACTCAAAAGCCCCTGTTGAAGCAAGACTGTTCGCCGCCACTACGTTGAAAGGAAAGGTCTGCACTGTCCTGAACCCTAGGGATTTCACAGACTGATTTTATCCAGATAACCTACGATCTCCATCAGTTACCCCAGAATGCCCTCACACCTCTTCGAGATTCATTAATTTCGTTGTTGCAACTCTATCTCTCCGGTCCAAGACCAATCCGAACCCAGATAAATGTCTGTCTGGCTAGTTTAGCAATTCAATTACCATCTTGGAAGGACGTGGTGGCCACTGTGGGCTCGGCTGTTGGCACAAGCTTTGATGGCGGAGACACTCTGCTCGACTTCCTCAGAATTCTGCCAGAAGAGGTCATTGAAGGCCGCAAAGTCAACATTTCAGTATGTCCGACCACACAGCATTCGTTGTTCGGCGTCCCGCCGTCATCACCCTGGCCGACGATCACAGTCTAATTCACCATGTGCAATATAGGAAGAGGAACTTGCGGATAGAACCCAGGAACTCTTGGAGAATAACGCGAACCAGGTGCTTCAGCTTTTGATCAGTTACTCTCAGTCTTCTCGTGCGCAAATTCCATGCAACTATCATACGAGTGATGTCACTGACCATGTCGCAGAACAAGCCGCCCACAACCCCCATTTATATTCTTGTCTCGCTTCCTGGCTACGAGAGATACCCGCCATCGATATTGTCAGTTCTCCTCTATTACCAAAAATCACAGATGCACTCAAAGACGGTGCTTCCTTTGACGCTGCTGTCGATTGCTTATGTAGCATGTTCCGAGACACACGGGATGTCGACGAATCATTGCCCGTCATTGAGAAATTATATTCAGCTATCATGCTGCAAAGATCTTATATCGAGGAAGCTGCAGCAACGGAAGATCTGGAGATGATGAAAGGCATAACCAGACTATATGCTGAAGCTGGTGAAGCCTGGATGGTTCTCATTGCTCGTCAGCCCGCTCAATTCAGTCCACTCGTCGAGTGTGTTCTGGAATGCTGTGTCCGCGATCAAGATCGAGAAGCAATATCCATCACCTTCATCTTCTGGTACGAACTCAAACAGATCTTGACGTTGGAGAAATACACTCCGGCCCGCGCACAATTAGCTCCCCTTTTCTCACAATTGGTCGATGTCATGATCAAGCATCTTGAGTTCCCAACCCCCAAAACGGGAACGAAAAGGATCTTTTCGATGGCGATCGTGAACAAGAAGACAAATTTCGTTCATTCAGACATAGCATGGGCGATGTTCTGAAGGATGCTTGCGAAGTTGTTGGGGTCACAGAATGCCTTGGCAAATCTTTTGCTCTGATTCAGAAATGGGGTCAGACGTATGCCTCACAGGTGTCAGGCAACAATGTGCCACACTGGCAGGAATTGGAAGCGCCACTTTTCAGTCTACGAGCTATGGGCCGCATGGTAGGACCAGAGGAGGGTACAATATTGCCCCAGGTCATACCCCTTCTCACCACGGTGCCTGATCATGAAAAGCTCAAATTCCAGGCGATCATGGCTCTGGCTAGATATACGGAATGGACTGCACAACATCCGGAGACTCTAGAGGCACAACTCGCCTATGTTATCTCCGGTTTCAATCATCCTGCGTTGGAGGTTGTCCAGGCATCCGCCCTTGCTTTCAGGTTTCTTGGTACCGATTGTGCAAGACTTCTTGGAGATCATATCCCACAGCTACATCAGTTCTACGAAGGTGTCATAGACAAGCTCAAACCCTCAAGTCAAGAAGAGGTGACGGAAGGTGTCGCAGCAGTCGTCGGAGTTCAACCGGTTGATAAAATCTATTCGACTCTCAAGCTTTTCTGCGATCCAGTTATGAATCGAGTGGTCTCGCTTGCTCAGCAGGCCAAGGACGAAAGCGCCGAGAAGACCGTTGCTGACTATCTAGGATTGATCACCATCTTCTTTGAATACGTTCAGCCCTATGTCTCGCCACAAGATGAAAATCCTGCGGTCAAGTATTGTCAGGAGATATTGCCCGCTTTATCTGGTATTGCCAAACATTTCACACAGTCGATTCCTATTCTCGAGCGGGTATGCAAGTGTTGGAGGACGATGGTCATTTCCTACCGCACTGCGACTGCGCCATTACTTCCAACTCTGGCAACCAGCATCGCTGAAGGATTTGAAGCCTCTCGTCAAGGTGGCTTTTTGTGGGCTACCGATGCAGTCATCCGAGAATTTTCTTACGGTGCTGAATTTGTTGATGACGCAACCAGTGAGAACGTCTACCAGTTTTTTGCACAACAGGCCACCGTTTTCTTCAGAATACTTTCCGAATTACAACCAGTCGAGCTGCCGGACATTATTGAAGATTTTTTCAGATTAGCTTCAGACGCCATCCGATATTATCCAGCTAAAACAATCACCTCGCATCTAGCGGAACCTATGGTGGAAGCATCGTTGACAGCATTGACTTTGCAATCTCTGGAACCCATTCAAGCTTCGCTACACTTTCTCAGGGATTTCCTCGACTTTGGATTTGATCAGCCACCAATTTCAAACTTCAACGGACCCAATGGCGAACCTCCGGCTGACACCCCACCAGAAGTACGAGCGGCTGTCAAACGAGTGCTAATCACTACTGGGCAGCAACTTGTCACTCGAGTGATGACGGGCATGATGTTCAGTTTCCCAGAGGATGTGTTCGCCGACTCCTCAGGCGTCTTGCTCTCCTTATTCAATTTAATCCCGCAAGCTGCTGCCCAGTGGGTTCAGAATACATTGCAGCTTCTTCCCGCAGGCACCTTGAAGCCAGCAGAGGCAAACAAGCTTATGAAAGGCATTGGTGACAAGCTCCAGCAAAATGAAGCCAGAAAAGTCCGAGTTCTGCTACAAGATTTCACTAATTCGTACCGAAGAAGAAACGTCGCTCCTCGGGAGGGTCTCGGGAGATTGGAGGCAACAAAGTTCCGGTTCAGTGGTTGAAATTTCGCACGGCGAGATGTAAACCCATCTTTTCAATCCCTGTTGAGACCCAGAGCCGATTTGCTCGATCGAACTGCAAGATCTAGAGGACATACTATGCATTCCAGCATCGCTACTCTTGGGAGGCTTGGTTCGGAGGTCACCAGGATTATTGGTACCAGTTTGGCTGTCAGGTTTTCCCGAACCGGATCAGAGGAGCAGGTTCAGCTATTAGCTATTGTGACACAGTTTGGACTTGGTAGTGCCACACTGTAACGGTCAGTTCAATCTCTGGTCGCGAGGAGGCTCTCTTACTGCGCGACCAAGTGAACGAATCAGGACGAGGCGGATCTGCGTGGCAACTGCTGTGTGAATATGAATGAGCGTCAGACTCTCGTACCACATTTACGACGTTGGTGTCTGTGAGCAAATGGCTCTCACCGTTATCAATCTCATTATGCCATGTAGCACGAGAATCAAGAAGATGCGCAGAACGACAGATGCGAATGACGATGGAGATAGATCATGAGGAAGGAGTCGCCCACGTATGAAGCCTCGATGTCCCCCAAATCTGAAGTGATTGGGAAATTTGAGGCTATAGCCGGCAAATCGATTCGAAAAGCTCCCAAGCGAGGTCAATTTCAAACATTGGCCAAACGACCAGTACGAGTTTTCACTTTGTATCCCTGGCAGAACTCTTGGTAGAACAAGTCAATGAAGAAACAGAGCAGTAAAAGGAGTTGAACTGTAAAATGTGTTCGTAAATTTCGCTGATATAAACTCGTGACAACGGCCGTTCGGTGTCTCTGACTTTCAAAGCGCCAGGTTGTCAAATGTTTCCCACGCCGCACACCTCGCTTTATTTTGCTTGCGAGATGCGTGTGTATCTGCATGCCCTCCAACTGACATGATAATGCTATATTCAGACGTCTCTGCGCCGCTCGGCTGACTCTGTGTACTGACAATGGTGCACGCGGAACTCTCGTGCGGATGGCGCCTGCTTCGCAAGGATCCCGTAGTCTCGGTGGCAACTTGGCAGGATGCTAAGGCCATCAAAAACATCGCACCAAGAGTGTACATATGCTCCTCAGAGCTTCACTAGAACCCTGGGCTTCGTTGTTGACCCATGGTACAGACGTTCGGGCTGAAGCCAGGTATCTCCATGACAATCAAATGGTTGTACTGCTTCAGGTCCTGGGCACCTGGATAGATCCTTGGATTATATAGGGAGTGAGCAAATGAGGCGTCCGAGGGACCCTGATGCTCGACCTTGAGTTGAGGGATTTTCCCCGGATCCTCTCCTGACCATATCAGCCGGTAGGACTTGGCTCTTTGCTCTTCCCATCATCGGCGTCTCCTCTTCTTCTCACGATGCCCAAGAGAACACTGATATCGTCCAACTTGCCTCCTTCCGCCGCAATACCCTCGTCAAAGGCCCGTTCCATGTATGGACTTTCGGCATTAGGATCCATGGCGATCTCCCGGGCAGCGTTCATCAAAGTGCGAGCCACGTAGACGATTCCGTCTTTGGCCGCTTCACTTTTGGCAGACTCATCACGATCCTCACCCTTACCCTGCCACGCATCGACACTTTGACACAAATTCTCGCATATTTCGTGTTCCCATAGATTGTCCGTCACTCCATCACTGAGGACTGCGACCATGTCATCAACCTCGACGTCAACGATGTCGGTCACACCATTGGTTAGTGGAGTGTCTGGCGAATTTGTACCGAGTTGGCGAGGGCAGTCGAACCAGTGCCACTGTTCGGTGGAGCGGTAGATGATTTTCCTGGTTGACGGCCGTAGAATCAGTACTTTGCAGTCGCCCAGCGATGTGGCGAGGATTACCGGTATGGCTTCAGGAGGTGGCGAGGAGGGGTTGGGTTTGTAGTAAAGCAGGGCGGAACTCGCTGTCGTGGTACCGAGGATGTCATTGGGGTCTATGTCCTTGTATTTATCTTTTGACTTTGCCTTAGCTTTGGCAGATTCTGGATCCTCTGGTTCCGGTGGTGACTCTCCCACAGCTGCTGCGTCCGCGGCAGCTAGACCCTCGGCCTTTCCTTTGGTAGCGAGTTTCGTCTCGGCATAGGCTGCCTGTAGACAATCAAGAGGACTGATATCCTCGAGCTTTACGTTTGCTTCAGAGCCTGGGGTCGAAAGGATATTTTCAATCTCGACAGCCCAGAAATGTGCTATCAGTCGAGACCATAATGCGGCATGACCTCGTTCTTTCTGAGCCCACGCACCAACTCCGTCGTTAACGACCAGGAAATTCTGATCTCCGATTAATATCGCATCATCGCCATTGGTAATGCCCTGGACTGGTTGCCCATTGTAAGACGGACGACGGCCACGAACTGGGTTGTTGTGAGTGGTGAGTGGGTCGGAGAAAGAGCCGGATGGAAGTGAGACGAATGGAGGAGGGAAGGCTCGTGAGGGTCGTTTGGCGAATATAGAGTAGCCAGTCTCGAGGTAGAAAGGGGACTTGGAACCTGGTAAGGGTGATGGAGGTGTGTCGTCCTTGTGATAGGTGGTGCGGCCTTCGGAGATCAAATGGCGGCGGGCACCTGGGGTTGTCTTTGTGAAGTTCGCTTGTTGGTGGTATGAGCGTTTGAAGTAGGGACGTCGAAGAGTGCTCAACTGGGGTTGTACATGTGAAAGTAGAGGTAGCGTTGCTGCTTTCGAAAGGGGATGTCGGGCTACTGGAGTAGGGTTGGTGGCAGTCGTGGTGAGTACTGCATGTGAAGACGTTCGGATCACCTGAGTGAGCATGTGTTGATTTGAGGGTATAGCGCTCTCATAATGAGATGCGCTGCGGGAGGATACTCGGGATGGTCGAAAGAGGTGTAGGTGCTTTGAGGAGGACGAGAGGCGGACAAAGAGTCTTGGATAGGTGTGGAAGGGATGAGTGCAGCAGGCAATTGAGTGCGGTGTAGATATGCTATATATGATGGTTGCTAAAGTCGCATGATAGGCTCCTGTGGCTCCTACATGCACCTGCACCTGCACCAAGCATGGCAAGCTAAGGTTATCGCAGAAAGAGTGGAGGATAAGGGCGGAGCCATCAGGATCATCATCCTCCTCCTCCATCGACTAGGTATCGTTTAGGCATTCCCTTGATTAGCTGGAGCCCTAAATCTTAGCCCAAAGGGTCAATCTCTAGGTGGCCCACGCGTGCCCACGGTGGCCCTACTAAGCTTCGGAGGGATGAGCGTCGCGGTTGACCCCGGACTTGGAAGGTTCACCTTGAGGCTTGGCAGCTCCACAGGTCGCATGGCGCCTATCAAATGTCCATTCCCCTCGAGGCCTCCAATCAGCTCCCCTGCACGTGCGGCACATTCCCCAAGTCATCCTCCTCCGTACGTCGCGAAGTGATGCACTCGCTCAAAGGCAGAACGTTTGCCCTGGGACCCTTACTGTACTTCGAGGACATCCCTGCTCAGATTCGTCATTCAAGTCCTTTTGATTTATATTACAATTCCCGATCAATCTTCCTCCTCCTCCAACTCGAATGGCTCATGGGATCCTCCATCAGTCCCAACCATACATTCACATCTGAGGAATGAGGGCCTTGTTTGAGTGCTGCAGCCTCGGCCGCCAACCGAGCATACTTTTTGGTTCCTCGTACACTCCCCACAGAATTATACATTAATGCTGCATGCCCATATGCATTGTCCAAAAACCCATCTAGACCTTCTTGCTCATACACCTTGATCAGCCTCTCGGCTTGCTTGACACTTGCTTTAGAGTCAGCCTCCCAGTTGCCCAGACTCTGCTGGAGGTTATGAATTTCCACCAGCCCAGCATCGGGCCCCTCTCCTTGTTGACACCGTGAGCAAGTGCAGGTGAATTTAAATGCATTTTGCAAATACTCTTGTCGCACTGAGAATGGCTCATATGGTGTTGAATAAGAGATGGTAATCTCTTCATCCTTGGCTATGGGTCGAACAGCGTGGACCACGTGCGTCAAGAGATCAGCATCGAGGTAGTATTGTGCACTAACAACATGGTCAGCGACCGGATTGCACCAGAAGGCAGACAGACACAGGGGACTCACTTGGGCGCACACGCATGATTGATCCTCGATGTCTCAGGAAACACCGCCAAATGCATCTGTCCACCCACTTGCATTTCGAAAGAATTGGCCTTGCAAACATCCTGCACCACAACACTTGGAATGTGATAGATCTTTGCCAGTCCAAGATAATGCTCCTGACTCTCGATTGGTAATTGCGACAAAGCGATCTGCAGGAATTTCTCCCTCTCCTCCGTCGACAGGATATTCTCTGTATGTGAAAGTAGATATGGTGTGAACGCCGTGATTAGATCGCCACGCTGGAGATCCCGCTTCGCCAACATTCCCACACCTTTACCCGGAATGTCCTTGGTATACCAAACTCCATTCGGGATGTTGATGCCTCTGCTAGAAAGAGCCTCTGGGTCATGAAAGGGGAGTAAAGTCGCATACTCTTCGGCAATGCGAGGTGTAGTGAAGATAGATATCCCCCGGCCCTGACTGAAAGTAGCATTCGTGTACACGCATAACTCGCTACCAAGCTCCTCCAAGAAGTCAGTACAGACTGGCTTGTGCGTCCACGGTCCATAGCTGCCGTTTTCGCTCTGATCATTGTCCACGGCCGTTGTCGACGGCAAGGCGGCTGATGTTGTTTCTTGAACATCTCCGTCGTTTTCAATGGTCTCTACCGCTGGAGATTGTTGAGACGCGTTATCCTCCACAGGGTCATGTACATCTGCTCCAGCAAGGCTTGCCGCGGCCACGGACAAAACCAAAAGATATGCAATGCTCAAAAATGGCTTGCTCCTCATTGTGAATATGCGTACCTCTAATGAAAAAGTAATTGGAGTGAGTAGTAAGCGATAGCAGATTCGACACCTACCTTCATATCAAAAGTGCTGCATGATGAAACGCCATTACTCCTAAGCGTTTCAAGATGACTTGGGGCCCCTTTTCGCTCTTTGAGAACGACTGTGTGCACGCTCTCGACCGAATATGGATTGTAAGCAGGAAAGCTCTGTAGGTTTCGGATTGCCTTGTCACCGCAGTAAAAAGTCCTCTCGCCATCCAAAGGTTTGTGTTCTTATTCATTCCTTCGAGACTGATTCTACAGTTCAACCCAGGTTGCAGGGAAATTTCCCCCGAATTTTGAGGTGAGTGCTGCCGCTTTTAGAGGATGTCTTCCATCAATGCCAAGATCTCTCCCCTGATTTCTTCCCGAGTTCGAGCGATTGGGAAGATCATTTTGGCAACTAGGGGTCAATTTGTTTGGTCGCCAAAGCGCCCACCATGGACCTTTGAGAGCTGCTCCTCTATGTAACAGCCTTATCATGACGTGCAGAGTAAGAGCCCAGAGCAAAAAGGTCACCTGAGAGGTGTTGAGAGTACTCTGTAGGCGCAGGAAGTCACGCTAGATCTTTGGGCTTAGCCAGCACATGATCTATAATTCAATTGGCAAGTACCACGCTTCCCAACATATCCATTACCATTCTCTCTTGCTATGGCGGTCCAGATTCTCTCCGATCTACATTTGGAGGCTCCAAAAGGCTACGATGTCTTCAAGATTGTTCCAAAGGCGCCCTACCTGGCGCTACTTGGCGATGTGGGAAACATAACAGCTCACAAGGACGACTTTCTCACCTTTTTGACCCTCCAGCTCAATCAGTTCCGCGCTGTGCTCTTCGTCCCCGGCAATCATGAAGCTTATCACTCTAACTGGCCTGATACTCTCGATATCCTTCGCACGTTCGAACAAGCCGTTCACAAGAACGAATTACTAGGAGAGTTCGTCCTGCTCGACCGTGCGGTCTTCCGGCTGCCAGACACGAAAGTTGTCATCCTGGGTTGTAGTCTTTTTTCTTCCATTCCGGCCGAAAATCAAATGGCTGTCAGCATGGGGCTCAACGACTTTTTCCAAACCAGCGACTGGGATGTCGGCATGCACAACGAGGCGCATGAGCGGGATCTGTCTTGGCTCAATGCGCAGGTCGTCGACCTTGAACGATCTGACGTCAAGATCATGATCCTTTCGCACTGGAGCCCATCATTGGATTTTCGTGCAATCGATCCGAGGCATATCGGTAGTTCTATCACGAGAGCTTTCTCGACCGAGTTGTCCGATGAGGCATGCTACAAGAGTGATGAAGTCAAAATTTGGGCATTTGGGCATACACACTACAACTGCGATTTTACAGTTCAGCGAGAGAGTGGTGCTGGACCGTTGAGGCTACTTGCGAACCAGAGGGGATATTACTTTGCGCAGGCTGAGGGGTTTGACGGAGAGAAGATCGTTGAAGTTTGAAATTTGACCGAGAGGCAACCGATACGATATATGTATGGACTATGAAAGCCATCCTACATTTTGCCCACGTATATACAGAATTCAACCCCGGGACCAAAGGAGACACAAGCAACGGCAGATTCAAGAAGCATCTCCAACAGACCATCATCTCTAGACAACCGGCAGACCATCATCCCTAGACAACCGGCAGACCATCATCCCTAGACAACCGGCAGACCATCATCCCTAGACAACCGGCAGACCATCATCCCTAGACAACCGGCAGACCAAGCTTCTCCCTCCACCACGCCTTGGTCTTCGTGCCAAATGTGACAACATCGTCGAGGCATTGCTCGACGGCCGATTTCTGGACATTCGTAAGGTTGAGCGGGGCTTGCCTAGTGAACCTCTCTATCAGAGTCTGGGCGTCAGCCGCATCTGCGGATTTCTTGGATGCTTGCGCCCGTAAACCACAGGAGTCGATCTTGAAGACGTCGAGATCAGTTGTTGTGGTGTATGGGGCAGCGCCTGGCGAGAGGTCTCTCAGCCTTGCTGCACCAGCGGGAATGTAGGGGGACTACGTGGTAAGTGTTAGGATACAGGATCCATCCCTTCTATTCGGCACCCACCAAAGCTAGGTGTGTCTAGGACGAGTGCTGACGGCTTAAAGCGAAGACACTCCACGTTTCCCGGACAGATAGAGCTATGAAATACGCAGCACCAGCCCCGTTTCTCTTATAAATTAAACCGCTGGCTTCCAATCACGAAAGTTAGTGAACAGGCACACCTATTTACCCATCGGCAGCGCGCCAAACATGAAGGTTGGCATGCCTCCGAAATTTTCAGCCGTCCACGATGTTGGCAAGGCTATGAAATCCTGCTGATGGCCAACAGAACTATGCCGCATCCAACCCATCGGAATGAATGTATGGGCCGTAAGCTGCGCCAGATATCCCGGACAAGGCTTGCTTGCTTGACAGCGGGGAGAGGGTCGAACGATTCGCAATGCCAGGCTAAGCGATCGAGTCGTAGTCGGAACGCCGAGGCGAATTTCGTAGGATCTCCCAAGAGGACAACGGGAAATCTCACCTAGGGAGCCTAACAACGTAGGAAGAAAGGGCTAGGCGGGGTCGAACGAAGTAGGACAGTCGCATCAGGGCGGTTGAGGTGTAGAAAGAACAATAAGTCAGAGGAGAGAGATAAGGTGGATAGGGGGTCCCTATGGCCGTACATAAAGTTTCTCCCTCGACCAACGAGACTGAGCCTATATATCTCTATCTGACAGAACATTCTTGTGCGAGGGGTCTGAATTTCTCGTCATATCAGAGGATGTATACAGTCGTTATAATATTGCACGTCTAATCTCCACCAAGTGGGCGGAATAATGCATTTCATCACTTCCGATTCTATATCAGTCGAGTGAACACAAGCTTCTCCTCCATATCATTCTTCCCGCCTGCCTGAAGAAGAGACAATCTCACTTGTCGAGGTAGTAATATCCTCAGACGAGACATCTCGCCAACCCTGTCCAATTCAAAGGCTCGTAAGCGTTGGGGTCAGAGACGGAGCCTCGCCATCTGTAGAGCCTTCTCGCTGTGTTTATACAACCCCAGAAATCATTTATGATGAGCCATGAACGAGTCGTACCCACACACTGGACACGAGGATAAGTCTCATCCCCCACACCACCCGATAACGATCTGAATGCCCCATGGACTTGATTCAAGCGCCCTTTTCTTTTAGGTCTGTTATACATGTTATCCCCGATCTCGCCTAGTTGATAAAGTTGACGCAGAACCCGTGCAGGATCAGGCTGCCAAAGACGAAATCTGCAAATGCTCGCTCCGTGCTGACTTTGCTCTCTTCGATTGTTTCTCCTGTCACAGTATCGATTGTCTTCGTCGTAGTCTTCTTTCCCCCAGCCGGAGCACCTGTTGGAGATTGCTCCGACGTTTGCATTCGAAGTGACGCTGTGAGGACGAATTGCCCGACGGCAGCAGAAAAGCCTGAGAGAAAGGCATTGAAGGGCTGCGTATGGTGTTAGACTGCCTTGAAAAGAATTCATCAAAGCTCCCGAGGATGTATACGTACGTAGTTTCCAGCCAATATACAATACAGAAATTGAAGACCCCCAACCACTACTAACCATGCCATGAAGACATCGAGGAGAATAGTCCGTGAGGGAGTGTCCTGCACATATTTGTTCCAAACATGAATGATGATTTCTTGTGGTGATGATCGAGGTGAGAGGGTTGACTGAGGCTGAGGTTTTGCTGAAGGCGCCGAAGGCGTGGACGTTGTGCCTGCGCTGACTTGTGCTTTGGCTGGGGTCACAGGAGCAGCGGGTTTGGGACCAGGTGTCTGCGGCGTGGTTTTCTTCGCCATGATGATGGTAGGCAAGAAGAATTACTGGAAACAGGGACTCGAAATCTGCTAGAAGAGGGTTCTGTTTATTCCGTTTCAGATCTTCTCAACTTCGTCGACGTTAGGCTGTGCAAGCATGCATTGCTCATAATTGTTTGATGCCAGATATTTCTAAGAACACTTCAATGTACTACTTGCCATTCTCGGAATTATAGTTAGCCGTACCTTGACGCCCGATGCTGTCATATGCTCGACCGCACTTGTGCCAAGCCTCGGACTCCAGATCGTTTATGTTGACGTCTCCTTTCTGCAAATATATGGATGTGGTCATCAAAACCCACCAGAAATGGCTCGTGAAAGGTCAGACCTGGCTATGGGTGATGACCTATACGACGGAGATAACGCAAGTATGGCTGACAGTCACGGACTAGTCCACGGACGAGCCTGAGATTCTTCCGCAAATGAATTACTCATCGAGATATACGTTCAAATCAGACCAATGGATCTTATTTCTTAGCTGTACTTGACCTCAAGTGTTTGCTAATGCCACAAGCCATTGTTCTTTCTCAAAACCCCAAACAGAAGTTTGTATCCGTGAATATGATCCGGTTCGTCGATCAAAAGGATGCCATGAAGTCGAAGTATCTACCGAGTGTGCCACACTACTCTGAGCTGGACTTCATCAACATCGTACGTCCCGAGCAGATCAAAGATGGTTTGAAACAGAGAAAGATACGACGCCATGTGATGAAGCGAATTGGTATGTCGAGAAGGCGAGAACACCAGAACTCAACCACTGTCCCTCTCCAGTTCAAGCCAAGAGCAAACGCCTCGATACCAAGTGTCATAGTGCTCCGACTGCCACTGTGCGCCTATTGGGATAAAGTCATGCTTGCGATGAACCTTGTTGGTGATAGCGCTCTGGAACTTGCAATAGGAACAGCTGCGGCTGATTTTGTAGCACAATTAGGCGACATGAGCCTTGGAAGCACTGTCGCTGAATCCGGTCTCACTCGCTACAACAAATTTCTTGGGATTGTCAGGAGCGATTTGTCTCATCTTGGTAATGAGTTTCGCACGCATGAAGCCATTGCTACCATAATCGGTCTGGCTATTTATGATGTAGGTGCCGCTGGTCTCTGGTTTCAACCATCCATCGTGCAGAAAAAAATATGGCTGTTACATTCTGTTCCCCGTTGACTATTTCTAACTACTTTGACAGATGCGTATTCGAAATATCGCTCGATGGATGATTCATATGGATGGATTAGCTCGAATCATCCGTAGTTTAGGCGGACTCGAGACATTGACGTCCTACAATGTCTTGAGGCGAGCTTTATTCTGGTGCGTGACCCCGGCTTACTGAAATCCAATCCTTACGTCTTGTACACCCTCTCTACCGTCTGGCGTGCGATAATTGATGCTAGCCAATGCAGGTCAGAAGTTACCGGATCACTAACACTCGACTTGCCATCTCGATTCTCGTCAATGCGGCCATTCCTGAAACCTGTTACTGTCGTACCCATGGAGAACATTGATTTACACAATAGATTTCGCTATGCATGCCAAACAAAGTACCCAGTCGTGGCGGACGTCGTACAAGTCATGACTGCCGTGTCAGAATTAGCAACCAAAACTACACAAGCACTTCGTCTACCCGCTGTACCGGTTCCCCACAATGCGATGGATTGGGTCCAATCAGTCATCTGTTTGGCCATGATCTTCTTGCCTTACCGAGATTGCAAGACTTTGGCGATTCTTTATTCACCCTGGCCGACCAACTTGCCATGAGAGAAGCTGTACGCCTGGCGGGATTGGCCTTTGTTGCAACAACCATCGCCCAGTGTGTCGAAGACAAGTTCTATAGGGACGTGCTAGGGCCAGGCAACTACCGAGGACGCATGAAACAGCATCTCATTGCCTCGCAACTTCTTGACTGGTTCCATCTCAAGGAGTTGAAATTGTGGGTGCTTGTCGTGGGTGCTGTTATTGAGGCAGGTAGTGAACAAGCCTGGTTCATTAAGCAAATTAGACAGACCATGCGGTTTTGTGGTTTGTGTACTTGGGACGAAGCATTTCACACTATACAACGGGTTGCGTGGATTGATATCCTGGCTTCGGAAGAAATAACGACAATTGCGAGAGCAATCGAGGGACAAGCTGAGGAGGATTCATTCTCTATGGTCGGACCTTCTATCCACTAGAGTTTAACATGAGTCGTTACTCTTTTACTCTTTACTCTGGACTAATCGTGCAATTGATGCTTGCACCATTCATTGCCCAGTAACTCCACCATTGACTCCAATATACTGTCCGGTGATCCACCTTGCCTTCTCAGACACGAGTAACAACACTGCGTCACCGATGTCTTCTTTTGTTCCCACTCTTTCTGCTGCTCGGGTTATGGCTAATTGAGGACGAGTAAACTCGTCCACCAAATCTGTCGGAATGATATCTGTGATGACAGGGCCTGGACCCACGGAATTCACGGTTATACCTTTGGTTTTTCCTAACTGTGTTACAGATTGTCAGCCTGAGGAAGACGCGGTCACAAACATGTGAAGCCCAATGGTCTCATGATGACTCTCTTGCTTCAACTGCGAAAAGGTAAGGATCTTACTTCCTGAGCCCATGCATAGGTGAGGCTATCCAACGCGGCCTTCGATGCACCATAGACTGATATGGGGGCGATGCCCAATTTGGAGGCTGTGGAAGACACGCTGACGATTCGACCTCCGTTCGGCATATATGGCACTACTGCCTGAACCATAAAGATCGCTCCGTGGACGTTTGTGCGAAACGTCTTCTCGATCTCCTCTGTCTTGACAGCATCAACCGGGGTCATCATCCCAATGCCGGCATTGTTGACTTGATTCAAAGTTAAGTCAGTAAGAAAAATGAGGAAGCGAGTTGCTTAAGAGCATATCCGAACCGTGATATGAAAGCTACCACTACAGGCGTCAGGCAGAGGATTATACTCACCGAGAATGTCAATATGATCAGTCCCAAACCCTTTTAGAGTCTCTCGAACGACGTACTGGGCCCCCTCGAAGGTATCGACGGTTGACTTCACAACAATCGCCTTCCCACCATCCTTCTTGATTGTGTCTGCAACACTAGCAGCCCTTGCGGCAACAGAGTCGGAAACATGGTTGATGACCACAGCCGCACCGTTACGGGCGAGGGCAAACGCGATTCCAGCGCCAATTCCGTTCTCACGTCCCGACCCGGTTACTATTGCGACTTTTCCGGCTAGAGATAGAGTGTCGACAGGCATTCTGAACAGCACGGAAGGATATCTGGTCGCAGGGATTAAGTGAGAGTTTGGGATCAAGAGATATACAATCTATCGAGTAACAAGCGAATACAAGCCGGAGAAGGTTGTTTGCGATACCTGGATGTTGAGAGCATATCTCACCAGGAGAGCAAGATGGCATTTTAATACGCAAGAGTCTCACTGAATGGGCTTACCTCTAGATGGGATTCGAACGTGTGTTCTTTAGAAAGAGTCCAACGTCTCAACTCTCCATTTCGTTCTGTCCCAAACATCATCTTGCTCCGGCGTTTCCTCTTTTGGAAATCGGTGCTACGCAATTGTTCGGGGCCATGGGTGGGGCAGGTATTAAATCCGTCATTTTGCGGAGTGCGTGTCGAACGGTCGAAGTGAAATTGATTAGTCCTAGCAAGAGATACGGCCATAACGAGCATCCGAATCCCAAATGGGACGGCTACGAGGCTCTGGCAATTTGTCAGCTGCTTGAGAAATGCAATGTCAGAGTAGTGGACTTGGGGATTCGGAGTGAACGCGGTAAGCTGTTCAATCACATGCTGGAAGGGCAGCTTTGAAAGTGATCAGGTACGAATACGAGATGAGCAATTCCGTTTCATGACTTTAAATCTTGCCGTAGATTTATATACAGTGAGGCATATCTCTCCTCGCGCATTCATAGCTGGGCACGGGGATCGGCAAGAATCTATTCCGCAAGCCTGCAGTGGGGATTCTGATTCGGTGAATGGTGTCATACCCAGCACAAGAATCCCCGAGTTTCGCTGATTCCACTTGAAGCGTCCTTTCTAAACACACCCTCTTCTCGCCCATTACCACAAGTCGTTAGGCAGTACTCAACGTTCATTCTCGTCGTTCATCATGGTAAGCTATCTCAAAGGCAGATGGATTGCCCGAAAATGATCTCTATGCTAAAACAACAACACGAACCAGGCCTCCGAAACGCCCGCCTACATCCTCTCCGCACTCACCTCGATCGGTGGTGTGACGGGCTATGTGCGCACAGGATCGGTGCCTAGCATCGCTGCTGGACTGACAGTTGGAGCATTGGTAGGCTTTCCTGACCTTTCGATGAACCAATTCCCGCAGACCCTGACGGTCTTTCATTATCTCAACAACGACGCACAATTGAATAAACTGGCATTGTTGATCGCTGACTCGAGTTCTACATTGTACAGTACGGCCTAGGTGGATTCCGCATCTCCAAGAAACAGCCCTATGGAATCGAGCTGGCGCTTCTGGCGTCTATTGTCCTTGCGGGCAGCAGCATTCCCCGCGCCATCAAGACTGGCAAGCCTCTCCCTGCGGGCCTTGGTGTATTGGCCGTCACTGGGTTGGTCATCTATGGTCGTGCGTTTCTGGCGAAACAGTAGATGGGAGCATTGGGCTGGTCAGAGCGAGGCAAAAAGTTCCATGGACAAGAGAAGATGAAGATAAAACTAGCAATATAGGAATTGATATGCACGCTTGTGAATACTCGAAACACCTAACGCCGGTTGTTGTGTGCTGGAAATTCGGTATGGGTATCATTTCTCATCTCGAGGTTTAAATATTGCTTTGAAGCGTGAATGCTTGAACTCACAACTTCAGCTCTCCGTGGCAGTGGATTGAGCTTCGGGCTTTGCTGCATCTCCACCAGCACTGGGAACCGCGTGCGGCTTCCTCTTGCCTCGAGCACCTCTTCTAGTTCGCTTTCTCTCGCCATCGGCTTTGGCTTTTGTACTTGCTTCGTCCCGTTCACCATGCTGAGAAGTCTTGACCTTTCTCTTCTTGACACTCAGAGGATTCGGACCCTTCGGTCTTCCCAGCCCTCGGCCCTTGGAACCCTGCTGCTGCAAATCGGGGTCATTGTCACTGTCATCTCCATCCCCATCCCCTCCTCTCTTCCTCTTCCTGTCATTCAGCAAACCTTCCGAAAACTTGTCTTTCTCCGCTCTATTCCTCGACCTCTCACTTACGCCACTGAGCTCCTCCAGTATCATGACACTTCTCTTGACATAGATGATCGGTACCCCCGGTATCATCCTCGCTCTCTCCCTGACGTCGAGGAATCCTTTACTTCGCTGCTCTCTTTCGTCCGCATCCGCAGTGGCTAGGATGTAATGCTGCTTGTTCTTGGCCAACTCATTCCCGTGTGGGTGATCCGCCAGTAGATCCAGCAGACACCGGGCCTCGCTGACCACGCCTAAATCCTCGCCTTCGTCGTTCTTGTGCTTGCAATGTCGCATCGGCAGCTCGAGCGGTGGAGGGAGGAAGTCCGGCCGATTCTTCGGTCTCCAAGTATTATTAACGCCCGCACCAGAAGCAGCAGCCTTGCTCTTCTCCTTCTCCTTCTCTTTGTCGTGCTCCGCCATGATCCTGGCTAACGTGCAATTCGTGATGAACAACCTCGCCTGCCCGTGCAGAGTGTTCTCGACGTATTTTTGTAACGGCATGTGGAATGAATAACACGTCTTGAGGAAGTGTGAGTCGAGTAGCACCTGGTATGGTTCCCGGAACCCAAATGCCATTTGGTAGTTGGACATGATCTTCCGGTATTTCTTGCTCCGTTTCGCGCGCATGGTTGCGGTGAGAGTGGGAGCAGTCTCTGACGATCCTACGGTAGGGCAAGTTGGAAGAAAATTCGCTGAGAAAGGCTAGTCAGAGCCACTGAAGCGTGGTGCTGGATTTGTTGCATGAAATTGTCGATCGGGACTTTTCGTATAGGGAAAAATACAGGAAATAAAATATTGCGGGGAAATCTCAAAACGCCATGAGATCCGCCCGAGTCAGAGTTGCACCGAAATTTAGAGGCGCACTACGGTCGAGTATACATATGCCTTTGCGATACGCAACGCAGCGCAAAAGTCCTTCTGCTGGCTTTGAGAAGAGTCCTCAGGCGTTAGACTGTTGGGTATATTTTGAGATTCATATTGTTTTCGAAGTTGGTGAGCAATTGCTTTTGTCAATAATACAATTCTCTAGTTTCCTGAGTCTCTCATACGTATAGTCAATTAATCTTTTCGAGCTATCCTTTTGAGCCTGACGATTGAAATGGCCTCGTCACTCAACAAATAGTCATTCATTCCACATTCAAAAATTCCCAACACCGACAGTGCCGCATGCTTGAAGACGAAAATACAAGGATCCGCTGTGCTCATAACTCCACCATTGGCCAAATTTGTAATCATGAGCCATTTAAAGAGTGCAAGGCTTGTTCGTTGGAAAGTAATCATCCCTCCAGATCCACATCCACGTCCACATCTAGATCATCATCCTCGTCATCCTCGTCATTATCATCCTCCTCCATCCCATCGTCGTCACTATCGCTGTCGTCGTCGACTTGTTCTCCAGGAATACCCTTCCACGTGACATAGTCTCCTTCAATCCAATGTTGGCTCATTGGCAGATGGTAAGGATCGTAAGGGAAATAACCTTCCAGCATACCGTTGTCACCGACCCAACTCAGATCACGATCTGGATTGCTGATGTTCAAGTCGGCAGTACTCCTGGTTTGTGTGGTAGGTAGCCTGACATGCTTGTTTTCTTCGAGTTTGGGATAGATATAAAAGAGTTGTAATGCAAACGTTAATTTGGCGAACTGCTCAACAATGACAGGTGTGCAGACACGCAGAGGGTTTAGAGGAGAGTATATTGCGGTTCTTAGTGAGTCACGAAGAGAGTCTGGGAAGTGGTACGATTCGATCTCGGTTTCGTCGGCGTCGAATTCCGAATCTGAATCAAGATCTTCACTCGTAGAAGCAATGTCACGCCATCGGAAGCAGAAAATGTACAGAATTGCCTGAAATGCTGCGTAGAAATCGCCGTATCGTTTAAGATCAGGGCCATTGCAAGTGACCTCATAGGACTTCCGAAGGATATTCAGATGGTCGCACAGAAGTTCCAGACAATCTTGCACAACTTGGGGTGACACATGTGCGCCACGACCAACGAAGCCAGAGAAGTAAGCCGCAGCGCTGTGACGAAGGAGATGGGATTGTTTCTTGTCGACAAGGACCGCGACGCAAGATGTGACGAAGCGATCAACAATTATTGGATCGGACTGAGCGAAGTGGAAGACAAGAAATTGTGGATGGCGGGATCGATATGTCGGTAGGATCTGGGTATGGAATTGGGTAATGATCTGCTCGATTGCGATGTCGCGTGTATGCAAGTTGTTGGAAGTCGTGAGCCTCGCATAATACTGAAACAGGATATCCATAATCATGTCAACTTGACGAATATCTTCCTTGAGCTTTCGTCGACGGAGGACGCTAGGATCTGACTCGTCGTCTTCCATGTCCGAATCTTCGTCCGAGGTGCTCATATCATCATTCTCTGAATCGAGCGGGCTCTTGAGAATATCTTGAGATTGCCTCGCCATGAGTGTCTGTGAGGATGACATGTGTTGCAAGATGTCTTCTTCCGCATCATCTTCTTCATCATCAAGGTCTACCTGAACCGCAACATCGAGCTTTATCAGTTCTCTTAATACACTGGTCAAGATTTCTGATGTCAACTCCGGTACATAGCTGATCAATTCCATAAAGTTGCGGATGAAGGTCATCCTTTCTTCCGACTTTTGAAAATCAAACTCAAGTCGAGCAGATATTCGATCTGCGAGGGCAGCAGGTGCAGAGGGTACGTTGGTGGTTATGTATTGCATGGCTTGCAGGACTCTTCGATGCATCTTTGTTTGTCGGATCGGTTTTGCGCCGCTTATCCTTCTGGTCTTCTGAGGCCCAAGCAGATCTACCAGGACCGCCATGATTTTGTATTGATATCCTCGCTGGGAAGCGGCTAGATTGTTGAGAAATCTGACATAAATTGTGTAATAACTTTCGTCTCTGCCGACCCATTCGCTATACAAAATGGCATTCACAAGCCCGGAGCAGTCCTTGTTGAGAGAGGTGATATTTGATAGAAGTGCCTGGAGATGAATCTTTAAGGATTTAGTGGAGGGTGCATTTTCTTTGTCGTAGGGAAAGTTGAAGATGCTCTTGATGCGTTCGTAGGATTCATCATCTTGTACACGGTGTTTCTCGATTGCTCGCCGGACCTGTTCTTTGACCACGAGAGGATCCAGCTCATCCTCATCATCGGCGGAAACTATCTCGACATCCGAGTCGAATGTGACTCGGGTACGTTTTGAAGGACTAGAGGGCAGGTCCATGGAGCTCGTTTCATCTATGGACCGTTTGAGGGTGGATCTTCGTTTGATCTCTTGAGGCCCAAGGGATTTTGTCACTGGTAAAGATATGGCGGTAGGCAGCGCAGGCCGGCGAAGTGGCGGGCTAGTGACATAGCCATTGATATACGATTCTGACGGAATCATGGAAAATGAGTCAAGTGAGCGTACGGCAGTGTAATCTTAGTGCATGTAGATACAATCAACAATGATCAAATGGCATAGGAGGCCTCACAACCTATTGCGAGTATTGCTGATCATCCTGGCGAACATTTTATCGAAAAGTCCAGGCAAAAAAGTTCTTGTGGGTTCGTAAGCTAATCCCGATTGGGAATGAGCGGGCGTGATGTGTTCCCCGTCCCCCCACAAAGCCAATCATGTCTTGTGATCAACCACCGATAGAATGACCGCCTTGCTTTCCTTCAGGGAATCCGATACCACACTGCGAACAATGAGTAATTCAGAGTCAGAGGTACCGTTACAAGAGCCCGTCTTCAAGTGTGTTTAGGACAAGTAAGAAGACAGAGGGCTATGAAGCTGCTCGAGTGAGTCATCATCCTTGGTTTCTTGATTCTGGGCTCGATGAGGTCAAACCCTAGCTTCCCTCCAATGTCTACAGGTAAGCTCTCTGACTTTTGGCTTCTGTGCCTTGGATTCTGTCAAAATCAAACGCCTTGTCTCCATGGACCGCAATCCGATGGCCCAGGGCTCGGCGAATAATCCAATCCTTACTGTTGATCTCTTCCTCCACCTCGTCCTTCTCCAAGGGAGGGATCATTTCACTGCTGTCGAGTCGCTTCAACATCACACTATCCTCAGGTCGATTGAAATAAACCAGTGAATATCGCGTGTGGTCAGCCTGTTTCCCAGGCGGTGAGACAACACGGTGGATATTCGACCTAAGAAGACCATTCGTGAATTTGACCATGGCATCACCAAGGTTGATAATTGCGTGGTTTGGCAACGGCTTCACGTAGCACCACTCAGCATTTCGACCAGGAGGCAAGACTTGAAGTCCGCCCAAGCGGTTGAATAAGACAGTCACACTACCGAAGTCGGTATGCTCGCCCAACGCGGTTCTCCGATCATCTTCCGGTTGTGGTGGTGCTTTGACAAAGCGTACTTGATCCCCTGAACGGCCCTCGAGGCGATGCATATTCTGCAAAGTTTTCGGCGGAAGACGAAGATGGTCATTCAGCAGCTCCAAAACAAGCAATACAATATTGTGCGCCGACGAGATAAAAGACCTCAATAGTGGCCTCTGAGAGTCAAGAACTTCGGGCGCAGGCCATGGATCGGAAAGTCCTAGGATATCATCCTTTGAAACCTTTGAGAATCTTAGCGTGCCAACTAACTTGGTTTCCGGGTACATCTCGCCAGGTACTCACATTATAAAACTCATTACGATCAAGGTTTCCCGCTCTGTCAACTACATTGGCACCATAACCTTTATATCCGAAGTAAGAGTTCTTGTGCATGAAATCGTACTTCTTCTTCTCCTCGAGTGGAAGATCATACAATTTGGCACCAACATCGAAAAGAGCGTCTGCATCGGCCACTAAAGAATCCCCTGGACCTGAAAGATCGAGATAGAAGAACCCGAGGTCTTCACAGGCGCGCACAAAACGATTCACTTCTTCAGCGTCCCGTTCCAACAATTTGGCCAGCGACAGTCGGAGGAGAGGCGCCGTCGGAACATCGTCGGGGAATGGTGGTGCGTTGTGGAATGTTTGCGCTGGCGCAGACAGTGCTTCTGGCTGAGCCGACATCTCGTAAGTGGATTAATATTGTTGGATACCCGTTTGAATTCCTATGCCCATGTTCGATACATGACAAGAGGTAAGCAGATGTGGCAATCTTCACATATCGATGCTGAGGTGCCGAGGCCGCACCATCTCTCCGCATTTGTGGAGAGAGAGCGGCTCATCATTCATCGGGGAGGAGGAAGGGAGAACAAATACTATCACGTGATGAAACGCTTCCCCGCGTGAAGATGCCATGGCAAGCATTCAATACCTACTGTAAGTCGCTCAGGCGAGTTTCTGACTGTGTAGGACCCCTTCTCGACCTGACTCTGGAGGAATGTCAAATGATCCAATGGATCAAGTTTGCAGTGTGAGAACCAACCCCAGCGAAAGTCGACATTCCCCACAACGGACAGGAACGGCACGGCTCCAGAAGCCTATCAGAATACATCACCCACACTCTTCCGGCTATACATGGACCTTTGAACAGTACACATCCCGTCTCTTCGGTAATATGCCTCCTCTATGGACTCTTGGACATGAGCCGTCTACATGCCTCTTCACTCACATGTGTAGAGTCAACTACCTGTGATTCCCCGCAGGATCATTCGCAGCCATCTATCAGCGGACGTCGCACCAGGCCGGATCATCTCCCTCTCCTTCGTCTCCTTCTTCCCTCCTGACCACAACCATCCCCTTCCACAAGCCCTTTCAAACGCTACGACCATGCCATCGATCAAATGGAACATCCTGCTCGCCAACCCCGTGGTCTTTCTCAAGATCCTGACTCTCGGCTCATGGCGCAGCGTTGTCCTGCTGATCGCGCGCATCGTGCTCCCCTTCCGCGTGCGCAAACTGACTCTACGTAACGCTCTGGCCCGTGTCTGGATCATGACCGCGCACGAGGCTGATTCGAGGGTTTTCTGCTCCGAACCGAGCAGCCATCGGTGTCAGGAAATTGTGTTCGCCGCTGCTGGCGAGGACGAGACGGTGTCTAGTGGTGGCAAGGCCAAGGGTAAAGGCGTGTTAGGCGGATGGGTGGTGCCGAGCACGGCTGTGGCCGAGCTGAAGAACAAGGATGCTGTCGTCTTGTTTGCCCATGGCGGTGGCTATGCGATTGGGCATGGCTTGCAGAATTTGTCTATGTTTCAACGTCTCGTGCGCAAGGCCAAGGGCATGGGTCAGGATATGGCTTTTGTCACGGTCAAATATCGTGAGTTTCTTGCCTGGGTTCACGCTTCGTCTTGGTCTGCGTATTGTGAGTCGATTTCGAGTTTTTGAGCTGATGATTCCGATGCCAGCTTTGTCGACGACGAAAAGATGGCCCGCACAGAGGGATTCCTTCATGGCGATGTATCAATGGCTACTCGACCAGGGTGTGTCGGCGTCGAAGATTGTGTTTTCTGGCACGTCTGCGGGCGGTAAGTGGGATTTGAATATTTGAGATATGCCACACGTTGGGTGTTCGAGCAGGACAGTCACTGACCGTTGCTGGTATAGGCGGACTAATACTCCTAGCTATGCTGTACATCCGGGACCACACAAGTCTACCACAGCCTCGTTGTGCAGTAGCACATTCTCCATGGACCGATGTCTCCAGCTCCTTGACAGGCATCAAAGGCCATCCGCTACTCGGAACCGATTACATACGAAGCTACGACCAGACCTTAACAATCATGAATGAAATACTCAGACCTGAGGGCTTACCCTTCAATACGCCAGAGATCAGTCCCGTCTTGGCTCCAGATGTTTCACGCCTTCCACCTCAATTGGTATTTTATGGCGACGCTGAGATCTTGTTGACAGATAGTATTCGATGGATTAAACGGTCGAGAGATGCCGGGGTTAGGGTTGATGTACATGTCGGGAAAGGTGAGATGCATACTTTCTCGAATGGTTGGCCAGTCGGAGGACGATATACTGAAGCTGAGTGTGATGAGCTCATGCTGAATTACATCTTCACTGAACTAGCCCCAATCGTGTAGCATATCTCAAAGTTAGGGCCCCAAGGTGCGTGCAAGATGTATGTCCGAATCAAGCGAACTGTCATATATCGTCATGTACTGAAACTAGTGAACGAATTCACTTCTTAAAGTCTGGCAATGTTCTGCATAACGCGCGAGCGCAGGGTATGCGAGCTTCGTCATCCAGCCCAGATATCCAGTGGACAAGATGACCTCCCCTGTACCCGCACCACCTCTGGGTGACTACCGGGAATGATTAGTGGCTGGTTGATAAATCGTAGCTCATTTCTTCGCCCATGCCTTGCGAGCTGGAAGCATAAGGTTCAAATAAAGTTTGACAATTGCCATCGTCGAGGCCTTCAAAGCCTACACTAAACCAAGCAAATGGGTGTATTGACCCGAGAAATGTCGTGGCGTCGACACTATTTGACTCGACGATGCCGTCCCAATAGCTGTTCATATCGTGGTTTGCAATCTGTTGCATGCCACTATCAAAAGCAGATGGTGTATCGGATGGCATGGTGACACTGGGAAAATTCAGGACAGGTGCTGCTGCTGCACTGTCGAGTGTCCCGTTTCTATTCCCATCTGCCTCATCTGAAGTAACGGGCGCAGGCTCTGCCAGCATTTTCAGAGTTCTGGCATACCATATCTGGTTACTCGTCTCCATGCGCTTTATCATCAGGCAGGATCCTTTTGTGATAGGCCAGACATCCCGCAGCGTCAATATTGAACGAACGCATTCATGATATTGATGATCAGGAAGCTCTGCAGGTGTGGTCTTTGCCAATCTGATATCCACCAGGAAAGTTGCAATAGCTGTAAGGATACAACCTACCGAAAGAGGAGACACATATCTTAACAGGTCTTCTTCACGAAGACGTCCAAACAAGGCGGCCATCTCAGTAGCTACCCAGGTCACTGTTCTCCTAGGATCTGTCGACAGTCCGTTGTTAGTTTCACACTGGTCAGAAGGTGATCTTTGCCGTGATCGAGATGTTGAGGTGAGTGGACGATACAGAGCTTCCTGTGCCATCAGGTACAACAATTGTAATGTTGCCGCGTGAACTCGCAGGCTGTTCTGCAGAAGCCCTCCAGAGACCTGGTCTCTATGATAATCCATCTGGCAGTAGCTGTTCAAGGAGCGAGACCACCGTTTGACATCATCGCCTAGCGATCGAAGTCCCTCTGATTCTAGATCGCGCTTTCTCTTCGGACGGTAGTACATCGCCCATTCAGACGGTGAAGCCGCAAAGCTTTGAAGAGCATAACAATATTTTATGATTCGGCCAGAAAGCTGCAGGATGCTGAGTTTCGACATAAACATATCCGCCACCATGACCTTGCTCACACAGTCTCCCACCAAGGGACTGTCTTTAAGTAACACATTATCAGTCCTGAGTGGGTTTGTGTCAAAATCCCTGAAAGTCAATGGAGAAATGTGGAAGTCGTCGTCGTTTAGCAGCATTGGTTTTCGTGTAATAATACACATGATCCTGTCTCTGGAAATGATAGTCCACCATATTCTTCTCCACAGATGCCGAGTCTTTGTATCTTTGGCTGCATGTGTGTCACTGTTATCGAGACCAATACCGCCTGCAAATCTGATTACGATCCCGAGCCAATACCATGGATCGTACAAAGCATTGGTCGATGTGTACCACCACGAGTGTAGTAAGGTCGCCTGTATCAGAACGACTCGATCCTTTTCCCATTCGAAATCATAAAGCAGCTAAATTGCAAGCATTAGCATAATGCCACACCTAGATATAAGACACACGCGCCTTGATTTTTCGGAAGAAGAACGCTCTGGCGGCCAACCTGTCCTCAAAGCCAGCTTCCAGGAGGAATTGCTTGTCCACGAATGCAGTTCCAGAAAACATGATCGCTTGGAAAAGGATAAGACTAACTTCACAGCCTGGGCGACCATCCAAAGCATCCAGAAAGTCTTGCAGGTTGATGACTGGCAAGAATGGATAGACATAAAGAACAAAGGCAAGTATCAACTCATCGCGAAGCTTAGGCGATGGTATGGACAGTGCGCCACGACGTTTCAAGTAGTCAAGGTCTTCCGATTCCAGTGTGTGAGAAGAAACTCGTATATACGAAGGAAGTTCGAGTCTGTCCGAGAGACCTGGCGTAGTGGAGGAGTAATCCAGAATCAAGGAGGGATTCGGCGGCGGTGATGATGTTGACGTAAACCCAGCAAGCACACCATCTTGGGGCACATGGCTGATCCGTGAACTAGCCCTATCTTGCTCAGAAGATAATGCTCCTGATGTTTCGTTTGATATGGACGTGATTTTCCCAGGCGAGTTTAGCTGTGGTTGTCTCTGAGGCAGCAAGAGTGGTCGTGGCAAACTGTTTTGCATGCCTTGTATCTTCTGGAGGCGGTACTGTCGGCTTCTCTTGGACAACGTGGATTTGCACTCGATACCTCCCGATTGACAGTTCTGACATGGAGAACCCATCTGTACCATGTCGCATTTTACCTTGCGGTAGCGACATTGTTCACAAGCCAATGTAGCACGTTTCTTGGGTTGTCGACCCGTTCTTGCGTCGGAATCCGGCATGCTTCACGGTTGTCCTTGCATTACTTCCAGTCTGTCAGTTGCAGCTCGCCTTGAGGTGATACTTTAGGTACGTCGTGCCACAGTGAAGCAAGCAAACATCTTGCGACATCTTGCAACATCTCATAAAGTTTGATGGATCTCTCTGACGAGCTTGAGATTTGATCCCCAAAACGGCACCCTTTACGAAATCGGAGATGTACCTCGGACAGGCTTCGTCCTACAAGGTCGATCTTCCATAACTTGCGGGGTTGCTGTCTACGAGATTGCCGCTCGGTAACCGGGCTGGAATGCTTAGCAAACAAACCATCTTGGCATATCAGAAGGTGAAATTGGAGGATTGTCTACTTGATCACGCATCGAGGACACAAATCTGTCGTTTGACCAAGTTTTCGACCTATAAACTTTTGACTAGATGGTATATCTGAAGTCTTGAAGTCCTTCGATGACAAGCTGTCCACGCTCGGCCCGCTTGTTGCAAATCTTGAACCACAACGACAAACAGGAAACAATAACTAGGATCATCAGATTACATGCGATCAAGCCGTAGAAGCCAGGACGATAGGCTGGAGCATCCTGAGAACGGAAAATCAAGGAACCGGCGACTCCTCCAATGCCACCGAAACTGACCATAAGAGCTGAGCAAAATGCCCTTTTCCATTGGCCGCGGATATTGTTCGCCTAAGGAATTCATTAGAAACTCTGATGTTTTGGCATCGAGCTTTCTCAACTCACCTGGTACACCATCATCGCGGGTAAGTTTGCATGCACACCAGCGGTGGTTAAAAAGACTCCGAAATATCGGACTCCCGCCTTGCCAGCGAATCCCTGATCATCTAGTCAGATACAAAGCTCAGAGCCCGCGGTGACAAAGCATACCATTATTGGTAGACCAATGATGCAGAGCATGGCATTAAATGCCACGACTGGACCTCGCACTCGATATTTATCTCCGACCCAGGATGTTGCAAGCATCATAACTCCGGCAAAAGCAAATGGCGGAGCCACCAGGCACTGAGCAGCAGCCAGCGAATAACCCAGGCTTTGCCTCAGGATTATTGGAAGAAAGAATCCGATTCCAGTGGCGCTTGTCACAACTCCAAAGAAGATCAAGGCGAAACACCACGCTTTTGGGTCGAGCCCGGAAGATGCCCATTTCTTGAAATTCCATGGTTCAGGCTCCACGTCGTCGCGATCTTTAGCGAGTCGAGCTTTGACGAACTCTAATTCCCGCTCGCTCAGGAATCGCCAGGATTTCTTAGTAGATCGATCAGGAAAGTCGATTAGGAATATGTATCCGATGATTCCCACAAAGCAGGTGATGATGCCTTCAATGATGAAGATCCATCTCCAGCCGGCCAAACCAGCTAAACCATCCTATGAGGTCACTTTCGTCAGAGAAGTATTCCACCAAAGTCCTCTCCTGCTGGCTTACCATTTGCATGAGCCCATAAGCTAAGATACCCGCAAATCCCGATGCCAATGACCCGATAAGGTAGAAGAACGAGTAGCGCTTGTGTACATCATATCTGGAGTACCAAGTTGAAATCAGGTACACGCAAGCTGTTAAGTCCCCAAAGTCAGTCCAAAATTTCGACCAAGGCGAGTAGCAAATAATGTACCTGGGAAGAAGCCAGCTTCCAAGACACCAAGAAGGAGGCGAAGTCCAAGAAGAGCTGTCCAAGTCTGCGGAAACCCGAACCCAATCTTATGAAATGATTTAGCGGGGTTCAGAGACCTTCGATCAAACGAAATCGTGACCTACCATAACCACACCAAAAGCAATAGTTGTCCCTGCAAGGAAATACCTCGGACCAATGAACCTACACAGTAGAGTTGCAGGCGCTTGAAATAGGCAATACGTAGCAAAGAACGTTAGTACCACAAGGGACTGTACAACTGTCAGCATCTCCGTGGACGAATTGTGATAAAACGCTCACGTAGCGAAACCCGATATTGAGTTCCAGATCTCTCGTAAGTCCGGCAATGGACGCCGCTCCAACGTTGTTCCTGTCCATCACACTGATGGTATAGAGAATGCCACAAGGTATGACCAGACGCCGGTCAATGCGGTGTTTGATCTTCTGCCACTCTTCAGGTGTGAATTCGGCATCCAGATCCTTGGTTGCAGCATGATCCTGCCTTGCACTGAGTGGAGCTTCCTCGAGATGGACTTCAATTCGTTTCTCAAGGGAGGCGTTCTCAAGAGTCGTTTGGGTTCGGACGGGGGAAGGCATGATGAATAGATACCACCGTGGAGAGGAGATGATATTTTTGGGGTATGTTGTCTGATGTACCTAACATCCCAACTGAACAGCCACCGCCGCCTTATATAGACCCATGGACCACCTACAATGAGCCGGCTCGAGTGTTATTGAAGCTCGACACTCAACTACTGGGTGATCAAGGACCCTCCGAAATAGCAATGCGGCGCTGTGGAGACCCCATGGGGAACAAATGCCAAGATCATATAGCCGTATTTCTCGGTAGACAAAGACGATTGTCAAAAGCTCCCATGGTCTAGGAGGCGTACGAGGTATTGCGGTCCGGAGCGAAGCTCTGAGGTGGTAGCTCGGTGCGGCTCGTTGGCTTTTAGTGCTAGCAAGTCTACACCGGCAATGTTGATCGGAGGGGGTGGTAGACGGGACGGCAATGCCAACAATTCTGATTGGTTTATGCAACCGCTCTTCCCAGAGCCCTCCTCATGCCGCTCATCGACATCATCTGTATTTTGGGGAGGAAGACTGGGGCGTACGGCAAACATGGTGTCTTGGTGGTTCGTTTTGCAATCGATTTCCGGCCCGTAGAAATTGTAATTGGGATAACCAATCACTGAAATGCTGCAAGTTCGAAAGAGATCGACATGCGGGTTGGCACAACTGAAGGCACTTGTCCGCAGCCGCATCCCCAATTGGGATTCCAATGCTAGAGGCCATGCATTAGACGATTATCAGCTTTGAATTGGACATTCCAACTTTTGATTGGGGACTTTTCGGAGGGCTGGTCGACCGGAAAATCGAGTGTAGGAAATGCCGAAAGCTCATCGTCATACAGCAGAACAGGGATTGTGTATCTCAACTTTCCCGGCGCAATATCCGAGAGCATGCCGGAAAGCTTTGCCAAAGCAGCCTTTGTGAGCTTTTTCTTCGCGGCGAGGACGTCTTCCTCTGTATAGTTTCGAATGGTGACCTTCTTGATATCACTTTCGGACTTCGTATTAACTTTGATCCAGAATCGATGGTCCCAAAGCTGCCATTGGGACGCAAACAGACCATCTTTCGAGGTGCTTGTCGGGGTGAAAGATTTTGTTGCTTCCACAAGCTCTGATCTCCGCAATGGGGGTCGTGAAAACTGCCATTCACTGTGCCCCATTTCCGCTTGGGAACCTCCATTGAGCTTCTCCATGAAGACTTGCTCCATTGTGAGCGCACCGCGGCCATCACGGGCTGTGAGAAGTTGATAGAACTGATTTAGGCGCGCTTTTGGTACCATCGTGGGAAGATCATCCCGAGATTGGGGACTAACTATAGCTGTCAACCTCGCAAGAGCATAGGCTGCGGCTTCTGGGTCATCTCTACACAGAGCTTGGAAGTCCGAGTTGAAGAGGAGGCGCAGAGATCCCACGCGAGGATCATAGTTCAAGATCTTGACCAGTTGGAGACACTGCAGACCTCGCTGTTGGAGATCTGTCATAGATCTGCGAGCAGACTTGAGGAGTCGAATCAATGATCGGGTTTCTAGTGCCTGAGGGAGCTGAAAATGCTGTCGTAAATGGCGGACTGCATTTCGCATAGTCAAAGTCGGATCGAAATTAGACTTATCCGTGACGAAGCGGATGTTGAGATTTTCACACGTAGACATTAGTTGAGATTTCGTGTACTCTAGGAGTGGTCGATGAATTTGGATACCTGCCGATGGGAGTGTTGATATATCTGGTCGATCAGTAGCACCGTCAATTTGCGCATCGACAGCCCTGTCTGACGCCAAGTCGAAGCTGGAGATTTCGTGGAAATCGATCAAGGGATTGGCTCCCGGTATGTCTTCGCAGCATGGTATGTTGCCAGTCGTGCGCATGCCCTGAAGGGCAAGAAACGAGAGTCGCTGATTCCGGATGAGTCGCATAATGATTGTTTCGACCTGATCATCCTTATGGTGGCCAAGGAAAAGATGGCGAATGTTGTCATCAAGAGCAGCCTTTGCCAACAGCCGATACCGCTTCGATCGTGCTGAATTTTCGAAGTCTGTCAGAGAAAGTGGATTCACATTCAGTGGCCAAGACATTGACAAGATATGGCTTTCAATTCCTGAACTTGTAAGTCGATAGTAGAGTGAGTGGCTGATCACGCTTACCGTAATCTGACAGACACGCTTTGACAAAATTCGCCTCCTTGTCGCTACCTGGACGAGCATTGTGATCGACAATGAAGGCCACTGGCACGACCGGTAGATCTTTGTACGTCTCTGGCACACTCTTAAGCAAGCATGCCAACGCCATCGAGTCAGGCCCACCGCTGACACATACTCCTGGGCCATGTTAGAGTAGAGTTCAAGGATGGCGTTGGTGGCTACTTACCAATTTTTGCCAAGCCATTGGTTGTCTGTCTCTTCAATCCAGTATCCCATAATTGGCGAACGAATCCAACCAGGTTCGCCGCCGATAATGGCGAGCCTGCCGCAGGTGGCTTGAATGTCATATTGAAGAACCACGGGACGGAGTTCTTGCGCCCCTCCAGGCGTGATAGGCAAGGGCTGTTAGAAATTTGAGTTCTGACTCCCAGAATTAATTTGGTGAAATCCGCCCTTTTCACAGGCCTCAAAGCCAACTTGCAGCGGATGCATGTGTGTGGTAGCAACACTGTGTGCCAAAACTAGGTTGCGGGCATGGTTGGTGAGGATTTTCACGCGATGTGAAGAATGAAATTCGATGGATCGAGGCTGAATGGTTAGTCGTGGCAGCCAATTGATAAAATGTGTTGACAGCTAAGAAGACGTAAAATTGACCACCAGATCACGTGGGATTGACATTGGCACGGACGCTTTTCTAAAACAGGACTTTCGATATCGGAATCCTGAGAGGAGTATTTTCCATTTCCGTCTTTGGGCCTGAGCAGTTACTGCTTCAGCCTGAGACGTCCTGAGCAGCCGCTGCACGTGCCTGATTTGGCCTGAGCAAGAGGTTGTGGGGTCCTATATCTGGTCCTAGGGACCCTGTTCTGGGTACCCCTAATTCCTCGGGTAAAGTTGCTAAGTAGTATTTAGCCGCGTTTCGGCCAAGCCTGCTGCCTACGGAGCTAACATAGAACTCGGGCACCCTTATCCTCTCCGCACCCGGATTGTGATAATTTTTGCCCGGTTTTTACTTCTTCTACTATTTGGTCTTCAGCAAAGCCTGAAGCAAGAAAATATTCTACTATAAATATGGAGAAGTCGATGAGATGAAAAGGGCGTCGCTGCCTCGTACGAAACAAAGCTCTTTGTTTTTGTTAACCCCCAACCACAGCCATCCATCCACGACGGAATGATCCGTAAGCCTCAGGGATCATTTCCGAGTGCTTGCACCCCGCTCTCGAAGCAAATTAGCCTTTGGGTTGCAGCGCACTTAAGACGCAGCCACAATACAGCCTCAAGGCGAACCACAAGGCTGAAACGACCATCTTCCCTAGGGGGTGGGTTCTGGCTCCCAAACCTCTGAATTCGTGCTATAAATCCCCAATATTTGATGTATATCTAGCGACAAGCCGCTCTTCTCCACGTGTTCCAACGTTTACTCCCGTTGCGATCGTTGCACGACAAAGCAGGCAATGGCCGATCCGCTCTCCATCGCCGCCGGCGTCGCTGGCCTTCTTTCCCTCGCAGCACAAATCTCCCAGCTCATAGCCTCGATTGTTTCCGAAGGAAAAGGCCGACGAGCAGAGCTCTTTGCCATTGGGCAGGAAGTGGCTTCTTTCTCCCTTATCCTTAACGACCTCGAGTCGCAACTTTCCAAGAGCATCGATGTTACCGCCGCCGTCACCAATAAGAATTCAGAGGGATTGAATGCTCTGCTGACAGGGTGCCAGCGCACCCTGAAGTCCATCCAGGTCTCACTCTCGCAAATACGAGATGGGCACAAAAAGAGCGGGCTGGGTAAAGTGCAGGCCCAATTGACTTACAGCTCGAAAATGAAGAGTTTGGAGGGGCTGAGGGGCTGTTGGATAAGTATAAAGCAACGTTGAGCATTGCGCTTCTTGTGCAGAGAGTGTAATCATTCCCCATCCTCCTCTTCTCCAATGTTCGATAGGATAACGTGTGCTGCAGGGATACCGTGTCCATGTCAACCGTGCGAGAGGACCTGCGCAAGGTTGAAGCGCCCGTTAATGACATCCTTAATGACACGTCCACCGACCCCGAGGAGGACAGGGATGTCTTGCGGGACTATGTGCACTCTTCGGCTAGAGTGCTTGCTGCGAAAGTTGCCACGACGGATTTGGTTGCGAGCAGCAGAACAGACAATTCTGTCCCCCTGATGCAATCAACTGAGGACCGTGATGACGTCTTCTACGGTTCTTTCGATGAGTGGCTTGCTTCTTTTACTTCAGACACGAAGGCGCTGGATACTCCAGCACAGAGGCTGGAATTCATGAGGAACCAGAGGAAGAAGATGATGGCAGAGGGTAAGTTAATTTGAGTATCGGTGAACATTATGGGCGGTCCTGATGATGTGATTCAGATCCACCGAAGCAGAAGATGAAATTGCACATTCAAGGACTGCGGAAGAAAGGGTCTACGGCTCAGTACAGTGAAGATGTCGAGGTCGATCCCGACTCCCTCACATTTGAGCTTTTAGAGACTCTCTTCACGAAGGGTATACAATTCCCCAAACCTTTGCATTCTAAGATATATTTGAAGCCGTATTGGCTAATTGCCATCAGAATACACCGAAGTCTGCGGCTTCCGCTCCCTCTCCACTGGAATACACTTTGGCCCCATAACTGGCGTGCAAGCACCCTATGTTGTCTGCGTAACTTCGGGCCCGTCATCCTTTGATCCCGTTTCGGGATACAAAATCAACCAGCACCAAGTGTTCCTCGAGTTCTACAACGAGTACGTGAGTCTCAAGGACGACTGTCTGCCTCCCATGCCCGACGAATTTGAGCAACATGAGGTGGGGCGGAAAATCGGCAAGTGCCGGACCTTTAAGGTGTTCAGAGATTCGTTTAAGGGTGATGATGCTCTCGGTTTGTATGACCAAAGGAACGGGGAGGAGATTCCGCCTACGTACATCTTGTTTCGGACAACGCCTCAAATTGCTGAGGATAGTCATAGGAAAGATGAGTTCCCGGCACAGTTCAGTTCACTTCCGCTCTTTTCCGTCTCTTCCCACGCCGGCAGTTTGAGCGAGAAAATGCTGAAAATGGGCGGTCTTTTCCTTCCCATGTTGCAAAGGGAGGCGTTGAGTATCTGCTTCAGTGGGGATGGGCCAATAGGAAGAAGTGAATACGAAAAGAAGACCAAGAAATGGGTCAGCGGGTACGATTTTACCGAGAATTACGGAGTTAGGATCTACGCGGGGGGTGTCAACGTTATCTCGGGAAAACAGGGAAACTCCAAGGAAAAAGACTCGACGATGCAGGATTTTGTGGTCATCCCCAAGCAGGAGCGACTCGACGGCTTCTGCATGGGCAACGGACTGTCCAAGCAATTCGTTGCCATGCCCCTGGACAAGGGGTACAGCGTCGAGCAGCAATTAACAGGCCAAGAATGCATCGGCGGGGTGCAGCTCGAAATTGCGCCAAGGTACAAGACCAGCGTAATCTTCGCGAGGGCCAAAACATCAGAAGGGTCTTTCAAGTGTCCCAGCGACGAAGCTCTGGATTCTCCGCTGGATCTCTTTCTTACGCCCTCTGAAGCAGGCTTTCTCCCAGGGCAGTTCCTCCTCATGCAACCACTGGACAGGGACTGGTACCAACCTACTCAACACCTGAAGTTCAACCCGAAGAATTTTCCCGAGAATCAATTCTTCGGCACGGCGCTGCAGAGGGAGTATCGTTGGGTTCCCTCTCCACGGCTGACTTTCTTGAGGGAGCTCGTGGCTTGGTGCGCCCTTGACACATCCTTTTCCGGGGAATACGAACTCGAAGTTGTTTCACCAATCCCCGTGCCTATAGCTTGGGAAGATATATATGGCCACAAGCCTGGTACGGTAACGCTTCGCCTGTCCCCGTTCATCGACGTCCGGTTCATTCCCAACTGCTCGCTCCTGCAAGAAGCAGAGATGCAGCAAGTTGCGAACATCCCAAAGGTTGGTACCACGTACAGTGCGCCAAACTGTCCGAACAACCACAGCCATCCTACGTGCCTCTCTACTCCCTCCCCAAAGAAAAATTAGTTCTCGTCTTGAAGGGTATCCTGGTTGGTACCTCGGGACCTCCTAGAATGGCTTTGAGTGCAGGTGATACGGAAATGCAAAGAATCGTCGAGTCAAAAGACAAAAGAATGTTTGCTTGGGAGAAGAGTCGGGTGGTGAACATCCATATTCTTGACTCTGTGGTATTTCCGGATGTGACGAGGCTGACGGCGTCGCCATGTCCAGTTTCTAGACTTGCTGTCTACGCGGATGGAGGGGAGAGACTTAACACAGGAGATCGACCTCTGAGTTTGGTAAGGTCTGTACAAGAGATAGATTTTGCGGTTGGTGTTGTGTGGGATGTGGTGAATGAGGCTGCTGGAAAGAGTCTAACGGGGTGTGCGTTCTGCGAGACCAATCTTGCTAATACCTTGTAAGTGCACCACCCATCTTGGCATTGAAGCTTCTAATTGGCGTATACCCAGCCTTTGGCCCTGTAATCATGTCTTCTGCTCGTTCTGTATCACGGAATGGATGGTCCAGGACGGAAACACGACATGTGCCTTCTGTGGAGCAAAGGCGGATGAGAGGATCGTATTCAGTGCGCCAACGACAATCAATTCCAAGAACACGTTTGCTGCGATATCGCCCCAAGACTCTGTAAGTTGTTCACTTGCGAAAATGCCGCCAGAACTCTCAACATTCTGTTGGGCGCGAGCACAGGGATTGATAGCATGGATTTTCACGGCGGGAATCGTATTCACGCTGTGGTGCCTGGAGGCAATGTTGTAGTCTTGGGGACTTTACTTGCCTGGCCTCGGCTAAGGCCGGCTCAGCAAATCTTTCCAAGGCTGAGCCGAGGTCGAGCCAGGTCACCTAATGTCTGAGTGAAGTGGCAAGGCAACATCCCAAACGGATGCCAAGGCAAGGTGCTCTGTAGTTGCTGAATACCGAAAACGCCAAAACGAAAGCCAATCTACAAATGCCCTTATTGCTTCGATTTCTTGGAGGTGGAGGAAGCACAGAATAAGGTGAGATGGAGGTCAGCAAATAATTTCAAGATTCTCATTCCATCCGTATAGAACTGATGTGGTCTCCGCAGAAAGCACGTGAAGCGTGACCTGCAACCGTACAACTACGGCACGGACCCCTACTTTAGCATTGCAGCTGAAGGATTGCTCCTAGTCAACGGGTTGAAGACGCTATCGCACGGAGTCTTAATTACGGCTTTGTCCCATAGAAAGAGGGTGCCAGATGCGCGAAGATGAGTAGTTCTGGAACAGCACGTCCTCGTGATAGTTCCGAGTGTCCCAGTGTCTAAAGTCTATAAAATATTGTTGTTAGAGGTAGGCGCTGATGACCACGTGCCCAGGTCCTCGGTGCCATGACAGCCTTGTTCTTCGACTGGATGTGGTTGCAGTACTCCCGCTGTATGTAAGATAGCATTTAATGATAGTATTGATCTTGAATATGCTTGATAATGGAGGAGAATCTCACGAGACGAGTAAAAGAATCGTTACTAGAAATCTGAAACTCTCACAAGTTCCTTAGATCATTGACGCTCGCGATGTTAATCCTTTCAATCCATGGAATTGTCTCAGTTCCACGGCTTTTTGACGCAAGATCTAGGTCAGGTTGAGCCGACTCCTCTGAGTAACAAGCAAAGTATTCATATCCACCACGGCGCTGCTTACGACTGTCACTACTTAGTGATAGTCATTACCATCTTGTTTCAAATTCCATGTAGCTAGCTTACAGCACTAGACATTTCTAAACGCGTGGTTCAGCGTGCAACGCAAAGCTCGGCATGTTACTTTCATTTTGCCAAGCAACAAGACGACTTCTTCCCCTTTTTGCTTCATTTCGATTATACCTAACACTCCAGCTTATTTCAAATCAGTCTGTTTCATCAGAAGGCATTTTGCTCACTCTGAGAGCCGCCCACCCTCGATCATGAGATCTGACCATCCCGTGCTGAATATTCTTCTTCGCAATCACTCAGTGATTGCACCGTAACTTGCAGATGCTGCGCGCGAAGACAGAAGCTGTGGTGGTTCTAAGCGAGAATAAACCTAGGAGAACATTTGATCAGAAATGGACCAACATTGATGGGTAAAAGTCACGACATACACCTGGACGCCCATTTCATTCTGGAGCTCCCTCCAATCAAGTTTCACGTTGAGTCGGTTTTGCCTTTCCCAGAGAATTTCCAGTAACTCTAGACCTCGATCGGCATGCTAAAGGGACCTCTTGTCAGCCTTTTCCTAACCTGCTCTAAATCTAGCACTCACGTAGATACTAATGCTTGCATCTGAACTTAACTTTCGGCGGATTAGAGTCTCTGCTTCGGTATCATTGAAGATGGCAACTCCAGCCATGAACATGCCCCAAAGCAGACCCATTTCCAAACCATAGCCCTCTGGCGTCTTCCTAGCAATGTCCAGAATGCCTTCAACTGCAACGGAAACTTCTGATCCTTGGGGATGTATGCCGGTGGGGTTGGTGATGTGATGTAGGTAGATGATACATGCGTCCTTGCAGGATCGGATACTCGAGAACGACTCTTGTTCCAGTAACTCCGGCTCTGCCAGTGGTTTTGCCCGTGGAAGACATCGCCAGTCGTTACTCTGGTCTCGCAACTCTGAGGGTCGTATAATCCACCATTCATGCAATCCTTGTTGTATTGACATCGCTTTTTCGTGAATGAGATGCGGATTTTGTCGACCAAATTTAGTCATTGATTGGGCAGAGAGTTTGGAGAGCTTCGCCATGTAGACCATTAATTCGTGGAAGGCGTCTACCATGACTGACCCATCATCGTAATATGGCCACCTTATATCGTTTTGATTCAAGGAATCGGTGCTCGGCTTGTCAACTTCAAGCCAGTAATTCCCTTGGATTAACGGACCTCTACCAGACGACAAGGATCCAGAGATGTCCAGCAATGAGAAAAATCGGCACAGGAAGTCGGATGTTCGTGGGCCCCCTCGATACATGATCAGATCTCGGGCTCCTCGAAGATGTTGCAACCAAAGACTTTTGTCTGAATGGGATATCTATGGATGTTTGAGTAAGTGAGTCTCGATGATCAGATGTTGTATTTACCTCATAAACACATAACAAAAGGCACGCACCGAGCGTGGAATTTGAGGACAGCTGAGTAGGTTGGGACAGAGCAAGGTTTAACTCTCGAAGTGCAATTGAGTAGTACTTTACTGCAGAGAGAGTGTGCCGTGGTTCCCCTCTAGCCATGTGACCGGCAGCAATGGCGAGCATTGAGTGATATAAAGCCGAAGAGGAAGCGGCAAGAGGGACCAGCTCTTGCTGAAACGGATTGCCCTGTCCATCATTGGTATAGGCAAGAAACCGAGAACAGAAGGTAATGAAATGTCTGAGATAGGGAAGAGAAGCTCGATCTGCATTCGGAAATTCGACGACAAATGGTTGTATAAGTGGTCTGCACGACGGGACTATGGCTGCTCTGTTGGCCAATACGATTCTCCCTTCTCGCGGTAGATGCACAGAGCCCTGGGAGCGCGGTGGCCGCTCAGCCCAGCTGCATTCAAATTGTAGTCTTCGACAACGATGACATGTCGGTTTCTCTTCGTCGCATTTGACCTTACCCTGTCTACAAGTCAAGCAGCCTGTGCATAGATCTATAGTCAGCAAGGGTTCCTCTGCAACGTAGCGACAAGTGTCAGTGCTCACCGGTCCTCGTTCTCGGAACGGGAGGCTTGACGCCTGCTCCAGGCGCCATCTTTGTCCGTTCATCGAAGGTTCACATAGTGTCTCGCTGTACTACTCTTCGAGCAATTATCAGAGACTTTATGGCCAGTAGATGATGTACACTGATGACGAATGATGTCCATTGTTGTTGTTGATGGGACATCCTGCCTCGGACGAGTTCATCGATTGCTTATCGTCGTCTCTGCCAAGCTTCATCCTGGACGAACTACATCACGTGCAATAGACAAGCCGCCGCTTTTAGAACCGATAACCACCAACTAGCGAACGAGGAAGATAAAAATCAAAGCAACGTCACACGCGACACTGGGAGAACAATCGCAAGTTATTGAGGTTCTATCTGTATTCTACATATGGGCCAGGGTGTCATTTCTTCACGATCTCGGCGTTTATGTCTAATTTCCGCAGTCCAGTAGCTTCTCTTGCAAGGTACTCGGCGCACTCGACCCGACTCTTAGACTCGCTGATGAAGAAGATACCAATTGTAGGGACAAGAACCAGTGCAACCACAAATGGAAATGGGGTCCATGCATTGCCGTTCACATCGACAATGGCGCTGGAAACAATCGGGCCGATCCAAGCAGAACCCTTGGAAACAATTCCTAGCAAACTGAAGAACATATACTCCCTCCCACGAGGCACTAGTTCCGCCATGAACGCCTGTCCATATGAAAACTGTGCACCCATGGTGAAGCCGTACTGTGCGTTGAAAAACCAAAATTCCCATAGATTATGATAGCCGATTTTGGTGGTCCAAATCCCAACCATGCCCCACAGACCGACGAGAACGCATCCAACATTACAGGCCTGGAGCATGGTTTTCGTTCGGAAGTTGAAAAGTCGTTGAACGTAATAGGCGCCGAAAACACCAACAACACAAGATCCTCCTTGAACCATGATCAAATAAGTGTTCTGGGTGGCAGAGAAGGCAACCACCTTAGTCTGTGCAATCGCGACAAGGGTAATAATAGTGCCTATGCCGTCCGCCAGCAGGAAATATGCAAGTAGGTAGAAGAAAGTCTGTTTCAAAGTCCAGACCTGTTTCGCTGCGAACCAGGTCTGTTTGAAGCCGAAGGTCAGATAGTTATCTCCTGCTGGTAACGGTGGTCCGGGACGTTTCTTTTCCCACAGAAACCAAGGGATGGCGAGGACTATCCAGAATCCGGTGCATACAGCCACTGATACCGAATAGCCCCAGTTATTTTGAGCAGTAGAGTCATTTGCGCCAATTCCTGCCAGTGCGGCCAGTGAGAGTGCACCACAGGCTGTGAATCCGACGTTGTTCCAGCCATAACTCATGTTCATGATCTTTGAGCGGGCCATGGAACACCTATGTTCATACACCTCTTCGCTGATCTTGCCCTCCAATAATTCGTCATGTGCAGTACGGACTTCGGGAAGGTCATGAGAGAGCTTCGGAAAGATGGCGTTGAAGAAGACATACGAGGCCCAGAAAGTGATTGCTTGAGCATGATCAGTCTGGGAGAGGGCATAATACATGTGGTGGACCTACCACTCAAAATATAGAGAGCCATCGATGTTCTCCACTGGTCTGCCCTTCTAACACCTAGAAATCCAAATTCAAATGCCCAGCATATGACGGAGAAAGTTCGGACGACCCATGGATTCCAATTGCCATAGTCGGCCAAGCTTCCCACTCCAATAAAGACCAATGCCTGGGACAGGAAAGTTAGACCCGAGGCGATTAAGACGACAGAGCTGTAGGGTTTTGTGCCCCCATTCCAAAAGACATGGCATGGTGCATTGGGATCGACGTCACAATTGGAGCTACCAAGTGGCAGAACATTCGGATTGAAGCCTGCCTGGTAGATCAAGTTCTGGAATAGGAGATTCGAGCTAGAACAGGTCAGCATGTGTTTTCGAGAGAATGCCTCAGGCCTGACTGACTATTGGAATGATCCTATCCCATTGTTGCCAGCGTAGTAAGCATAGTATGAGAAAACCTCTTTTCTCGTGGCAGGGGGTCCGCTTGCGTCGTGGCCATAATATTGCAGATCAGAGGGAGCTGATGCTGACTCGCCGCTCGTATCTGGAGCTGGTGCAGCTATGGAAGTGAATGCTAGCTTTGTGGGATGAGCTTCCTCTTGCTTTGCGGTGATGTGGTCGTCCATGGCTCAGTCTGTGGGTATATAAGTTGACAAAAAGACTGGACTGAGTTCAAAAGAGAATTGGTTCTGACTCTGACTTTATTTTCACGTCTCCGCCCTTGTCATCGAGACTCGTCTTGTCTGGCTGATCTCATGATCACGCCTCGCCTCCAGAACCAAGGCGTAGCATTGATTCCTTGCTGGGCGGCTTCTTATGTGTCTGTATTATCGAGAGAATAAGGCGATCCACTTTCGATATGAACGACGGGTAGTCACATCGTGGAGTTGTCCATGGCCCACTTCGGAACGGTAGTCGGTTATCTCCTCCAACTACGGAGTAGTTCGTACAACAAGCGTATTGCCCGAGACGACCACATCTGCTATCTAGCCGATGACATACTTTCATTGGCACACTTGTAGTCTGGAGTGGGCCCCGTCTACCTCTATCAGTGGCCAATGACCGCTTTGTTGGGCCTGTTCCTGGTTGAGTCCCCCACACTCAGAATTTTGAACAGAGACGCCCGCCGTATGTGCGAATCAATACAATCTCAGCGCTGACCAACAGGTGGGGCAGTTCTGCTATCTAGCCGATCAACGACCCAGGGAAGGGCGATCTGGCCAAGCGGCGCTCTTCGACACAGACTTCGGTCTCTCATAGGTAGGGTGCTACCATGGCGAAAACGTGCCAGGTATTAGTATTCTTAAGGCTTGACATTTGATACATGATATCCATGACAAAAATTGGTCAGCTGTTCGCAAAATCACGTCTGTAACATCCTCAAAAGCGGCGTTTTTTTAGCCAACTGATAGACATCGTCGAACCATACCCGCAGTCGCAGGGGACGAAAACTTAAAATCACTCACTTGTCAGGCACATGGACACGCAGATTTAGCTGTATGTCCGGACATCTGGATTGCATGCCGGGGATGACCTGCAGAGGAGCCGCGACTGTATCCATGCTGGATCCACGCGCCTAGAAAACCAAAGCTTAGAAACAGCGTATGAGCACCTACCTAAATTCATTCAGAGCACAGATTCAGGCCGCTTCGCTAGAAGCAGCAGAATCAAGGATTTCCCTCGGCTGCAAAAGAATCTGTACTCTGCAGTGTCTTGACAGCATTTACTTCTCTCATCTCATTGGCATATTTCGGTTCGAGAATGCCGGGTAAAACCCCTTCATATGTGATTGGCATTGATGTGGGCGGAACAAATACAGATGTGAGAAAGCTCCCGCTCGAAGGATACAGTACTGACATGTTTCGAGGCCGTCATACTTCAGAATGAAGAAGTCGTGGCCTGGCATAAGACGCCTACGACCTCTGACATACAAGCAGGTGTCGAGCTCGCCATTCGAGAGGTCGTAAGAAAGGGGCATATCACTCCAGGTCAAATCAAATCGGTCAAGATTGGTACAACGGTAAGTGCCTCGAATTGAATTCTCGTCTTGGGACTGTGCTCACAACAGAATGCAGCAATTCGTCAACGCGGTTCTCGAGCAGGATCGAAGCAAGCTTGACAAGGTAGCTGTGATCCGGCTCTGTGGACCTTATTCCCAGCGGTCTCCGCCATTCAGTGCGCAACTTGATCAGTCTACTGAATCTGCAGTCACTAACATGTGCACTCCTTAGTGCATTTTCCAACAGGTCTTCGTACCTTGATGGAAGGACATTGTGGCTATGTAGATGGTGGCTATCAAGGTGAGTTGCATCATATGGCAACTGACCTGACCCATGCTGCCGGTTGGAATATAATCTGATTGAACTAGTCGACGGCAGACTCATTCGTGCGTTGAGACATGAACAACTCAAGCAGCAAGCTGCCATAATCAAGTCGACGTCGATCAAAAGCATAGTCGTGATCGGCATAAACTCTCCATCGAATCCGAAGCAGGAGCTGGAAGCGGAATCTGTTCTCGTTTCAGAACTTGGACCGGGATACGATGTGTCTTGCTCTCACAAGATCGGCAGACTAGGCTTCTTGGAACGAGAGAATGCTAGCATCCTCAATGCAAGTTTACGACGGTTTGCTCGTCATGTCATCGCAGGTTTCAAGTTTGCCGTCCAGAGATTGGGCAAGTGTAGTTTATACATTACCCTCAACGATGGGACCTTGAGCAAAGCATCGGAAGCCGCCGAGTATCCAATAGGTTGCTTCTCGTCAGGACCTACAAATAGTGCAAGAGGGGCAGCACTGCTGGCAGGATCACTTTCACAAGATGAGGCAGACGACAGAGAGGTCCTCGTGATAGACGTGGGAGGGTGAATTTGTCTCTGGAGATTGAAGTCAATGTACTGACACATGATAGGACCACGACCGATATCTGCGCCTTGTTGAAGACTGGTTTTCCAAGACAATCCGCTGCTTTCGTCAAGGTTGCTGGAGTAAGGACTAACTTTACCATCCCTGATGTACACAGCATCGCTCTAGGTGGCGGCTCTCTCGTCAGAACAGAGCACGATCGAACTTGTATTGGTCCAGATTCGGTAGGCTCACGCCTGGCCCGAGATGGAATCTATTTTGGAGGGCAGACTCTTACTGTCAGTAATCAAGACACTCTCGCATTCTCCGTGCTAAAATTTCATGTAGGCAACAGACTTGATTTTGTCCAACGATCTTACAGAGAGACTTGTACCATCAAACCTCAGGGCTTCTGGACTGATACAGATCAAGAGAGCTGTCGAAGAGGCGGTTGACCTTGTCAAGACGAAGCAGGGAGATGCGCGAGTAATTCTCGTTGGTGGTGGGAGTATCATCATTGGTGATGAGATTGCAGGAGTGGGAGAACTCACCCGCCCTGAACATTTCGAAGTGGCCAATGCCGTTGGTGCCGCGGTAAGAAATCCTGCACGATCTTCGTCTTAGGATACTAAATCTGTTACAGATCGGGAAGATCAGCGGTTCTGTAGATACGATCGTTGCACCAAAAGCTGATAATGCCTCAATGGACGAGCAGATCGAGGAAGCCAAAGCTCTTGCAATGGACCGCTGTGTTGCTGCGGGAGGAAGTAGGGCCACGCTGGAAGTCGTGGAGATCGAACTGATCCCTGTTTCTTATGCCACCAACGGAGCTACGAGACTGATAGCCCGGGTTGTTGCGGATCTATCAGAAGGCCTTGACGATCCAGACGAAAGCCAATTACCGATGCCTCATGATTTCGGTAAAACTGCCGGTGCCGAGATTCATACAGACGGTGTCGATTCCAAAGCATCATCATACAATATGATCCACCAACTTGACGTTGAGTCATACAGACCAAGGATAGAGGGGGAGCTGTGGTATTTGTCGGAAACAGACTTGCAATTCCTCCAAGACGGCACTGGAGTTCTGGGAGTCGGAAGCTGTGGTGATGCATACCCCAGCTATGTTGCCTGCTTGCACGCGTTAGCCAAGGGCGAGGATATCACCATCAGGCGGCAGGCAACACTACCAGATAGTGCTGTTGTCTTGGCTGCTGGTTTCATGGTAAGCGCCCCTAAGTCTTCTGATTGATGTGGCTTACCTGATGAACAGGGATCTCCAACAGTCTATTTGGAGCGAATCCCAGGCATGCATGAGTAAGAAGCCTGTACCTCATCTATTCAGCCTGTACTGACCATCTGCGACAGGGTTATCGATGCCATGAACGCAGTCCTAGAGACAGCTGACATCACTTCGTTTGATGCTGTCATTCCTAATGAGATAGGAGGGATGAATGCTTTTGAGGCACTCCTCGCGGCGTGCCATTTCGGCAAAACTACCCTGGACGCTGATTGTGTAGCACGAGCCTACCCTTTCCTATGGCAAACGGTGCGCTGTCTCAGGGACGTCTCGGTTGTGCCAGCGGCCGTTGCAGATGGAGTAGGCAGACGAAAGGTGCCGTCACAACGTCATGTCCATCTTGATCTAGGACTGACCGACATTCTTTTAGGTTTTCACAGCTGAAAAAGACAACTTTCGGGCTGAGGAGTTCATGCGAGATGCCTGCACCGACCTAGGTTCATTGGCAGGCATCTGCATCAACCCGCTTGACGGCAGTGAGGCTCGCACCCTGCCTCGAAACAGCTATTCTCTAGGTAAATGATCCTATTAACCTTGAGCGGTTTGCGCGGTTGTGTTGAGAATTCAGTTGACACGTGCATAGCATGGTGCATTGGCCGTTCGATCGCTCTTTCTCGTAGCAAGAAAGTAGACCCTGTTATAGGGCTGCTAAAAGAGCAAAACGGGGCCCTTCTCTTTCGAGGGAAAATCGTCTCTGTCATTCGACACGTGGCACAGGGCTTTACCAGAGGCAGTGTCCTTCTCTCTGCGTACTCCGAAGAATCGGCCTCACGCTCGAGCGGCGAAATCAACATCTCATCAGGCACCTCCCTGGCCGTTGAGTTCGAAAATGAGAATCTCTGTGCTGTCCTGAAGCAGGAGGGCGAAGAAGATAAACTGCTGGCAATCTGTCCGGACCTCATTTGTTTCCTGGATATGGCAAATGGCGCGCCGTTGGGCGTTTCGGACTACAAGTATGGCTTGAGGGTCAGTGTGGTCGCACTGAGAGCACCGCCTGTATGGACCACCGAGAGGGATTGAAAATGGGCGGGCCATCGGCTTTTGGGTATGTTCTAGGCAGTCATTTGTGCTCTTATTTCCACCCGCTTGAGGCTAACAAAACAACAAATAGGCTCGATATGAAATATACTCCTGTTGGCACGGAAGCATATGAACCCCTAAGAGTGTTTGGGAAATGTTTGGCAAGTGCCAATAACTGCATTTGCATCGCTGATGCGAGCTTGATATGAGGACATTTTTGGTCCTTGCCAGGTGGGTGGCAGCGCTCTGAAGTCTGTAGTTAGCACACACGCTTATGGCATCCTCGTCCAATTCTTAGGAATGGCGCGGTCGATATATCGCGATGGGTTATTTCAGGCCGCAGACATCCAAAACGAGAGCATGGGAATTGGCCTTGAAACCTCTCACGGGTCCTTCAATACAACAGAGTCTAGGGCACTGAAATTTTTATTTTGGATGCCAGACCGACGATCAGGTGATATTCCGTATCTTCATCGAATGTAACCATGATCTGAGAATAGTCCTGGAGTGAGCTGCAATGCTTTTGCAATCGTCCCTCGTACAGCGATATCCACGCTCGTAGGCTTCAGATCCCAGATGAAGACAGTGAGGACAGGGTGGTAGACGATGAGTCGTAACGGAATGCCTTGATAGTATAGATACATAGCTAAGGAGGTAGTAAGGTAGTGGACACTGAATGACTGGCTGTGGTGTTTGTCAACCTGAAGTTTCGTGGGCAGCATTTCTTGGCGGGTCCCAGGACAAAGCCACAACTTATTCGCACCTGCCGGGAAGGCTCATAACATCAGCCACAATGACAGAGTGCCACTGCCACAATACGCCAGCCTACCACCTGCCACGCACCAGTGCACGCACCTGCCTGTTGGGGTGCCTTTCGTCCATGGATAAATCTCGGCATAGGCACAGGCATTGTCGTGGGAAGTGGCCAAGTCACAGTCGACATAATGACGTCAGGCCAGCGTCTTGATCTCTCTGTCCAAGGATTTTGAGTGCAACTGGGCAATGGGGGAGAGTGATTCAAGCCTAACCAAGCCTAATCAAGCCTGCCCAAGCCTACCCAAGCCTACCCAAGACCGCCCTAGAGCAGCTTAAGCATTCCATGTCCTCGTCCCCAAGCGAGTCTCTTTTCTGCCTCTGCTGACTTGTCCTCTTGAGTCTTTGACATTTCGAGGTTGTCTGATTCGATTTCGTACCAAGAAGATATCCATCGAACAGCACATTGACACGGGGCAGAAATCCATCACTGGGAAAATTCTCCAGGCTCCAGGTCATGATGGATTTATCAACTCCAATTGCCTCTACGGATGCCGTCCCGTCGAACAGCATTGGGCTGGAACTCTCTTGTGGCGTAAGATTGGATTTTGCTCCGTCATTGTACATTCCAGGATAGACGCTAGAGGCAACCTGTTCAGCTGGCATCTCCAGTGCCCCAGCAATTCAAGCAATCCTAGCGATCCTCCTCCACTGGCTGCCTTCGATTTGGTTTCTCATGCCCCTGGCGCCCGAGCTAAGTCTCAGTTGTGGCCTGTCGATCTCATGTTTCAACACGGTAAACAACATCTTGCTTCCTCTACCTTACTCCGTCCATCCTGTCGCCTCCAACCCTGTCAACCCTAAAACTTGATTTGAAGCGGGTATTCATTCGTTCAAACTTCACTGCTTTGGCACTCTCATTCCGTGTCTCGTCATTCCTTACCCTCCCTCTTTCTACCCAGTCATCAATTTACTACCATTTGGCTTATATCTTCATTCTGATCTCAACTTGAACCCATTTCATTTCTCGCGGTCCTTTCCAAACATACTCCCTTGCCCTGTATAGCGACTCGATTTCCACGCGCAACTGCTTCTTGACCCTGCTTCACAAGTTTCGACGCGCCTTTGGTACAAGCAGGAGATATGCGTAAGTTGCATCCATTCTGCCATGTGGTGGCGTCACTAAATCCTCCCAGACAAGTACCGTCGACAGGCAAAATACGCCGCTTGGTATGATGATCCAGATGAAGTGTCGTCGGGCATATTACCGAACCCTTTCAAGAAATGGAGACCGAGCACAAGATCCAATTCTGCACGGAATCTAGAGGATGGCGACGCCGGCATATTGAGAAAAACCATTACCGATGATCCCAACAACTATCGCCCATCCACCGAGGACCGAGAAGAGCAAATAAATGGTGGTCAACCCTCCTCGCGTCACGCCAATACTACTCCAAATGTGCGGTCAAAGGCACCGGCTTCCCAACGGGCCGACGATGTCGTTTTCCCTCGCTCCGATAGCCCTACCCAATCTCTGGATGATGTCCGAGAGAAAACCCAGCACGAAGCCGCCGGCGCCTACGAAGGTGCTGAATCATATTCAAATGGAAATGCAGATCCCTCAATTGCGCCCAACGGTATCCGGAGTCGTCCCACGGCCGATTCCCAAGGAAAACATGGTATCAAAAAATTATTCAGCAGGGACACTGGCGAACCCGACGACAATAATGGAAAGGAGAAAAAGAAGTTCACCGTCTGGGGACAGGTTCACGCCACCTTGTTCAACTCTTGGATCAATGTGTTACTGATCGCTTCTCCGATTGGAATCGCCGTGCACTATGCAGGCGTCAACGAAGTCGCCGTGTTCGTCATCAATTTCATCGCCATTATCCCCCTGGCCGCCATGCTGAGTTATGCAACCGAGGAGATCGCATTGCGGACTGGTGAAGTCATAGGAGGCTTGCTCAACGCATCTTTCGGAAACGCCGTCGAGTTGATCGTGTCAATCATTGCCTTGGCAAAAGATCAAGTGTTGATTGTCCAAACTTCACTCATCGGCAGTATGTTGTCTAATCTCCTACTTGTGCTTGGAATGTGTTTTTTCTTTGGCGGAATCAATCGAGTCGAGCAGGCTTTCAACATGACAGTTGCGCAAACAGCTTCTAGCTTGCTATTTCTGGCTGTCAGCAGCCTGATCATTCCGACGGCTTTTGAACAGTGGGCAAGAACAGGCGACAACAGCTCTACCGAAACTGCCACCACCGAGAACCCTAAACCAGGAGTTGCTAGTATCAGCAGGGGAACCGCAATCCTCCTCTTGATTGTCTATGGCTGTTATCTTTTCTTCCAACTCAAAAGTCACGCAAAAATGTACAACGCACCTAGCGCCAAGAACCCTACACGACCGGTCAAAGCAAAATTCAAGAATGCCATGATTCCGGACAGATTGCGCTCAAAGGCGACTCGGGAGGGTGTAGAAGGCGATGATGAGTCTATCGAGAAAGAGGACGAGGCAGAAGAACCCCAGCTTTCCATCTGGGTCGCTGTGCTCACGTTGGCGCTTTCCACCGTCCTAGTCGCCTTGAATGCTGAGTATCTTGTTGACTCCATCAATGCCATCACCTGTGGCGGCGGCATCTCCAAGAACTTTGTCGGCTTGATTTTATTACCCATTGTTGGAAACGCAGCCGAGCACGCAACCGCCGTGACTGTGGCCGTCAAAGACAAAATGGATCTGGCTATTGGTGTAGCTGTTGGTTCGAGCATGCAGATTGCCTTGCTCATTCTACCGCTGGTTGTGGTACTTGGATGGATCATGGGCAAAGATGACATGACTTTGTTTTTCGATGGATTTCAGATTGCAGTGTTATTCGTCGCAGTGCTTCTGGTCAACTATTTGATCCAGGATGGCAAGTCGCACTGGCTGGAAGGCATTCTGTTGATGATGTTGTACATCATCATAGCTGTTGCCGCTTGGTTCTACCCGACTGCCCCTGGTCTGAGCGACTGCCCGACGGAAGGATGAAAAGTATAAATTTTAATTCTGGAGTTTCAAAGGCGTAGTCTGGGATCATGGAAACAACTGACGGCGTGGCGCAGCGAAATAGCGCGGCGAACTTGTCTGAGGGTATTGGTTGAAGGGTCAACCTTCAAGGGCGTTCTTGATAGCCAATCGATATTACCCATTGCATTGTGCCGGCAACTACATAATTTTCTGCGAGAGTTTGTGTTTTGTCTGAGCCTGAACGCTGCGCACGCTCTCTAGATCCTGCATCCATGTCTATCCACCCTCGCGTTGCGAGGACGTGGTGATATTTCCTGTTCCATTGTGTGCTCGGCAGAAATGCGAGAAGGGCGCTATGGTCCACCCAACTGCTATGATGTCATCACGTGGCCACCTCCAGTGAGTAACAAGCAACATCTTTCTCCTCTTTCCATCCCCATTCCCCAGATTTGAAGTTGACAAAGGCGTAGATTCATGCACTCCTGGCTAGTTGATTTGAAGCTAGCAATGTTACTTGCCACATGGAATGTACCTAAAGCATTAGTCTCCTCCTCTAGCTGATGCATCCTGATTCCTCATTCAAAGTCATGCAAACCCGCCTATCCTCAACCTACTCATACCCCGCACTCAACCCACCACCGGGCCTTCCATTAACGGTAATCCGACATACTTCGTTCACGTCTCCATGTCTTTCCATAATCACAACCGCAATCCAACAACCAGGATCCTCAGCAAAGTCCCACCCTGAGAATCGTGTAGCGTATGACATTCCTTGGTGGCTTGTTTGTGTGACGCTATCCCAGTTCTTTCTACGGAAGATATACGCTTCGGGATAAAGCCGACCGGCCGGCATCTTCAAAAATGTGATGTGTGGCTATTGTCATATGTTTCTCCTCTTTGACCCCGGCTTCTTTCTCTTGTGTTCAGAATCACGTTTGATAAAAGGCTTTCGATAATCTAGAAGCTCGACTCTGTGGTGAGATATCTATATTCTGGCGTACAGTCTGTCGATACTAGCAGCCAAATTCTCGCACACATTGAATACCTAGCGATCTGTACATCATACGTGTGAAAAGCCTGACGCTGCCATTAAAGGCGTCGAATAGAACCTCTGTTCGACATTCTATGACCCTGAGGCCATAGCTTACTATTCATCGAGGCATACTGCCCCTAGAGTACATTTCTACAAGCATGGCAACGATGAACGCAGTCCGCTTCTATGGGCAGAAGGATATCCGACTAGATCAGATACCCGTGCCCCAAATCCGACCAGGCTTCGTCAAAGTAGCACCTCAGTTTTGCGGAATCTGTGGATCAGACTTGCACGAGTATCTCGGCGGTGCGAACCTGATCCCCTCAGAAGGAAACCCACATCCAATCACAAGTGAAACTCTTCCTCTCACACTGGGCCACGAGTTCAGCGCTATAGTCGAAGAAGTCGGCGACGGCGTCACACATGTCCAACCAGGTGACAAAGTCTGCATCCAACCCACGATTTGGGACGACGACTGCCGCGCCTGCAGAAGAGGCTTAGTCAACTGCTGCGACAAGAACGGTTTCGTCGGTCTCAGTGGCTACGGCGGCGGCTTGTCCGAGCACGCCACAGTTCCCGGCCACTGTATCAAGAAACTCCCCGACAATATCCCTCTCGAAGTCGGCGCCTTGATCGAACCACTCTCCGTCGGCTGGCACGCCGTGACCATCTCGCCGTACAAAGACGGGGATTCCACGCTCGTCCTCGGCGGCGGCCCAATCGGTCTCGCCGTCGTGCAAGCACTTGTCGGCAAAGGATGCAAAAACATCATCGTCAGTGAAACCAGCCGCAAACGACGCGAATTCGCAAAACAATTCGGCGCGCATCATGTGCTGGACCCTATGAATTGCGATCTAGTGGCAGAGGTGGAGAAACTCACAGACGGCGAGGGTGTCGATGTCGGGTACGATGCCGCCGGCGTGCAAGTCGCCGTCGACACGGCGTTCAAAGCGATCAAGGCCAGGGGCATGCTTGTCAATATCGCCATATGGGAGAAACGTGCCTCTTTGAATATGAACGACATTGTCTTTCGGGAACGAGCTTATATGGGCGTGTAAGTACTCTACCAACCTCGTTTTATAGGGAGGAGACCACCCTTTTGATCTCTCCTTCTCTTTCCTCCCCCTTTGGCACAAGTCCAAGGCATTGAAAGACTTGACTCAGAGACGACTGACATTATTGATTTCCCAACAACAGCGCGACCTTTGCCCTTGGAGACTTCGAAGGCGTCATTGACGCTATATCCAGCGGTAAGAGATTATCCCCTCTTTGCATTTCGCACCAATCAAAAACTCAATAAATCCAGCATCCTGCTCCTTTCCCACCTCCCCAATTTTCCCTTTGGCTTTCTCGAGAAACACGCCGGCCGGTCAATCTATGCACCGTTTACTGACTTCAATTTCCACAGGCAAAATGAAACCCGAAGGCATGATCACCAAGAAAATCAAACTCAACGAGGTCGAAGAGGAAGGCTTCCGGGCGTTGATCGACGATAAGGAGAACCACGTCAAGATTCTGGTCGATGTTAGGGCTGGCATATGAGATCATCAGGAAGAAGAAATTCAAAGTCCTGAGCCTTGAAAACTGCGAGAGAGAAAAAGGAGAAGGAGAAAATCCAAGATCTTGGCCAGACGACTTGGTTTCAATTCTGATTCCTCAATCTACAGTACTGTTTTATTTGAATAGCATCTTCGGCTTTTTGAACGTGGAAGACTATAATTAAGTCATTGCATAATCACAACAAGAAGGGATGAGATGTCCAAAATATCTCCATGGTCTTGATCTCCTCACATACCGTAAAAGGAAATCTGTGACTCCGTGGAACGCCGCTCATGTAGACTGGAGGCAACTTATCCATGATCCCATAGCTATGCAATGCAGGGACGCTGTTCAGCTAAAGCCCTTCGATTCGCCAAGTCCTACGCCGACTTTCATAAACTGAATCAGTACGCAAAGAGCAAGAAAACTTCAACATTTTGACTCGATCGGACCTGATGTCGCCTCTTCCGCAGGTTCAGCCACGGCAGGCACATCTTTGCTGCCATCGTCACGGTCGCTTCCAAACCTCCACTTTGACCGCCTATTGTCTAGCTTGTGCTCAGAAGTGAGCTCCTTGTCGATATCGAAATGGTTGACGCAAAGCGTCAGTATCAACGCAACACCCGCCAGAGCGCACAAAAATCCGAACACGCCGTGGAAGCCGGCCACGTAGGCGGAGATTATCGTGGTGCGGTCCGAATTGTTGTCCATACCGCGAAGGACGAGGACGTAGGCTTCGCTCTCCATCGCGAGACTCTCAGGCAAACCCAGCTCGGCCAGTTTACGCTTCATGATGTTCTGGAAAATGGTACCGCCAATGCCTACGCCACAGGCCATGCCGAAATTGCGCATGAATGAGTATGTGGCGGCTGCTTTCGCTTCGTCTCCGGGTAGAGCTATCGCCTGTGATCCGATGGTCAATCCATTCAAGGTCAAGCCGTGTCCGACTCCGAGAACAATGAGGATCGACACCCATGCACCTGTGCTTGTGCCTTTGTCCCATAGGATCATGAGTCCACTAGAGAGACTGACGAGGGCAAAGCCGGACCATATCGCCCATCGGAACTTGGCCGTGCGTGTTATCAGGGCCCCGACGATGACCGCAGTGGGCATCAGAATAAGTACTGTTGGGAGAAGCGAGACGCCAGTCCGTGTTGGCGAGTCGAGTTTGACCGATTCGAAGAAAAAGGCTGTGTAGTAAAGAACTGCGTACAACTGATAAAGGTGTTAATGAGTGTTCGATTCTGCTCAGAGGCATGTGGTCTTTTGTGACCTACCAAGAATCCTTGGATGAAGGTTCCCACATAGATGATAATCGCAGATCGACAATGGAATATTGTGTGTCGCAAAAACGGTTCCACGGCACGATAACGCTCCCACAGCAGTGTCAATGCTACACCCAAGGCCCCTAGGATCAATGGAACAAGTGTCGAGAAGCTTGACCAAGAGAATTGACTGCCGCCCCATGAGAGCCCAATCAAAAAGCTGGTCGTTGATGAGATGAACAGGAAGCCACCGACCCAATCAATTCGTGCCAGCATGCCCTGTATGGTAGCAGATCTACCTTTGAGACGAATGAAAAGGGGAATGAGCACTAAGCTGGTCCCGCACATGGGAAACATCAGATAGAAGACCCAGCGCCATGTATTTGGTTTCGCCAGGATGCCACCAATGACGGGTCCCGTGCAGGTCCCCACAGCCCACGCGCCCTGAATGGTTCCTAGGTATTTGGGTCGAAACCGCAAGGGGATGATGTCGGTGAAGATGACCAAACTCAAGATGATGACGCCTCCACCTCCAACTCCCTGAATGCTACGCCCGGCAAGCATGACGGCTATGTTCTGAGCGGTGCAACACAGAATAGTCCCGATGGTGAAAATCATCACCGAGCCAAACAAGAGGTACTGGCGTCCAAATATTTCGCTAAGGGACTCTGTGAAGAGCATGGTGACAGCGCACGCGAGAAGATAAGAGGTTCCGATCCAGAACCCCTGAGTGGCAGTTGCATCCAAGGCTTGGACTATAGTCTAGAATAGGTAAGTAAGCAAGACTGTGTGATATTGAATGTGAAGAAGTCCCTGAGGGACATGAAAAGTCCTACCGTGAGGGCAGTAACAATGATCGTGGCATCTAGGGACACAACCAGAGAAGCCAGGCACAATGTCAACATGACGGCCCACTCTTGTCGCGAGGGTTTCCAGTCTCGCAACTCATCTGGCGGATCACTAGATCTCAGCTCAATTGTCATATCGCTGGTATTCTGCTGGATCGCCATACTTTGTGGTCGGTACGAAGAAGGTGCTCTTCTAAGTATCCAGGCGAGTTATTAGGACACGTCCCACCATGTTGGTTCCCCGATGCACTTGCATCATGGCTATATAGTTTGCGTTGGCAATGTCGCAATTGTACCTCAAGTGTTTGATTGTTCAAAGCATTCCCTTTCAGATCTTTACCTTATCCGTTACGGCAGCGGGTCAACGGCGTGCGATTGCCGGTAAGCCATACCTCTGGGCAGAAATGGAGTCATCACAAAATCGTCGCCGGCTCACGAGGGTCGTTGCAGGGAGCAATGGGAAGGTGGGACTTTGGTCTGCAGGTTGCAAACGGCGACTACAAGCCCTGCATGTCCTGGTACAAAAGCCGATGGCAAACAAAAGGGAGGCAAACATCCTGAATATACCTATTCCTGGCTGGAACGACACGTGAAGAAATGAAAGACACGAGTCCAGATCAGTTAGTCGCACCATACCTAATACGGATCTATTACACGAGCTAACGGGGCCGGAGGTTCTGATCTAGGGCTGCATCTGAATTTAGTCAGCGGCTGAGTCCAGGGCCATCGACGAGCCGCAAAGTCGGTGTCTGGATCCCAAAGAACTTCCGAGCGTGCTTGGTAATTTTCATTGGTTGATCATTCCTTCGCTTATTCATGCACTTGTCACAGAGAAGAGAATCAAGCATGGTTGTGAGTAAATTGACAGACCAGCACCGCCTTCTCATCAAAAGGCCAAGGCTGAGATTCGGTGCGGCAGAAACCCCTACTTCCCTGGCTATGTATCGAGGCTTCGTCGTCTCTCTTCGACCCCACTGCAAGGTAGTGAAAACAACCTCTTTAAGTATCATTGTCCGATCCTAACTGCTAACTACTCAACAGTGATTGAGCTTCAGTATCGGAGAGGCAGATCGCGCTTCAGAGTCATTGCGAGTTTTTGTCATTTCCTTGCTTCACGGCTATTAGTCTCCCATAGTTGCCTATTGGTTGAGAGCCGCCATGGGGACTTTGGACAAATCCCAAGTCGATTTAGATATGATCTATGATATTTCATAACAATAATCATATCGAAGCGACCCGAATACATACCTGATACTCAATCAGCCTAAAGGCTTTGTACTCATTTAAGATCAGCCCACAGGCGGCAAACCTCTGAAGACCCCACCCACCACGGCTCGCTGTCAGGTGCGACAATCAACTCGCAAACGGGATATCAGAGGAGTCTCATAAGGAGGGCTAAATATCGTCGGCAAATGCTTAAGGCATCCAAAAAATGCTCGGACCTGAGAAGATCTAGAGGTTACTTGCTCTTTTGCTGCTTGCCTCAGCATAGCCAGACCAAGGATCCGAACGAATGCTAGAACAGGTCAAGGGCAGGGACATTCATAACCCAAAACGGCAAGTTGTAGTATGCGAAACTACTCTACTGAGCCCACCTCTTCCACTAGGCGAATCTTTACTTACGCCGTGTATTGTCAACCTTCTTTGTCACGATCGTCTTGAATACCCCTAGTCTGCACAAGTTTTATTACCAAAGCACCAAATGTCCTCCGGCAGGCTGAATGCTTTCATCAAAGCCTCCAGTCGATTTCGAACCACCCATCAAGCAACTTCCATTCACATCACGAAGCGAAAATGATTTCTCCGCAGCTCGTACCAAAAGTGCTTCAATCATGGGCCCCAAGCTTCACACTGGTGGCCTTCCTCGAATCGCTGGACTTGGATATATGCAAATCCTATAAAGATCTATACAATCTCGTAAGCCATCTCCTGCCACCAGTATCAAATACCCAGCATGATTTCACTTGCAGCGTGACTCTTGCATTCCGGGTGCCCAATCATTGAACAACATCAGACACGAAATCCGACATGATCGCATGACTCTCTCAGCAGTTGATTCCCACAGCCATCCAACCTGTATATAATCAGGCGTCGATAATAGTCTTAAACTCCCGACCCACGGTCTCCTTTGTTGATATGAACTCAGCACCTTGCTTCGACTCTGCTTGGGCCCTGCATCAATTCACGACTTCTGAGCCAAGGAGGTATCAACCACTCAGTTCCTCAATATCTATCGCTCAGTACGACTCATTCATCACTTCGCCACTACTTGGCATCGTCGAGCTTCCAATACACTCTGGGGAAAGGTCTGCAGACATGGGGTCGCCCATGGATCTTTCGCACAAGTCAAGCTCTCCCGTGTCCTCAGGGAGTCTGAGCGACCTTCAGTTATCACGACCCAGTAGCGCCAGTGGTGCGCCATTCGGAAGTCCACGTGTTCAGACAGTCACGGAACAGTCAACCGACTCCCTGATCACAACGCTGAGGGATCGATCCGATTCATTGACTCTGTGTTTGTTCGGCGGACTCGTCGAAGCTTCTGAAAGTATCTCTTCGCCTAAGAAGCAGGAGCTTACCTGGATCAAAGTCGAACCTGGTCAATCACCTAAGTCGTCAAATTCGAGCACCTCATCAAAAAAGGCATGAGTCTTCTCCGGCAGATCGATGTCACAGGTTCCTGGCCTTGAAGCACAAAAGGATGTCGCCCCTTGTTCCGGCACTGCTGCAGCATGCACTTTCATTCAGTCTCGTCTTCTAGGCTTTGGGGACCAAGAGTCCCAATGTCCGCGGGACATAAAGGCCAAGCATCGAGTATTTTGACCGCACTATGCATTTCATGGTTCCAGTATGTTATCGCAGCCTATAAGTCATTTGAGAAAAGTATTAGAGGAGAATCGTAGGCTAGACGGATCTCTCATCGAGAGAAGAGCAACTGAGTCTTAATTAGCAAAACACAAATAACTCAACTCCACAATCTTAGTGTGCGTGTCTTAAAAGGGTGAAATAATGTCTTCAAAAGGAGTTCTAAAGAATTCTCGTACGAAAAGGACGTTCCAGCGGAAATATCGAGATTAAATATGTGATCTCTGTACCGGATCTACGATCCAACTCGTTTAGATAGCTTTCACATAAGCCTGTCGCACCCCTTTGAGGTATAAATCACTTCGGTGTAGCCCCGACCAATTGTTGAGATGCATCCTTGCCGCCACAGGGAGGGTGTTACTTAAGTCCTGCCTTGTCCCTGTGGAGCACTTTGTCCAGGTGGCGGCCACGAGGATCAAAGCTAGTTGACCTTAACTACAGAGTACCTCTTTCGTAGGAGATCTTGCTAAGCGGATCCATTAATTTGAGGCGGAATTACGGAATCGATTTCCAAATTTGGGTCTACATGTATAGATATCTATCAATGTCAGAACCAGAAATGACATGAAGATGATGTATCTACGCCTTGGTCAGATTTGGCGGGGTAAAGTAAACTAAGACATTCTTGCCAGCGAACCCCGCCGGAGACTTTACCTCGCGACATACTCGAATTGCGGGTATACGATTATCTTGCTCTAATCGCTGGCTAAAGTACTAAACCCGGTCAACTTTGCAGTTGATGGTCACTTTACCGCCTTGATTGGCTATATAGGCTAACGCCGCGGCGGCGGAAGTGTTAGGTGCTTAGTAGTCCAATATGCCTGGGGAGAATATCTAGTCTAGCTTACTACCCTAGAACGGCGGGGTGTAGGACTTCAGTGGTGGCCATCATACGACAGGTATGATATGTCCGTTCATAGCTAGTACCTCGCAGGCTATTCACCGTGATTATGTGTCGACAATAACGTTTATTCCAAAATCGCAGGCGTGAACGCGTTTCGTCCATCAGCGACAAAGTCAGAATACCTTGTCCATGGTGTTCATCCTTTCCCCAGCGAGCCACGCCACACTGGCGGGTACACCTCGGGTCTTACTCCACGTTGTGCGTTCGCTGCCGAATGGGTAGGTCTGTTAGGCTTAACGCGCGAGGAATACTGAGCTAAGGAGAGGGCCCTACTGGCTAGTAGATAGTTCATGAATACTGGTGTAAGCCGTGCGCCGCCAGAATCAAGGTATCAACCTCAGTCGGGCTTTTCTCCGACGCATTTCCGATTTGTCCTCGTGTCAAAAGGAGAATCTGATGATTTCCGATATCCAACTGTGACAATACATCTCCATAGATGTGAGACCCAAAGTCTTGGTGAGAGCACGCACAAGGCCAAGACAATTCCAAGTGCGTCTCAGAATCGGAGTAGACGGCAAAATTCAAACTGCCGTTCTTCCCACTCCCTACTAAAATTGCCGAGTCCGTAGTCAGCGTTGGTAGCGAAAAGCTCTCGGTGTAGCTTAAACTTGCTACTTCTGCGGCGTAAGGAGACCGAGGCTCAACGTCAACGCGGCCTCGCCTTTTATGTTTGGCCTTCGTCGTAACCCAGCACGCCTGTCAAAGAGATCCTCCTCCATAACGGTGCGGTAGTCCAGTACTTAGTGGCTGATGTTGAAGAGGTTCTTGGATGAAGATGTATGATCGATGCATGACCCGAGATGGCGGCATTTGCGGGAACTATCAATGTTCCTCCAATGCTTTTAACGTGGATGATTTCCACTGCTACGGGGTCCTTCCATTGAAAAATGGACTCGCAGAATTCGACTCCCAGCAGACTTCGCCAACTTGCTAGCATTATGGCCGCCAAACCCTCTGCCCCAGACTTACCCTCGATCCTTTCCCAGCTCACAGTCGAAGAGAAGGTAAGCTTACTTGCCGGCGCGGATTTCTGGACCACCAACGCCATCCCAAGGCTCGGAGTTCCCAAGCTCAAAGTGTCTGACGGTCCAAATGGTGCTCGAGGGGCCAAATTCTTTGGTGGAATTTCGAGTGCTTGTTTCCCAGCCTCGGTCTCGCTGGCTGCAACCTTCGACAGGGAGCTTGCTGAGAAGATTGGCAAGGCTTTAGGGGAAGAGACGAAGACTAAAGGGGCGCATGTCTTGCTCGGACCTACAGTATGTCCACATCGTGATCCTCGTGGAGGTCGGAATTTCGAGTCTTTCTCTGAGGATCCTTACCTCGCAGGAGAATTGGCTAGCCATTATATTACTGGCTTACAGCGCGAAGGCGTCGGTGCCACTGTAAAGCACTATGCTGCAAATGAGCAAGAAACACGCCGCTTCACTGTCGATGCTAGAGTCAGTCAACGTGCTCTACGAGAGATCTATCTCAAGCCATTCGAAATAGCTGTCAAGAAAGCCGATCCTTGGGCAATTATGACAAGTTACAACCTCATTAATGGTGCTCACGCAGATGCGAACGAATTTTTACTGATTGATGTATTGAGGAAACAATGGGGATTCAAAGGCCTAGTCATGAGTGACTGGGGGGCACAAACACTGTCGCTCAATCCTTGACTGCTGGTCTCGATTTAGAGATGCCCGGGCCGCCAATGCAGCGTACCTTTGAAAACGTTAGTGCCGCTCTGGAGAGTGGTGAGCTTTCAGAAACTACGCTCGACCGGCGAGCCAAAGCCGTACTAGAGCTTCTTGTGAAGACTGGGAAATTCGAGCATCCTGAGATACCAGATGAGAAAGCCATCGATCGCCCAGAACACCAGCAGTTGATCAGGCAAGCTGGGCCGAAGGCATGGTACTTTTGAAGAATGAAAAGAACGTGTTACCTATTGACAAGTCCAAAGTCAGATCAATTGCCCTGGTCGGTTTAGCCAAAGAATATCTGGGTCACGGTGGCGGTTCAGCTGCTGTCAATAGCCATCGTAAGGTGACTCCCTACCAGGCCTTTCAGGATGCTGTTGGGCAGTCTGTAAAACTTGACTATGCGGAAGGCGCACGCATTATACGCAATCTGCCTCCTTTCAGTTCTGAGGACTTACTCGACGACACCGGCATACCTGGCTTCACATTGCAACTCTCACGAAGTTCAGATGAACACGGCAAGGCCAAGGCCTCCAATGTCACCACCGCCCAACTTCAGTCAATCGAGATAACCGACATAAGTAGCGCCATATTGACGGGGACGTACAAGCCAACCAAAACAGCAACGGAATACATCAGCCTCGCCTGTGTCGGAAGTACGAAGGTGTTTATAAACGACGAAATCTTGTTCGCAAATGACGGCGAATACGCTGATGTCATGGTATTCATGCTAGGCACAGCCACGGACGTGAAAAAGCCGTATGACTTTGTCGCAGGTCAAGAGTACAGAATTCGCGTTGAGTCGCATGGTGGACAAGACGCAGACAGTGGTTTCTCACTCTTCAAAGGAAAGATAGTCGGGTTCCGCATCGGCAAGATGCTTCAATCAGAGCATGATGCCGACTTGATCCCAGAAGTAGTTGAAACTGCAAAGAATAGCGATGTCGCGATTGTCTTTGTTGGGAACACGCCAACGTGGGAGACTGAAGGCTGCGATAGGAAATCCATGGACCTGCCCAGAGATGGTTCTCTAGACCGTCTCGTTTCGGAAATAGCACGGGTGAACCCAAACACAATTGTGGTCAATTCTTCAGGTTCACCAATCACGATGCCGTGGCTACCGCATGTCTCAGCTGTGCTGCAGGCATGGTTTCCAGGTCAAGAGGCTGGTCACGCGATTGCAGATATCGTCTTCGGCGTAGTCAATCCCAGTGGAAAGTTGCCTGTCACATTCCCTGTGTCTGTTCGGGAAAGTCCAGCTTATGAGAATTTTCCTGGAGACGTCAAGAATGACAGAGTCGAGTACAATGAAGGAATCTTTATTGGGTATCGACATTATGATCGCTATCCTCAAAGTGTATTATTCCCATTTGGCTTTGGGCTATCATATTCGTCCTTCTCGATCTCCAACACGAAACTATCTACAGATTTATTGGCCGAAACAGGAAGCTTGGAGATTACGGTCAATGTCAAGAACACGGGTTCTACGGCCGGTAGTGAGGTTGTCCAAGTTTACGTTGGCGCAGCCTTCTCTTCCCACATCGACCGGCCGAAAAAGATTCTGGCAGGCTTCAGCAAGGTTAACTTACAGCCTTCAGAGGCCGTAGACACTTGTATTACCATTGGCCGCGAGAGTTTGGCGTATTGGAACGAATCCAAGAATCAATGGTCTGTAGATGCGGGATCTTACAAGGCCTATGTCGGAACATCAAGCGTCGACCTGGCAGCTACGCTGGATTTCCAAGTGACCACTGCCTATGATTTTGCGCCGTGAACTTGAGGGAACCCAAAACAGCAGGGGCCTTGCGAATATATTCAGACTATCTTCGATGATCGAGAACCAGTTTTTCGATGTCAAGCGAGACGCGAGCTGACCATAGCTCTGCATGGCGATAAGCACCACATAAGAATAAAATACATTGAAGACGACATTTCGGGGAACAAGTCTATTGTTTCTTCAGATGGCAAAGCAAGATCACTCGTAACCTGAGTGCCGTACACCTCCAGCATATTCTCGTGAGGACGCAGATCTCATACGTTCCTTTCACAGCTTGATTGTGAGAACTTGTTGAAATATTGATTTGCTTTCAAAAATACTGTCAATGCCGAACGTTTCATGTGTGCGGCTACAGTTACCTCCATAGCACTTATCGAGAGACGATATCAGCCATTTATTCGTTGCGCCCGCAACAACAGCGAAGCTGCGACGAATTCCCCGAGGTCTCGAATGCTGACTTGGTACTGACATGTTGGCCGCGAGTGCGGTTATGGCACTTCCGAGTTTGAGGACGCTTGGCGTTCCAACTACGGAGTACAGCTCGCAAGGATTACTTGACTTGGTATTATGGGGTATGGGGTATGGGGGTGGAGGGCGGAGGGCGGAGGGCGGAGTATGCGAAACTTGGTAATTTTCACCCAATACTGACACCACGGCCAATGGATGCTTATTTTCTTATAAGCCTATGCGCCAAGTCAAGCCATTTCATCTTCTTTGAGCACTTTGTACCGAAAGTACCAGATTGCCCAGACCATTCGTTTAACCTCCTCGGCCTGGCAGCGACGGCTAGCCTTGGCTTGTTGCTGAACAACCGCACGATAGCCCCGAGGACTGCATTCAAAAGGACGCAAGATGGGAAGTCAAGGAGGCATGATTTTCCACGCAGGGCATCATTAAATATCCTGGATCGTTGCTCACTATACCATCCACACTGATAGCTATCCGAGCATGGCAGATATCGACAAATCACAACAGATCGGTGTCGAAGAACTACTCAGAATGGGGTGAGTTTCTTGCCTGATACTGACTTGGCGTGTCACGTGTGAAAGTGAACTTGACTCGTTGAATGAAGAGCATAGTATTTTTGCACAGGGTTTTCGCCACTGATCAACTATGGCGTTGGGCATATTAAAGGCGGTTTGTCGCAGTGGAAATATGTAAGTTGCCTCCCAGTTTATCATAGTCCAAGCAAATCCTCTCTTTCGATGTGCTGATATTCAAAATGATGAAGATGTACATTGTTGCAGAAACGGTAACGATTGTCTGGTCCGCTGTCATCTACTTCTTCCCTGCCTCCAAATCCAACTCGAGCTAAAGCGTTTAACAAGCGAGAGAGGTATATTGCGGATTGTCTACAGTCAAACAACTCAGGTGTTCGAACCAAATACTTCAAGAGGGACCAAGCTTTGGAAGTTTTGATTGATATCAAATTCTGTACAATCCGATTCGACACTGTCATAGCACCAGATTTCGAAGACGCTCGAAATCTTCTCCAGTATGATACTTGCTGCTGACTCCCGTGATCTACGGATTATTTTGCGCCCCTGCTTTCCTGCTTATGATCTGCAACGGACCAGTCTCAACATTTATCCTCATCATTATTTCGGGCCTGGGCTGTTCGACTCTGAATTCCCTTCTTCTCCTCATCATGCCTGGAGGCTTCACTATAGGTACAATCAAGTTGTTGTATCCATATCTTGCCTACAAGCTTTCCAGAGCAAGATGCTGTCTCATCACCGCATCTCTGTGCATAACGATCTTGGCCGCATGCATTCTGTGGCAGTTACCTCGCAGTCGGACTGGTGGGCAGTTCTATGCCGTTTTTACTCTGGCATCATCATTCGGCGGATATGCAGTTCTACTGGGTATGTAAATCGCAAACATTGCCGGATATACGAAGCGCAGTGTTAGGCGTATTCATTGGCTATTGTCTTGGTAAGTGCCGGCGAAATTGTCAACCGGCGAAGAGAGTTCAGAAACTTGGTGGCTGATTTGGGTTGCATTAGGAAACTTTGTTGGTCCGCTCCTATTCAAACCGCAAGATGCACCCAGATACGGACCTGGTTTCCTTGTAGTGGTTGTCACATCTGTAGCCTCTGTTATCTTGACCATTCTTTACCGATCCATTTGCGTGTGGGAGAACAAAAGGCGAGATGAGACCAATACCTTGGAGGGCTTGGATCATGGCTACGAGGACGATTTGACCGATCTGAAGGTAAGACAAGGCTGAGACAAACAAGCTGGCCAGATGTCAATTGTGGAATACTAATTTCATACTCTGGCAGAACCCGCAATCTCGATATGTGTACTGAGATTGAATGAAGCAACGCCCAAAGGTTGTCTCTGAGCTAAACTGGACAACTACGGAGATACGAGCCGATTGTGTAGGCATATCGATGTATGAGTTGCCATTTTTGCTGAGAAACTTAGCAGATTCCAAAGGACCAATCCAGGGCGCTGACTTGGGAGCGATCTTGTGCTCTCGCATATCGCTGTCAGCCTCAATTGAGCACGTATTGTTGTCAAGGATAACTACTTCCGCTCACCCTAAAGCATAAAGAGAAAGGGTGAGGGTCTCAACAGCACGTATCGGTGTTCGTGCAGAATCTTGACTTCTGTAAACAGCATAGACAGACTGCATGGTTAGGGGATTGTAGCACTTACTTCTGCGATACTACAGAGTTCGAATGCATCCTCTTACAGTAGCCTTTTGTGATCGTCCCTGGTGAAGGCCGGGAAAGCTTAAGAAGGACACCGGAACTTTACAATGGCCAATCATGATCGTTCCCGACTGACACTGCCTTGCCGGATGCGCTCAAGCGCTCAGGTGATATTTGAGCTGACTCGAGGGTTGAGACCCCCGTCACGGAGTCTTTTGTAGTTTGTAGTTAGCTGCTTTCGAGAATCGAGAGGAGGTAGCTCGACCTTCACTAGACAATCACTAGACACACGCCAAGTTGTATTCGCATGCTTTTGGCTTTCGGCAATTATATTCGACCCCGTCGCCATTTTATTTGACCACTCCCCGAAATCTCACACACGACGCTTCTGCAAGTTCATCATTGCCGTCCAGGACAGGATTTGAGCGAATCTGCGATGTTTTCGGCCCTGATGATACCATCCAACTCCAAATGAGTTCGAGTTCATCTCGAAGCCACCCAGAGCCAATCCGAGCATGCGATGCTTGCTCCATCAGGAAAATAAGATGTGAGCCGACGCGCCAGGCAAGTGCAGCACCTTACTCTAGTTACTTCTTCTCCCCAAGTCTGATTCAACGTTCATCGGAACTCTATCTGACATGAGCTACAGGCTGGGAAATTGGGAGTCTTTGGCCAGACGCTGCAATGTCGACAATGCCGAGAGCTACGAATGGACTGTACGTTCGACCGGCCGCAGCGCCGGCGACCACGCCGCCCAAAGAAACTTTCTCAAAGCTCCGAAGTCGCTTATCCAGCACGATCTCCATCGACCGTGACACCGGTCTATGACGACTTTCGCACAGAGTCAGACGACAGTGTGCCAACGTCGGTGGACCACGTGATACCGTTCTCCATCGTCGCGACACCATCAACCATCTCTCCACTGCTCGTCCACTCAGTGTCAGACTACTCTGCGCCAGAGCCGAGTAATTTCGGCCGGCAAAGAATCGGTAGTCGCCAGGTATTCGATCTTATGATCAAAGATTATCTCGAATTGCTCTATCCCATCATGCCGATCGTTCACCGACCGACTTTCAAGGCTGACGTGGCGAGCAACCGTGACGATCAAGATCCGTTATTTTACTCGTTGCTTCTGAGCATTTGTGCTGCTGTGATATCCCAACTACCTCGACGATTCCTAGATTACAAGAAGGCGCAATGGTTTTTTGAGTTTGAAACGCCGTCTGAACTTGTCATGCATATCGAAGAACATATCTTGAAGTTGCGCGGACATGATTATTACGAAACACCCTCGCTCGAGAAGTGTGCCATTGCGTATTTTCTCGCCTTCACAAATGGAAGTGTGAATCTCATGGGGAGAGGCATCATGTACTGGTCGGAGATGTGGGTTTTCCTGAAGGGTCTAGGTGCACATCATCCAGACTCCTATATCGGTGTCGATTTGGTTGAAACCCAGTTGAGAAAGAAGGCGTTCTGGTTATACGTCTTTTTCGCAGCGTAAGTAACTACACCAACCACACTATCACGCTTTTTGTCTTAATCGAGACCAGTCACGAAAGAGTTGGTGGTCCAAACATGGACAATTCGCCGCTCTGGAACCCAATGCCCGATCACATGCTATTCGATTCCCAACACCTGGAAGCCTTGATGCCTTTGAGTCTAGACGATGAATACATCACTCCTTCAGTTCTGTACGTGCAGCCACCCTCTGAAGTCCCGCTGGCGTCTGGCTTTGTTAGCTTGATTCGGATATACCTTTGTTTTATAAATCTACCGGAACAAGAACGCACCAATTCTTCAGCACTAGACGAACATCAAGCCTCTCAGCCAGCACAACACACTGGCTCGTGGATCCGACGGGTCGATGACCAAGTGCGCATATTGAAAGGCATGTTCGAAAGAGTACGATACGTTCTCGACGACGTCGCACCACGACTGGCGCCATGGCAGCGAGAATCCCTGGAGTGCAACGGGCACCCTTCAGACCCTGATGCAGTAACACGATCAGACCAACTAGAAAGCATCCGCGCGAATCTGCACACGACACGCCTGTGGGCGCGCAGCATCATCTTCGAGCGGCTCGTTACGTTGCACGAACAGCGCAAGAAGCAGAATGCTGCAACAATGACTGACCCCACCACTTCGGCGCCCATGTACGACCTCGACGACCGCGCCCACTGGTCGGAGCGCGAGGACAGCTGCGAACAGCTGTTGCATGTGTTGTACAACATCAAGCAAAAATCCCTCGAACCCAACGGCATCAGTCTGACGTTCAAGATCCGGCAGGTCGCCGCCCCGTTATTGAATTGCCCATTTGAAGACCATACGGGCATCTCTAGGCGCGCGAGGCTGTACATTGAGAAATTCATGGAGTTGCTGACCTTGTTGTATAAGTATTCCTTCCAGGACACGCAGATGGTCGTCTGGAGTGATTTCGATCGCCAGAAGCGCCTGCCGGTTTCGGATTTCATTCGTGATCCTCATACTGGTATTTCAGAACAACGGCGTTCTTGGTGATGATGCGATCTTGGATACAACAGCGACGGACTCAGCGCCGTATGGCACCCCCGGAACGGATTCATGAAACAGATTGACTTGTGCACAGAAAAAAGGCCATGTGTTTTCATTTAATCGTACATAACTCGTGTGTTCCGTCACCGGTGCTGTCTTCCCACAAATATTTGGCTCAATGAATTTCGACGTAAAATTCTCAAAACGCCCATCATCGCCGAAGCTTGTTCAGCAAACGCCTTCCGCTACTTGGCGGCTTTACAATAGTATTAATGCTGGATTGAGTTGACCATGTATCGGTCCGAGCTGTGGAGAGAACAGGTGGAACCAAAATCTTCTCGGTATCCGCAACATCTCCTCGAGGAAAGTCACTGGGCTTTTCAAATGATGCATCTTCTTTCCTGTTTGAGCCGCTCAATCCATGGCCGGGCCTCGATGCGATGGGTGTGATATCCATTGCATTTACTTCAGCAGCACCAACAAAAACTCGATTTTCGGCCCTTTGCGAAGGTGCAATGTTTTCGGACGCTCCCCAAAGCCAAACGCAACTGCAAATCCCGACTCAAGCTCTGGCATCCCGATTTGCGGCGGGGAGCTAAGCGACGGGGAGCTAGGCATTTGAGGAAATGAGATTGATGTGATTGACGATTGACGTCGCGCAGGGTCTTTGGTAGCCGATGGATTGGCCACAGGCCTATTCTCTCGACGACGAACGGTGTGCATGACATTTATGAGATCCACGACTTGTTGCGAAAGTACTTTGAATCGCAGATTCAGCTCCTTATGGAATGTCTTTTTCTCTTCCAGGGACCGAAAGGCGAGAAGAACATATTTCGTTTCCTCAACATCGAGATCGTCGAATTGCGAATCTCGCGGAAGTCGAAATGGTAGAAGGTTGAAAGTATTTGGGTTGGGATTTCCTGTGGAATCAAGGTCGGTGAAAGAAACTCGTATGCGGAACGCATCCTTGTTCTTGCGCTCGAGGCACAGGTATGGACATTTGTCGTAGGCGTAATGACAGCGACAGCTTTTGGGATTGATCACAAATCCGGTATCCAGCTCTATGAAGAGGATGCAGAACCGTTTGCGCCCGGCTTTGTCGTCTAAGTCAGTGAATATGGTCAAAGCCAAAGACTTTACATTCTCAGCCTCGAAGCCTTCACCGACTCTGCTGAGCGTTGTTGCCGCCCCTATTGATTCGACAAAGCTGCTCTGACGTGATCGTGGGCTTTGGGTGCTGAAAGATTCAATGGGAGAACCTGCTGAGGACGAGTCGACAACATTTACAGGAGGAATAGACTCTTGCCAGAGTTGAATCCTGCCTTTACAGTCCAGTTGAGCGGCCGAGCCCTTTGTAAATTGACAAGTGATGTTATCTTGATCATGAGATACCTCATATCCGGTCAGCGCTGTTTGGAAGGCGAACAAGTCCTCCATGCACCTAAAGCGGTACAATGTCTCTTCGTTTCTGGAAAACATGGCAATTTCCGCGCAAGATTTTACCATGGTCGGCAAACCATACCGAGGAATTAGCTTGTCCTCCTCAGTGTAGAATGTCTTTGGGACAATCATGCCTCGTCCATCAGCGGTCGTCGTTTCCAGAACAACCCGGAAATGATCCGTTGATTGTCGAAAGACCATGACAGAATCTGATGCCAGAGGACTGGATGAAGCAAGTGGGAGGCGGATCACTTCCTGTTCATTTGCTCTAGCGACGGTCGGATCCAGTTGCAGAGCATCCTCCTGCTCTGGAGGTTGCCAAATCATGAAAGCTGCTTGTGGTAGACTGTTCAATGTCCCATCATCATAGGCGATGATGTCTGACCCCCTCACGCGGAGCAATATGGCCTGCTCAACCTGACTGATTGCTCGTTTGTAGTAGTAGCCTGGGCAAGCCATCTGATAGCCTTGACTCTTTTGAAGCCGACCGAGTAGCCATCTTGTCTTCAAAAGTGATAGATATTTCTCCGGGGTCTGATCTTGACCTTCGAAGCTTTGTTCAAAATGAGTCAATAGTGCGTCAAAGCCTTCCCTGAGGGGAATGTCGTCTTTCATTGAGTCAGGTGCGTAAACCAGCAGGTTTTGTTCGAACTTGACTTGGATGAGTTCACTGGCAATATGGGGATCCTTGGTTTCCAATGCAGCTAGCGGTTCATGACCGGCAAGGACACCCAAAAAGGCCGTGTAGAAGTTTCGAATCTCGATCTGAATATCCTTGCTCAGGTTGAGGTTTCTTTCCGAGACGTCGAGTAGATCATCGATCTTGGCATCGATGTTCGTGAGGAGTTTTATACTGAGTCTGTCGATGACAAGTTTGATTTTGGTCGAGTGCATATGAAGGCGACGTCGTAAGTCATCGATCTTCAGATCCTGCTGGGTTGTATGCCACGCGATATTATCAAGCATGGTACCATTCCTGAGCTGCAACTTCTTGTGCTTCTCGAGCAGCAGTCTGCATTCTTCCAGGGTTTCTTCGAATGGGCCAATGATCTGGCAACGCTCCTCTTCAAACTCCTTTGAAAAGGGATTGTGTGCCACCCTTGACAACAATCCACCACGTTCATAACGCCCATGAGCTTCCTCGAGCGACTTGAGAAGCTTTATCAGCAGTTCCCGAAAGCCTCGAATCTCATTGACGAAATTTCGATAGCGTACGTCTGAAGCATGGTTAGCCCGAAAATGAGACTGTTCTATTCAAACCCGATTGCAAACACTTACCAGCTCTGTTTTCATAGACGCAGCTGACTTCGTAGACGACGAGAGCGAGCTTTATACCCGCAACGACATCTCCAGCGCCGAAATCCATTTGCATCCCTTCACATGATGCGAAAGTGGAAGGGCAAAAAGGCTGAGGCTACAGGAGCCCCGACTGACAAGGTGGTGGTTACGTTAAGCTTTGGTTCAATCAACAGAAAAGAGGAAGGAACGGTGTTTCTCAGATTTCCAACTTCAGAAATGGAAAGAGCGGATAGATGCTCGAGGTTATCTCCAACGGCAGTGTATGGAGTACGTCCTTTACTGCCTGGTTATCTGTCCCGATTTGGCCCCATCTCTAGCGTTGTGCTCTTGTGACACGTCCCAATCGATTTGGGACTCATGTGGCAGGCCGGCACTCAAATCTCAAGAGCCAAAGAATGGAACAATTTCTGCCTGGGCGCTTGGCTGCAGGCCGAGGAAGCATCCTGGTCCGCACACGGTCGAGGGTTGTTCGCACGCGGTTGGACCCGGGGGTGGAGCTCGCCTCGCCTCGCCTGGCTCCCAGATAAACAAGGCGTTCACTGCGCCTCCACTAAATTTTGAATGCCTTGTGCTAGCCTTGTTCAGACGTTAGACAAGCCCACCTTTGGGTGCATCCCCTGATCACCACCGCCGACACTTACCTGCCCAGAAGAAAGAAACTATCTGCGTTCCAATTTTGTCCTGCCTTGTGGGCCGTTCTTGCTGCTCTAGCCTCTGGGCAAGGCTCAATGCTATGGATGACCCCTCGATCTTTGCTTGCTGGTGGTGGTCCCCACGTCCCATGATTGACATGATATAGCCGGCTTTTCTGTGCTCACATCTTCATCGGTCACTGCCTGTCCAGGCTGTCTTCCTTCTCTGTTCTGATTCATCATTCGGAGCCTTCTTTCACAGCGAAGATGCCTCTCAACGCGAATGAGCAAGCGTTGTTAGGCAATCCATCGATTGATGATATCGAGTTTGACCATCAGAGGCTCGATCGATCGCCATCCGAAGCCTCAAAAATCGGAAAATGGACTCTCGTTGCTCTCATATTGAATCGGACCATTGGCTCGGGCATCTTCCTGACGCCCCATAGGATACTTGCAGGCACAGGCTGTGTGGGAGGTGCTCTGTTTCTTTGGGTTCTCGGCGCTTTTGTCTCGCTTTGTGGACTATATGTGTGGCTCGAATGCGGCCTGTCGATGCCTCAACGGACGGTGAGAGGAGAGTCAGAGCCTCGTGGAGTCCCCCGGTCAGGCGGCGAGAAGAATTTTGTCAGTCATCATGCGCCGGCGATCATACAGACCACTAATCACCCAACAGTTGGAGTTCATGTTTCCAAATGCTGCCGCAAGGCTACCTCACATCCGAACTACTTGTGCGTTCAGCATCATGTTTATTTTGATGTACAATCTCAGCGGGTCAGTCAATCATCATGGAAGATGCAATATCGCACTCTAACTAGCTCCTGTAGCAATGCTTTATCGTTTGGCATTCAAGTCATGACAGCTGCCGGTATCTATGATTCATCAACGGACGGAATCCCGGACAAGGGCACGGCCGCAGGTATTGCAATTGGAACCCTCACTGCTGTCGTCCTTCTTCATATGTTTTCTCGACGTGGAGGCATCGTTCTCAACAACGTATTCGCTGTCATCAAGGTATCCCTGCTTCTTGCAATTTGTGCACTCGGATTTGCCAGAGCTGGCGGCGCGTTTGCGCACCGCGGACCACCACCACTTGAGAATTTCACCCACGACGTCTTCACTACCAACCGAAAAGATCCCACAAGCTGGTCAAACTCATTGCTGCTATGCATGTATACATTTTCTGGGTTTGAACAGCCCTTCTACGTGGGTAGTCGTTCGAGCAGTCTTCGGATATTGTTGACTGACAAACATCCAGGTTCTCGCAGAGTCGAAAAGCCCGAGGAGATATTTTCCTAAGTATACTGTCTTGGCCATGGGAATTGCTGCATTGCTGTTTCTGCTAGTGAATATTGCATTTGTAAGTCTCAATTGCCAATGACCGAAACACTCCCACTAACAGCACAGCTCCTTGTCGTTCCCAAAGGCCTGGTGATCCCGAGCGAAGCATCAACAATACCCAGTAGCATTGATATGGCCAGCCTTTTCTTTGAGAATTTATTCGATGATCAAAATAGCGCAAAACGGGCCATGGCAGGGCTTATCGCCTTTTCCATTTTTGGCAATCTAATTGTCATGACATTTACTGCAGCCCGTGTGAAGCAGGAAATTGCCAAAGAAGGGATTTTGCCAAAGTCACTCATGTTCGCAACCTCATACACCACGCCCTACGGCATGTGGAAGAGATGGATGAGCCGCAACACGATCTCCCCGGAGGATCTCGAGCAAGCACCGACCGCAGCATTTGTGCTTCATTGGTTTACATCTATTCTCTTGATTTTGGTTACTTTACCAATTCACGATCCTCGCAAAGCATATTCAGCCTTGGTCTCGCTTTATTCTTACACTATCGTTACGCTGCTGGGATTCTGGGTGTCAGTCGGCCTGCTCATGATCAAACTCCGCAAGGACAAGTGGCACTGGCAGGAACGTCGACGGTATCGGCCGTGGATCAGCCCGGCACATGCAATCATATACATAATCGCCAGCGGTTTCATGCTTGTGACTGCTTTTGTCCCGCCTTCTTTAGGCTCACCATTCCACGCATCTGTGACGGGGTTTCAATGGTACATCGTGCCCACCATCGGCATAACTGCACCATTTTGGGGTATTCTCTGGTATTGGGGCCTTCTTTTCTACCAACGAGACACAGAGCTGGTGGTTTTCAGAACTCCTTTCTGGATGAAGGACCCTGATTATCCATCCGAGTATGTTCAGATCGCCGAAGTGATCGACCACACATGGCAGGTTCGCGTGCGACCTGGCACTGAAATGGGATTTGAGGGTTCGGAAGAACGGAAAGGCAATGCCACAACGAGGTTACGAGAGTCAGACTTGTTCGAAGACAGGAGCGAAGGAGTTGCGGCAGGTCGGAGGACATCGCGCTGGACTTTCCGTGGCAGGAGTACAACCATGAGTGATGGACGAAGGTTATCCGGCACATTTGAAAGTTGAGAGTCTGTTACAAGTCTGCAATGTCTGCGATTGTAACTTTTCAACAACGGTTGAAAAAGACCTTGGAGAGTCCGTGTAAGCTATGTAACTAATGAGGAACGTAATGATCATGATGAGCATAGGTTAGATTTTAAGTGTTATTTGTATGTAACTTGACCTGTGAGTCATTCCATATTCTCATCAGGCGAAACTAAAGTCTCCGTATCTTCGTTGATGTTATGATACATTTGAAAAGAGTCTCTCGTGTTTTGGAGGTCAAAGCCTGCGAGAGATCTTGTTAGTGTCGCTTCTTGGGAGACCTGTTGCTGCCATCTATGTCTTCATGCAGGTCGTTGACAAAATTAACGTCAACGAGGATCTGACGGTCTGCAAGCAGAGCGCAATCGACCTGACAACCAGCCTCAAGCCTTAGTCTTGATGACCTTTGCCTGATCTTCTCGCCGTGAGTGACACCACTCGTCGCCTGCCAGGGCATGTTGAGTATAGGCTCTATTCCTAGAACAAGTTGGGACCTGGTTCTCACACGAATAGCTTGAAGACATATGTATGGTGATTCATATCACGGATATTCATCGTCGGCGCCGTGTCGTGCTAATAGGCTCGAATGCGTCGTCGTCGTCATCGTCGTCATCTATATCCTCAGTCACTGCCCGACGACTCCGACTGCTTCCAGTCCCATTGCCGAGAATACTGGCTTGACTCGCCGTGAAGTTCAGTGTGGCTTGCTTTGACGCCCGCGTGCTGGCTGCGGTAGATCGAGCGGGAGGTTTTCTTGTCGCTGGCGTCGACGCTGGGGCTTTTCGTCCGCGCGTACTCGTGCTTGTGCTGGTGAGCGCTGCAGTATTACGGGTGCGTGTACTTGTCGAGGCTTTCGGGGTGGGCTTGCGTTTCTCGGGGAAGAACATGGCTTGTGAGTCAGATTCGCCTTCATCTTCATCGTCGTTGTCTACCATTACGATGTCCTCACCATCTTCGTCGTTTTCATCATCATCATCTTCTTCTTCTTCGGGTTCGATGGCACGTTTCCGTGTGCGAGTAGCGGTTACTGCAGGTTTGCGTGTTGCCGCCGTCGTGCCGGCCTTCTTTCCTCCTCTTGCTCCTCCGCGACCCCGGGCTGCTGTGGTTGCACGTGGGGCTGGGGTGCCGTCTATGCTCAGATTATCATCCACTGTTTCGGGCTGCTCGTCCGGACGAAGCAGTGCCTCACGTTGCTCCTCCCATGGCCCGTCAAAATCTTCGTTCCAATCGTCAGGCTTAGGTCTCAGTCTTGCTTTTGACGTCTTAATTAAGCCTTTGGCGAAAAGCTCTTCTAGCTTGGCTCTTTGTTCGTGAATTTGATTCACTAAATCTTCATCATCGTCATCATCATCGTTGGCGTCAGTTTGAAGTTGAACAAGGCTTTTGATTTGGGTTGCAAGCGATTCGTTCACAAACAATTCCATAGCATGTTTATCATCCTTGATAACATACTGATTGACCGCATCGCCGAAGTGATTCTGGGGAAGGATGGTCAAGGACTGTGCTTCTAGAAACTCCTTGACGAGATTTTCCACCTGGAAGTTCTCAGACTCGGCAACCTTGGCCATGACTAGTTTGTCTGCCTCTGGGTCTTTAGCGACCCGCGAGGCTGCGGTGTTCTTTTTCTTGACATGAAACTGTACAACATCATTTGTGTTGGCCACTTTGTCGATGAACCGATTTGAAAATCGCTGAGGATTTTCGACGTCGAATTTCGTGACACCTTCGACGGCAGTGGTCTCGACACGGAGGCGGATTAGAGGTAGGGGAAATTCAGCATCTTCATCATCGTCATTCGGGCGCTCGTTCTGTGCCTCTTGCCATTCCGCTCTTGCTTCAGCAATCATTTCGTTTACCACTCCAATCAGGTATTGAGTCAGCTCCGTTCGATGTTCATCTTTCTTCTTGGCAATTGCAAGTGCCTTTTTGTCTGAGCTCAATTCAATATCGCGATATACGAATGGCCGGACAGTCTTCAAGCGAATAGACTCTGAATGCATTTCCCGGCCCGTAATAGTTACAATGGCGACCTTTTTGGCTTTGGCTTCTCCAGGTACTAGAGAGGTGGCGACCGAAGAACCCGGTTGCATGACACGAAAATTCATTTCTGGGTTCAATGTGGGCTCAATTAGGCATTCGTGCTCATGGCCCCAGATCACCAAATCAAGGAAGTTTGGCAGGAAGTTTTCCGGCAGATAGGAAGTTTCGGTATACGCATGATGATTTTGATGTACACAAATGACGTTGTACCAGTCTTTCATCTGTGTTCCTGGCCGATGGAATGCCACATTGTTGTCTCTAAACGTGCGGTAAAGACGTTCATCGCGTACATTGGATAGTCCATAAAGTGCAAGTTTCGTGCTGCCTTTTTGTATCAGTACTGGTTTGACGGAAATGTTGTCACTCTGGGGAGTTTTGCCGTAGTAGTTGATCAGCCCAGACACAGCCAGGATATCCAGGGCGGCGAAGTGGCCTTGTCCTGTTGGATCATCATGGTTTCCGTGAATCGAGAAGACAGGTATGCCGACATTGATGTTCTCATCCTCATAGTTGACATGGTCGAATGTGGCATCGAAATGTTCAGACTCATCACTCAACATCTGAAGCTCACAAGGTTTATCGCCTAAACAGTTCAACCTTAAAGACCGCATGACATTGTACATGGACTTTCGCGAGGGCTTGTTTTCATGAAAGAGGTCCCCGGCAAGCAATACCATGTCTACATCTCGTTCTTTAGCCAACTCCATGATCTCGTGGAAGGTTTTCCAGGAATCATCGCCGCGGATGGGATCACGTTCATGTGCACCCACATGATTGTCCGTAGCAACGAGTATTCGAATACTATCTGCCATGTTTGAAGAGCTCTGACAGCAAAAGAGGAATCTGCGAATAGTAAAACTGCTAGGTGGCCAACTTTTCTTTGCCCATTCAAGAAGTGAGGTCCCAATCTGTGTTAGCGCGTGGTGCTGCCTGCTTCATGGGCGCGACGGTGGGCCTCGAATGAGTGGAATTGGGAAAGGCAAACAGTGGGATTGCTGGTTGGCAAGTCAGCCAGATTGTGGTGACAGCCATACGCAAATCAGTAGCCTCCTGACTATGGGATGTAGGGAATGAGGTTACCAGAGGTTGCTATGAGGATCCGTAGACATGGACGTACAACATTTCGGTATTGAGGTTCTGTACGTCGTGAACGGCGTCATCTACCTTCTACTCCGTACTAGAAAATCCATCGGGTGGCTACGTCGACTGAGGACATTTTGGCTGGCCTTGGCAAGTTTGCAGGTAAATCTTACCTACTTCGGCAAAGAATTATTTCAGTGACAGTTAGTTGGATCACTACAACCAGAACAACGCCTCCGTCTTTCTCCTTTCCTGCTACTTCAGCAGTAATCAGTCCATCCTTCGTCCAAATCGGCCTTCGCACTCCTTCGCAGACTGAACCACCTTCTGGCTCAGTCCTAGTCGTTCACAAACCGTTCTATCCAATCCTTTTATGCAACCTGCGCCTTCTGAAGTACCTCAAAACGCGACACCCATAGTTCAAACCCAATCACAATCTCTATCTTCCCAGCATGGACTTCCTCGCATTGAGCGCCAGGCCTCTGAAGCCAGTCTCTACGGGACCAGCCTCAGAGAGCCTTCTGATGTTTTCGAGGATACCGACGTCGTGTCAGTATCTTCCGCGAGCACTCGACGAGGACGTCGTGCCAACAGCGACCGGATAAGCAACCGTAGTGCTTCTTCCCAAGAAGCTTCGCCTGGAAGCCGCATTGAAGATTGTGAGCGTCAAAGTACACGCTATAGGAAGCCATCAGATGGCTTGATCTTCCAGATCATTCCTTCGACTCAGACTGGTTCTACCGGAGTCTCAATCGAGACTTTCCCAAATGGTTTGTCATATCAATCCTGGTGAATGGAGATACTGACTATCATCAGAGGTCCTGACTCATATTCTATCCCACCTGCCTCCAGAGACATTGTCCTCTATGAGTTTGGTTTCCCGTCGCTTTCACCGATTGGTCACGACGCCTCCCGCATGGCGAATCGCGTTTGCCAGATATTTCCCAGGTGCAGAACTGCTCGAAGAAACCGACGGAAAAGTGGCACGCAATGCAGTCGTTGACATCGAACGTATGCAGCGCAGGACGTTCACTCGTCTGTCGGCCCTTGCTTCATGGAGATCAGAATACATCCTTCGAACCCGATTGTTGCGTTCACTTGCTCGCGGCAGGCCTGCCGTTGAGGCTGTTTCCCGGTCCAGCGCTTCCCGTCATGCCAGCAGTGCCGCAGCGGCCGCTGTTACGACCTATCCTTCTGGTCTCTACTACCCCATCAGCCATTTGCATGGTACCTTCGGGGTCGGCCTCAACAAGAAACAACCACTCTTCATGCATGGAGCGGTTGAGCAAGGACTAGTATCTGTCAGCGAACCTGGCATTGGCAAAGCAGGCTCATGGGGTCTGTCAGATTTCGAGGGCTTCAAGCATTTTGCAGACCAATTTCCAGGCGAAATGCCCTATGGCTTAGCGCCTGGGAACGTTGTTGGTATGGGGAATGTGATGGATGTTAGTCAGCCATATGGCAGGGTTTACGGTGAAGCTTGCCCAGGTGGTCGACTGTTCTACACATCTACCACAGAGCAACGCGGTAGATTTGTTTCGATCTCATCGGCCGCAAACCATGCATTGGGGATACCGGAGGTCACCATGATTGGATGCTCGATATCTTCTGTCTGGATTGCCAAGTCTGAGGCTATCCTGAAAGTGACAAATGGCCTGTTTGGCTTTCTCGCCGGGTTTTCTAATGGTGTGCTTGCCGCTTATGCATTGGGAGTGAATCCAATGCAAGACCGACGCTTGGACAAGGGTGAACCAACAGCAAAATGGGTACTCTCTCCCGGTGTGCCGATAATTGCAATCATCGTTGATGAACGGATCTCAACTCGTCGCATCAACAGTGGACGCGTCTGGGCCGTAGTCCTCAATGCTCTTGGGGAAGTGTTCTATCTGACCGATGTGCCTTCACGACCCGAGTTCGTAGGCAGGGCCACAGCCGACGATCTCGATCGACTTGGCTGGCAAACCGGGAGAAGCACCGAGTGGACACTTGTTGAGGCGACCAGACGCACTGCGAAGCCCGATCCTTTCGGGACTGCCGAGGTCGATGGAAGTTATTCTCCTCGCACAGCTAGTGACTCGGCAGGTTTGAGTTCGGACCAACTTGCTGCAGAAGCTAAAGAGATTGAGAAGTTTCTTCTTCACAAGCCAAAGCATTTTCAAGCTATATGCGATGGATGGGACATGCGCCGAAGGCTCTTCGTTGATTTTGGTGGTGATGATCATCATGGTGCAGGGGAATCAATCTTCGTTATCACATGTGGACTTGACGACACATCACCTGCTTCTGTCCGTCGATTTGCGCGTTGCAAGACGAAGATTACCGTCGACTTCGATCTCGAGACATGGCCAACTATTGAGGCAACACTGAAACGCCCATCTCTCTTCGGAAATGGTCCAGCGGTTCTATCAGAAACAGTGTCGCCATCAACTCCAAGAAGCCTACCGAGGTCACGTACTTCAAGCCAAGATGAACCTGTCAAGTCAAAATTCAAAGTGGAATGGTATGTTTCACAGCTGTCGTTCGCTGATCACCGAAACATAGCTATCTCTACCTGTGCCTCGGATGATTCAGAATTCGCGCTTCTTACGACGATGGAAGACCCACTTCTAGGCATGTCTGTAGGCTCCAATACGTCCTCACCAGCCGCATCTCCTCTTGGACACCTGTCGGTACCTGGGTCCGCCTCCGAGATTCCAGGACATCGAGCTCGATTATTTGGTATAGGTACTATGTCTGGCACAATCATCCTCTGGAACATGCGTGCTAGCCTGCCTCCAAGTGCCGATGTCAGCAACACCATCCAGCCAATCCGAATCATCTACACAAAGTCGCCCCAGATTGCCTCACTTGCAATGACATCACTTTATGTGGTCCATGGAGGCAATGAAGGGCTCGTCCAGGCATGGGATCCATTAGGCTCTTCCAATGAGCCAATCCGGACATTGAATTCTCGATTTTCTAACCAAGCCAGGCGTCGCATCGCTCAAGCAGAGGCATCAGTGCAAGGAGTGGGGAACAACTACTTCGCAGCTGGTACAATTGCTCTCGATCCTGACCCCACAGTCCTGCGAGGTATGGTCTCCCTTGGTGCATACTTGCGTTATTGGTCCTACAGCTCGACAGCAGCCGAAGCATACAAAAGCCGGAAACGCGGTCAATTGCGTCGGAGGTCAGAACGTGGAAGCAATTCGACGCCAGCCAGTCAGAAAGTTAGTGCAACCGGTCGAGGTCTTCTAAAGGACTACATTAGCAATGAGCGTTTCGAGATGGAAAGGGATAAGATTGCAAGACAGAAAGAAGACGAGCGCCTAAGCGGAAGATATGGTATGGATCTTTTAGGCGCTGGAGCCAGCGAAGAAGAATTGCTCGCCTATGCGACAATGCTCAGCGAAGAAGCTTTCTCGACCGAAGAAGCCAATCGTGTCGCATCGGAGAAGAATGTTGGACGGCCCTCACGTGGGACAGAAGATGTGAGTCATGTTGATTCTGATCTCGAAGAAGCCATTCGTTTGAGCCTGCTTGATAGCCAAGTCGGTTCGTCTTCACCAATGGGCAGTCCATTCGATATTCCTTTCCGTTACGCCAGAGCCTCCAAGCATGGCACACCAGCTCGCAAGATCAAAGCTGGCGGTAGTAGCAAGCTCCCATCTTCCGCTGGCGGTGCTGATCAAGATGATCTCGACTTTGCCTTGCAGCTTAGTCTTGCAGAGGAACAAAGTCGACTTGCGCTTGAAGAGGAGTTTCCTGCCCTGGGCACATCGCAAAGTTCAGGGTCTGAAGGGGTTTCGAAGAATCGAGGAAAGGGAAAGGGCAAGTCCAAGCGCAACTGATGGGAGGTTGAGTGTTGGTCTTTGACCGCTTTGCGAAGTGATGGTCTTGTGTTGGTCTTTGTTTCATTGATATTGTGTTTTGCCTTCCTTTCCTCGCCTTCAGCGCACATATAACATTCTTCCATATTCGCCTGGAGAAAATTGTGTTGGACTCAGGGAAGCTAAAGCTCGTATGAACCGAGACGGAAGTGGGTTTGTTCTTCTCTATTATGCTTTCTTCATGTCTTTATTTCACTTCACCTTCATCTCTATAGAGAATTTAACCTTGTCGGCTAGAAGTTTACTCCCTGACGGGATATTCAAGTCTGGGTCTTATCTTACAATCAATCTAATCTGGCGCTGCAAATCCTCGTCGTTGTTTAGGCTCATTACTCACAGGCATGAGAACCTCGTCCAATACTTGCTCAATGCAACCTCAGAGAACAAGGAGAATGGCTTGGTGAGAGAATCGAGTTTCCCCTTCCATCCCGCCATGCTTGCCACCGCACTCATACGGGTAGGAGTTTCTCGAGGTCTGTGCGGTCATGCGACGGATTTTTCCAGAAAATGGCCGAGTCAATGCTCTTGTGACGTTGTACCGAAGCAATGGGGCTCTGGACGGTGGGCAACGTCATCATAGCATCGATCGAATGCATTAGGGATCGGATGATAGGTATGGAGGTAGGTGGATGTTTTGATCATATGAGACCCATGGCTGGCCCCGCATTATATTATTGAATGGCGCAGTAAGCACGTAGGACATATCAACACAGGAGAGCATAGCGGGACCTGGATCCGCAGGGCGAGGGAATGGGATAGAAGGGCGTATCAGGCAGGGGCCGAACTCACCTGAGGCACTAGTTCGATGAACTCTGACCACTCCGTACTTGAAGTCCAGGAATCATGTGAGTGGCACACTATCTTCACTGAATCTTGGTTAGTAATCTCGGTCAGGATGGAGGATCTTCGTCTGTGTATGTGCCACCGTGTACGTCGTGCTTTTCCAGATAACCTGGGCTGCAAGTGAAACCCACCCGCTCAAAGCCTCGGTTTGGAAACGCGGGTTTGCGCAGACTTCTGATTGGCCTGCTCGGTTTGTGGGGCTTCTATTCGTGGTGAAAACGGGTCACCGACCCACCGGCTTGGACTTACAGGCCTGACCCTGGACATACTCGGGGTGCATTGATTGATGAATCCCAGGCTTTGCACAATGCAGGACAAGCGATCGTGGACGACTGGTAATTGTTCCGTGCTTGGGGCCGATGGCAGGCATGTTGGCTACCCGCCGAGCAATCAATGAGACAAGAAGGGGCTTCCTTCGCATGCGGGAGCTTGATATTGTTGAGAGAACTGAAAGAAATACAGGTACTCAGATAATCTCCGGCCACCCACTGCAAGGCTGAGCAATTAGGGTTTCTTGGTGTGTATATATGGTCGAGTGACTGGTCGGCTCGGATTGTGGAGTGAAACGTCTTGTGCTCGGAGCCAATCAACATAGCCGACGATGATCTCAACTTCGTCGTTGGATGCTACACTTGTTTGGTTCTGTTCTAGATGCAATATCAAGACAGCCTGGTGAGACATTGGCAGTGAAGTATATATGTCGAAGCCTCCCGGGTTTGATGCCATTGTTGTCTGTCAATGAGTGAAAAGAAAATTTGCGGTGAAGTTCATTTGAGTTCTCTTCCCTTTCTCTTCTCAAAGCTCGGGGCCTACGAGCCGTTTAATCATTTGCAACATGGGACTTCCTTACGAATTCATCGTTCTCATCATCATCCTCTGCGCGGCGACTTCTGTTTTAGTGTGCTATGTGATCTGGCGCATGTTTTTTCTGGATCCGCTTTCTGACGTCAGGTTGGTCCAGCAGATGTCGCAAGAACAAAAGGACTATGCACAAAGCGTGAGGGAGAGGAATGTGCGGGCTCTCATGATGGAATTGCAGTTTCGGTCTTGAAGACTATCATAGTCGTACACTTTGTTCGTCGCGGAACCATTGATGGTCGGAATTCTGTTGCCATCGACAGACGACAAGGAAATGGCTTGAAGTTCCAAAATTGTTCTTGTGTTCAACGACTTCCTGCGCATAAACTCGATGGGTTTCAGGTGGCAGGACACCGGGCGGCGGATCGTTGTTGAAAGGTCCTTGAGCAGACCCAGATTCCTCGATCCCGACAATCTTCTGTGCAACGTACGCCATAGGATCGGCTTTCCAAGTACTTTCGGCCTTGGGACCTCGTTTCAAGATGTTTAAGGCCTCTCGGCGGATGGTGGGCTCACGACATTTCGTGATGACAAAATAAAGTGATGGAATGACTCGAGTTTCGAACAGGAAAATCGGCCTTGGATGCTGGGCACCTATGTCCACGATTGTCTCAGCGTCTTCAACCATGGAGGTGAAATCATCCAAATAATCGTCATAGGATGACTCAGACATATTCAAGCAGCAAGACACCCAAACGAAGTACTGGCGATATGCTATGCGAAGAACAGATATCAACTCATTCTGGTCAGGAGTTGAAGTCGCCTTCAGACTATCGACTGTTGAAGATAGGGCGTAATGCCATTTTAGAAGATTGTCTCGGAGGCAACATTGTTGTTGAAGCATTTGCGTGCAGGGTAACCAATCCTTAGACTGAATTCTCATCAAAGCAATGGAAGATTGTACAAATGTTTGGGTCTCACATATCAACAAGTAGAGCTCTTCCCTCGCATCCTGCAGACCTTTAAAAGGCCCAATGACAGGCTCCGAGGTGTTCTGTGGCCGAGGAATTGGCAGGCCATGTAGAACAGACTCATGGCGCAGTAGAGCACGGATTGAGTTTCTGAGTTTCATATTCGAGGAATAATCAAAACGCTGATCGTCGACAAGTCCAACCATGGCGACGGCTCGTTGATAGAGAAAAAGGGCTTCAGCAATGTTGTCTTGTAAGCTTTCGATACACATATATAGAATACAAGCCACCAAGGTCCAAGATTGAACCGATGTTTGCTGTGATATGTACTTTTGTAGGCCCCTTAGAGACTTGTTGTACCAGTTGAGAGCGGTGAGGTCGTGGAAGTCAGTAATGGCAATCCTCTTGCTTCCTGGCAACCGAGGAATTGCGGAAAACTGTGGATGTCGAACAAGACATGATAGAGCAATTACGGCATCCCAGATGGGTGGTTGAGTACGACTTAGTTGTGGTATGGTATTGTGCCACAACGTATCGTCGATGATTCGGGAAAAGCCTGGTAGGACTTGGTCGACGAAGAATTCAAAGTACCGAACTTCCAAAGGATCTTTCCCTTCAAAAGCGTCCAAAGCGTTCAATCTTTGGCCCAAGTCTTGATAGGGATTTTCAGCGGTTGACGGGATGTCATGGTGTCCCCGATAGCCATCACAGCGTCTCCCAGTTTGCAAGCATCGTTGACAATGAGGGCGCTGTTCATCACACTTGACTCTCCTGATCTTGCAAGTGACACAACCGTCGGTTGACTTCCTACTGCCCAGGCGACCTTGCCCTCTATGTGGAGTCCCAGGGGCCATTGCTAGTAGCAAGGTTAGATGCTCCTATACGGAGTAGATGTACGAAGCTGTTGAAGTACGGAGTACACAGAAGGACAATGGAGTTGTACGGTGACTTGTCCTGCCAAGACTTTGAAATATCGGTTAACCCCGGGCCGAATTAGCTGCAACCCACAATTGGGTGGTGACCTTGGGTATCTTAACGCACAGCTCAATCTTCTCCGTCCTCTCCAGACTTCCCCCGAACCCATCAACCTCGGGCAAAACACCGCCCAGTACCCGAGCCCAGCATCTGGTATCCTTTTAATCCATGCTTGACTGCTGCATGCTCAGCATGCAACGCGTCAGGCGAGCTCAACGGAGATGACGCTCCCATACGTATCGGTCGCTTTGAGGCGATCACCTTTGGTTCTTCAAACCGGTATCAGAAGTTTCTCCATTTCAGCCTCAAGAGACGCATCATGGGGGTTTATTGGATTAGGCGCCATGGGTAAGTCACTCGAAGCCTTGGAGCAGCTGGACTGGTGACAAGAAAGAGCCTAATGTATCATAGGTTACCCTATGGCGAAGAACCTTCGAGCCAAAATCCCTGAAGGCGACAGTCTCACCGTTTTCGATGTTAATCAAGCCTCACTCGAGAAATTCTCCCAAGAAGCTTCACCGGCAGGAGTCGTGATTGCAAAGTCACCGAGAGAAGTGGTTGAAAATGCTGTGAGTGGAACATCCTGACCTTTCTCTTGCTGTCCTACATGATGAACACTTGTTCTATCTATGATCTAAGTTGGGAACTACCTTCGGGTTGTTCTTGTCATGATTTCTCCTTTTTTATAGCCAATCCTCTGAAACACACGACATACACTATCATTAAAAACCATCTTCGACAGTTTTGGGCAGGTGCTGACCAAAGTATATAGGACTACATTGTCTCGGCTCTCCCTGAGCCGAAGCATGTCAAAGCTGTGTTTGAAGAAATCCTTGCCTCGTCCCTACCCAGTGCTCCCTCCCAAAATAATAGACTTTTCATCGACACTTCGACCATTGACCCCACAACCTCGAGGGAAGTTGCTAAGCTGGTCAAGGAGAAAGCAGGTGCCAAGTTCGTGGATGCCCCGATGTCAGGTGGTGTCGTCGGCGCTCGTGCTGGCACCTTGACATTCATGGTTGGAGCCGAGAAAGAGGATGTACCTGCGGTTGAAAAGATCATGCTTCTGATGGGAAGAAAGGTCTGGCATATGGGTCCTCAAGGTACCGGGCTGAGTGGAAAGCTGGCCAACAATTATGCATTGGCTATCAACAATATAGCTGCCGCAGAAGCCATGAACCTGGGCATGAAATGGGGGATCGAAGGCAAGGCTCTAGCAGATCTGATCAACTCAGCCACTGGTAGAAGCTGGCCGAGTGAAATCAACAATCCCGTACCAGGAGTGGTGGAAACTGCACCTTCAAGCCGAGATTATGAAGGAGGATTTGGAGTCAGTCTCATGAATAAGGATCTCCGACTTGCCATCACTGCTGCCTCAGAAGCTGGAGCGAAACTCGTCCTTGCTCAGAAGGCTAAAGAGGTCTACGATGACGCTGAGAAGGCTCATAAAGGCAAGGACTTTTCGGTCGTATATAGATGGTTAGGAGGCAAGGAATAAGTAGTTTCTTACCATCACGATTGTAGGCAAGATCATTGATGCATACCCCTTGTTTCCTCTGGCAGAATCATTCTATTTGTTTTCGAAGGATCCCGCACCAATTACTCCGTATAAGGTAGCCCGTACCTAGGCAATCATGCGCTCGTGAAAGATTACAAGTCGGACTTAAGAAAACTTGCTCCCAACGCGGCGTGAGTGGGCGTACTTCCCCGCGTCCTGCGCGGGCAGACACGAAGCCACGGCTGGCCGGTGCTTACCGTAAATCGCCCTTCTCCAACTGCGACCTTGAGTAGTGACGAACTACGAGCAATAACTCATCTTCGAACGAGACGCATGTCAATCGCGACAAACTTTCACTGGGCGGAGTTGCATTTGAGTTCAGTCATCTATGGTTCACCAAATACGTTGAGATCCTGGGTCGATTTCATTTGAACAGGTCCAGATTATATGTATTTTACAGAAACGAGTGTACGCTCTCCATCCTCCATACAGTCATGAATCGCAGTGGCTCTTCTTCCGAGTGAACAAGACTTCCGACCCGTGGACCGCAGGCAACGGTGGCATTCTTCCCCTACCAGAAGTCTTTCCTGCGACTACCTCATCATGTCCTACGTGGTACCGATCCATCACGCAAGTGGTGTTCGACATGCCATCAAGCTGAGTTTCATCGAACCAGGCGTCGACACCCTCATTGTTGCGTAAGCTGGTCACTCGAAGGGCTTGTTGGAGCAAATACTGATCCATACTTTAGAAAAGCAAACCGTCTCCATATATACGAACAAGGACCCGAGGGACTGACCCTTCTTTACACAAAGACTGTCTATGGCTACATCACAATGCTCGAGAGCATACGGCCTGCCTTGTCAAGGACTGATCATTTGTTTGTGGGCACTGACCGATATCAATACTTCACTTGCTCATGGAATGCTACCATAAAACAGCTTCATACTGAGCAGAGCTATGTAGACTTGGCCGACAAGGTGCTGCGGGATTCAAATGAGAATGACCGATGCCATATCGATCCCACCAAGAGATTTATGACCCTTGAGCTTTACGATGGTGTGGTCTCGGTTGTGCCTTTTATACAGCCATCCAACAAACGCCAGAAGAGGGAAAACACTTCTAAAGCACAAGCTGGCTCTCTCGGCGAGCCTGTTCAAGTCAGAATCGAAGAGCTCCTGACCCGATCCTCCGCTTTCATGGAAGCAGAGCCGGATTCCAAGGCGAATCCACAACTCGCAATTTTATGGGAGGACAATTCCGAAAACCCTCAGTTGAAGCTTCGAGAATTGACTTATCTCCCGACTGGTGACCAGGCTACTGCCGAACTAGAAACCGTCGCAGAATTGAGCGGTGACCACTTAGATAAGGGCGTCAGTCATCTGATACCCGTGCCCGCTCCTTACTACGGGTTTCTCATTCTTGGTGACCACGCTATCAGATATGTTGATCGAAAGCTGAGTAACGTCATCACCCAAGACTTGGCTGACGATGCTACGATATGGACTTGTTGGACCAAAATCGATGAATCTCGGTGGCTATTGGCTGATGATTACGGGAAATTATTCTTTTTGATGATAGAAGTCGATGACTTCGAGGTGCTTGGTTGGAGACTTGATCCTGTTGGTGTTGCATCTAAAGCTTCTACCCTTGTCTACCTTGACGATGGCTACGTCTTCGTCGGGTCCCACTCAGGTGATTCTCAGGTTGTACACATCGAGGAAGAAGGCATCCGAACTGTACAGACGTTGGATAATATGGCACCGGTCCTGGATTTCACCATTATGGATCTCGGTCGAGGCGCAGAAGGTGGACAGTCCTCCGAGTTCTCCACGGGTCAAGCACGGATAGTTGCAGCATCTGGCGCCTGGCAGGATGGTGCTATCCGAAGTGTCAGAAGTGGTGTCGGCCTTGAAGTGCTCGGGACAATTGGAGAAGTATCTCACATTACCGACCTGTGGGCTTTGAGCTCCACTGGCGCAAATGGCATGCATGACACTCTGGTCGCATCATTTGTGAATGAGACTCGAATTTTCACCTTCGATGCTGAGGCTGAAGTGGAAGAGGTGGACGAGATCCATCACCTCCAACTCTCGCAACCCACGTTGCTTGTCGCCAACCTAGCTGATCAAAAGCTGGTACAGGTTGTTGAGTCAGGTGTCCGAGTCACGGATCTGGATTCTGGTATGCTCACACTCGACTGGTCACCTGTAAGTGGCTGCTCGAAGATCACTGCAGCAGCATCAAATTCGGTACACCTTCTTGTCGTCGAGGGCGGACATACGCTCCATGTTTTTCATGCCGCACACGGTGATTCGAAACCAACGATTTCCAAGACCTTTTCACCCGATTCGCAGATCTCCAGCATCACTATTCCCGAGTCTCACAGCAATATTTGTATTGTGGCTTTCTGGCAAACGGCTTCTGTGGCAATTCTTGACCTACATTCACTCGATTCAATTCATGTCCAAGATCTTGGTGAACCTGGAACAGACATTCCAAGATCGATACTGGTTGCCAATGTGTTGCCTGATGCTCCTCCTACTTTGTTCATTGCCATGGCAGATGGCACCGTCTTGACCTATTCTCTCGACTTGACCAGGAAGTCGCTTTCTAACATGACACGAATTCTCCTTGGAATAGAGCCAGTCTTCTTCAAAGAGCTACCCAGAGGGCAACATCATGATTCCAAAATATCACATGTTTTCGCCTCCTGCGAACAGCCTTCCCTAATTTACTCCTCAGAAGGGCGGATCATTTATTCAGCGGTGAACGCGCAGAGCGCCTCACGCGTGTGCTATTTTAATTCCGAAGCATATCCTGAGTCGATAGCAATTGCAACCTCCAACGAACTTCAGCTTGCTTCTATCGGCAAAGAGAGGACGACCCAATTGCAAACTCTTCCTATTCGTGAGACTGTGAGATGCCTGACCTATGAGCCGAGCGCAAAGATCTTCGCGATGGGATGCATTCGCCGGATCATGGAGGGAGGTGTGGAAGAGCTACTAAGTTCCGTAAAGATTGCGGACGAAGTCGGTTTTAAGGAGCTCGATTCCATAGAACTGAAAGACTCGGAGCTTGTCGAGTGTATTGTTTCGACGGGTGAAATTGATGCCTCTGATTCATCACAGGAGCCGACTTTTGTGGTAGGTACAAGTTATTTGGATAAAGACGACAATGGAGAAGAGGTTTCCAAAGGCCGGCTCCTAATCTATGAAGTCAACAAAGAGAGAAAACTCAAGCATGTCACTGAATTATTGGTCAAGGGGGCCGTTAGACGTCTAGCAATGTGTGATGGTAGACTTGTCGCCGGTTTGTTGAAGACTGTAAGTCTCTTTGGATTTGCAAGCCTGGCTTGAACGTTATTGACGTGAACAATCAGGTTATTCTTTATGGCATCAAATTGTCAACCACAAGAGGTCGACAATCAATCGAGCTAGTCAAATTGGCCACATATCGCACAGCATCAAATCCATTAGCTTTAGCAGTCACTCCTGCAAATGAGGAAACTCCGGCCTTGATTGCCGTAGCAGATATTATGAGATCTGTCTCTGTTCTAAAGGTGGTATTGCCGGATGAAACTGATCCCAACTACTGCCTTCGAGAAGTATCCAGGCACTTTGCCACAGTATGGTGTTCAGCAATTGCTGCCACAGTCGAGCATGAATGGGTTGTTGGTGACATGGAAGGCAACCTCCTCACTCTCCGGCAAAACCGGGATGCTCCTTTTGATGAGGCCTGGAGAAGAATGGAAGTGATTGGAGAATTTCGCCTGGGGGAAGTAGTGAACAAGATTGTCCCAATATCTCCAATTGCGGGACCATCCCAGGTTTCGGAGTTGCTGCAAGAGAGCTCAAGAAATAAGGACAAGGAGCCTGGGTCTGCAATATCGAACAGGAAGACGCAATTGACGTTGCCTCGAACGGGGCCATTGGTAACTCCTCGTGCCTTTATTGGCACGGTTGAAGGGGCAATCTATATGTTTGCGACTATCAACCCTGCTTTTATTAATGTCCTGTTGCTTCTACAAACGGCTTTAGCGACAAGGATTCAAGCGCCCGGGTTCATGCCGTGGACTAAATATCGGGCGTGGCAAACTACAGTCACTGAAAAGGACGAGCCATTCAGGTTCGTTGACGGGGAGATGTTGGAACAGGGACTTTTATCTTTATCCGACAAAGATCTAGAAGAGGTCCTTCAAGACGCCGGACTGAAAGGAAACAGGCACAACGTTACTGTTGAAGAGGTTCGAGCATGGGGCGAGGAATTGAGGCGGCTATATTAAAATCGCAGTGATGGCTCGAAGCTTGAGACAATTCTGTATATAACACGAAGAGTAATAGAGGGTTGTCCAATGGGTGCATGATGACGACTTGCAGTTTCACACGATTTAGCATTTGCATAGGGAACGGAACAGCGCATTCCCTAGGCGGACGAAGCTCGTAGCTCAAAAGAAATTATGTATTGGTTCGTGACTTTTCAGTCAACATGTGTTCAGGCATTAAGAATGAGCAGAATCCTTACTTCGTAACCCGCTGGACTTGTCGTTTCAGTTTGTCACCGAATGCAAATTGTAATCGCCGACGTTGACACCGATATGCTCGTCTTGCAGATGAGCTCTTGACAAACGAGATTGCCACCAGATGTACAGGTCAATGCTGCACTAAAGGAGACAGACGAAGCCGCAAATCTCGACATTCGAAATCGCGAAAGATAGCCACCAATCTAGCAGGTCTCGGGATTCACCCTTTTCTCCTCCTCGTCTTGCCCGGTGTCGCAGACCCAGAACTCGACGCCGTTTTCCCACTCGTGGCCTCCTTTTCCTGTCCAACATCTTTCCCAGCCGCGCTCTCCCCACCACGATCCCCCTCACCCGGTACCACCAACTTGACCACCTTCCCCTTTCCCCCAACCTTTGCATTCTTCTTCCCCTGCGCCGTCGGCTTCGGATGTGGCTTTAGCACAACTTTCCCATCGACAATCTCGACACCGCCTTGCGGCTTGACCTTCCCGTCCTTGAGGTCCTGCAGGAACCGCAGCCGGTTCTCGAGCTCGACCTTGCGCGGGTCCGGCGTGTTGGTCAGATTGCGGTACAGAGTTTCCAGGTGTGGTCGGAAGAGCAGCAGTGTCATGATCACCACGACGATGCGTAGCGAGAATTGGATGTTGGTGCGTGTGAGGTAGGGCGATTCGTGGATGCGGGCTTGTGTGGTGGTCAGGGTTTGTTGGATTGCCGGTGGGAGGGATGTGTAGATTCGTGTGAGCAGGGTTTCGATCTGTGTGCTGCTGGTTTGTTTTATGCTCCCGAAGGTGCTTGCTATGTTGGCTTTGAGGTCGCTCATTTTCGCCAGTCGTGGTGCGAGGTCAGAGATAGAGATTGAGGTGAGGTGAACCGACTTGAGGTGACCAAGTAGTGGGACGCAGGTTGAGAATGAGTAGCGCTAATTAAGATCTTGGATAGTAGAGAGATGTTGGTTCTCTCGCCTGGCTACCCTTTTGTAATCTGCTTCGTGAATGGTCCTCGAGAACGATGGAACTCAAGCAAATATACGACAGAGTAGTGTTCCAACCCTGAAAAGTCGACTTGTGGCTGTAAACTCTGTGTGGAGTGAGATCGTTCATTGCTCGGCCTACTTAATTAAGCCTTGTCTGTCTTTCTCAGCCTTGCCCCACCAAGACGCGGATTCTGCCGAGGGGAACGCGTCAGACGCGTTCCATATCGCGAAAGTCCCTACTCCCAACAAGGAGAAGACAATTCCGACACCACTTTCGTGTATAAACCAGATCAAAGAGTTTCTCGAACGATATTGTTACGATCCAAGATTTCTCCCATATCGAAGCAGTCATCCTAATTCAGAAAATCAAGACATGCCATCCGCCGATCCAGAACTCGACGCTGAGGTTCTATCCAAGGTATGCGTCTACCTACCCTTCATTCCCTTTCCCACCGGAAGAAATACAACTACATATAGCCACAGTTCATGCGTGCATGAAACTCACTGTCACTCTCCCCCTGATCTGTTTACTCCCCGTTATCATTGCCAAAATCTCAGAAATTTCAAGCCCATGAAGTATACTAACAAGTTACACCTTTGCCCCAATAACAGAAGCTCCGCTCGGCACTATGGTTCCACGTCGGCAAGATGGTGGACGAGGAAAGCATCAATCTCGGCGTCAACGCGACACCGCAATTCATCGGTAGTCTGATGGAGCTGGTATGGGCTCAAATTGGTGAGTTTTTGAAAACGAAGTCCACGCAAGCCCCAGCCGCCAGATCGTCTGCCCGTCAATTCAGCATCAAGATTTTGTTCCTGCAGACAAATTCATGGGATTGGGCGCGGACCATTGCCTTCATCAAAATCACCTCACTAACTGGGAAATGTGCTCGTGTGTGTTGCAGGCAATACAGCTGTTGATCTTGAATCATTCGCGAAACACGCTGGGCGGAACACCATCAAGACCGACGACGTCATGTTACTGACGAGGCGGAATGAGGGCCTAGCCGAGGTTCTGGGTGAGGAGTTGAAGCGAATCGAGGACGCGAAGAGAAAGGAGAAAGCGAAGTGAAGTGAGACAGACTGAGGAGGTCGAATTGATGGCCTTCTCGGTTTTGTGTGTTCATGCTCATTACGACGAGTATACGAAGGCGTGGACCACGAAAGGAGGCCAAAAGAACCTGAATCTCTCGTAGATTTAGGACGACTTATATGTCTTGCAGCACCCGACTGCCGTTCTTGACCACACCGGTCCTATCGCTACATATGGCGCGCGTCCATGGAACCGGATCAAGACAATGACTACCGAACTGGGGCAGCCATTGCGGCCTTTTACTTTGGCATTTGCAACTCTGCAAACGTAAATGGTTCGCATCGCCGATTTGCCAGACTTCTCGACTCACTGCCCATCGGCCTCCAGAGCTACAAAAAAACAGGTATCGGGATCAGTTTTCTGCGTCCCTTGAACATCGATATCCTAATGGACCGACCAGTCTGACTGGTAAAATGTTGGGATCGATCGCCAACAAGCAATACCAAAACGCATCAAGGAAGCAACAACTCGACATTAGCAAATGAACATCTGCATGGATTCGCAGGGTCTCGCAGGTCTCGGTATCAGGCCTATTGCTATCACCGAACCACACTCATGGAGCAAAACCGAAGAGAGTCGTGACAGGATTATGCCGGTTTGCGGTCAGGGGCTTAGGACGGTGGGGAGGGAAAATATCGGCTAGTTGATGCTGGTGGGTATATGGGAATGATCAACGAGCTGCGCGAATCACGAGATCTTCGTCCTGATTGTGCAGGATTGTTGACATACAGCTACTTTGAGAACGACGATACGTCAAATCGTGTCTCATAGGTCATTTAGCAGAGGTGGTATGATAATATTACATTGGACTATGTAGGTGTAGTCATTAACGGGCCGAGATGGCAGAGATCCATTTCTGTTCATCCTTGCTTCAAGAAATGTCAGCTTGGATCTTGTAGCATGGTGATCTGGAGAACTTACCGATCGAAATGCAAGAGCATGCCCAACACGGGAATTAATTGTCGTTGGTGACTCTTGTCTCTCTGCTCCATGAATTGCAACAAGACATTTTTCAAATACACATAATCGACCGTTCCCTGACTCAGTCCTACTCCTTGTTGTTGTCCTCCTGTCGGAGTTTCACTGCGACTTGTAGCTATCGACCCGGTGCGTTCTTTGGGCGCTGGTGATCGGGCATTGTGTGTTGAGTCTATGGATGTTCTTGAGCTGGGAACTCCAGAGTCAATACCCGTGGCCGGTCGACCTTGGAGACGTAGATTTTTGGCACCACTCTGAACCACTTTCAGTTCGTCTGTTAGGTTCTTGTTCGCTTTTGTCAACTTCTCGACTCGCTCTCTTGCTTCATCGGCCATTTTTCTGAGATCGGTTTTCTGCGTGTCGAGTTCTCGCACTTGTCGTTCACTTTCATCAAGGGCTTCTCGGAGGCTAGACATGGCGGAACGGACTTCTTCCACTTCTTTTGTGGCACGAGATGCCGAATTCTCAAGCTCGTCTCTCCGCTTCTTCCAGTCCCGTTGTCTCGTTTCAAGTTCGTCCTTCTCATCTTCTAATACCTTGAGTGCTCGCTGTGCATCTCTGGCTCTACTTCGGGCCTCCTCCACTTCGCGCATCATGCGTCTATTGCTCACACTTGCCTCGTCTTCCACTCTATCTCGCTCTTCGATCGCAGCATCCATTCGTTCTTTCATTTCTCTGATCCTCGCTTCTGTGCCAGTTTCACTTTGATCCAGAAGCATACGCATGGTCTGGCCTTCTCTGGTTCTTTCCGACAACATACGCTGTGCTTCAGCGAGCTCTTCCTCGAGGCTGTCTGCACGAGTGCTGGATTCTCGAGCTTGCATATTCAGTTCATGTGTTTGGTCCCGTAGAGATTGTACAATTGACTGTGTAGACGCGTGTAGTGCACTCTTAAGGTTAAGTTCTTCTTGGAGAGACGCCAAAGAACGCGCATGGGTGGATAGCTGCTCCTCCAATCCGCGGAGTTTCGTTTTTAGGCTTTGAGATTCTCCTTTGGCTTTTTCCAAATCCTTGGAAAGAGACTCCGAGAGCTTCGTAGCTTCCTGACGCTTGCTTTCGGAAGTACGGAGGTCTGATTGAGCCTGTTCAAGATCCTTTTCGACTCGAATCTTTGAGTTGGTTTCTTGTTCAATCTTCTGCTGTAGAGCCTTGATCTCAATATCTTTGTCACTCAACCTTTTACCAAGTCCCTTAAGCTCCGATTTGATATCGTCGTGACGAGATTCGAGCCTAGTAAGCTCGCCCGTTTTGTTCTTCAGGTCTTCCTTGACAGATTTCAAGTCTGCAACTTCATTTCGCAAAGTTCGGAGTTCCGGTTGGGCCTTGGCAAGTAGTTCTTTGAGATCCGTAATGTCTTTGAAGCGAGCCGTTGCTAGCTGTTCTGCGGCGGCGAGATCTCTTTCGACTATAATGCTCTTGGATTGCAGCTCATCGTGTTTTTCGACCAGTTCTTGATGAGCTTTCTCGGAATCTACCCCTGCGGCGATCGCCTTCCGTGCTTCTGTGAGCTCTTTTTCAACTTGACTAAGGCTTTGCTGAAGAGCAGCTTTCTCTGTCTGGGCGGACTTGAGTGCATCACGCGCCTCAACATGTTCTTCGCCTTGATGTAAAAGATCATCTCGAAGAGTCTCAATTTCTTCTTGCAATTCTTCTTGATCCTTCAACTTCTTGGAAAGCTTTTCGATATTGGCATCCTTCGTTGCTACTTCATGTCTAAGCTGATCGACTTCATTTTCGAGAAGCGCAATCTGTGCCTCAAACTCTTTGGTGCTCACAGCACCAGCTGATTCAACCTCTGCAGGCTTCTCAGACACTTGAGCAGGGGATCAGCCTCAATTTCATCTGCTGGAGTTTGTTGGCCTTTGCCTTTCTTCTTCTTTTTATTTTTCTTCTTATTCGTTGACGTTCCAGCTTCCGACGGTGCCTCTGAAGGCACGGAAACATTGGTCACTGCCTTTGGTTCGGCTTGCTTCTGAAGGCCAAAATTTGCTTGTAAGTACTTGACCACATCCTCACGCGTTTTCAAAGAGTCCAGCTCCGGCCGCTTGCCTTCATCCAAGAAAGAGAAGACCCTGGTCGATGGACGATTCGAGAAGTCGTCCTGGTTGTTCTTCATCTCTGTTTTCAACTCTGCAATGGTGGTTTCGGCTTTGTTGAGTTGCCCACGTAGACTGTCCATGATCTTCTGCATTGTCGCTAACTTCTTCTCAGTCGATTGCTGATCTGATTTATTCTTGGTTTGCTCTCGATCGGCCAATTTGTACGTCGCAACTGTGTCCTCTAAATCTTTCACAATCGAGTCCTTTTGCGAAAGCTTTTCGCTGAGGATGTTGATGTCCTTGGTCTTGGTGTCTATTTGTTCCTCCAGCTTCTTATTCTTGGCTTCAAGTTCTTGGATGTGTGACTCTAACTTCTCGACAGTGTGGGAGACTTCGTTCTTTTGCGCGTTGAGAGATTCGATTTCTTTTCTAAGCCCATCGGCCGAGCCTCCACTTGTTTTGAGTTCGGCTTCGAGCTTCTCGATCTGCGTTTGAAGGGTTGTCTTTGTTTGGTCGAATTTGTCTCTCGCCTCGCGGAGTTCATGCAACTCACGTGTGGCACTCTCTAGACTCTCGACCATGCCCTCGGTGGATTCACGTGCAACTTTGAGATCACCTTTCAGCTTTGTCACATGGTCCTTGAGTGCGTCGACCTCGGAGGTACGCTCTTGAAGCTCTGACTCTAGCCTCGCATGCTCCGAGTCGAAGGAGAAAAAGTCTTCGGAGGTTTCTTGCGGTGGAGGCGAGATTGCCTTGGAACGAGGTGAAAATAAGGAAAAGCTTGCAAGTCGAGACGAGGCAGAAGCAGGCGACTTCACCAAAGTTTCCCCGTCGGTTGAGTCCTTAGATATCTCGTGATTCGAAGATGCATCGGTGATGCTGATAGAAGTAGATGTCTCCGGTTCAGCTGGGACCTTCGTAACAATGGGAGGTCTACTCTTCAACTCTTGAACCTCGTCCCGTAGTTTGGCAGTCTCGTCTTCTGATGCCTGTAATTTCTTTTTGATGTCATCTCTGTCTGTGGTAACCCGTTTCAATTCTTCCAGCACCATATCACTTTTGAGATTGAGCTGCGCGAGGTATTCAACGAACGCGGCGGGATCATTGATGCTTGTCAAAGGGGTATTTTCTCTCAAAGAGGCTTCGAAGGCTTCGACAGGTTGGATTCGTGTGTGGGCTGTTCTATAGGCTTTCAGAAGTTCTGCGTATCTGGTTTCCATTCGCTCGAGTTTCCGAAGCTTGACACGGACATCGGTCGGGAGTTCAGATGATCGAGGCGAAGTCGCCTGAACACCGTTCAGCTCGGAAGGCTTCTCCGCCGTAGGACCCTCAACCGTCGATGCCTGTTGTTTACCATCCTCGGTGACTATACTCGGGGTCTCCTTTTCTGGATCTGCAGTCTCCTCTTTGTCCTTTGCCTTGGCTTCTGGTAGAGGAGTCGCAACTCTACTTGGAATCGCGCTTTCATCCTCTCCGACGGTAAATTCCGGTTCGAACTCGGAAGGGTCGGGTCCCTTTTCTGAGGAAGTAGTGGCAGCGTCGGCAAGGTCTCTCTGGCGTGATGGCCTCCGCTGCGAATCACCACCCTGAGCCTGGGGACGTTTTCTGGGAGAGTTCCTCGCAGGTTGCTGAGTTGAGAGTTGAGCCTGTCGTTGGCGGGCCTGTTCTTCGGCAATGCGATTGTCTATGGCGCCTTTGAGGCGCTATGGGGCTCCGTCAGTACTATGGGGGGATATTGGACAGATCACATGGGGAAATTGTTTGGCTTACCTGGAACATATCCAGTTTGGCGGTTTTGGGCTGCCAGCAGCCTGAAGTTGGGATTCAAAACACAATTGATAGAAATCGATATTGAAGACGCGTTTATGTAATTCATAGAATACAAACCAAGTGTTCCTGGTGGGAAGGTCGAGTATCGGATTGATCGTTGGATAGGACATGGACTCTCCTCTCCGCATCCTCGTCCTCGTCCTGACTTCCTCCGTCCAAAAATATGAGCGGAGAAGGACAAGGTGACAAGCCACAGCCGAACTAGCCACTTGTGCCACGAACGCCCGACCCCATGGCTTGGCTTCCGCCACAGGATCTACCATCATCCTCCGTAGAGCGAATTAGAAATTTATCATTTTACCTAGTATTCATCCAGGACTGAGTCGACCAAGATAACACCTTGATTTATGCCCATCGGAGGACGGATGCTATATTTCCTAGCTATCTGTTTGCATCGGAAGTCACAGCTTCTGCATTGCAGATTGCTACCTGCGCGCTTTGAGGTTCATTCCGGTACCTTCATGCTAAATGAATGTCACCCTCAGAAGCTCGAAAAGTCGACAAGGTTGCTTGTGATGTACCGTGCGAGTCCTCCAAAGTTCTCAACATATACCTCAAACGATTTCAACCAGTGCATCCTCTATCTTGAGCACACCAAGGGTATGCGTTCTGGATCTTGCATAGTTCCATCGCCATGACCACAGCTTTTTACTTCTAGCTGTAACTGATTCTGCTTCGTCATGAAGTCTCGGTATCGTGTCATACTAGGCGGAGATAAAAATCGCGAAAAACAGTTCACAATTAAGCCGGAGCACTTCCTTGAACCGTGTGTCGAGAGGCGCACGGTGGGTGGAATGGGCTTGACTTGGCTGGACTGACAATTGCAGTACGAGGTAATCCCACTGTTGCTCGTCCTGTGTGCCCTCTTCAGCCGCGTTGTCTTGGTGTCATCTTTATATCTCGTAGCAATATTCCCATTCTCACTTAAGCACCACGTTGGCGCCTCGAGCCGCCAGGTATTGGTCCGGGGCGCCTTGAGGCAACGTCCTGACCACAGCAAAGATCTCCTTGTCGTAATATCTTAATCTCGTCTTCGGATCTGTGTATTTGGAAGGCAAACCAGTCACATCACAGTAATGACGGTGATTCGCGGGATGTAGACTTGGTGCGCTCTCAATATTCGTGTATGTGACCAAAGGACCTCCCAAGCCCATATTATTTCCACCGCCTCCTGCACTGCCGGTCCCATTGGTACCGCCATTAGGCACACTCAAGGCATTTGCAGCACGTTGCAAGTTTCGCTCAAGCACCAACGTGCTCAGGCTCTGTGTAGCCTGCGCCATATTGACGGGTTTCGAATTGGCGGTGGTGTAGGCAGGGGTGGCTGCGCCATCGGAAGTCGCGCCCGTCGCAGGAAGGGGAGTGGATGCACCAGAGTTGTTTTGTGTTGCAAGCACCGAGGCCTCTCTTCGTTGAGACTCGGAGATGATCTGCTTGGTGTTCTTGTTGCGTCGCGTGCTGGGTTTCCAGGCCGGATTGCGGAATGGTTTCGTCACATAGTAAATGTCCATCTGGTCGAGAAGCAATTGATGCGAGTCATCCTTCTCGGCTTGTGGTGGTGGCGGAGGCATGGTCAAGATTGACCCAGTGCCACAGTCTGTCGTAGTTCAGACGTTGACGGAACCGAAGTGAAGAAGATATGCCGTATGAGGCTGACACATAACTAGGTAGTAGCTGTCTACAATGTGTCGATTTTTAGTGGGGTCTTGCTACTCTTATTGACGATTCAGAGACCGCCAAGGCCATCGAGGTACAGTCTAGTAATATAATACTAGGCAGAATAATACTTGCCACTTTACCTGGCTACTCATCACCCCAGTCTCACGCCACCGAGCTAAAACGACAAGGAGTAAAATTTCAAGGGTAGACCATTGTAGTTGGAATTCGGGTGTGACAAACGTTGCAAGTTGGAGAATGGGAGTCTGAACTTTGAATGTGGCCCAGGTGCGCGGGAGGATAAAGTCGACCACGTTGTGACCACGGCCACGACACGCGCTTCACATACGCATGACTCGCCGTCTACACTGTAAATATAGGATTGAGTAAGCAAATAAGCAACACGCACTACATTCACGCCGAATAGATACTGTTTTCAAGAATGCACGCTTTCCGTTATCTGTCAATTCGTTCACTTTTTACAATTTACTTGAGCTTGTTTGAAGTCGAATCGACTCGGCCACAGCGTCTGCCAAAGAGTCTACAACTGTGTCGCCGCCGATGAGATGGTTGTCACGCTCGTCGTAAAGAGTTCCTCCCTCGGCCCAAATTCGTCTCAGCGTAAAGACGGTTGCATAAGGAACGCCAGACTCCCATGCTTCTTTCTCGAGTCGTTTCAATTCATCCAGACTGGTATAAGTCACCTTCCACGGCTGGCCTCCTGTCTGCTTCTCGAATTCTGCAAGAATCTCTGCATCCGAAGTCGTGAAGGAGTTGACCCTGAGCGCTTTGTTCTTGCTTGCATCAGCATGTTGCAACGCTAGAACCAGGAGTTTTCCAACACTGTGCACTGGTCAGCTCTCTGTATAAGGGAACCATGTGAGCAGGTAAACCGGTGAACATACTCTCTCATTGTGGTGAAACTGATCTTCAAGTGACCATCTCCAATCAAGGTTGCCTCTTTATTCTGGACATCGAAGTTTCCCGCATTCTTGAATGGACTCGCTCCAAAGTAAAGTCCATTCTCTCCATCGGCATATGGTCCGGTGACGAGAAAGGTGTGTTCCAGGTTCTTACTAGCCCGGATGGCCGCACGAACTTGGATTTTCTTCTGGTGAGGTTTCTCATCAATCGAACTGGGACCGTACTCGATGTCTGTGCCATATTCTGACGGAAAGAATCTTTTGATACCTGGCGTCTCGTCCGCGATGCGTATCAACTCGATCTGACTTTCGATGGCATTTCTGCCGACCGCCGAGATGACAGTGTCGACATCTGAAAGTGCAATGTCAGTGTTGAGGAAGTATTAAGGCGACTACTGGGTGGTTTATACCCTCATATGCACGCTTGATATCCTCGCTTTTGGTCACGTCTCCCTCGATGATGTCGACACCTTCCTTCTTGAGGTTTGCAATGAAATCCGGCTTGGTCTTGACAGTGTTTGGCGATGTGAAAACTGCAATCCTATCGAAGCTCTTCTTGCTCTGGACAATAGCATTGGTGATGCGGCTTCCTACGAGGCCTGAGGCACCAATGACAAGGAGCTTCTTTGGCACGAACCCTGTGGTTAACGACATTTCAGTTCACAGACGGGTTGAGATTATCAATTCACGAATAAGACGCTCTAAATTCACAAACTATATATTTGCGATATGCCAAAAGGCGTGATCAAAGAAGGAACACTGGCCACGGACGAAGTAGGCGATTATTAAGTTCAACGATAGACAAACCCCGTCGCCTTTGGCCGCGCTTCGCCCAATCGCGTTCATGTCCATCGCCTCTTCTCCAACTTTGGCACCTCAAGACGAAAATACCACCGCCGATGACGGAATTCCTCCTCTTTCGTACGCGAACTATGCCTAGGGGACTAGGGCAAGCTTCAATCTCCAAACGATGAACAGGGAGCTATTCCACAAATGCAGTCAATTGCAACCACCTCTAGCATAGACGTAGCGCGCCAGAGTCTCAAAATCATTGCCCGCACCGCGGAGTCTGGGCTTCAGTAATACCACATCGAGGGACAATTCTTTGTCTCACTCTTGGCTAGAATTTCAAGATGCACTGAAAGTCTACATTCATTTTTATTGACTGGGTGGTACGGGTGGCTACAGAGATCCAAGGATTCTCAAGAACGTATGCTGGTCTTTCTTTTGAAGACCTAAAATCGCTCCTCGCCGGTTCCGCGAAGCTTTGAAGGACGATAACCGATGGACTCAAGCTTCCACGCGTGTGGCTGCCAGAAGAACCCATCCACCAATACCGGTATGATGTCCAGAGCCTCTTAGGGTCACGCAAAATCACAAATTGACCAGGCCGATCCTAGTATCTCCCCCACGGTTACTCAAGCTATTCTAGAGCACAGTACCCCTCCACCACAACTCCTCAGGAGGATTGTGTCAAGTCATTCGATGGACATTTAACAACACCCGGAGTTCGGACTAGCGTTCACTCAGAACTGGGCATCCCACACGTCCAACCCTCTTGGCTGTTCTCTATCAAGCGTGAAAAGAGTACAGTGCCCCGCCGCTGTGCCCCAGCTTCACATCCGAATCTGTGGGGTCGCCTGGCCCCAGCCTTGGCCAATATATCGCTAAGCGTCGTTGGCCTCCTCGATAGGTCAAAGAATGCTATTAGGCGGACAATACCCATTAACCGGTACTTGGCAGTGTCTACAGCAAGCAAGATGCTGCACGAGCACGATTGTATACCTCGTTTGCATACAGTTGGCTCAAGTAGTCCGGGAGAAAAGAAATGACCGTGCCGTCCAACTCACTTCTATTGACAAAAGTGGGAGATTACGACTGGTCGACAATGGGGACACGATCATATCACACGCATATAACGCCAGCCTCCTGCCGACGCTGATCTTGTCACTCTGCCATCTGCAACTTTACCACTCTGTCGGGTCTTACACGTGGCAGGCACCTTGTCGATCATGTCTGAACACGACGTCAACTCCCTAAAGGAGAAGGTCCACGTTGCCCAGCTCGAGGAGCTAGGCGTCTCACAGGAGGATCAAGATACCAAGAAACGAGAAGCTCGGCTCGTTCGAAAGCTCGACCTCTATATAGCACCTTTGCTGGGTCTTCTGACTTTGATCTCCTTCTTAGACAGAGGCAATATAGGGTACGCTGCCTCCCAGGGCATGACTGTCGACATCGGCTTGAGAGGTGTGCAATTGAATGTATTTTCCCCTTCCAGAGACTCTTCTATCAAGCTGCTTGGATGCTGACTCATATACAGATTGCCATTTCAATCTTCTACGTCTTTTATATTCTGGCTGAAGTGAGCAAAGCCAATCACCCTGGAATCCTATACTGATTGAAGTCTGAAGATTCCTGCCTCCCTCTTCGTGAAGAGACTCCGATTCGACAGGGTGATCCCAACAGTTACGTTGTGCTGGGGTCTTGTCTGCCTCGGCAATGGCTTCATCAATAACTTCGCCAGTTTAGTGGCATGTCGTTTGTTGCTCGGTCTGTTTGAAGGGGTCCTCTTTCCGTCCAGTGTGATCATGATGGCGAATTGGTACTACCGAGAGGAACTTGGACTACGCATCTCATATTTGTACAGTGCGTAAAGCAAAAGTAACAATGCGGATTAGAGCTGACCACGAACTTGCAGTTGCCGCAGCATTGTCAAGTGCATTTGGAGGTCTGATCGCCTTCGCCATCCTGTACATGGACGGGACTCATGGCATGGCAGGATGGAGATGGTACTTTCCCCAAGCACCAGCCTTAGATTGCTAAAGAAAAATGCTGACGTTATTAGGCTTTACATCATTGAGGGCATCATCACAGTCATTGTTGCTGTCGCCTGCTATTGGCTTATCCCGAACAACTTCGAGACCGCCTACTTCTTGAATGAGAACGACAAGAAGATCATGCGGCGACGGGCTGAACTGACTGAATCGTACAACGGAGGTCAAGGGCATTATACGCGGAAGGACATAATGATGGCTGTCAAGGACAGCAAAACATGGCTTCATGGACTTATCCAGTTTGCGTGCATGACTGTAGTTTATGGTAAATATACTACCGATTTTTTTCTATGTCTTAAGCTTATCGCTAACAAACTGCAGGGTTCTCCGTATTCCTACCAATCATTCTACGGACCGGATTCAATTATTCTGTCAAAGAAGCACAGTACCTTGCTATCCCAGGTTGGTCAAGCACCGATCAGATCAATCGATCCCGAATCTGACAAGCAGCAGTCTTCCTCTGGGGTGCGATTGTGTACGGAGTAGGCGGATATCTTTCGGATAAATACCGTAAACGATTTCTTGTTGTCGTGGTCGCTGCCCCTGCTGGGATCTTGGGATATTGTCTCCTCCTCGCCTCAGATCGAGTGCCTGTGGGTGTACGATATTTCTCGTGCTTCCTCATTTCTACATGCATCTTCCTTTGCGCAGGAGGCAATATGGCCTGGATGTCACTTAACACCGCACCGGACGGCAAGCGCTCGGCATCAGTGGGAATCACTTTGACTTTGACAAATATTGGTATGACTCGGTTATCGAAATCACCGACCTTTGCGTTCGTACTGACTGGGTGTTCTAGGTGGTATCGTTTCCGGTCAGATCTATGTCGCGAGACAAGCTCCACGGTATCGCTTGGGTCATGCATGGTCATTGTCTTGCCTGGTGCTTTCGTGTGTGGGTTGGTTTGTGGCAAGAGGAATCTACAAGAAACGCGAGGCGTGGAAAGACAAGGCTATCGCAGAAGGGACTGTGGTGCCTCGAGAGGACTTCTCGGATCGTGCGCCTACATATCGGTACCAGATCTAAGGGGATAAGGCGACGGGGCTCTTGTAGAAAGGTGCAGGAGCCACCACCTAACAATTCACCGTGAATGGCCGTTCTTCTGGTGAAAATGATCGATTAACAAGAGGTTCTGCCTAATCGGTAGACATGTTGCCTTCTGTAGCCCCAATCTAGCACAAGACCGAATCGTCGCAGACGAGGAACGGAGACCATTGATATCCAGTGGAAGGCCTGCGACGGAAATAATTGAAATGGCAAGTTATTTATGATGGAGATGGCGTGATTGTCCTCGGGATCCTCCGCTTGATCGGCCGGAAATTGAGATAAAGAGCTAGTCAGACATAATGTTTTTATGCGGGGCTAGAGACTCGTCGAACAAAGACCGCGTCCACCAGATCGCGTCCTAGGTTCTGTGTCCTCAACCATACGCAGGCTTTATCACCTTCTAAGCATGGTGAGTCCATTCACCGGATCGGCAGAGACAAAACGCTAATCGTTTTGACAGGAGAGCCCGCACGAGCAGCAGCAGAGCCTGTTGCTCTCCCGGATCATCACAAACATTGTATGTCACCCTCCCGGATCCTACGTTGATCTTGGTGCATTCAACGCTAACCAGAATGCAGGAGAAATTGAATGAAGCAGTCGCTATGATGAATCGGAATCTGCAGGAGGTCAATGTTCAGAATATGAATGTCGAGCTCGTGGCTCAGATGTTCAAGAACTATCAATCGAATGTGCTCTTCCATCTTGAAGGTCTGTCTCAGAACTACAAGCATCTCGATAAGGGTGGCTTTGAGGGTTTACGTTGACATTTCATTTAGCGACCGACAATCTCAAGGAGCCCGTTTGAACATGATGGCTCGTCGCTTCGTCTGAGTTGTTTTATGGATTATTGTTTTGAAGCGGTCATGGTAATATGCCATCAGTCATGAAAAATTACAGGACGCAGATACCTTCACAGAGACGAGGGATCTGATCAGGAAATCCGACTAGCATGCCATACGTAGGTGTATATGGGGTTGTGTACAGCAAAACTTCTCAGGCGAAACTAGACTTCGTAGCTGTGGCTTTCCGAACCTCCCTACTTGTGCAGGTGCAGTTAAAAGAGCGCGCTTCTCTTGAATGCATCAGGAGACTCGAATTAAAGAGTTACAGGTTTATAAATACTGCCATGGGTTCATTCGCTGCCCCTTTCAAAGATGGTGGCTTCTACGTAGCAAACAAGCGTATATAGCAAGGCTGTGAGAAGCGTGACGAGGCTGAATGTTACGTCTTCTCCGCATCTGCGCTTCGCTCCGCAGAATAATATTCCTTGCGACGAGCGAGCATTGCATGTTTTCGACACTGCAACCATCTGGCCAAAATCAAGACCTCAAATACCTCCTCCTAATACTCTGTTTCCCACCCGTCATGAGAGAAAAAGCATGAGCACAGAGCCTGCGCTGTGAGCCAGCTGTCTTCAATCGCCATGACCATCACATCCACCTCTCGCATTGTGCCAGAGCGCCGCCTTCCCACACCTCCTAACGATGGCGTGGCACAAAGTCAACCACGAATCTTTCCAGCGCCCGACTTCCCGTTCAAGGGCTGGCAACCGCCTCAACCAGACGGGTATCAAAGCAGTGCTGCGGCGCCAGCGGAGAACGCGATCGTGATAGACAATGGTAAGGACACATTTCAGTGCGTTCGAGACCCTGATTTACTGACTGTTCGCAAGGCGCCAGCACCATCAAAGCAGGATTCTGCTTCGACAAAGCCCCCGTTTCCTTGTCCCGCCTATCGTGGCAAAGTATAAAGATCGAAAATTCAATAAATACTGCTCTTTTGTTGGATACGATGCCTACGCTGATGCTACGACCCGAGGTCAGATTCGGCAGGCTTTTGAGCAACATACTAGCATTCCGACCAACTGGGACATCATGGAGGGAATATACGACTATATCTTCCTAAAATTGGGAGTGGATGGAGAAGGGAGCATTGGCAGACCACTCGTCGTTACCGAACCGGTTGCGAATTTGGGTCATAGCAGACGCATGATGAACGAGATGCTTTTCGAGTGCTATGGAGCACCCAGTGTCACCTACGGTATCGACAGTCTTTTCTCGTATCGCTACAACAAAGGGAGCTCCGGTTTGATTGTGTCTTCGTCCCACACATCCACACATATCATTCCTGTGCTCAATCAGAAGCCCCAGATGCAGTCATGCGCCCGACTCAGTTGGGGTGGCTCTCAGGCTCAAGAATTCCTACTCAAGCTGATCCGATTGAAATATCCAACATTCCCCGGGAAATTGACGCTCGAGCAAATGGAGACTTATATCAAGCAATACTGCTACTTATCGAATGATTACGCATCGGAGATTTCTGGATACCTGGATTGGTCAGGTTTAGAAGAGGAACGAGACATCATCATCCAATATCCCTTCACCGAACAAGTCGTGGTGGAAAAGTCAGCGGAAGAGCTTGCTCGAATCGCCGAACGAAAGAAAGAATCAGGCCGTCGACTACAGGAACAAGCGGCCAAGATGCGCCTAGAAAAGTTGATGAAGAAAGAGCAAGATCTCGAATACTACCAGCAGATACAAACCTCTTATGCAGAGGCGACTACCAAGAAAGAACAGCGACGGTTACTAGACGATGCAGAGTTCAAGGACGAAGCAGCGCTGGAGCGAGCAATCAGAGAACTCGAAAAATCCATCCGAAAGTCAAGAAACAAAGATCTCGGTGCTCCAGAAGAGGAGGAGAAACTTGAAGAGCAGCTTAACAAGTTTCCGCTTCTAGAAGTTCCGGATGATCAATTGGACGAAGATGGTATCAAAGAGAAGCGTCATCAACGGCTGATGAAATCTGGAGTGGAAGCAAGAATCAGAGCAAAGGCCGAGAAAGAGCTAGAAAGAGCTCGAGAAGCCGAAAGACAAAGACTAGATGTCGAGCAACGAGAGAATCGCTTCGATCAATGGCTTGAAGGACGACGAGAACAGCGTGATGCGCTCTTGGCTAAGATCAAAGAACAAGCACGACAGAAGGCTGATTCTGGCAACCGTAAAGGCATGGCTTCGCAGATGAGAATGAAAACATTGGCCAATCTCGCGTCAGATGGTCCCAAGCGCAAACGACGAGGCGGAGGTGAATATGATGATGATTTTGGAGCCAACGATGACGACTGGGGAGTCTACCGAACGGTCGCGACCGAACCAGCTAGCGATGATGAAGAACCAGAGGAAGATCCAATGTCGGCACTAAAGGCGATTGAGAGTGAGCTTCTTCAATTCGATCCCTCGTTCGAGGAAAAGGACACGATAGAGGCACAGAACGACTGGACAAAGAGTATTCTACATGCCTTCCTCCGCGGCGCTCGACCCGCAGATCCAGAAAGCCAACGCGAAGCCAATCAAATCCATCTGAACGTTGAACGGATTCGTGTGCCAGAGGTAGTCTTTCAGCCTGCTATAGCTGGGGTGGACCAAGCAGGATTGGTGGAGATCATCGAAGGCATCGTGATGAATCGCTTTTCAGACGCGGATCAGCAGAAGGCGCTTCTCAAGGATGTTTTCTTGACTGGTGGAAATACCATGTTTACGTCCTTTGAGGAAAGACTCAAACGTGAACTTACGGCCAGTGTGCCTGCGGGCTTCCCAGTCCATGTCCGCAAGGCAACTAACCCTATCCTTGATGCTTGGAAGGGTGCAGCATCCTGGTGGAGTGACAGTAATGCATCGGAGCGCGATAACGCTACGATTACTCGTGCCGAGTATCAAGAGAAAGGAAGTGATTACATCAAGGTGAATACCCCATATTCTCTATGATGGGTGAGATCTAACCAACTGACAGGAGCACGATCTTGGTAATTGCTATACCACAGTCTGAACCCTTGAACCTTCCACGATAGGAATACCTTGTGGGGCAAATAGAGTTTCAAAAAAGTCAGCACTGCTAACTATCATGTCGTCACGAATCGGCGATGTCGATGATCACTTAATTGTTTGCGGAAAGGAATTTCGGCGATACACGGCGCTCCGTGGACGCCGTGTCAGCATCATTTACCCAAGCCCGATCTCGAGCTCGATCGTGTACGATCATGCATTGTGGTTGATCCTTGATATGGGGCGTGCAAGTTCAAGATTCGATACTTCACATTAGGAAGCAGGTCGACACGATGCTATACAGGGCAATACATTTTCGATTCTTGACGTCAGGTCAAGGCAGGAGAAGAAGATAGGAATTGCCAGTTCGGACCCCGATCGATTGAAAGCGGTACTACTTCCCAAATGGCCCTTTGACCCATACAAGACGATGTTGATATACGCGCGCAAGCATCTAGAGGATGGCATAAAATAAGGTCGGCCGCTTTACGCTCGTGGCGCTGATGCTCTTGTGAAAGGGATGACAGAGCACATGATGTATACGATAATGGCGCACGATCATTCATTGGATGACTCGCACGCCTTGGGAATGATGAGGCGGAAGGCTGGCTATAGTACCAACCCACACTGCGGTTACGGGGCACAAATGCAAATACCAGACGAGCGAGCGGCCACCGCGGTCTGCACACGAGGTGCAGTATTCGTTTAAGCAGCGTTCAAGAAAATGTCGATTACTCCCCCCTCTCGTGTCGGCCGCGGGCATTCGCCACACGTGTACGGAGCATTGTATGTTCCCTCGACAATAGATCCGAAGGTCATGCACGGCGGACTGCCGCTTTTGAGGAGCCACTGGAAATCGGGTGGGAAGCCTTTTGCATGTATGGAGTAGTAATAATGAACGCCAAGCAACGAGATGCCGTAAGTACATACGTACGGAGTACCTAGTAGGTTTGAATCTGTAGAAATGTCTGTCCTTACCTGAAACAGAAGGTTCACGAACCACTTGTGCTGGGAACCCAAGAGAATCTGATTTCCGATGGAGTCCATGATGGAATTCAAGGATAAATTACTTATCACGCCAGCGCCATGTTTTTTCGTACCTGCCTGCGACAAGGGGGAGGAGGGAGACCGGGGGAGAGGTGCCAGTGGGCGCGCTGCCAGCCCCCGAGGGAGGCGTATGTATGTATGTATGTATGTACAATGTACACAGAGAGGAAGTGTTCTTGCAACTACCGTACGAGGAGAAGTTTCCTTCGTCTCTGTCTCTCTGTCTCTCTCTCTCTCACTCTTACTCTGGCTAGTCGATATCGATCCACTAGTTACTCGCCGCCGCCGCGTGCCCGCATTTACAGTACTGTACAGAATTCACAGCATCGAGCATCCACGACCAAGCTCGACACTATTCATTATTCCTCATTCAGTAAACGCCCAGCCACTAACCAGATTCCAGTAATGGTGATCCAGTTTTTTGCTTTTTGGGTTTCATTTCGTTCTCCTCTCTCTCACACAGACAGGTGTGTACAACAAATACGCGGCGAATCGAGGAAAGGTCGCCCAGGGGGAGGGAGAGGGAATTGGGGGCTTCCGTGAGCTCCATCATCCCGGCGACCCAGGGAAAGCCCATCTTACTAATATCTTACCTCAACGCCACTATACCCGGGACAATTACGATCGGTAGATGACTTTTTTTACAGTTTTACTAAGTACCTACATACCTGCCTGCCTGCTTGCCTAACCGCCTGGGTAGTGTTAGACCCAAAACGGCAAATATTCGATGATAGGCGTGGACTTGATTTCCTCCGGCCGACCCTTGGACCGAATCGCATCGTCCCGTTCAATCACCGGATAGGGAAGTGGTGGGAACGGTCGCATTGGCCGCCTTTCTCCCTGGGGTCGGATTTAAGACCTTGTTTTAACGTTTTACCAGACACGCTCGCAATGCACACCGTCCTTACCACAGCTGGCGTAACGTGCATTGCCATTGCTGGTCATGGTCGAGTTCTAAGTTAATACTATGGATACTACTTATTATCGATTCATGAAGTGATGGCCGTGAATCGTTAATCGTGGTTGAGAAACCGTTGCGGGTTTGCTGGCCACCCGTGATCCCCGCGGGTCCCGCTCGTACATGGCGGCCGTATCGTCATTACAATTACCATGTCGGTATTTGTTGAAAAGACCAGAGAGACACACGTTTCGCCACGTGCCGATTCGGGCATCCTTGTGACGCCCTTCCTCCCAGGGGGGCCTGGCTTCTGATTCTTGAATCGCATTACTAATTTGTCGCTATTCACAAACCAAGTTCCAAATCTGGGGTGCGGCACGGTGCCTGAGGTCCGCGGCTTTTGCTCCAGCTCCAGCTCCAGCTCGCAATGGCCAAGAACCTCGCAAAACAACCTACCCAAAACGTGCAGCACGTAAGATCCCTATCACCAGTAGTCGCTTGAGGGTAAACTTGGCCGGTCAGTAGTCAGGACGCCTCGAAGTCGAAGCCTTGCTCTAGACCTCGTACTATACCTCGATCTCTGGGCTGGATGATGGGCCTTACTTACCGACACATTCCGTGATTGTGATCGCGTCTCTGCGGCCGCCGACGACGGGTAGTACCTTTCCTCTGACCAGTCTTACTACTATTTCAGGCCGCTCATTGATGCGGCTCGCCATCTAGGGCACAGCACCAGATGTGGAAAACCGCAGAACCAAAAGATCCAATCAAGCCCGGGGCGTAAGTAATCCCCTTCCAGCCCATGCCAAGTTCACCCATGGCTTCGCGGATTTACCGGTGGCCACTTTCCCCGATCAGGTTGATGCACTTCGCCTGGACTTTCTCTTGGCGAGATGTGCGGATCGTATTTGGTCCTCCTCACCTGATGACTCAGGACTCCCGTAAGCTTCCGTGGTTCGACCAGAGCTTCTCCCGTTGGCCAGGTCAAACATGGTAGCCTCATGGGTCTGAATCTCGAATACAGTGATACACACGATCTCGAAGCAACATGTACCTAGAAAGGCAATGCCTCAACCCGAGCACCTGGTCTACTTGTCTTGGTACTGTGCTGGTCACTTCTTGTTTCAAATCAGGGGAAAGCCATCCAGTGCACTGCTCGCCATGGTGGGTTCAGGCATTCCTCCCCCTCGGAGAATATGTCTACATTCGGCCTCCTCTCTCCTCACTGGCTGTGATCAGTAGATCAGGATGGACCTGGGGCATACTGGGGCTCGCAACCAGCACTATCCGAGGTGCCAATTTGGGGATCATCTGATCATGATGACACGTGCTGTCGTCACAAAAATGCTATCTGTGCCAAGAGCGTGGAGTATCACCGTTGCAACGGAGTCAAACATGGTTCCCTTGGGGATAAATGGAACGAGTCCAGGGGCGTCCTTGGGTATGTATCAGCACTTATCTCATTGATGAACTCAGCTTCGATCCGAGCATGGCTAGGTTGCACCATAACGCGACCGAAACTGGCAAACCATGGGTGGTGCACCATTGTACGTGCGAGTCCAGCAGCGCGCCTTTGGGAGCCGGTTCTGTTATTTATGTAAGATCCATGGTATGACCAGCCGGGAGCCTACAATACGGCTTTCCAAATAATTTCTAGGCTGCCATTACTGGTCTTGGACCATGAATGACGCTTGACCTTCCTTTGCGAAGGCTTGACTGTTCCTGGTACATTCTCTGATGCGACAACGGACAGTGCGCCACAAGAAGCAGGGTCTCCTTGCACTGCATAGGTAGGGACCCGAAAGGTGAATGGATCTTTGGGTAGATGCGTTGTCTCATATGGCGGACTTCCAGAGCTTTGGGAGGATACTCTGCTTGATCAGCAGATACGAATGATTATGTCCATTCAAGGTCCAAAGCGGATCATGGTGTATGCAGACATAATTCCTCGGCCACTGGGAAATTGTTGGCTCTGAGGCACCAGCACTGAAGATAAACGATCTTTTCCGGTTCTCGAAACAAGACAGAGATGGCTGACATGTCCATCGCGAAGCTCTTGACAAAGGCAGGATATATCTTGACTAAACACTCACGACTCCCGAAAGGGAGACAAGCTTTTATAAGGCTTGCTAAGCTCAGGCACAGCAATCGAGTCCATTCAAGGCTCCAACGTTAGTGTAAGCATTCCTCCACGCGGTCATATGGTAAATTCCGGCAGTCTCTTCAGGTAGGGTCTCGAATTCGCATCGCAAAATGGAGCCTTGTTGATACGGAAGAAAAATTGATTGGGGACTGCTTCGAGAAGTTGAGGCGTAGATACTGGGACAGTCTCGCCAATTCAAATCTGGATTGGCGCACTCCTGACTCGTCTTATTCATCATTTCTTATTCAGTGCCTTACACCAAACGAAGTCAGCCATTACTCTTTTGTAACCCGAAGTGGACTTGAGATATTATTTAACAACCTAGTGTCCAAAAAAGGGGAATAAGAGTCCATGCATTTCGGTTCATGCTGCAGAATGCGGATGCCCATGCTTGAATAGCACTCACATGCACCATTGTTGTGTACAATTTTTTTCCCGGCAAGAGATGTCAGAGGCTTCACTCAAGCACCTGTCCTTCACGCTTTGGCCTTGCCGTGAGATCTACGATCCAGGTGGATCTGTTCCCGGGGCGGCTAGCACCTAGCCCGGATGTTGCAAAAGTTGCTTCCTGGCGCTTGGTGAGAGGTTCGAGTCGTAGATGGGAGCGACCGAGCCGGTCTTCGACAATGTTGACGTCATTTGCAATCTGTAAGGCTCCAGTTCAGGGCGAGTCGAGGACTCTGTATCATGGTATTCGGTGACGCCGTTCATACAAGTACTCGCGGTGGAAGATGATCATGTCTGCCGAGGTGCATTTGAGCTGGACTGATGCCTTCTGCATGTCGGTACAATATGAAGATTTCTGCATGTTCTCAGCATAGCTTCAATTATGGTAGTTCATGAAAGCCATAGGATAGTTGGGGCAAATGAAAGCGACCTCGAATCGCAGTCGTTTCGATAGTAGGTAATGATCGGTGCACACGTTAAAACGAATTAACGTACATCGAAACCTAGATGATCGCGACCCTCGCCAATATTGTGCTCTCATTGTATCCTTGTTAGCAGGCAAGTTCGTCCTTCCCAGCATGGATATCGGAGCTCAAAAAAACTTCGGAGGTTGTAGCTTTAGATTTCCCTTTCGAGAAGCCAACTAGTGGAACATATTCTCTGAGACTAGTCTTTAAAATAGTAGCATATGTTTCTGATTTCCGTACGTGCGTTCTTAGCCTCAAAGTCGCAATGAAGATCTGGTAGCGTGTATAGATCTTCTCCACAACCGTATTGAGTTCAGGTCCTTGCTTCTTTAGATAATTAGACCACAACGCCTGTTTACTTGTTCCTCAATGGTTCTTTGAAGGTGCGATATTTTCCTAATGGAGCTCATGCCACGAAATATCTCGATATCCACAGTAATCGCTATTAATGGCGTTCCCACGTACGGGCGCTCTTCGGTGCGTACTCGGTTTGCCACCGGTTGATGGTGCGAATAAGTACGCCTTTCACCGTTGATAGATCGGAGGAAAGCCCTTTATGCTTTCGGATGGATCTAGCGCGGAGCCGTGGATCAGATGATGGATTTGCTCTTGATTCGTAGACATGGCAATACAAAATACTCTTTGTGCATGTATGGATTTCTCATATATGTGGAGTCGGTTCGAAGGGCGATGGCCTGATTATCCGATAGATGTTACACGGTGGTGAGATCATGCTCGCTTAGCGTCAGATGGTATCTCGATGCTGTCTAGCCTCAATGAGCCAAGCTTAAACGGATAGTAGTAGGTAGACTGGAAAATACAGTTTAGATTATCCATGGAGATATCAAAGACTGAGCGATACATCTGATAAGTGAACGCGACTGAGATTACTGGATTCAATAGGGCTCAGATGATCACAAAGTCGTTTGGAGTGCGTCAAGATATTCGCAGCTCTGCCGTTTACTTGCTGACCTTGCAAGGCTCCACGAGGAAGGGAGATGCTTCCTATCGTTGGCATACCAATTGAGGAGAGAATTGTGCTTAGCTTCCCCTCCTGGTTCGCAAACTAGACTGGTATGGTGGAGCGAAGGTCGTCTATCATTGGCCAAAGTACGACATCGGAACAGAGTGGGCACCGGCAAGGATCCAGCTCTGCCGAGAGAGTATTGGAGCACCGAGTCTTGAAGGAGAGATGGTAGTCTTGTAAGTCCTCAAAGTGCATCCAGTCATTTATGCGTACCGCTTGGGCGTAGGTTTGCCGAAATATTGGAATAAGTGAGTCGCTAGATGGGACGTTGTCTTTGCCAAGCAGAAGTCAGCATACTGTGTTATCGACACTACAACGTCCAAGTTGCTCGGCATATTCGCCTATGAACAACAAAGGTAATTCCTAGGGACGATACCACCCGCTTGATTGATATCGCAAGGCCAGCTGGGCTGGCTTGTAGCTTTGGCCTAATTCGTACGAGCTATGTAAGCGATATCTGGCAGGATCCGGCAAAACACGTACGCTTCAGCATATGGTGCTCTATCAGGTACCTTATGGGCCAAGGAGAACGCTGAGTTGCGTACGAAGACAAGATGTCGAGATTACCCTACATAGGCACGTGCGTCTGTTGCACATGGATCTTGACTTTGCTGTAATCCACTACACGCGCGAATTTGCCGTTTTGATCTGGAGGTCAACTGTCGTGGACTAGTCTCAAATGAGAGCTTTGAATTGGCCGATGGTATTGGTACCTCAGTAATCAGGCAACCAGCGATTATTTAGCAATCCAGATTGTTCAGTATGCTTTGTGACCAATTTACCGTGCAGGTCTCGCCCGTCTTTTCAACGTCATCAGCGAGCAACCGGTTCAGAGAATCGTCCTGGATGTTCGATACAGTTAAGATGTATCGTTCTATTTCCAGTCTGCATTGGCGAATAGAAGGAAGCATGACCTATGGAAAACAATCAGACGAACGAGTCGAGGCTCAACATAAACCTAGTTGAATCAGTGATCACATATCAGCCCCTACATTTTTGAGTATGAAAGCACTGAGTAATGAAAGATCTTATCCACATGGGCTTCTGCTGTATTCAGATGGCTCGGGAAACACTCTCGAGTGCTTCAATTCTCGTTCAGTGGATGCCGGTGACCCGGGACTGCCGTGAAATTCACCGTTGACGTTTTGGAACGCCGAGGCGCCATGAGATTGAAACCACCAAGCTGTACGTTGCTCAAAGTCGCTGTGGGACAGAGCACAGGTGAAGAAACCAGGATTTGAGTGCTATTTCTTGGTCCCAAAGTCTCACCCTTGGTTCTGACAATGAAGGCCTTATGCTTTCCATGGCGGTAACAACTGACTAGATCGATTAAGTACAGACTTCAGTGGAAGATGATTTGGCGGAGTCGGAAAGTTTCAGCCTGCTGGAAAAAAGCGTCTTGCAATCCGATGTAAGGGCATGTGATGTGTCAGCATCCGTCGTAGGACGAGAGGAAAAGTGTGCGATGGTTCGTATCAGGGGCCATCGTACAATGATTCTGGAAACGACTTAGTTGCACCTGAATTTTTGAAGAACAAGGAGCTTGTGCGACAAATTTGAGAACCATTCAACGATGAAACGACGATGATGACGTTGGCTTCAGATTGGAGGTAAGTCAACTCGACTCTGGAGACTGGAGGCAGCTGACCGCACTGTGTGAAAGGTCGGGGGGCTTCGGTCCTCGTCTCGTTTGGGAGCTAGCTGACGAGTCATTGGGCTTTGAGTAGCTAGCCCAGATCTGGACGATTCCAAGAAGACGACCTGAGCTTTTGTGTAAACTCTGGTCTTCATGAGGGTGCTCTGCATAGTGCGAGAATTTGCAGAATTTGTGAGGCGAGGAGGATTTGGATGACTCCCATGATCCGCCAGTGTCCGAGAGCGAAAGCGAAAGCGGAAAAGCAGCTAGCAAGCATCGCTTGGGCAACCGTTAGGATGTTATCGTGTGAAAGTTCTGCAATTTTGCTGGCGCCGTAGCTACATTCTTCAATCTGTGAACTCTGGCCTTTAGTAGTTTCGAGTAATTTCGCAGTACTTTGGTTGTGGGCGACGTACGAATCACAATCCAAGGAACTTAGGGTTTGGGGGCTTGGTGACTTGGGGAAGGAACTTGTCTCGGCGGAGGAGGTGGGATCCGATCATCCATCATCCTAGGGAAGGAACGAAGGAGTTGGGCCTCTGGGTAGGAAATGGGAACTTGGGAAGGAACATGGGCGTCTCCGTCGGCGGAAAGAGCAACTGCCAATAAAGGCATAAAGGCTAGTGGGTTTCGTATTCACAAAATGTCGTCCCTCATCTACCATCGTTTAAGCTCTACCGAGTAGCCCGTAGTTATCGCCGAAGGAGGTTACTGTACATACAATCTACTGTTTTGGCCTATCTAGGAGCCTATGTCTGGATGATTAGGCTATTGCCAGTAAGTACTCAAGACCCAAACTTGCCAATAGACTTGTTCCAGACCAAGTCGACACACCCTACTAACGAGTCGAGCGTTCAACAATCACGACGTTTCCACCGTTGCCCGTTTATCAATGACATAAACGAGATCAGAGGCAGGTTGATGATCCGATAGGGCACTGCATCGAACATGGAGCGCTGTTAAAAATTGGTCATCAATCAAGCGAGGACGAAACCACGTACTCTTCGCTTTCAACCAATTGCGGCAGGTCGGTGAATAGCAAATTGTCGTCTTCTTCTGGGTGTTTTTTGCCAAGACCATGGTCTGCATCACAACGCCGTCAACCTCGCTGACTTGCTGACTTGGAGTTGGAGCTGCGTCACAATTCTCGGCTCTCTCGAGCCATGGTCCTTGAAGTATGGCTTTTGTATTGAGATTGCATGTTTCCTCTTGCGTTACAAATCCATACTTGTTACCTTGGTAAGTATTCTTGCATTCGAGACAGACGTGCGACTTATCAGCTGACCTAATTTCCCTACTCTAAATAGCCCCCCGACAGTTGGTGTTCGGCCAGGGGTCGCCTGGAAAGCCTGAAAATCCATGGAGCTTAGCCGATAACCCATGCTCCAAGGCTCCTCGAATCTCGATATCGTAACCGACTTACGGAGACGGAGCAGCCCACGTTTGGTCAAGACAAAGCCCTGCAGGCTGCAGCGAATGGATCTCTGACTGGATGACTGTTCAACCAGCCAAAGCAGCCGGGGCTTTGCGCCAGCCACTTGAAAGCGATCAATCGCATACGCCTTCCCACCGGAAGACAAGCTATGAAAGGCCTTGTGGAGTTCCTATTTGGGAATCAGGAGCAGCCGCTATTCTCACCACAGATGGGCAGCCAAGCCTCAATGCCCACTCCTGCCCTATGGTGCGTGGCTTGAGGCATGCCCTTTCACTACTTTTATTTATCAGGCTATCCATATCATGTGGAAGACCCTGCAGCCATGCCTCAGTTGGTGAAGGGAGAGGCAAGGCCTTGTCCCAGATACGAACTAAGCCCATCTGAGCATCAGACGAGGAACGATACGTGCGGGTACGATATCCCCTAGTTACACCATGTCTAGCACGCCTGTTAACGTGACCTAGCATATCCGGCCCATCCTAAAGGCGTCGCACTAAGTATCATGTCTATAACCCGCAACCTATTCCATTAGTTCGTTCCGCATGTTTGGTTGAGGAATAGAAGGCCCGTCTCAGGTCTTATTCATAGTGTGGTCCGTGAGAGAGAACATGGCTGTCAGCGGCGAAGCCGTGGCCCTGGCCGAGATCCTTCTAATGGGCCTCATGAAAACGTGGTCAAAACTCAGGCGTGCCAGCTAGCGTCATGGAACATCATTTGCGATCGACGAATGCCCGTCCTTGTTGGTGGCGCTGTACGTGATGCCGTATTCGGAAGATGTTCGCTTATGCTCCCACAACACCCTTTGCCTGGTTTTCTGTTCAGAGTGCAGTGCACCCAGAGTCCCTAGACGCGGGATTCAGAGTCAAGACTCGCCATTGGACCTTAGCTAAACTCCCCCTGCTTGTTTCTCCCCAGCTATCTATGCCTCTGTTCAGGCGATAGGCCTCAGATTACGATCAAACGCCTACCTGGTCAGCTCATTCGCGAGTATGCCGGTAAAGACCTGCTTAGCGGTATGAAACATTATCCGTTCACCATGAGAGAAACAACGAAGTACCAAACCCACAGACAACACTAAAAGCCAGCTTAGCAGTTCCAAGCGTCGACTCCTTCCTCGGACCTCGTCCTCCGGCTCGTTTAACAGGATGCACGTCGAATAGCTAGCCTAATCCAGCCCCGGTACTCTTCCAAACAGCGAATCAGCCAGGTGTTTTCGGCGTGCTGGACCCTTCTGAATAGTCAGTGCACAATCATCACAATCAGGTAATCATTTTCGACCCTTTTCCGGCGCAAGATTCGGCACGGCAAGCATGACAAAGAAAAATCAGCTCTGCCTGACCTGGAGAAGTCTCGTTTCCTGAAAAGGTGTCTAGGCTCTTCCTCCTTGGCCAAGAGCTGGTCAAGGCTTATCATCAGCCAACAGTCTTGCCAAACCCGGGGATTGGGATTAGAATAGAGTCGGGCAGGGTAAGGGATGTAGGGCAGCATAGAGGAATGTACGGGGAGGCGGAGGGGCCGTGATTCATGTTCGTCAGCCTACAGTATGTGTGTTGCTCTTAGCCGCTTTAGGAAACAGTGTAAAATAGACATGCGCACAGCATGTATTTCTTGTTTTGGTGTATGTAGCTAAGTTGAGTAAGTGGCTCTCTCTTCTCACCCCATCCATACTCCGGATATAGGTATGAACGTATCAATGTATTCACATTTCAGGTATGTAAGTAAGTAAGTAAGTAAGTAAATCAGGACGGAAGTGAGCGAGTAAGCAAGGCGACCAAGTGGTGAAAAAAGAAAACCCACATCATGCCAGCGCCCAAGAGTAAATCTCCGTTCCCAAATGTTCCAGAACGCGAAGAATAACAAGGAGACTGAATACTGTGGAGCGAGACCGAGAGCGATAGCGGGAAGCATGGAACCGTCTAACTAATGATGCGGAAAACGAGATCGGATTTCCGACATCAAGAGTTGACCTCACCTGACTTGACTTGACATGACCTGACCTACATACCTACATGCCTACATGTCTACATGCCTACATGTCTACATGCCTACATGTCTACATGCCTACATGTCTACATGCCTATCTACATACCTATCTACCTAACCACCCACCCACCGACAAGGGTATTATTCCCCAAGGGCCCCAAGAAGAGACCAGGAACTCGTGATGCGTCACAAGGCTCTCTCGCCGCGCGCTCGCCTCGCGGAATCGCGCCGTTTGGCTTTCATGGTACTGTGAGTCGATGACTACTAACTAACTAACTGACTGAGACTGACTGACTGACGAGTGACTATGACTGACTATGACTGACTATGACTGAATAGATGCATTCTGGAAGGAGAAGGAGGGATATATACAGACACGCCCTAGCTCTGTCTGTCAGAAAATGACGGCGAGTCGCGAAAAGAAGGAGACGATTGGTGGGTGGCTATGTCGGTGAGTGGGTGAGTGGGTGAGTGGGTGAGTGGGTGAGTGGGGAAAAGGGATGTGTATGTGCGTGTATGTATGTGTGTGTCCGATTGAGGCTGTGTGTGGAGAGGTGGGGAGGAAGCAGGAACCGTGATCGTCGTCGGGTGAGAGCGAGCATGAGCATGAGCATGAGTATGATGATGATGGTGATGATGACAATGACGACGGTTATGGTGATGGTGATTGTGGTTGTGGTTGTGGTTGTGGTGAGAAGGGATAGATAGGGAAATGGGACAGGGAAGAGGGGAGTAGGAAAGGGGGGATGATTATGATTATGACGATGACGATGACAATGACAATGACAATAACGATGAGGATGAGGAAGAGGATGAGGATGAGGATGAGGTTGAGGATGAGGATGATCGGTGATGACGGGGCGGGCTCCTTTGGTCGCCGCAGGATTCTTCTATATCTATCTGCTGCACCTACCTATGTACTGTAGTGGGTAGCTAGGATCGGACCTCTTGGGTGTCATCCTGAGGATTACTACTGACTACTATTAATAATATCATGATATAGATAGGCAGGGCGCCGGCCTCTGCCAATGCCACATTTTGTGCTTGGTGAACCAGCGTCCTCGGAATTATTGACGTCCGCGGATGAGTGCCGTCTGCTTTGCATGGTCTCGTGCCTGCCATGTAGCCATTTTGATTTCTGGTCACCGCGACAATTACTCTATCACATTGAGTGCAAAGGAGAAAGATTGTAGCCAGTCATCTTGGGTTGTGTCATAAATCCTGTAGCACACCGAAGCGTGTGAAATGGCGGCAGGAAAACACATCTAGCTAGCTACTAAACTGGCCCTGTTGTACGTTTAGTCTTTGAAGTCGTTATGCCACACATCTTCTCTGCCATATGGCTATCGTCTAACCAGTGGGGTATCACCAAAGTTTATGCTGACACACCTGAGAGCATAAGCTCTGCCCCCCAAAACATTGACACCTCCCGTAAGGGCTCAAGCTTGGACCATCCAAGTCGTCGACAAGTTCTTTGAACCATATAAATAAGTAAACGCCCATTCAATCGTATTCAGTACACCGACAATGCTCAAGCTGATCTTGCATAGTCATCAATAACCGTCGGAAGCATTGCTGCCGAGCTTCACCCATAACGCCGTGAAAATCAAAAGTTTAACCGGGACACCGTGCCACGAGATTTTTATCGACCACTTGTGGAAGGTTGTGAAAGAATTGCGGGACCCTGTAAAGCTGATTGCGATGGAGTCATATCTGAAGACGAGGTTCGAGCACGCTTTGAGGCTGGTGACTCGGCATAAGTCGGATCGGGATACGCACCACGATGAGGATCGTGGTGCATGGTGCTGATGGCATCTTGGGATTGACCGACAGCTCCTAATTCTGACAGACGGGGTAATGTGCCAGGTTGCTGTGGTGGGGGTCCTGCCTTGCCGGGTTGGAGACCGTCGACATTGCTCGGGGGTGGAGGCACCTCGCCTTGTGACTCTAATAAACGTGACTGTAGGTTGATAATGTAGTCGCGAAGTTGGTAGTTTTCGGCCTGGACGGCTTTGAAATTCTCGCTCAAGACTTGGTAATCACGGACTTGTTCCTCCAACTTCTTGATGTAGCCTTCTTTTCTCTGTCGAAATGCTCTCTGGCAAGGGGTCAGTACTTTGCAGGGATGAAGTGTTGGGCCGGGGGGAACATCATACCTGTGCGGCTCGGTTCTGGGCAGCCCTTTTACTTGTACTCAGCTCGCGTTTGCCGTAGCCTTTACGGCCATCGCCATTATTCTCCCCACCGTCACTCTCAGCGCTTCCGGTGACGTTGTCGTTGGCATGGTCACTTGGTGAAGGAGGTTGTGGTTGTGGCATGTTGTCGAGAGTATCGGAAAAGGTGGACAGTTGTGGGGGCGGATAATGTTGGTCTCGTAAGACTATTGAATGTTTAGAGACAGGCCATGGAGACAGTAATTGAGTGATAGATGTCATGATGTGACGGGAAGTAGGGAATTGGCGATGGGATGGATGGGCAGGTAACAACTGTGTTGAAAGCTTGGAAAGGTAATAGAAAGGCTGAGAACAAGACGACGGAGACAATCAATGGACAAGGCTCGGCAGAGAGGGTGCTTCCGAGGGGTATATGTAACCAGAGTCAAATTGAACCATGACAAGAATGAATGTGAGAGCAGGGCATGGAGTGGAGCGTCTAGGTGATCAAAGATGGGTGCGGTATGGAAACATGATCGAAACAGTATGACGATGGTATCAATACCGTAAAAGAAAAAGACAGTACGGAGGGACTAGTACCAGTGTACAAGATCGGCGACGGACAGAGGGTGCCAGGGAGGGTGTGGGGCTTGCAGAGTGCAGAGTGCGGTGGGAGGTGGTGGGTGTGGATGCAGAGGAACGAGGATGCAAAAGTGCGAGAGTTTTTTTTGAAGGTGGAGGAGGATGAGGCAATGAAAGTGTGGATGAGTCGATGAGCCGATGACCTAAGAGGGAACAAGCAGGCAAGTGGTTGAATAATAATAATGTTGGCAGTTGCATGATCCAGGCTGGACGAAAGGGGTATAGCGTAGATGCAGTGACTGAGTGACTGGATGACATTGGGATGACTGGCTGATTGGGTGATTGGGTGATTGGGTGATTGGGTGATTGGGTGATTGGGTGATTGGATGATTGGGAGGACTGAGATGCGGTAGTGGGTCGAGGATTACTATACGTACGCTGTTCGGATTTGATATTGTCCTATTGCTCAAAATGGTCAGAAGGCTGGCGGTAACATTTAAGCCGAAAAGAGAAATTGAGAGAGGACAATGGGGAGACCGCAATGGGGTTGGCTCTTGGGCAACTTGACGCTTGGAGGTTCGAGACTCGAGGTTCCAGACCTCAAGGCCAAGAAGTGCGATAAAGAAGCATTTTCAGTCAGTTGGTCTGGTTCGAGTCCCCAGTGCGTCGTCCATCGGTGGACATGGACATGGGCATGGAAATGGAAATGGAAATCAAAATGGAAGCAGGAATCTGAGTAAGGATTCGAGGGGGCTACCTAGGTTGTTAGGCGGTGCTTGGCTGCTTACCTGAGGAACTGTCCAAGTGGTACTAGCTGTGCGAGGTGCAATGGCAGGCTGCATGGATGGATGATGGATGATGGACGCTGGATAAGTCGTTGTCCGTGTCCGGGTCCGCGTTGACCTTTTTTTCGGTGCCTCTGAAATTAATAATTAATAATAATTCGGACCTTGTGCCGAACCTGTGCCCAAAGGAAAAATCGTTTCGTGTGGATGGGTTGAAAACACGAGATATTGAGGACGTGACCAAGAACGTGAACGTGACCGTGACCGAGGGAGGAAACGTGACCAGGACTCTTGCCTCGCGATCGTGACTCGTGACTTCCGGTTTGGATTGTGAGATGGGCTTTTGGAAGTCGCGTGGAAGGCGCGTGCAGATTTGTTGCTGATGCGAGGAAAGAACAGGTCCGAGGCGTTGCGGTGCCGCTCCTGCTGCTAAGATTGCTGTTGCTGATGATGATGGTGTCGGTGTAAGTAATGGTGATGGTGATGGTGATGATGATGGTTGCTTTCAAATTCGTCTCTGCCGCTCAGAGGCCGGACAACTTTGGTAATAATGAACGACCAACACTTCCCTGTCTGCCTATGCCTCTATCTCTATCGTCCTCTCCGTCCACGAAATAAGGCCCACTTGATCCGGAGACGGGAAGAGGGATTCAAGATGGCGTCGATCTGACGGTTGCACCTGATGATGACTGTAAGGTCAGGCCAATAATTATTGTGCCGCGACTAATCCATGGACTGGAAGAAGAGAAACGGGAAATGGAGAATGCAAGAGGAAGACGGATGGATTAGCAATTCCTTACATAATTAATCAATTTCTCCCTCAGAAGCCTAGGGCAAAACTCAAGTACGGAGCAGCTTGGAAGTCAGAAGTATAGGCGCTTTAGGCACTGAGGCGCTCCGAAGTCCCGAGGTCCCTAACTCGCCCGTGAGCCCCATTACTTCGTCCTGCCGGCTGGAGGAGGCCACGGAGGCGCAATGACCCATGCCCCAATCTCGAGGCTCGAGTCTTCAGACAGTGTGAAGGGTAAATGTCATAAATCACGTACACGCACCGCACAACTGCCAATGAAAGTGGCACAACTTGCAACACACTTCCGGCAGCTCCTCCAACCACCAACCCACCAACCCACCAACGCAATCGGGTCAGTCAATTATGTAAGATTCAAGATACTCACGTTACCCAAGTAGGTAGTACCATAAGTGATAGTAATAGGCAAGCACACGCCCCTGTGCCCCCTCGTGCCCCTATGACCTCCGTGGCCATCGTACAGCGAGCACCCTCCTGCCTGTCCCCCGTCACCCTGTCACAGGCAGTGGCAGTGGAACCAAATGGAGAATATACGCCGGCGAATGTCCACCTGCTCCTCCATCCTCGAAATGTTTTGTCATATTCCTACTCCCAAGTCCGTACTGGGTCTCCACCTTGTGACAGTTGTGGCGAAAGTTGCTTTGCTCTTCCTCAGGATGTGTGGCAGTGGTACTGTGCAGTGTGCACATCCTCCCTGCCTCTCGCCCCTAGCATCTACCCTCCAAGCTCCACGCCGACTGGCCGACGTTTGCCTCCGGCCCTAGTATCACTGTCACCTACGGAGTACAGTATTCGTGAGTATTGTATCAGCATGTGGGAGTTCCTGCCTTCCTGACTCCTTACGTCACCTTTTTGCTTGGCACCGGTTGATTACTCAGAGTCAGCCGGAGGAAGGCACGACAGAGGCCGTGCGATGGCCTAAACTTGTCTTCATGCAACGTCTCCTTCCTCTCCTCGGACCGAGCACCAGCTGATCTTATGTCTTCGCCACACCTACTATTTTTGAACATCTCATCTCAGGAACGCCGCTGTTACAGTTTACTCTTTACTGACTCACGTGCTGACCCAATCATCCAGACATCACGTGCACCATCGAGCCATCTACGCATCAAGCATCAGTGATCAGTGTTCACTCATCACCTCCTGTTCAAAGGCCAATCCCACTTTACTGATTAGACTGCTCCCAATTCGTCTATGAAATTCCTTTCCCCACACTCTGTCATACCTCTCGCCAACATCTTCACGGCGGTGAATACCACGATATCTGCTCGTTGTCAGCACCTCAGCCTCTCGCCCTCTCGCAGCCTTGCCCGCTTCCCAACCACAGATACACCCTTCCAGAAAGACCCCGAGCCCTTTTTGACAACTAAATTGGTCTAGACCATAGGTTGGGACACCCAATCACTCGAATCACCTCAACAAGCCAGCAGCCGTATCCTCGCACTGTGCATCTACTGCCCAAATATCGGCACTTGTGGGCATGGAGTACCTCTTCACGCCGGCTTATGGCTTCTGCATGGAAGCAGGGGTTTCAATCTCGATCGAGACCAAATTCTCCACCTCAAGGCGTGGGCCATGATGGCCTATTCTTCAGATAAGACTGTGACAAGAGCACTAAAACCCCAGGCCTCCGTACAATCCACTCAGGTAATCAATCGTCAAGAGCTCACTAAGAACGACCTCAGATGGAAATTCTCCTCATGCCTCAGGCTCTGCACAACACCTTAGTCGTACTGTTTTTATGAGACAAAGAAAGCCTACTCCTCGACAAGCTAGTCCAAAAATGGTGTTTGTGTCACATAGTGAAATTCCAGAGGACATGGTAATCTATTGGTTCGGGTTTGCAACAGCGAAGCAACGGTACTTCTAACCCCTGATCTGCATCCATGCGGGGACCTGGAGCCTGCCCAGGGAACATGTTCCAGCCATCGATCGATTCAATTTCAGGATTCTATTCAGTCACATGGTGTGCCCTGACCTCAGTGTGGTAGATCCCGATTCAAGCATACGATAGCATTCGTTCCGTCTGTGTTATCTGGGTGAATATGCTTCATTGGAGAACGCAGCACATTTCCAAGAGTCGAGCCGAGATCCCATCTTGGGAGATGATCAAAGCAGAAACATCAAGCCTGTAAATGTCGACACGGGTCTTGACCTCGTGTCCTATCATTTTATCTTCGGCATTGCCTGTTTGTCGTCTCATCATCTTGATATGTCAAGTATCGCAACTTGTGGACGCGCCATGACGCCCCGACAGCCTGTTGTGCAATTACACATCGACCGATTTGAATGGTGTAACAAGCCTCTGGACCGATCCGTACGCCTGCGCCTTCCAAATTGGATTAATGCCCCTTCCCAGTGCGTCTGCCTGCACTGACCTGCCTTAGTCACTCACTAGATGACTAGAATCGCTGAGGCGAAGCTTTCTCCACCATGTATGTATCCTTTTCCTGGAGCACGTGCCTGGAGCCACTCGCTGCACCTGCTTCACGTGCTGCGACATCTAAACTTCCACGAGGCCTCGTCCAGGTGCCTTTGTGACGACCCCGAACCGTTTCACAAATGTCTCTGATGACCTTACAGCTTCGTTTGCTAATTCATTGCAGGAATACTCGATTTCGGACACTTTCGCCGAGGATGTCGACCACGGTCACCTTCAGGATCTAGTTTTCACGAAGCAGCGAGACAGAAATATCAGCGAGAGGCATTTGTTGGCCCAACATTCATCGTGGTTCAAATCTATTAGCTGGGTCCTTGGTACCTCAGTCAACGCAAACCTGAGCTCCCCGTGGTCAAACGCCATCGGTCTATGACAGTCCAGTCGTACGCAGTCTTCATGTGTCAACCATCTTGTCGTTGAATCTTCAACGATTCTTTATCAACATATCTAGCTCACAGGCTACACTACTTCACCCACTCCCCAGCTCTGGCTTACGAAATCAGCTGGTTCACATATTGCCTCGCTTGCCTTTTGTTGCTAAGCACAAAGCATATCCCGAGCGGATAACAACCCTGCCTGAGATATTGGGGGCCGTCGCAGCCTTACAGCATTAAATCCCACTTAGATAAGTCGATGGTGAGCAAGGATGTTTTAGAAGCGTGTGTAATTCGACCGACGTTCGCTCTTGTCTAACATCAAATCGAGAGCTAAAGAATCAAGGCAGAGTCGGTCTTGATGAATTTCAGCCTCCATAGAAGCGTTGACGGGAAAGGCAGCTCTCAGACCGTGTATTTTCTGCATTGCCGTCAACCGTTACGGCCTTTTTCATAACCCCGGTTGATCGAATGCATCTTTCGGCCCCGGCATTCTCGACTCACGCCACGATCTGTATCAACATGGCCGATCTCCACCGTCTGCCAGGGCCATGTGGCTAGTCCATTTGGATGCAAAAGAAACGGCCCTGTAAGCAATCATTAATATCGACTGAAATCGGCTAAAATCGTGACATAAACACACAATCGGGAAGGTGTCCTAGGTCCCAATCTGTGCAAGACGCGAGCGATCCAGTTGGCTTCGCGACAAGGGTCTCGTATCGTTGGCGCATGCAAGTCTTCTGTCGCCCTAGAATACCACTACGGTATCGTCGTGAAACGAGCAACCATAGGTCTCGCTATGATACATGTCATTTCACCCATTTGCCACAGACTTCCCCTACACCCGGAACCGGATGAGCCGCAGCAGCGGCGACGACGGCAGCAGAATTGGGACAGAGAACGAGGGTCGAGAAGCTGGATATACGCGGGTCTGCAGGTGCGTGCATAGCCAGCCAGCGTCTGCTCCCTGAGACTCCGTGGCCCACCGGCATGGATCTGTTCCTGGTAATCGTACCCTTCATTATTCGCCGGCGAGAGCACACCGGGCGATTCTGAGACGGTGAGGAATTGGAATTGTTCATTCTCCCTTTGTTTTCCACGAAACGTAGTCATCGGTGGTGTCAGCGACTCAGGCCTTACTCCGGCTTTTTATTTTTCGAATCTCTTCCCCGTCATCAACTGTAGGTTGCTTTGCTGAGCATCACATAAACATCACATCATGCCGCTGCGAGACCAACTTCTCCCCTATTCCAGTCTCTCACTCGTTCTGCTCGTCTGGCTGCTCTCCTTGTTGCTCTCCTTGTCTTTCTGTCGTGTGGTCCTCACGTATGTGTTCTGTAGCCATCGCAAATCCCCCTCCCACAAGCAGCTTGCTGCTTGTTTCGGACATCGCATATAGCATCGTCCCTCAATAAAACCACATATGCTTCACAGGCTCGCATGATCGATCTGCGGAAGCCATGGATGATTGCACGAATCGAGTCGACCCGGAACCGGAATCGGAATTGGAATCGATGAGACCGAATCCGCAGCAAATGCGAATTCATCCGACTGGACAGCACGCCAGCCAGTGGATCAGCAGATGCACGAGTGTCAATGCACATGCCGACAATGCAAGGGCGGACGTAGGACGAGCGTGCTGCGTCATCGGGGAGAGGGAGAAAGAGAAAACATGGAGTTTCGACTTCGATGCTGCTACGCCATTCGAGGTTGCGCCCGTGGCTCCGGGCGAAGGCGATGGCGATGTTGTGGGGATGCCCGTTGCGGTGTAGACGCCGGTTGGGAGCCGTGTGGTTGTGCCGCTGGGAGATGACGGCGGTGAGGATGACGTCGTCATCGTCGAGGCCGTGTTCTCGCTGGGATCATTGTTGCCGCTACTGCTGCTGTCGCGGCTGGCAGAACCAGGGTTGGTGCCATTTAGATGCGCCGTGCTGCTGCTACTGCTACTACGGCTCGCGGTCGTTGCGCTGGGCATCAGGCTCGGTGGGGGCGGAGTGCCCGGCACACCGGCGGCGGAGGTGGATTGGGGATTCGGACCGTGCCAGTCCTCAGCGCGAGCATAGAGCACGCCGTTGATGATAACGCCGGCGTTGTTGGCTACCATGTTCTTCTGGTCGACGTTGCAGGTCGCGTTCATGGCGCGGATGAAACACGTTGGTGCCGCCATTGGCGGTGGCGACGGATTCGTGTGGGTTGAGTTGGGCTCGCCGTCGGATCGGTATGTCGACAGGTCAGCTGTCGAGCCCATGCTGAGCTCGGTGCCCTTGATGACGCGCGAGAATACGGTGAATGCCGTTTCTGGCTGATACGCCGGCACCAGATGGCCGGCATCGTAGATCCGACTGAAGCTGAGGTTCCCGTATTGCCGCACCACGCCGCCGATGTATGTGTCGTTGGCTACGATCGGCGCGTAGCCTGCTGAGTACCACGGGGCGTAGCTTGGTCCTGCCGCGGCAGCGATGGCGAATGAGATCGCCTCGCCTCCCAGCCAGTTGCAGATGTAGTCTCGGTCGCCGTAGATTAGCGCGATGCGTGTCCCGGAAGCGAGTAGTTCCACTAGATCCTCGATGATGCCGCTGCGCGCGTAGTCTCCTGTTGTGTTGAACGCGTTGAATACCGCGAGAGAGTCTTGGGTGTAGTTGACCGGCACTGATATTGCCTGTTGTACGGAGAGTTGATTGAGATATTCGAGATAGAAAGGATTAGGAAACGGATCGAGCATGTTTTGCGTAATGTCGTAGATTGACCGGCCAGAAGATGTATACGGCCCGATAACACGGACTTGGCAATCGAATTGGGCCCGTGAGCAGGCTTCGTTGACGAGGTCTATGTCTCCGGCTCCTTCTGGGTCTAAGTTGACTTGTTCTGCACGACAGCGAGCCGTGAGTTGTCGGCACCCGTCGGCTCCATTAAAAGCACTCAGTGCGTTGAGCTGCTGAAGTTGGGAGATCGTCTGAACCCCGTAGCTGTTCTGATACGCGAATCGGGGGTAGTAGGGGGTTTGAATGAGTAGGTCGATCCATCCGTTGATGATGCCAAGAGAGCTTAGCGTGAGCTCGATTGTGCGATTCGCGAAAGCTGGGTCGGTATTGCGGCGTCTATTCTGGGCTTTGAAGAAAGAGCCTGCTGTGGGGCCATACCGTCCGCCATAACTCTCGGTGAAGAGATGTATTTCGGCGGTCGAGTGATTGTTGTCTCGGCGCATCGCGGTGTTGTACTCGGGAAACGAGGTCAGGAAAGTCTGAAGAAAATGCCACATAGACTGGGCGGCGATGCTGGAAGTGTTTGCCGTGAAGGCTGGGTTGCCCGAGCCAAATGTCCCGTTGAGAAACGTGAAACTCGGCTGCGAAGCAGGTGGCTCTGTGGGCGGCGTGGTGATGGACTCATCAAGCAGATTCAATGAGATGTTGGTCGGAGTGTCGTAGGAGAAGCCAACCTGAACGGGCTGGTCGATGAAGAGAATATTACTGCTGCGATCCCATCCCCATTCTCGAGCTACGGTCCCAAGAAGACCGTCGGAAAGCTCAACCACATGACAAGGCCCGACTTCCTGGAAGAGGCCGACCATACTGCTCGAACCGGGACCGCCATTGATGAAAATGGTCAACGGAGCAGTTTCCGGTAACTGCCTTGCTTCGAAGAACCAGAAAAACGTGTTGATGGTGTAGTTACCCTGATTGGGGTCTAGCACATCAGGCGGTAAGGTGATATAGCCGGAATATTGCTTTTGTGTGCTGAAAACTGTAGTACAAGTGCCGTTGGGGACAGATTTGTATCTGATAGTGACGTTGGAATTGATTGGAGATGTGAGGAGAGTGGTCGTTTCATTTGAGATGGGTGGAGGGAATTGTGCTCGACCCACAGAGAGGAGAGAGGCGATAGCAACGATGGCAACCCAAAAGTAGATGAGCCATGGTGTGGACGTGGCCATCCGCCTTTGAAGATACCCGCATCAATGGTGTTGAAAAGGCTGAAAAAGAGTCGTTAGAAAGAGGGGTTGACTGATATCCTTGGGTGGTAATAGCGGGCATCAAGAAAGGCGAGAGAAAGAAAAAGATCAAGTCTCAAATGAGTGTCGCCAGGAAAAAGGATATGTGGTACAGTGAACAGCTGCTCAAGTTCAGGATCACGAGGATGTTAAGTTGGAACTGAAGACGTCAGGCGAGGCTTTGATTGAGCCTTTGAGCCTTTGAGCCTCGGAGCGGAGTTGATGTGCTCATTGGACCTTGGAGGCTTGGACCTTGCATTAAACTAACAAGAATATGTTAAGTGGTTGACTACCGTGACTACCGTACCGTAGTGTGAAAGCAAAGCCCGCGATTGAATCGACGAGATTGGCGGGATGCAGGTACCCATACCCATAAGCCACCGCATGAATGAAAAAGGGTGAAAGGCATCTGAGATGATATGATCTAAGCTTGTCTACTTCCACCTTATTCCCTACTCCGTTGAGCTTTCAGTTGTTCGCTACATCAGGTACCAAATGCCGATCTAATGCTTTGTTTGCCCTGCTGGACAGAAATAATCAGATGGGAATGCAAGTCGCAAGCCGTGATGAAGACATCGAAATGTGCGGGGCGAGGCGGATTCTGTCTGTCTGGGGTTGGGCGCCAGCCACTTCCCGCTACATTATCACTACTTTTGTCACGTGAAGACGCCCACTGACGCCACATCATAGTGCTCAGTATGCTTCACACTACATCACTACGGTCGACTATCTTCACATCACTAGCAGAGGCGCCCGGGCCAGAAAAAGTGTCACGGTCGCTCTCGTCGTCGCCGCCTCCCCTGCAATGTTTTCCACATTCCTGTCTACTGCGAAACCTCCTGCCTCCTCTTCTTGGATGAGAATCCCTCCTGTACCTTGAGGACTGTTGATACAGTCATTATGGCTTACAATGGCTATAACGGCTACGGCGACGATGGGATGGATGGTGTCGAATCCGCCGGTCCCAAGGTCACCGTGAGAGAAGTGCGCCTTCCCTACAATCTGTCGTCCCTCTGTCCACATCCATCTGACTTGTACTAGGTCGATCAAGATCGTGTCGACTTCGTCCTTCAATCGTGTTCTCTTGCACTGGCAAATTCCTTGCGCCGTGCTATCCTTGCCGAAATTCCTACCATCGCCGTCGACTTGGTCGACATTACTGTTAACTCCTCCGTCCTCCCTGATGAGTATCTGTCCCACAGACTCGGTCTCATTCCTCTATATAGCAAATCAGTCGGTGAAAACCTGGCGTACTCGCGCGACTGCGACTGCGATGATCATTGTGACTTCTGTTCCGTCATCCTACGTCTTCACATACGCTGCACCAAACCAGGCACAATGAACGTCTACGCGCGCGACTTGATTGTTGCAAATTCCCGGCAAGACAACATTGGCAATCCTGTCATCCGAGATGCTAATGGCACCGGACCATTGATTGCCAAGCTGAGACAAGGTCAAGAGATTCATCTCGAGTGCATTGCAAGGAAAGGCATTTCGAAGGAACATGCAAAGTGGGCACCAACTGCAGCAGTAGGCTTCGAGTATGATCCGAATAACAAGCTACGGCATGTTGATTACTGGTACGAGACTGACGCCAAGTCGGAATGGCCAATTGATGAGCGCAATGCCACGTGGGAAGGAGATGATTCCGCCGCAGACGCTGCTTTCGACCCCGATGCAGTCCCAAGTGCCTACTTTTTCGACATCGAGGGCATTGGTACTCTTGAGCCTGACGACATTGTCCGGGGCGGGATTGATGTGATTCAGAAAAAACTGGCAGATACCATCAGGGTTCTTGGAGGCGCCGATGCTGCTGGCGCCGATGGGCTGAATGGTGGTCAAAGTCCAGATGCATATGAGCCTGCACCAGCCAACGGTGGGTACAATGGCTACGGAGGTGTAAATGGTGGTACGACACCCTACGGCGCCAACCCTTATGGCGGTGGATATGGCGGTGGTGGCTACTAGATATTTGGAACCTTTTGATCCAGGTCAACGATATTACGTGGCGCAATCATCACCTGATTGTTGCATACTCTCACAAAAGCATCATGGTACAAAGCAAAGCGATTTCACATCGAAGCAGTCTCATGCAAATGGACAGAGCATTTGTGCCTCTTAAGCGAGTGGGCTGATATACGACAACACATGTTGATCGACCCATCTTCCAAAAGCGACATGAAATGATCTCCTGCTTGTTATCCTTCGAGCATTGGTTTCTTATTCAGGGTTTGTCTTTGGTCAGCCTTGGAACTCTTTGACCGGACTTGGAGCAGATTAGCTACCAGTTGTTCAGACTTGCGATTCGAAACAAAAAGCTACCAGCATCCGCCAAGAGACCATCAATTCATCAGAAGCCGGCAAGCTCACGTCGCTAACTCTGATTGATCAAATGATATACATGGGAGGCAAATGCGACCTCAGTTTCAAGTACAGCAAGGAGAACGGAAGGGGCAAGTGGGTGGTGCTCAATTGATTGGATGGACGAGACTTAAGTCAGCAAGAAACGGGTGACATTAACCTTTGATAATCGACCCTGATTACTACAACTACCCACAGGGATCAAGAAGTAGTTTCTGCAAACTAGGAGCAGAATACAGCTCGAGATTGGTTCAACTGATGAATCCTGGAGAAATTCCCGATACAGGTTGTCGCAAATACGTATGCTTTGGCATTAGTACAAGCTGTACAGCAGTCCCTTGATGACAGATAGCTGGAAGTAATTTCTTATTTATTCATAGTCACGTCTGCGGCCGGAGGTGTCTAGCTCTCTGTATCGGATTTCTCCTGTGCAACACACTTGAAACTAGCCGTCGTAAAGAGAGAGGCAGAGGCGAGAATACCCTCATCAGTGATCAGTCCGACCTGCAGTGCACAAAAGAAAACGAGTCAGGGTTGCCGAGACTCTACGGCCAGTGTCGACCAGTCAGCAACCATCATAGCGGTTCGGAAGTGTTGTCAGGGCTCCAGAGAAGATTGCAGAGTGCCAAAGTTTTACAGTACAAGGTTGCTATTGTTCCAGTTGTGCAATCCACTTGTACCTGCTCGATAGGCAGGCACCCCCAGACGCGCGATTACGGAAGGCACGATTGACCACCCGCCCACTGCCCGCCGCCCGCCGCTCCGGTCAACTTCGTGCTCTCTGCGGCCTGCCCTGCGGTCTTCGGTCTGCCCCTCCTTAACCCGTCATATCCACCCACTCCTGGTCCCTCCCTGGACCATCCCACCAAAAACTCACCCAAGAAACTCACCACATCTTTGAACGAGACGAGCCCACGGCCACTCGGGCCCCTCATAACAGCTGTCCTACGTTTCGGTGACGAAGATTAGCCTCAATTCAGCAAGCCCGACCACTCCAACAAGAATCGACTGTTTCTGGTCCAGAAATTTTCTCAACACTTACTCTCTCTTTTGCTTTTTTGCAATCCTTCATCTCATCCTTCGTCTTTCTCAAATAGATTCACATTCCAACCGCAATCATGGGCTACACAGACGCTGATTGGAAAGCCATCAACACTATCCGACTGCTTGCGGTATGAGTTTACCCCACGGTCCCATGCTCTTCCCACCAGGACGATCATAATTGACCCCTCTGTGTACAGGTCGATGCCACTCTCAAGGCGAACAGCGGTCATCCAGGTGCCCCCATGGGTGAGCAAAATCAATCACTATCATGGCTATCACTACTGACGACGGATTGTAGGCATGGCACCTGTGGCCCACGTCCTCTTCAACAAATTCATGACCTTCAACCCCCAGAATCCAGACTACATCAATCGCGATCGATTTGTTCTATCGTGAGTGGAATCCATTTCATCCCGCTCAGTTAATTCCTGCAATTGTCACAAGAGATGGACCGGAGGCGGATCCCGTTTTCACGAGGCATGGAGTGTTTATGCAGCTCCGCGGAATTGCCAGCCGTTGTTGATATCTCGACCTAGCAGCCACTGACTGCTGGAGGAAAATTCTTACAATCAGTCTCGCTAACGAATCATAGGAACGGCCACGGATGTATGCTGCAATATGCCCTTCTCCACTTGTTTGGCTACAAGGTCACCTTGGATGATTTGAAGAACTTCCGAGTAAGCCTCTTCCCATATATGCTGCACTGCAATGACCATACTAATGTCTCAAAGCAAATTGACAGCATCACTCCCGGTCACCCAGAGGCTCACGATACTCCCGGCATTGAAGTAACCACAGGTCCTCTGGGTCAAGGTTTTGCCAATGGAGTCGGTCTGGCCATCGCACAGGCTCACTTGGGCGCTGTTTTCAACAAGCCAGGGTATAACCTGTTCGACAACCACACATACATCTTCTTCGGTGATGGTTGCGCCATGGAAGGTGTCGCCAGCGAAGCCGCTTCCACTGCTGGTCACTTGCAACTTGGTAACCTAATTGCTATTTATGATGACAACCACATCTCCATTGGTAAGTGGCGGTAGTGGATACAATTCCAGAGAATGTGCTCTAATTCTTTCAGACGGTGATACCAAATGCGCATTTACCGAGGACGTATTGAAACGCTTCGAAGCTTATGGCTGGCACACACAACACGTCGAGGATGGTGACCATGATCTCGAAGGCATTGAAGCGGCAATCCAGAAAGCCAAGGAAGTCACAGACAAACCCTCAGTCATCAAGTTGACCACAACCATTGGTTTCGGCTCAAAGCTCCAGGGTACTGGTGGTGTCCATGGAAACCCCCTGAAGGCCGACGATGCTGCACAAGTCAAATCCAAGTTTGGCTTCAACCCAGAAGAGTCGTTTGTCGTTCCTCAAGAGGTTTATGATCAATACTACGCGCACGGCGCTGAGGGCGCAGCTGCGGACTCGGCTTGGCAAGAACTTTTCAAGAAATACAAGACCGAGTACAAGGAACTTGGTGCGGATCTAGAGCGTCGTCTAGCCAAAAAACTCCCTGAAGGCTGGGAGAAGAAGCTTCCGGTCTACAAGCCAACCGACGCCGCCAATGCATCCCGTAAACTCTCTGAGAAGGTTTTGGAGGACATCCACGAAGTCCTTCCTGAGCTTCTATCTGGATCAGCGGACTTGACTGGCAGCAACAACACCCGATGGAAGAATGCCGTCGACTTCCAGCCCCTTCCACTGGAATTGGTGAATGGTCTGGTCGATATCTTCGATACGGTGTGCGTGAGCACGCAATGGGAGCCATCATGAATGGTATCTCAGCTTATGGTGGTCTGATCCCTGCCGGAGGCACTTTCTTGAACTTCGTCTCGTATGCTGCCGGTGCGGTCCGTCTGTCTGCATTGTCACATCAACGCGTCATCTGGGTTGCCACTCACGACTCGATTGGTCTCGGTGAAGATGGTCCTACTCATCAGCCTATTGAGACCCTAGCCCATTTCAGAGCGCTTCCCAACATCCAAGTCTGGAGACCCGCCGATGGCAACGAGACCTCTGCTGCATACTATAGCGCTCTCACTGCCACTGGAACGCCCTCCATCTTGGCTTTGACCCGACAGAACCTGCCTCAACTGGAGAATTCCACACTGGAGAACGGTATCAAGGGTGGCTATGTTGCCATCGAGGCCGAGGACGCTGGTCTTACCATTGTGTCGACTGGTTCCGAAGTCGGAATTGCTATCGAGGCTGTTAAGGTCCTGAAAGATCAATACGGCATCACGACTCGAGTGGTGTCACTTCCTTGTTGGGAGGTTTTCGATGCCCAGCCAAAGGAATACCAACTTAAGGTGTTCCCAGATGGAATCCCCACACTTTCCGTTGAAGTCATGTCAACACTCGGATGGGAGAAATACTCACACGAACAATTTGGCTTGAACAGATTTGGTGCCTCGGGTCCATACAAGGAGGTGTACAAGGTAAGCTATATATATCCTATCAATTTTCCCACAAATGACTAACAGGTGAACAGAAATTCGAATTCACTCCTGAAGGCATTGCCAAGCGTGGAAAGTTGACGGTCGACTTCTACAAGGGACTGAAACCCCGTTCTCCCATCAACCGTGCCTTCCAGCAATTGATCTAGGATCGTGTCGACCAATATCCGTGGGTCGTTTGGCGATGCTCTCAGCAGAGCTGTATGGAAAAACGATTGAGCATGACTGTAGACAATTTGTCTATACATAAATGAAATAGATATATCCGGCAGTAACAGATACAATGACGACTCTTAGTCAGCGGCATTGTCGGACTTGTGCATCCCTCCTCGCGTCAACAAGCGTACTAAATGCCAAGTGAACTGTTCGTGATGATTTGCGTTCTCGGACCTAATGTGGTCAGTCTCCACAAGGGGTGTACTATTGCATGTGATCGGAAATTTATCATCTATAAAGCGAGCCAGTAACCATCGTCCGACGGGGGTCAGTCCAAGACGCACCACGCAGGCAAGCCCCCTTGGCCTGAGAAACTTCAAGCCATCACATTACTCGTACTGTGCTGCATGTCGCTTGGAACCACGACAAATTCTGACGGCCGTTGCATATCGTGAAGGCCTCCACACTCGATGATGATTTGCTAATGGTGGCAGATGGGGCGGGTGCCACAGATACTTGGTGGGCCAGAATGCGATTGAGAAGTGGATGCCACTCCGTAATGTCCTCGAGGAAGGCCATCTTTAGCCGATATTGCGCACCCGTTCATTCTCTCTTGCAGGCTCACCCTTCACTTCCTCCCATTGAAGTGTTCCCACATCCTTGACGCCGGACGACACTTTCCGGGAATGTTCAACTCTAGACGAGTCGATCGAGGTTGATTTCATCGATCACGAATTACTTCGTACTGGTCTCCGTCCACCCCGTGCCTTTGCTGTTTCCCTAACCTCCCATAACATACCAGGTAAGGTGAGCTCAGAGAGGAATCAATGCCCCCACTTTGCACATGGTTATCCTTCTTGAGGCTCTTCTTTATGCAAGCTAAGGGAGATAAATGTCGGGGCCTAATTCGTCTAAACTTCGTCCTTGAGCCCATCAGCGAAGAGATGAGGAAACCTCAGCGAGGTCAGAATTGTGGGACTTCAGACTCGGTCCTCTCACTGCCGCCGTTCCTCCCGTTCCTGCCGTACTTTCCATCTGTTCTAACCATTTGGTGAGATTTTCAACACCCGGCCTCGCAGCAATCGAGGTCTTTGCTTGCTCAGTGATCAGAATTCCTGATTTGACATATATAACCGTCGTCCACTTGGTCTGATTGTCTCGTACCTTCAGCCTCAACGAAGACTAGGGATCAAGTAGAGAAGACGCGTCTCCTTTGCACCGAAGGTCTCAGCCCTCTATGGCAACGCCCAGGCCATCGACGTGGATTATCATTGGAGCTTCGCGAGGGATCGGACTCGAGTTTGTGCGACAACTGCTCGAACAGGGTAATCAGGTCATCGCCGCAGTGCGCAACATCGAGACCGCTAATCAGATCTGGCAATTGTCCGCACGGCAAACCCGTCCTGGCAGTTGCTTGATTGATCAATGCGATGTTACAAACGAAGCCAGTATTGAGGTTCGTTACATCTTTTCTCCCACCCGAGGTTTCAAGGAGGAGACGGACGTCTTCGTGTTGTTGTCTTGTTGGGGGAGATCCAACGCTGATAGAGTCGAGTCAGGCATTCGTCGGCAGAATGCGAAACCTGGTCGCAGGCGGCATGAAGATCGATAATGTGGTTCTGAACGCAGGAATCTTGAGATATCCAAATGTAAGTGGTTATGGACGCGACAGGCAAACGAATCACCATCTGATAATTGTCTCCAGAGAGCTACTGAATTGTGCGAGACCTCAACTTGACCGCGCTTGACATTTTGTCTTGGCTGCCATCCCGTTGAACAGAGCCTCAACTGACATATATCCGGAGCTAGATCATTCAGTGAGTTCGCTTTACATCTACACACCAATACAATCGGTCCGATTATCGTGGCGCAGAAATTGCTGCAGATAAGTTCCCAGAATCCGCCAGCCCGTGTAGTCTTTATCTCTTCAGACTCCGGATCGACAGCTGCATTCCGCGACCACGAAGATGGATTTGGTGCTTACGGAGCGAGCAAGGCGGCTTTGAATCAGATGTTAAGACGTAAGTTCATATTCTAGCCCTGTTGAGGAATCTGCGGTAATTTGGGCAATCTGTGTTGAATATCTATCATCCAAAAGAAAGGACGTGTTTCTGGCTTGCTATATAAGGCGTGTTTGAGTCATGCTGACCTCGATTTTCTCTTCATAGATATGGCAGCCGAGCTGAAGCGAAAAGGGGACAAATGGGAAGAAGTCTGCGTCTTAGCTATGCACCCCGGGGAAGTTCAGACGTGAGCACCAAAATGCCAAGAATACTGACATGACTCCAATACTGACTCACAGCTGTCTCGTAGCGACATGGCCAATATCGATCTTGACTGGGAAGTCGAAGGTATCATCAGCCCTGAAGAAAGTGTGACCAAGATGCTCGATGTGATTGGGAAAAAGGGTAAAACAGACAGTGGGACATTCTGGTGCTGGGACGGGCGAGTGAGTTAATCCCGATCTTTGCATATGTTTCCTCTGTTACTTGAGCTGTGGACATTACTGATGTTGTGGTCTCAGGAGCATCCATGGTGACTGTGGTGTGAGTGTTGGGCATAAGAACGTGATATGTCACGTGACAGTTGACATGTGATTCCGTCGAGATTTGCTCACGTGTCATTTACCAGGGGCCACCCCAGGCAGGCAGTCTCCGTGATTCAGATGGTGAATCCAGGCATCGATGGCAGTGAATTGTGTCTGTTCCACCATTTTCAATGAATTGAAGATGGCCAGTGCCTCTGTCCTGGAGATCCAATGATGCCGCCCATATAATTATCGTAGCATAACAAGAAGACTCGGTCTTCTGTCATATCCTCGGTGCTGCTATCTCCACCGTATATTGAAATAGCAAGAACAATTGTGTTAATTTGGGAAAGATCGAAAGATTCGCGCTTGTCCAGATCCGTCTAGCGTGAAGACCAGAATTTTGATTGCCTCTGAATCTCTGCCTGCTCCTGCCAAAACTGCTTGGAAAGAAATGCTCCTGCTAATTACTGCAAGTGCCACTGCCACTGCCACTAACTGACGAACCAACTCATTACTTTTTTTGGTCCCGATTCTGATTTCTACCGCTTTTCCTCCTCCTGCTGCCACCAACATCCACATTTCCTCCAAACAACAATCTCTTCCTCGAGCATTTCTCTGCTTCTTTGTTGCAGTCGATTGCTCTCTTCCCCGTTCCCCTCCCCGAAAATACTCGTGTCCCATCCAAAAAAACTTGAAAATCCCCTTACGGAAAATCCATCAGAGTCGCCGCAATCGTAAGTTGTTCGGATTGCCCACCCTTTTTTTTCTGCCAACCACAATTCTCACCTTGAGCCTGATATTTATCGCTCTTGAGACATGTTACTAATCTTTCGGTAGTGCTCGACTTTTTATCCTCGTATCTATCAAATCAACCTCATCCTTCCTTCCGGATTCAGCATCTTAAGAGACAAAGAAAAAAGTGAGTGATCTCTCGATACCTTTGTGTGGGCTGCGGACAAACAGGTCCGCTCTCCCAGTCACTCTCGCTATATTCATCTCGACATCACCTCAAACACAACCAATCTGGTTCCCAACTAACTCGATCATCAGATTACATCAATCATGTCTGCCGCCGACGTTGCCAACGCTCCCACTGCTGGTCAGAATGGCTCGGCCGACGCCCCCTCTCAGAACGGTGCCCCAACCCTCAACACCAATGTCTCCCAGACCGAAGGATCTGGCGAGAATGACATCCAGACCCCTTCTCTGCTGCGCCTTCTAACGCTCAGCACTCCGCTTCGCTTTATGTTGGCGAGCTCGACCCTTCAGTCACCGAGGCCATGCTCTTCGAGTTGTTCTCCTCCATCGGCCAAGTCGCCTCCATCCGTGTCTGTCGTGACGCTGTCACCCGTCGCTCCCTCGGGTATGCATATGTCAACTACAACAACACCGCTGATGGTGAGCGTGCTTTGGAAGATCTGAACTACACAAGCATCAAGGGCCGTCCTTGCCGCATCATGTGGTCTCAACGTGACCCAGCCCTGCGCAAGACTGGTCAGGGTAATGTCTTCATCAAAAATCTCGATGCCGCTATCGATAATAAAGCTCTTCATGATACCTTTTCTCAATTTGGTAACATTCTTAGCTGCAAAGTTGCTCAAGATGAACTTGGCAACTCCAAGGGCTATGGCTTTGTTCATTACGAAACCGCTGAGGCTGCCAGCTCTGCCATCAAATCAGTTAATGGCATGTTGTTGAACGACAAGAAAGTCTTTGTCGGGCACCACATCGCAAAGAGAGATCGTCAGAGCAAGTTCGAGGAGATGAAGGCCAACTTCACCAATGTTTATATCAAAAACATTGATGAATCCGTGTCTGACGATGAGTTCCAGAAATTGTTCGAGAAATACGGTGATGTCGTCTCTGCTAGCATCACTCGTGACGACAATGGCAAGAGCCGTGGCTTCGGTTTCGTCAACTTCACAAGCCATGAGGCCGCCTCTCAAGCTGTTGATGAACTCAACGACAAGGATTTCCATGGAAAGAATTTGTATGTTGGTCGTGCTCAGAAGAAGCACGAACGTGAGGAGGAACTACGCAAGCAATATGAGGCTGCTCGTCTAGAGAAAGCTTCCAAGTATCAAGGCGTTAACCTTTACGTCAAGAATCTGGCTGATGACATCGACGATGACAAGCTCCGCGACCTCTTCAGCACGTATGGCACCATCACCTCCGCCAAAGTTATGCGGGATAGCCTGGAGCGATCCGATTCACCTGCTGGTGAGAAGGATAAGGAAAACAAGAAGGAGGAACCTCAGGAACCTGAGGTCAAGAAAGAAGAATCAGACAATGACACCAAGGAGGAGTCCAAGGACGAGCCAAAAGAAACAAAGAAGACCCAGAAACTCTTCGGCAAGAGCAAGGGCTTTGGATTTGTCTGCTTCAGCAATCCCGACGAAGCTTCCAAGGCTGTGTCTGAAATGAACCAAAAGATGATTAATGGTAAGCCACTGTATGTTGCTCTTGCTCAGCGCAAGGATGTTCGTAAGAACCAGCTCGAGGCTAGTATCCAGGCTCGCAACACCATTCGTCAACAGCAACAGGCCGCAGCTGCTGGTCTTCCTCAAGGCTACATCCAACCTGCTGTCTTCTACGGCCCTGGTCAACAATTCCTTCCTCCTGGTGCCCAGCGTGGTGGCATTCCGTTCGCAGGTCAGCCCGGTTTCATTCCTGGTATTCAAGGTGGCGGCCGTGGCCAGTTTGCAGGCATCCAACAGCAAGGTCGTGGAATTCCTCAAGGTCAACAATTCCCTCCTCAGTTTGGCTTGCCTGGCCAGCTACCTTTCATGCAGAACCCTGCCCTGATCAATGGCATGTATGGCGGTCCCCAAGCTCTAGCACAGTTCCAACAGCAGCAACAGCAACAGATCGGCCGCGGTGGTGGCGGTCGTGGTCAGCCACAAGTTGGACAAGGATTCCCACCCAACGTCCAAGGTCTTCCAGGTGTCCGTGGAGGACCAAACTTTGCTCAAGGTGGTGGTCGAGGCGGTGTTCAAAACATTCCCGGTGCACAGGGTGGAAACCGTCAACCCCCACAAGGTGCTCGAGGACCAAACTTCCCCAGTCGTGAAGATGTGCCCCCACCCAGCGCATTGAACAACCTCGCGTCTCTCCCCCCTAGCCAACAGAAACAGGCCCTGGGTGAAGCTATCTACCCCAAGATTCAGGTTATTCATCCAGAACTTGCTGGCAAGATTACCGGCATGCTGTTGGAGATGGAAAACTCGGAGCTTATCACATTGTAAGAATAATCACCACCCTTTCAATGCATCGGAGTTTGATCATGCTAACAATATCTCAGGGTTGATGACGATGTCGCTCTACGTTCCAAGGTTGACGAAGCCCTCAGTGTCTACGATGACTACATGAAGACCCAACCACCCACTGCTGGTGGTGCCAACGGCATCAAGGAGGATGACGGCTCCAAGGCTGAAGGCGCCGAGACAAACAACGCCTAGATGAATATCGGCGTTGTTCTTCTATGAAAACATGTGCTTAAAATTGCATACCAATTGTATTCATCTTAGGCTTGCATGCCTACTCAAAAGTTTTGATCCCCAACATATCCTACAGAGTGTTCTTAAATGAATGTACTCATGGAGCTGTGCAGGACACGGATGGAGGTCTTACGGGGAATGGTGTTTTCTCGTTGGGTGGGAGGTGAATCTTTTCGTGGCTGACAAAGCTACATGCAGTGGGTTATTTTCTCTTTTGTGTGTGTATGATAGACGGGCGATGTGGTTCTTGTCAAATGTCCTATGCCAGAGGCAAGCTGGTATATTATGTAGCTTTTATGATCTCCGGATCCTTTCTAAACCTAGGAAGTCCGAGATAGGGTTGCAGATTACTTATTCACCTTGCCGCATGGTTTTATTTAGATTTCCCCTAATGCCAACAATATCAACCTCAAAACATGATCATCTAGAAGAACGTAGTGACTGTAGGAATTGATGGGTATTCCTTTCAAGCATCAAAGGTTGCACTATACACCTCACACCCTACGACACTCGCTCCAGTTCGCGATCACATGGACGGATATTCACTTGAAAACAGGCACAGACGTCGTGGTGATTGTCAATGCCTACATTCTGCCACACCGCGACTAGTGACGGTGAGAAGCCCCCGTCACTCGTCTGTCTCTCGGAGTTGGGAAGTGAACTGGAAGACCGCCTTGACCGTCATGTCTGTAGTAGACTCGACAAGATTCCTCTAAATAGTATCTTCTTTAGAGTCTGAGCTTTCAACCACAGTTGTCCTCGCTCAGCCAGCCAGCCAGCCAGTCAATCAATCAATCAGCCCACAAGATCGATCTCTGTCGTGTAGATCTTTGCTCAATCGACGCTCTCCAGTAAATAAGAAATCCCCCTTCATACCACACCGTGGGGAAGTTCGACAATTCAACTCAACTCAACTCAACTCGGCACGAGACGACACGAGACGGTTAGCTGCAATGTCATCACCCGCTCCCAGTCTCGGATCCGAAGACCTGCTATTCTTCCCGATCTCATCATCGCCCACACCCCACCCAGACGAAGAAGTGCAGATGATGCTAGAAAAGGCGCGCCAAGTGACGAGTCTGCCGCCTTGTATCGCCAAGCTCGTGCAAGAGAAACCGGACTATGGCGTTGTCTTTGAGCGGCAGATCCGGCTGCTGCAGAGCCGGTCGCAGGCGTTTGAGGACGGCCATGTCACCGTCTATGATAAGGTCTTGTTGGCCTTGACGCGCAATGGAGCCGATCTGCGTAACCCGGCGGCCGTGGCGTATTATTGTGAGGAGTTTCTGGGGATTAGTTTGTCTGAAAGAACAGGAAATGGAAATGGAGGAGGAGGAGAAGGTTTTGTGCAGAGTGCGGTTTCCCAGGCGATCGACGTCAAAGCTATGTTGAGCCAGTGTAAGTCTTCGAGCTGCAATTGCAATTGACGGTGACCCGTGGCGTGGTTGGATTCCGTGGGTTTCATGTTCCTGACCTTTTTATTCCCCAATCCAGATCAAGCAGCGCCGCAATCGCAATCATGTGGGCAGACAGGATATAGCGAGCGAGTGGCCGATGAACAACCGAAAAGTGCAACCCGGACTGACATGGCAGCGGATCTCGCGCAGCTGTGGCGAGTGTATGAGACAGCGAAGCAAGAATACGTGGCGCTGGCCAACAAGAGGAACGAACACACGATCAAAGCGGCCAAGTTCCTGCGTGACACGGCCGAGAACACGCTGCATCACCTCGTGAACAAGAACGTCGACGACATCATGCTCGCCGAATTGCGCGCGACGTATGAAATGGCCAAGACCGTGGTCGTGTCGTTGACCGGTGGCAAGAAGAGGAAGTTCGACACGGTCGAGATGGAATCTGTGCGTGGTACTCCACGGGGTCCAAGAGGTGGGATCTTCAATCACAGTCACTCCCGTGATGCTGCCAGGCCTGCCTCTGTGGGTGGTCGCAACGGTGCGATATACACATCTCACATGTATCATGGCAATGAGAGGAGGCCCACCGATGTGACAAGATATGATAGATACCACCAGAGCCGGGCATTGCGTGAGATGGGTAGGGATCGCATTGAAGCTTCTCTCGCGTACGACATTGAACTCAGTCGTGCTCCTGCGCGTCGTCGGAGGTCGTACGACTCATACCAACCCGAGAGACGCTATTAGGCAGTTAAGAGCCGGGGAAGAGATTTCGAGAGATAGAGAGGGAGAAACTGGCCTGTGCTTGAACATCAAATGGATGACATCCTGGAGTAGCCACAGTGTCTGCAGTATTGGAGGACTTTAGCCCAGGGACACATAGCTCATGCGAGGTCCTGATAGCTGTGGCAGATGTTTGTCGGTACTGCAAGTTGGTACATGCTCCATAGGTAGAATGTAGGTTGTATGCAATGGTTATGAAGTTCAAGAGAAACACGTCCAGGAAGATACTTTGGGACTGGCGAAGGTTGATAAGTGGGATGGATGGTCGGCGCCCAAATGCTTAGCACTCATTATGTACAGCGAGAACGTACCCACATCCACGAGGGATCGACCAGGTCGAGCGACAGGCCGTTGCACTGTTGAACACTCTGTGAGTACTCCGTACACATATAGACATGTTTATTCAACTTTTCACAGTACGACCGTCAACAAAATCTGGTCTTTGTTGTGGGACTTTTGTGTGTTTCATACAGTCCCTGGTCAGAAGAAAGTCTGTATTTACGACGAAATCCTTGCATGAGTCACTACCAGGTATCTCAGGTCATAACTCATCAAGACAGAATACCGACTTCCCAGAATCCTCCAGATATTTGTGGATCAAATTGAAATAAATTTTGAAAAAATAACACATTTAGAAGAAGCCCGAGTTTTGGTGTCGCAATCCCAGATACCTCGACCATCCGCGAAAACAACCTGGAACTCCATACACCAGACCATTTACTCCCAAAACCATGCAACGTTCAATACATCATCTCTTCGTTCATCATTTCAAAAACAATCCAAAGGACCAAAAATCCACATCATGGGCTCACAGCTCCCGCCAGACTCTTGGCGGACTGCTCTGATGAGGATGATGACCATGACCCGAGTAACTCTGCGCCGGTTGCGATTCCACTTCGGATCTCTCATGGATCACATTGATCATCGGCACACTGGCCGCCCTAGTATACTCCGACTCTGCGCCATAGGCGGCTTCCATATCTGCCGTCTCCATCAATGCGGCCCAGTTGCGCGCTCTGACCCGTCGCATATATCGCCTCTGGTCTTCCGAGGCCGTCGTCGGGATTGTCCGCGCCGGCAAGGTGAATACTTGCTGCTTGTGATACATCTGCGAGAAGGCGTAGCCCAGTATCACCACGAACACGGCGCATAGAATTGTTATGAGGATGATGACTTGATAGTTCATGGTTGCGCGAGGTTTGGAGTTTGTGTTTTGAGTTCCCAGATTGTGAGCGAGGGTTTTATCGACGTGGATGCCTCTTAAGCAGCAGCGGCGGCGACGCCTTGGATCCAATAGTCTGTGACTGTCTTCTTGTGTGCGGTTTGACTGGTCATGACGGCCGTGGCAGTCAAATTCCTCTCAAGCCTCGTGAGGATGACACATAAACACAACACAGAGAGATCGAAATCGCAAATCAAGTAAGTACTTACGTAGCCTCGAAAATGTCAGCCTACCTACGCATTCTTCGGCCTATAACCTAGGCCCCGCCTCATTGGGTTGGGTTGGGTTGGGTTGGCCCATCAGCTCTCCAGCGCCGAAGGAAGATGCGACCACGTGATGCCGCAAAGTTCACAAGTCATAACTCGCACAGTTTCGACCAGGCGACCCAGAGCGAACCCAGACGAATGGGCAGCCAGCGGGTGCGAAAAGGTGCGGTAGGCATTTCTTACTCACAGGGAGGACGAGAACGTGCCAATTGGGCCAGAGGGAAGCCCGAATCTTCTGCAAACTTGCATTAGCTTGGCCAACCCCATTGGATGCGTGTTGTTTGAGGGAGGGTGAAACCTAGTTGGTACAACAGTGAACACCACACCACACCAGACCACACCTCACCTCACCATACCTCGACGTACCACACCACACCACACCACAAGAGTTCAAACCCCGGCCAGAAGCCAGAAGATCCAGAAGCGGGGGTTTCGGGTGAGGCGGGAGATCCTCCGTCCCTTGGCTCCAATGGTCATGACGAGGCTGCAGCCTTGCAGAACCGGCTCATCTTCACCAAGAACATACAAACATTCTTGCTAGGCCAAGGGCGCGCGCGGCCTTGTTGATGGAGAATCAAATAAGCCAAGGATGGTGAGGTCGAATTGACGCGACTTGGCGCATGCATCCTCTATCGTTTCTTGCTCAGATCACGTGCGCTTCGACCCGACGTCTCAGTGGTAAGATCTCCTGATAGCAGAGAGAACTTGCAACAAAGAGCATGAACACCCCGTCATGCCATTCCTGCACGACAGAAAAGTTCCTCGAAACTGCAAACTACAGACAGACATGCACGGGTGAATGTGCTACACGAGTACACGCGGCTGGCGAGAAGGATGTAAGTACTCCCGTGTTCACTCCCATTTTGTGTTTGGCCGTTGGGGCGAGGCAGACACGCTACGAGTCCTGATGGTGTCTTTGACGGTTTATTGGCTGGGCCGAATGATCAGAAGGAGAAACATGTTAGATTAACGACGACGCCAGCAGCGACAGAATACGAGTGTTCTTGTGCACTTTTTGCACGAGTGCAACGTGGTACAATCCTCCTTTTATGTTCCAGCCAGCCTGCAGGAATCTCGGACTTTGGAGAGTCGTTGACGCGGTGACACTGGCGACTTTTTACCGTACGGCTGGGTCGACGTTGTGGCAGGCTCACATACCGATCCAGACCAGGCGGCGTACTGCTCAATAGGGGCTACAGAGATCTGGTGTCACAATATGCGAGCCTTGCAGCACAAGTCTAACTAGTTAGGTAGTGTGTGCATTTGGTCCGTGTCACACGCACCTCAACCATCCTGCTGGGAACCGCACAAGACATCTGGGGAATAATGATCAGGATGAATTTCCTAGTCAGGCGACATTCAGCTACCTTTCCCTTTCTATTTTACAATGCATGCAGATGATGATGATGAGCTCATGGCTCGTTCGTTGATACAAGGGAAGAAAAAAACTCCAACAGACAACGCCCGGTGTGACTGATGGACGGACATGCTTCGAGCCTTTGGTTGACAGTAGAGGGATGGACTGGCTTAATACACAGAAACAAAACTAGGTATTGTCATTATCATCAACTTTTGAGGGTCTAATATCGATTTCCTCCTGCAGTATTGACCACGCCATCCTCCGAACCCAGGACCATGGACAGATCACGGTTGGTTAGCTCCTCTTACAGAGCAAATGCGGCCAATGCGCCAATGGACAAGAGACCGGCCATGCTGAAGCTCAAATGGCTGGCAGCACCAGCAAATGTTGAGGCAGTAACGCCCGAGGCGCTGGAGGTGGTGGTGCGGCTGCCGCTTCCTGTGGTGGTGGACCCAGAAGAGGTGCTGGCTACTAGGGTCAGCGTGCTTGCGGAAGCAGTCGAGGTGGCCTCGCTGCTACCGAAGCTAAACGGGTCACCGGATGTGGTCCCTGAAGGGATGGCGCCCGAGGCAGTTGTGTGCGATCCAGACTTGGAAGTGGTTCCGAGTGCACTTTGTGATGTCAATGTCACAGTTGAGTCCGAGGAGTATGATCCAGTCTGGTATGCTGGGGGACCGAGGATGATGCTTCCTTGGGAGTCGGTGGAGATGGGGACGAGTGACGAGACTGTGGTGGTGGGTTTTGTCGATGATGCGGTGATGCTGGACGAGCTGCCACTTGAACTACCCTTTGCTTCCAGGACGGAGAATTGAGTTGAATATTGGAACTCGCCCGTGCCGTCGACGATGATCAACATGCCATAACCGGTATCGGTGAGCTGAGTGCCAGGAGCCAAATCCTTGGGGACAGACCAGTCGTATGACTTTTTGCCAGCGGGAACACCCTCGACGATGGCTTCATCAGCAGTCACACAGTTGGTGGAAGGTCCATGGCAGAGCACAAGGCTGACTGTTACTCCTTCGGTAGGGTGGTCTTCGGTATCCCATGTGATGGTGTATTTTTCACCTTGGGTTACGGGCTATTCTTGATGATTAGCGAAGGCACGCGACCGTGGCTATAGGGTAATAGACATACGCTGGTGAGATCTGGAGTGAGGAGAGGTCCCCAGGTGTTGGCTCCTGGTTTAGTAAATGCATGAGTGAAAGATGCCAAGCCAGTGACGGCAAAAGTCAACAGAACGGAATGCATGTCGGGGAAATTTGAAAGTTTTAGTTGTGATTGTGCTCTGACAAGATTGAGGAGAATGATGAACTGGTGGCTGTTATATGTGTAATGAGTGACTGGTGTTTAAATGCAGGAGTGAACGGTGGTGTATCTCGGTAGAGAAATGAGTGACGGTGAATGAATATACAAACAACCCAACAACAGACCGGCTGAGGAATCGAGACGAAGACAAAGTTCAGCTCCAAGATCAAGAGCGTAAAGAAGGAAAGACAGACATGGACCTTTTAATTATAGAAAGATGGCGTTGAAGCGAAAAAGATGGAGGTGACAATCTGCTTTGGGTTGTTAGCTTCGTCCTCGTCCCTGTGTTTCATCCACCTGGGAAATTGGTTAAGCCTGACACGGACCCCTGGCACCCAAGTAAGTACGGAGTGCTAACTACTGTACGCTCCGTACTTTGTAGTTCGCTATTCCATGCATAAGGAGCCGTGGGAGCATACTCGGTACAAGCAGCTGAATCAAACCTTTTGGTCTCTTGGACCAACGGGAAGACGCAGAACCCAATCTGGCCCCAAGTTTAGAACTTTTTCAAACGGTTGGTCCGCCTTGGTTAGGTAACCGATCTGAACGGTGTGGCTTGGACTCTTGGGCATTCTGCGTACGGAGAAGGTTACATTCGAGTTCATCGACTGAGGACTCCCTATCATGTCCCTTTATGGCTGAGTCTGGTTTGGACAAAGGAAAAAGTGTGAAAAGGGTGCCGTCAAGAAGCGGTAAGGAGAAGGTGATGAGCCAAAACATGAAACCTGGATACGAGTACGTCAGCGGCACCCGATTCTTCATCTGTTAACCGACTTCTGATTCATGATCATAGGAGATATATAGTTGTCAACATTCGAGGCTGCGATGATAGACATGGTACCCCATACATGAAGATCCTGTCAAAGTTTGTGATGCAGTGCAGAAGAATTAATGAATGGGTTGACCCATACTCGATCGATGATGGATCCATACCCGGAAATTTCCCTCCCGGCGTCACCGTCGATCACTGCCCCAATGCGCCTATGCACAAATGCCCCCCAGTCCAGCGCCCAGAAGGAACTATTACGGGCTGCATCTCGGGGCCCAGGGGCTCTTTAGGCGCCTCCAGGACTTTTCGGGACTGCCGTCCACCGCCCACCGCCCACCGCCCGTCGCCTACCGCCTATTCGTCACACTTGAATGATTGATTGGTGGTTCGCCTGCAAACTGCCCAACTTCCATCGCACCTGCTTCATCACAAATTCTTTGTACTTTCCTTTTCCGTAAGGTCGGCTCCTGGCTAAATCGCGCCATTCCCATTCTCCACAGCCTTGGCTTTCGATCCGCTTCCCCATGCCCCCCCATACATCACCCACGAGATCATCGACGAAAACCTGGGGATATCGACATGCCGAGATAGTGAGCGTCGCTAGACCAACTTCGGTGGCACAGCTACATGCAAGACAGCTTCGAGCTCATTGTGGTTGATCCTCTGCTGTGTCAAGTCGGGTCGCTTCCCAACGGTGGTGACGGATGCAGACAACTCGGACCTCAAGCCCAATAGCAGGTCCTGCCTGGGCCAGACCTGATGAAGATGCCCTCTATTACCTCCGACCATACTCCTTTGCCGTCCGAGGCCACCCCTTCAGCAACAGTTTTGACTCCCGAGTCCGGTAGCGATGAGTCCATGAAGCCCTACAGAAAGCGTCGCAGGAACTCTCTGATTCCTTCGAACTTCGCAGACTACGCCCATCTGCCCAACACCATGAACAAGAGCATCATCTTTCCTCGGACAGCGAGAGCGATCTCGATCTCCCCTTGCACAAGAGACGTCTACAGCGCGTCTCCACCATGTCCAAAGACTACACCGATGAAGAGGAGGCAATCGTTCTCAAGAAGCTTGATCGCAAGCTCGTTCTGTTCCTTGGCTTGCTCTACATGCTCTCATTTCTCGACAGAAGTAATATCGGAAATGCTCGGATTGCAGGACTCGACAAGGATCTGTCGCTGTCATCCTCCCAGTATGAATGGCTGTTAACCGCATTCTACATCACCTACATCGCATTCGAATGGATGATACTACTTTATCGCCTGCTACCGGCTCATATTTACGTATCCATGTGCGTCATGACTTGGGGCGTGGTTGCCAGCTTGCAAAGCATCACAACTTCTTTCAAGCAACTGGTCGTGCTTCGTGGAGTCCTCGGTATCACAGAAGCCGCCTTTGGACCGGGTGTGCCTTTCTACATGACATTCTTCTATCGAAGATCTGAATTGGCATACCGGGTGGGTTTACAGATATCAGCTGCACCTCTCGCCACCAGCTTCGCTAGCTCTTTGGCTTGGGTCATAGTCAAGCTCAGTCAGAACGGTCCAATTGCTCCATGGAGGGCACTTTTCCTCGTCGAAGGATTTCCTTCAATATTTGCCGCCATTGCAGCCTGGTACTATATTCCAGACTCGCCGTCCAAAGCTCGATACTTGTCGCCACGTGAACGAAAAGTTGCCGTACTTCGACTACAGTCTGAGCAGAAGCCTCAGAACCAAGATTCTATTGGCTCAGTAACGACACTCGCACATCGTCTGCAACTCAAAGACATTCTCTCCACCATCCTTGATCCAAAATCATACCTGACGGCCTTGATGTTCCTCAGCGTAAACGTCTCCTTCAGCTCACTACCAGTATTCCTTCCCACAATCATCAACAGCATGTCCTTTTCACCTGTCGCCTCCCAAGCCCTTTCTGCCCACCTTATTTGTTCGCATTCGTCTTCGTTCTCGTCATCGGCCGCTACAGTGATAAAGTCCCAGATTCACGTTCTTTGTTCCTCACAGGCGTCGCGTTACTGAGCGCTCTTTCTTACGCCGGTATTGCACTCGCAGGAATTCTCGACCAATCTCTTGGCGAAGCCGGCAGCATCACGATCCGTTATATATGCGTATACGGAGCAGCCATGGGTCTATTCGCTTCCGTCACGTTGATCATCACCTGGACGCTGAATAATCAGGCCACAGCGGCTGGCAAAGGTACCGGTTTGACAATCCTCAATCTCGTTGGTCAATGTGGTCCGTTGATAGGTGTTCATCTCTTTCCTAAATCTCAAGGCCCATTCTACATTGCGGGTATGGCAACATGTGCTGCATTCATGGCATTAGGTGTTGCAGGTTTGGCCATGGTGCTGAGAATGGTACTCACCCGCGCAAATAGAAGAAACGGATTTTCGGGTGCCGTTGGTAATGCGAATGAATATGAAATGATACAATCTCCGAGGACAACAAAAAGGAAACACGGGAATCAAGAGGAAGCTGAAGAGGTCGAGGAGACATTGATCAGCGGGGCGAGAAAGATTCATACCGAGAACGGCGGTGGATTCCGGTTCATGCTGTAATGAATCGTTTGATGATTTGAGTGAGTTTGGAACTGGGTCGTATACCCAATAATACAGGTATATCTTGTTCTTTGACAAAGGCCAAAGCACCGTGCCTTATGAGACCTAGGCGTTATGTTTGGAAGCGATTTTGTGCACCAGACACAGTATGAATGCGGGTATTTGGAGGATTTATCCTGACAAACAGTTACGTTCTGTCTTGTCAACGACAATGGTGTCTCAAGGGAATCTTTAACAGTTCGATTGCACCATAGAATGGGTTTGTGATAGCACAGGTCCCTTAAAAGGTGTTTAGCCTAGAATATTATTGAGGATACCGCAATATACATGATCAATTTCATGAAGTTCTGTACAAGAATTCATCGGGCGGCCCAGCTATGAGAGTCTCATTTCTCATCCTCATGGACACCCTCCTCCCGTGAGGAAAGACGGCGTCTGGCAACTTCACCACGAAGATATATAATTCCATCCTATTTTCTGGGCGACCTCGACCTCGGCTCCCGCCAACACTCACTGAGCACCCTTTGAGCTAGAACTTCCAGCCGGGGTCTTGCCTTCCTCGGATTTCTTCGCACCCAGCTCCTGCATCTGCTGTATCGTCAAATTATCCTTGTCCCCCGTGATGGCCTGCTCGCTGGCCGAGGCGAGCTCGGGCTTCCATTCGCCTTTGCCCGTCTTGGCTTTTTCCACGCTGTCTGACTTGTGGCGGTCGATGTTTTGTGCTTTCTCTGGGTGGTCTGAGCCTGGATGGTCAGCCAAATGCGTCCACTCGGTTAGCTTTGAGAGGGTATAGGAAGAGAAAGAGAGAGGGAGAGGGAGGGAGAGAGAGAGGAGGCCAGAGCGGGCAACTGAGAGAGAGAGAGGGCTTACCGTGATCAGCCTCACTTAAAGATCTGCGTGCTGGAGATGTATGGAACGCAGCCACGGATCTCGAGGGGAGGACTCTTGTGGTCGCACGAAGCGGGCCGGACGTGCGAGCTAGGAACGACATGGTTGTAGAGGAGAAGTAGCAGTGGTAGATATCCAAAGACGTGGAACGGACTTGCTTGACTAGTAGCTGAGATATCTTAGGATAGGTAAGTCTTGGTATGGAGGTAGAATACTGTGTCAGGACTGAAGAGACAAATCAAGAGAAATTGCAAGAGAGAATCAGAATAAGTTCAACGATGGATGGCAACGTTTGTGTCCCTGGAGAGCAAGAGAAGGTGGTCAAGCTCCAATTTTCGCCCTGCTACCGAGTGCCAGCACGGGTTTGGTTGGCGACTTTGGGTTGCCGAGGGTCCATTGAGAAGGGTACAGATGGTCACTGCAAATACATTGGCACGATTGGGCACATTGGTTTCCATGTCGCTCATGACGTCGTAAGAAAATGAGACGGACGGCGGAAAGCGCAGGTGTTTGGGATGGTCGTCATCTTCCAAGTATCAGGTGGGTTGCACCAATGTCGACCAATGTATGGAGTATGTGGCGTACGATGACGGCTTTCATTTCCGGTGGAGAAGTTGATCCGCAATTCTGATTTGTCGACTTTTGTCATTGGCCAATGAAACCTATTGTGTCACGTGATATCACATGTCCCGTTAATTGGGTCGCGTATTTCACTGTTTGGATAGAGGAGTCGTCGCGTTCTGCCCATGCTACATACAATCAGTCCAACAACAGATGCTTCCACTCTCGATCTGTAGGTAGCCACCAACCCACAATCATGCACAACGACATGTTATGATCCTGGCAACGACTTCTATCCTATTTAGGTCGGCAATATGTCCGAGTCTGCATCTAAGAGAAGGCGACTCAATGACTCCGAGCCTGCACCAACTTCCACAGACAACCCTGTCGAACCCATAACCCCCACGAGAGCCTCATACCGATCTCCTACAAAAAGCTCTCTGTCACGATCCCATCCACATTTGGTGCCAAAACCATCAAGTCGTCCTTCTACCGAGTCCAGAGGAAAGAGTTTGAGAGATGAGATTTTGAGCCGCAAGAAAGATCCTCAAGTTGCCCTACAATCTAATGTTCCAGTGAAGAATAACGGCGACACTGCCGAGCATGGCGTGGGTGAGGACAAAGATTCTGCGGAACAAACACCTGTTGACACTCCATCTGCTGCCGAAGCATCTCATGAGGTTTCTGTCGTACCGAGTCTGTCTACTACTCGAGAGCAACAGTCCACAGAGCAACCTCGTGCGAGGAGTAAAACCCCAAGTCTCCCACAACCGAATCCACAAATCATCACACCTATTTTGGTACGTAAGCCAACAGCCAGGTCTCCTTCAAGACCTCGAAGTTCCGAACCAGAATTACCCCCGACACCCGTTCAACTTGGTCTAACCACAGCCCCCGACAAACCAAGAGGCCTACCCTCGAGCAGCAGTCCACGTGGTTCAAAGATGGGCAGTGGCAAGCGCAGACGGCGTATGAGATCAGAAGGTCAAATCACGAGCAGTCCTTTGAAGCAGAAGCCCAGGTCTCCAAATGTCATCGAAGAGCCAGTCGAAGCCTTGGAAAGCGAACAGAATCCGCTAGACGATTTACCGGCAAGTGAAGGAAGTCGACAAGACGATCGAGACCATGAGACTGCAGAAGAGATGTCCCCGGCCTCACAAGAGAAAAGAGCACTTCTCCGCTCTCTGCGGTCAGAACTCCAAAGTCTTGATGAGGAAGTGGTACGACTGGAGGCAACGTTCGAGAAAGCTGGCACGGCAGATAAGGAAGACCGCAGCCTAACCCAGTTGATGTCCTTAGTGAGAAAGTCAGATCTTATCCGGCCCCAAATCGAAAACCTGGCGCGATTAGACGAAACAACACTTCTGGATCATCTGACTCTATTCGCTCCAGGAGGCTTGCAAATTACTGTGTCGACCGAACCACAAATTATCGATCATCGGCCTAAATTAATGCAACATTTGAGAGTCAATCCACCACTTCCGTGGCCTGAGCATGTCTTCCATTTTGACTTCTTCATCACTGTGGATGTCCAAGAGAAGAAAATCGAAAAAATCGAACAAAAGCAAAGCAGTCGTCGTGCCGGTGTTTATCACTGGATCCAAGGCCGTTTAGCCAATGACCTTCATTTCTTTGACATTGCTGGCCTTATATGGGGCATGGGACAATGGTTCTCTGCGGCAGTTCTTCGATCTAAGACCTTTCGCAAGTTGGATTATCAGTACAATAAGAAGCAGAAGTCCCTCCTCAAGAACAGCAAGGACAATGCTCGCGAGTCCCTGGACGAGAAGGAAGCTATTCAGCTTTCCTCTTATCTTCATACTACGAGACTGGCATTGGATGTAGAGGAAGGCGAGTCGGAGAAAAAGGTCAGGAAGATCTTGCTTGTCTGGGACATCAACATTGATTGGCACGGATGCCCGACTTCTACGATCGATATCGCGGTTCGTGGCGTGTCACAGAAAGCGCAGCAAGGTCTTAAAACGGTCTTCTCAAGTATTCTGCCTACTACTGGCTGTGTTGCAGCTATTGCTCAAGTTCTTGAAGTGCTCCAAAGTGGTGAAGATGACCTCGACACTGTAAATACACCGAAACCAAGGGGTCGACCAAAGGGTCGAAAGAGGAAGCGTGTTGGCTAAGAGAGAACAGTGGTAATGCAGGATTGGCAGATGAACTTTATGATTGCCACGAATTCATGTACTAAGAAAAAGATCTGGTTCGGATCGATACTGTCAAATTCGAACAGCTTGTGTCCTCGTTAGGATGATGCAATTGACCGATTCCATGACAAGATCAAACAGAAACACTGGAGAAGTTTTCATTCAATGTTTTTTCATTGGTATCTTCTTGATGATTTTGATTGTAGAAAGAGGACACAGGACGCCTTGATGATACGTAGGTCCAGGTCTAGCATGGTCAACCCATACTTACCCTAACCACTGAGTTCGATGCCCTTCAACCACCGAAGCCATGCACACAGATTTCAAGTCTCCATGTAGAGAGATACCGGAGGGAAAGGTGAATCCACAATATCGAACTCATCATGCCCCACCTCCCTGCTTGACAGAATTCATCATTTTGCATACATCACACGACTCTCGAGTCCTTGGGGTTTTTTCTGTCTCATCTCCTCCGAAAGAACATGCACGATCTCTCAAGTTTACACTTTAGCCAGCATAATCATCAGCATGAGAGGGCCGAGCAGGACGCCGACGACCACAACCAGCACCACCATCACCACCGCTGCCACTGAGCATCTATTTCTTCTTAGCATCCTCGGCCTCAGCCTTGGCCTTGGCTCTCTTCTCGCGCGCACCAGCGAATCTGGCATCGGACCGGGCAATTCTCAATCGCTTGTAAGCATTCTCCTCGCCCTTTGGCAGATCGCTCTTCTTGATCTCGCTGATGCCGTGCTTGATGCCGACGCCCGAGTCGATAGGTAGCGAGGCGCGAATCTTGGCAACCGTGTTGTCCTTGCTGACGCCCTTGACCTCGTCGGCGCTGCTGTCGAGTTTCTTGTGCTGGCCGCCCTTGCGTGGGAACAGGATCAGGCGCGCCTTGTATGTCTTCAGTCGCTCGACGTTCAGGGCAAGGCTTTCTTGCGATGTCGTCTGGCGGCGAGGGTCGACGGAGATGCCGATTGTGGGTGCGAGTTTGCGTGGGATGCCGGCTTCCTATTTGCGTTCAAAAATTCTTCATGTTAGCCTTTCTCGATCTTGTGATGGGGTGTAAGGTCTGTGCAGGACGGAACGATTGTGAGGAAAATGGGTATCTTGACACAATAATATTGTGTGGTTGTTGGTTTCCATCATGAATTCCCTTTTGTTGAATCGTCTCTTAATCTCCTTCACACTCCCGTAGAGTTTGTGATATCTCCCACACAACACATGACTCCAACCCCATTTGCCTTATATCATGATCTTCGATGTTTCATTTTAAACCAATCCAACAGTCCGCCTTGTACTTGATTCTCCTATGCCAAAACCAAATGGGAAAATTTTGGGAAACTTCCTTACCTTCAATTCAGCGAAAGTGAAACCCCTTCCAGCACGGGCACGACGGTTGTACTTGATAGTTGGGCATCTGACGACGGGTCGGAGGCGGTCGGTAGGACGAGGAGCGACAGCGGCGGCCTTTGACAGACGAGCAGCACGGCGTCGAGACTTGCGGCCTGGCTGGTCAAAGTGCACGCGCACTCGACGTTGCCAGTCCTTGTGGAAATGGTTGTTGGGGAGCTGTTGGTTGTGCTTGATCGCCATTGTGTCGGATGACGAACGAACGAACGAAACAGCTGATGGTAAGGAGGAGGGTTGGGTTGATGAGGGTGGTTGAGGAAGAGGGAGAGGGATTTCGTAGAATTAGTCGTTTCGAGATTCCCGCTCGCTTTGCGTGTGCGACTTGCTCACTCGCCCGCAGGGCAATGGAATCTTTTGGTTGTGCGCTAGTGTGCTTGCCAAGATTTGAATATCACGTGATGTTGTCTTGGCGTGCGCCAACCACTAGACTCGCCAGCCTCACATTTGAGCCGTCGCCAATGCATCTACAGGCACTGGTTAGGTAAGGTAGAGTGCCGATTATTTGAAAGATGCTCTCATAAAAAGTAAAAGACCTGAGATCGATTTGTATGTCGTTGCACGATGAACATATTTAGGTAGATATCATTTCATATGAGTGAGTAACGAGCTATTTCAGTAGAGATATCTTTTCATGCTCTTCATCTCATCCGCTTCGGGAGATTGGGTATCATTACATCACGCGCTTCTTCGTTCTTCATCTCAGCATCACATCTCAATCATCATCTTCATCGTATCATCTTTGACTCCATGACTCAATGCCCAACCCAATTCCTTGAGACACTTTTGCTTTTTTAACCTTCAAGTCAGACTCTCCAAAACTTGCGCCACGCTTTCTGCTCTGAGTCGGCTTCTTAACAGGACCAAAAAGCTTCGTCTGCAGCAGATTGCTCGATCTTTCAGCGCTCTGGGAGAGTCTCAAGCTCTCTTGTGTTCCGGGGTTCCTTCGTAACATATCGCTTGCAAGGGAACTTGCCTGTGATTGTTGTATATCATCATCCCCAAGATCCTCAGCATCTGAAATTGAGATTGTGCTGTCTCTATCGTGTTGTTCCCTTTCGGCCGACTCGATCACGAGTTGTGACGCAGGGCTGAGAAAGGGACCATTGATTCTGAATAGCCATCATGTGTAAGTGGACGGCGTTGTGCGGGTGTAGTGTGTAGGGATGACAGTGAATGAGCTCCTCGTGTATGGCCATGTTTGACCTTGGTAGTGTGTGTCCTCGTTGGAGTCGATGGCACACTGAGACTTTCAGCACTGAGGACTTGATCCGCGGCCAGTAAAGCAGCAATGTTGGAGTGATTTGGGGCACTCCCAGGAAATCGTGGGATAACTTTCCTCTGTGGCGTTGAGAAAATGTCGCGAGGGGTGTTATAGGTTGGTGATAGGCTTTTAAGTCGACTGAAATGTTCTCTATTGTCGCGAATGCGTTTCTTAAGCAATGTGTTCTCTTCCATCAACAACTCGCACTTATCTTTCTCCATCTCAATCAATTTCTTTGCGCGTTGAAGTCGACGCTCAGCCTCATTTCTTTCATCTTCGAGGGCTTTGCATGATTTAGTCAATTCATCAATCTGCGGTTGTGATGGAGCCTGGGCAGTATGAACAGCAGTGAAGGAGTTGCGATTCCTATGATCGGCAGCTTGAAGGACTTCGACTTCCCTTCGCGTCATCTGATGCTCTACCTCAGCACGTTGAGCAGCCTCTTCTGATTCCATTGCAAGTAAACTATGCTGCAATTTGAGATGTGCGACTGAAGTCCTTGCGTCTCGAACAGTCGCTACGAGCTCTTCGACCATTTTGCGCAATTCCGAACTGTCTGCACTGGCAATTGCATCGGGAGTCGGTAAGGCACGCAGAACGTTGACTTGGATTGTATCTGGTGGTGATGCTAAGAGTGCATCATTAGGGTTGGCTCGACTTGGTTGAGAATGGAATCGAGCAGGTTGTGCTGATGGTGGTGGTGTCATACTTGAGGACATTGCAGGCGGTGAAGTATAGGCAGATTTGCTGATGCTGTCGGCGGAGTGAGAGCGTGCAGGCGGTGGAGTCGATGGAACGACAAGATCTTCATGTCTGGATTCTGTCGCCGAGTTTGCCATGGCTACAACAGATGTGAGAAATGGTCTCTGGTAGTGTACCGCTCTCTTTATTGTAGATAATCGATCGAACAGTGAGGGGTATTATTGAGATCGTCGCAAGAACCGTTTGGTATCTAAGTAGAGTCTCGGTATTGGTGGAGCCCAAAGTTGAAGAACGGAAATGTCAAGCCGAAAGTGGTTTTCAATTCATTGTCTGACACATGGTGAGATGAAGAAAGAGTCCGTGAGCTGTATAAGGACCAGGTTATTGGAATGATGTATGTGCGGAAGACCATCTGAGAAAAGGCACGGGGACTCAGGGTTGATAGTTGACAGGCTGGGCTGACGGTTCAGTCGCAAGTCTGTAACAGAAGAGGTTGGGGGAGGGAACAGAGACCCGCGAAGCGTGAGGGAGGAGGGTTGAAGCAAGCCTTCGGGGCTAATAGTCTGCGAGGTGGGTAGAGATGGAGTGGGTGCGAGACGAGAAGGTTGGAGGTTGAAAAGTGACGAGTCAAGTTCCGGACTAGTGGGCAAAAGCGTGTCGTGCTTGACCGGATCGAGACTTAGTTGGAGACTAGGCTAGATCAGGTGAGCTAAAAGTGGTTTACCGGACAACCAGTCGATCCTGCCTCACATTCATCTTCGTCTACCAGTGATTCCCCCTTTCCCTTTCCGTCTGTAAACATTGCTTGTCCGCCCGTGCCCGCCCTCACGTCTCCAGCATTATTATCACCTCTCTTGTCTCTTTATTGACTTGTCCGCAAGCTCGGATCCAGACCGCGGTTTCGAGTCCCAGAAAACATGTCCCATATTCCCATATCTATGGGTTCATAGACTTTCGACTGTCAATAATGGTTTCAACCAAGCAATAAATTGACTTCAACGGGATTCGCGGGCCAATACAATCAACCAGCCATGGACCAGGAACATGGGCCTAATATTCCCATCCGGGGCAGCATTTCACGACTATCGCGGCTTCCCATGCCACGTTCCATGGCTTCTAGCGACAACTTGAGGCTCACTTCGCGAGCTTCTGCTGTTCCAGGTACTCACCATGATGATTTGCGAAAAAACTCCCAGCTACCGCGCCCTGCTGGACCCAAAATTCCAAGTCCATTAGTGGACAACTTCAATCATTCGCTAAAATCGAGATATGACTGGACCGGTTCCATGCGTTCGAGGAGCGTATCCCCGGTGCGCGATGCTCTCCGGGACGCCCGCAACGCGTCCTTGGACACAACCCCGCCAGGGTCAAACTCGGATGCTCCCATCTTCGACGAAGGGGATGAAAATCCCAGAAATCTTGACAAGGATGAAATTAGGCCTGAAGCAACCGTGAAGCGGCGACACAGGCCTTCTTTATCTGAAAGGGCCATGGAGACTTTGGCACAGATCTCACCTTGTCCATCTCCCACAGCACGTCGTCTCAGTATAGCTGGTACGGATTCTAATATGCCACCTCCAATACGGCCGGCATCAAGCATGAGGGTTTCTCGTCCGACTACACCGGCAGTGGGACGTCTAGACTCGCCGACTAAAACTCCGTTTCGACCTCCGGGTAGAAGCTCTCCGACCAAGGACACCCACGTCTTGCCAACAATCATGTCCCCTGGAGATATTTACACACCTCCAAAAGCCTTCGTTCGAGGACAGCGGTCTCGGATAGCCAAACCTCTCCATGAGTCCAAGCGGTCCGTGAGTACAGCTTTCGAGATACCACCTTCACAGACTGCCTCGTTACGATTATCAAACAATCAATCCTCAAGGGTGATGTCCAGAACGACCTATGACAGCAAGACCATTGCTTCACATCCTGTTAGATCGAAAGCTAATGTGGCCTCGATTTCCAAGGATGCCGCACCTCCAGTACTTAATAGCGGGAAGCTTGCAGTCTCCAACATTGATCAGCAAAAGACTCTGTTACGACCTCGGACGAGAGGCGAGAATTCCATTGCACCTTCAACACCCCCTTCCGCCAACTCAAAGAAGATGAAAGATCATCCAACGATAGCAAAGGTCGGAACTCACAAAATCGAAGCCAAGGATTCGCCAAAGTCCTCCGCTGCTCTCAGAGAGACAATTGCAAAAGCTAAGGCTGCGAAGAGAAAAACCATGGAGTCAGCTGAAGGGAAATCTGATGAGCCATTTGTTGAATCGTCTTGGCCCTCGCCATTCGGCGGTGACGGACTCTCCTCTGTCGTTGACGCCAAAGGCTTAATGCGAAGACGCCTTCAACAGGCCGTTACGTCCGGTAGCTTGAATATACAGGGATTGTCCCTCAGATCGATACCCGATGAAGTCATGAGATTGTATGAAGTGGACAACAGCACAGTGAATTGGTCTGAGATGGTCGACCTTGTTAAATTCAACGCAGCAGACAATGAGATAACAGAACTCGGAATCGAGATATTCCCAGATTATAGCATGGAAGAACTTACGAATGACGAGGAGAAAACCAATCAGTTTGCGGGATTGCAAGCAATTGACCTCCATGGAAACCTTTTGCGTCAAATCCCACTCGGCGTGCGAAAGTTGGAAAGGTTGCACACTCTGGATTTGAGTAAAAATCAACTGGGGAATAACTCATGGACCGTTATTGGGCAGATTCCGAACTTGAAGGAGTTGTTCATCGGTGATAATCTCCTAGATGGAGTCTTCGATTTGGGCGATAACATTCCCTTGAACCTAGAGGTCTTAGACCTCCGTGGAAACAAATTCACCGCCCTGGCTTCGGGCACTCTTTCACAGCTCAAGTCTCTGAAGACACTCAATTGTGCAAGCAACAGTCTTAGCACGGTTCCTTGGGAAGTATTGGAAACGCTGCCACTAATCGACTTGAACATATCCAAGAATCGATTAAGTGGAACGCTATTCCCGTCTACGATAGCAGCTCACCACTTACGCAATCTCGATGTCTCGCACAATCAACTAGATCAACTCTCCACAGACGAGCTTGACTTGCCCAACGTTCGGGTTCTCAACCTGAGTGGTAATCGGTTGATTCAAATTCCTAACTTGAGGAGCTGTTCCCTTCTACAGACACTATTCGTTTCAGAAAATCAGCTCACAGACATACCCCAAGGCTTCGGAGAGCTTGCCGTGCTGAAAAGTGCAGACTTTGGCTACAACAATATCAAGACTATTGGCACCGAAATTGGGCGCATGGACAACCTCGCCAATCTTGTTCTAGCAGGCAATCCCCTCCGTGAAAAGAGATTTTTGAAAATCAGCACTGCAGAACTAAAGCAAGCTCTTGAAAGAAAGACAGATACGGAGCATCCGAAGACGGATGGAGATCATGCTTCTACCTTCCCTGCTTCTGCTGAGTCGATTCGTTTCAAGGTCCACAATGGAGTTTTGGATCTGTCATCTCAGAACTTGACCTTTGTTCACATCGACGAGATTGACTTTGACGAAACAGAGGGCCCTGTTCATACACTCAAACTTTCCAACAACGACCTAACCACATTCCCACTGGAATTACTCTCTCATGCAGCAGTCAAATACTCGATTCGCGCACTCGACCTTAGCCACAATCCTCTTCTTGATTCAACTGGATATCTTTCTTCGGAGCTGTTTCTTCCAAATCTCAAGTCGCTGTACATTGTAAGCACAGGTCTGACTTCTCTGGACTCTCTAACTACCTACCTGAAAGCGCCGTCATTAAGTGAATTGAATATCTCATGTCACAGACTTACAGGTCATGTTCCATGGGTACGAGCCTGGTGGCCCAACTGTGTCAGCTTGCTCGCGACAGACAATTGGTTCAACAGTGTTGATACTGAAGGTGTGCGGGGGCTGGAGGTGCTTGACATTCGGAATAACGAGATTGAAGCATTGCCACCAAAGATAGGACTACTTGGAAATTATGTTGGAAGTGCAAGAGAACCCGGCAAACTCAAGGTTCTGGAAGTCAGTGGCAATAAATTCCGCGTCCCTCGATTGGCTATCGTGGAGAAGGGAACAGAAGCCGTGCTGAGAGACTTGAGGCGCATGATATCAGAGAACGACGTGCCTGAAGAATGGAAGGAGATGATATGAATAAGATGAGAGCATTTTTGAATGAGACAAAATCATGGTGAGAGGGACTTCCTTCGACTTAGCATCCAAGCAATGCTGTGCATTGGACCACTTTCTATTCTTTCCTGGCCTAGCCATCGATTTTAATTCTCGAAATTTTAGTCTTCGAAAATTCTTCGGCCTAGAATTGTTTTGGACAAAAGCGTTTCGCATAGTACAATGGACATAGATCTGTTTGGAGAAAGTCAATTTATCAATTGTATACATCGTATCAAACAAGTTGGGATTTTGAAGGGTTTGCTCAGATCGAGCGGGCAAGGCTGCGCGGGGCAAGGCTGTCAGGCAAAAGAAGGCGGTGAAGGTAAATTGGCAGAATTCGTTTCCGAGTCCTCGCCCAATGTTTTCCTCTCCACACGCTTCGTCGGCGAGTAGTCAGTGATGGATGCAGAACACACGCAAAACGCAAAACAACATTACTTTTCTGTCACCTCATCGACGGATCATTCTGGTCTCTCCTCTCACTCGTTCTCCTTCTACTCTCGCACCGGATAAATCATGTCAAGCAGTATGTGAAAAGACTCTTTCCCAAACAAATAACAAAAGTTAGTTCCAAATCCAATACCATCTACTAACACTCGCACCATCCAGACCAATTCCCTGTGACCGACGTTCCCGCCGACGCCATTTCGGCCTTGAAATTCTCACCCCACGCCAATTCACTGCGCTTCGCGGTGGCCTCATGGGACAAACATGTATATCTGTACGAGGTCAGCGACGGCAAGACATGCACGCAGTTAGCCAAATACGAGCATCGCGCACCCGTGCTGGACGTGTGTTTTGGCAAAGACGACAATGAGCTATATTCGGCGTGTTTGGACTGGGATGTGAGAAGGTACGTGAAAAGAAGAAAGAGAAGGACAAGGCGAAAGAACTTTGCGCGGGCAGATCCAAATCCCCTAAGCTAGAGAGAACACCGCATCCCCGACTGACTCCTCTATCTGTGCCACAGGATCGATGTCGCATCGGCAAGCCAAACCGTTCTCTCAACACACGACGCTGGCGTGCGTTCAGTCGTGTACAGTGTTCAACACGACCTAGTCATCTCCGCGGCGTGGGATTCGACCCTACACATCCACAGCGGCAGCAGCAAAGGCAGCGGACCAGATGCGACGGCGCCGTGGCCCACAGCGAGCATCACACTACCATCGAAACCCTTCTCGTTGTCGCTATCACCGTCGAAACTCGTCGTCGCCATGTCCTCTCGCCAGCTACACATCTACGACCTCGCAACGCTCGCGACATCATGCGCCAACGGGGCCAACAGCCTCCAGAACCGACTGGACATCGAGCCGTGGCAGCGGCGCGAGAGCTCATTGAAATTCATGACGCGGGCGGTCGCGTGCATGCCGAGCGATGAGGGCTACGCCAGCTCGAGTATTGAGGGTCGTGTCGCCGTGGAGTGGTTTGATCCGAGCACCGAAAGCCAGGCTAGGAAGTATGCGTTCAAATGCCATCGGCAGCCGGTCGATGATGTCGATGTCGTGTATCCCGTCAATGCGTTGGCGTTTCACCCACTTCATGGCACATTTGCCACGGGCGGCGGAGACGGTGTCGTTGCGATCTGGGATGCGGTTGCGAAGAGGAGAATCAGGATTTATCCAAAGCTGGCCAGTGGCGTGGCTGCTACAAGTTTCAGTTCCAATGGGAAATATCTAGCTACGGCTATCAGCCCGGGTTTCGAAGATGGCAAGGACGAGATTGCCAATGGACAGATTGGAATCTTTATCCGAGAGTTGGGAGAAAACGAGGTCAAGAGGAAGACAAAGTGATATATCCTGGTGATCAAAATATTGTCTGTGAGTATCCCGGTCTATCGGCAACGACATCTCAGATTGATGGAACGTGAGGATCTACTTATCTATGACGGCAGTTTCTGTGAGCTCAGCGGAGGTCACAGGTATCAGTCGTGGATATGAAGCAACAATCGAATGTCGCTTCTCACGAGCTCGCCGCAGAGTTACAGAGCCGTCAGCCATACCGAAGTAACAGGCTATCGGGCGTTGACCACCAACGACACCGGCGGCTTGGGCTTCTGGGCCGGTTGGACCGCAGAAGAGGCCAACGGCAAGGACACCATTGATGTCTTTGATGGCTCGTGCCAGCAACTCTACCTCCCAAACACCATTTTCACCGTCACCCTTTTGACCTTTGGCAACATCTTCGGAGATGAGCAGGGGTTTTGGGAATGGGGCGTCGACAATGAAGAAATCTTGGTCGGTCTTGACAGGGCCAGCCTTGGCCATGTGGCCTTCTCGAATCTGAGGACCCGCACCGGAAGGGCTTTTACTTCCCAACATGCGTAGTCTCTTCATGACCTGTCGGGCTGCTTTGGGTTCGACTTCAATGGGGATGGTGGGCCATTTCGTGACAAGACGGTGCTGGAGCTTTCGATGGTCTAGCGAAGTTTAGCGTAAAGGAATGGTCTAAAGATTCGGGTATTTCCAGGAATAATTACCTGCAACACAGATGAATTGTTTTGCGCGCATAGCGACCAGCTTTTCTTGATAGAGACAAGCTCCGCCACCCTTTATACAATTCAAATCCTCATCGACCTCGTCAGCTCCATCAAAGGCAACGTCGATTTGGGCGTCGTCGGGTAATGCGTCAAATTCAATGGGCACCAGACCAGCATTGATTATAAGTTGTTTTGACTGGTAGCCGGTAGGAACAAAGCCAATTCTCGACACATCTCTTCCTAGCTCTTTGATTGCTTCGACAACATAGACGATGGTAGTGCCGGAGCCGATGCCAACGAAACGCGGATTGTCTGGGAAGTGGTTTCGAACGGCTTCTTGTGCAGCGGCACGTTTTGCGGCTTCAATGTCAGCCATATTATGGGAGCTGGTTGACGAGCACAAAGAGCGGAGGGAGAAAAAAGTGAGGTGGGGTAGTGGTAGAAGCGATGTAGGTTGAGATAGCTGCGGAAAGTGGAAGGGAGAGAATGAAGTTCGTGTGCGAGAATTGATTCTCCAAGTGAAGGAGTTGAATCTTAAGTTATCTTTTAAATGTCAGTAGGGTTGTCCTTCAATCTTTCCTCGACCTAAAGTGGTATGCCGGTGAAAGTCTATGCAGTTGAACTCACAGGGAGAAATGCTTTGGGTCTGGGAAAGCGGGGGACAGCGCAAGGGCATAGATCGCAAATGGAAAGCCGACGATTACGTAGTCAGATGTGGTGTGTTCTTCATGTGGCTATGTTGAAAACGATTGGTGAGGGAAGCAGATGAATAAGAAATAAAATCCGCATTCAAGAAAGGGTAAATCAGGAGATGCAACGGATCATGGATGTTGGTGCAGGAGCTCCAGTCACAAACGGCAGGCACGGAGTTCACAGGCTCACAAGTCACAAAGTGTGTGGCTCCTCCCCAATGCGGGGATATAATAAACATCATCGTTCCTTCCCAAATTCCCATGGCATCGTATGTACTGACTTTCGGGAAACAGATCACGATAAGATGATCGACATCACAATCTGTAGATTGGTATTCTAAACCCTGATTTAGCCAGTAGATAGTGTCCAGCATAATACTCGGCAAAAGGGCTCCAGAGTGGTTCGCGTCATGTTGAAACTACCAATAGTTGTTGAATAGGCAGGCCCTTTGGTGGTGTTGGAGTCGCTTCTTCGCTGTACCTTCCCTTGCAGGTATCGCTTCTTTCGACATCATCGTACCCTATTAATCATCGTGATCAGCCTGCAGCCGTTACTTTACCAAGAAAAAATCAAACCCTAGTCCCAGACTCTAGAGATATCTGTTCGATGTGGAGAGGATGATGGTACGCGAGGTTCTTCATCGGCCCAGCTAACGTTCTTCTGTCCTTTCATCCGGAAATCCCATCATGGCCGACGTTGCTCCTAGAGAACTTACGCCTCCCATCATACAAGGCCCCAGCGCCAAAGAGAAGAAGTACGATCGACAATTACGTCTTTGGGCCGCTTCTGGTCAACGTGCTCTCGAAGAATCCCACGTTCTTCTTGTCATTGGCAATCATCACTCGGGTTCTAACAGCAGTGTTGCCGGTATCGAGACTTTAAAGAACCTCATTCTGCCCAGCATCGGCAAGTTTACCATTGCTGATTCGTCAAAGGTCAAGGAAGCCGATCTGGGCGTCAATTTCTTCCTCGAAGCCGACTCCTTGGACAAATACAGAGCCGAAGAAGCTACTCGGTTCCTGTCAGAACTGAACCCTGATGTTTCAGGCTACTCGATAACCGCTCCCCTGGAAGAATGGTTACCAGTTGAAGATTCCCTCAGACCCTACAATCTCATTATCATTGCCGCACCCATCCCACAAGAATATCTCCAACGTCTTGCATCATACGCCTTCAACAGCTCTATACCGCTCATATATCTTCAATCTGTTGGCTTTTACGCTTCCTTCTCTGTCCAACTACCTTCCGAATTCCCCATTGTAGACACTCATCCAGATCCAGAGACAACACAGGATCTACGTCTACTTGCTCCTTGGCCTGAGCTTGAAGCTGCAGTGGACTCAATCGGTGATCTCACAACTCTTCCAGACCATGAGCATGGCCACGTCCCATACATTATCTTACTCCTCTACTACCTTCGAGAATGGAAATTGTCTCACAACGACTCCTATCCCGCCAGTTACAAAGAGAAAACCGCTTTTCGAGATTTTGTTCGTTCCGGCGCACGAACTAGCAATCCCGAAGGTGGCGAAGAAAACTACGACGAAGCTACAGCTGCTATTTTGAAATCTATAGCTCCACCACCTGTGGGCAGCGGCTGTAAAGACATGTTTACTCTGGATCAAACCACCAATTTGAGGGTAGAATCCTCCAACTTCTGGATCATTGCCAAGGCCATCAAGGTCTTCTTTGCTAGGCATTCGGTCCTGCCACTCCCAGGTTCGTTGCCAGACATGAAAGCTACAAGTGAAGAATATATCAAGCTCCAAAACATCTACAAATCAAAAGCTCGCAAGGATATTGCCGAGGTCAAGGAGATCATTTCCGACATTCAACGAAGTCTAGGAAGAACGACTATCATTGAAGATGTCGAGATTGAATCTTTTTGCAAGAACGCCTCTCATATCCGTGTACTCACAAATCCAAGCGAAGATTCCATTCCAGCCATTCGACTTAGTCAAGCTGATCCCAAGGCTATATCTAGCTTGAAATCCCTTCTGGAGAATGACTGGGAGGGTTTACTTCCAGTCTTCATTGCTCTGAATACCGATACCAGCCACCCACCCCCATTTCACGTAGAGGAATTGACGACAGATGTCGAGGTCCTGGAAAATCTCACCAAGACAATAGAAGAAGTACAGAGAGTCGGCGGTGGTGAACTACACAATATTTCGAGTATATTGGGTGGTATGGTAGCACAAGAAGCCATCAAACTCTTGACAAGGCAATATGTTCCCGTCGATGGTACATGTGTCTTTGATGGTATTCGGAGTAAAAGTGGAGTGTTCAAAATCTAAGCTTGATCTTCTACACTAGGCTTGTTGAAAATGTGCTTTGACATCAATAGATAGACTGCTACATGCCCCATTTCTAGTGGCTAAATGGGTTGATATTCTCGCGCCATGCAATACAGCACTGGACGAGGAACACAAATAGAGCATATCAGACTGATGAAATATGACGACACGATCATGACCTTGCGAAAGATTCGGCATCAAGTCATTAAATTGCAATTGAACCCCATCCAGCATCCCGTAAAGCATCCCACAGCCAACACCTGCTTATAACACCAGCGTCACACAGGAAGTTCTCTCCGTTGCGCTCGTGACCCTACAACATCATGTCCGTAGGTCGCGACAAATAATTTCTATAGTTCTTTTGTCATGACTAAAGCGCAGTAAGGCGCATGGAATTCATGCAAGAATGCATTAGCTCACGCGATGTTAAATTCGTCAGCACCACCACCCATCATCATCTTCCGTTGTGCCCTGATCTTGTCTCTCATCTTCTTCGCCGCTTCATCCTGATCTGTTCTCGGTTCTGCATTCTCGCCTGTCCCTCCGCTTCCTTGATTCTTGCCATCGCCCTTATCTGCTGAGCTCGAGGTTCTGCGATCGCCTTTCTTGCCAGTGGTGCTACGACCCTGTCCCACGACGTTGACACGGCCGGGAGGGTCGCGGAGCCCAAATGCTTTTGCCAAGTGACCTAGATGAAGTTCTTTGATGTCGAACCACTTTCTTTCAGCGGCGACGTGTGTAGCATATGCCCTGATGTGACTTTGGAAGGCGCGTTTGGCCATTTCTTTTACCTTTGCATCTGCAAGAACCCAACGCTCGATGTCGAGTTGAAACTCAGTCGCCTTCGCATCCCAATTTTGGTTGGATTCAGTTGACTTTGAATTTTTGACCGACTTTGTTGTGGGAACTATACCCGTCAGGGGCGAAAAGCCCTTCTTGAGCACTTCGTCCGCCGACATGTGAGTAACGTTGCGTGTGGTATCTGCCTCGGCAGATGCTTTGTAGGATTTCTTTAGCATTTCAACATAGCCTTCTTCCTTGCCAGGTAGGAGGAAGATGATTGCTCGACCATCACGGCCCAGACGAGCAGTCCGGCCAATTCGGTGAAGATGATCATCAGAGCTGAATGCTGGGTCATACTCGATGACAAGATCAAGATTTGGAAGATCGAGTCCTCGAGAGGCGACATCTGTGGCGATTAGGAGGGATGGTGAGGTTGTGTTAGCGAAGTGCTTGACAATTGACGTTCTGGTGGCTTGTGGGAGAGATCCGTGGAGTTTGTAAAGGGTGATGGGGTTCTGAGGAGACGATAGAATCGGTGAAGGTGCGATTGAGTCAGAGTCGGCAAGAGAAACCTTGCTCGATTCGATTTTGGAATGATCGTTCTCAGATTCAGAGGAGTCGACAGTAGCGACTTCACCTTCTGTCTTCTCTTCCACGGCCCTTGAGAACGCCTTATAGTGAAACTCGACAGAGTCTGCACATGATATGAAGACAATTGCTTTCATTACAGATCCCTTTCGTGCAAATGTTCGTTTGAGCAACGCTGTGAGAGTGACCAGTCTCAGTTTTGCCGCCGTCACCAAATAAGACTGCTTGAGCTGAGCTGGCGCCAGGAAAGCTGTGTCAATGGCTCCATCCTTCGCCTCAGAGTTGGGTTCCTGGCCATCGGAGTCACCTTTGATGAGAATGGCGTCCTTCAAGCTAATTTCACCAAGCTTTTGAACATTCATCTTCAAGGTTGCCGAGCAGAGCACTGTAGTACGCCTTTCGGGAATTCCAGGCCTGCTTGATTTTCGCTTCTTTTGATCCAAAGCTTGAACTATCTTTGTGATTTCCTCCTCGAAACCCAAGTCCATAAGTCGATCTCCCTCGTCGAGAACCAGCCATCGAACAGTGCCAACTTGAAGCGCTTTGGTATGCTCGAGATGATCAACCAAGCGGCCTGGAGTGGCAACTAAAATGTTCAAACCTTTCCGTAGACGTGCCTTTTCTGATTTCTTTTTCTCTCCACCTATGACAGTGCCTGCAACAATATAGTTGGCGCATCCCAAGAGTCGCTCAAGTACAACGGAGATTTGCTTGCACAATTCTCGTGTTGGAGCCAGGATGATGGCAAATAGTCCTGAATCTCTGTGTACAGCGGCATCTTGCACCGTGTTTGATTGGCCTTTGGATAGCTCGGATAATGTCATGATACGTTGTACAATGGGCAGTAAGTATGCCAATGTTTTTCCCGACCCAGTTTCTGACTGCAGAAATGCATCACTATCCTCCTTGACCAGTTGCGTTATCGATGCTTTTTGTATCGCAGTTGGATTTTTCAGGTTCATCTTTGTCAGGAGATGAGTAGCAATCGTAGGCGAAAGGCCAAGGGATGTGAATGTGTCTATGCCATCGATAAGAGGGGCGTTGGAAGGGATAGCCGGGGTCTCATCTTGCGCAGGTTCCGGTTCTTGCTCGATGGTTGGCTTGGGATTGAATGAGAAGAGAGAAGATATGACTTCTCGAGATCCAGAATTTGGTCTGCTGTTCTTCGTTCGTTGTTCTTGCGAATGAGTCGACAGATCATGGTTGTTAAAGGACGGAGTATAGTCATTTTCCCTCCGCCTCTTCGCGGGTCGAGAATCAGTAAAGTCTGTCTGTCGCTCTCTCGATTCGCCAGACTGTCTCGTGGGCCTTGTGATGGGCAAAGGTACTTTGTTAGGATCGCTCGACTGTCTCTTTCCGCCTCTTTGTGCATCTCTCTTCGCTTGTAGGCGTTCCCTCCAGGACCCGCCTTTGAATTTGCTTCTACTTGCACTGGCTGAGTCGCCGAGCGCAAAGTTCAACAGCATTCCATCTTCCGCCATATCCACGTAACCTGGTCAGGTTTCTGGGTTTTGAGATGGATATCTGACTTTGAAGGAGCCAACTGGTGGCAGAAACAAGGTGGGAGTGTACTTCACCGACTTCAGCTGTGCATGTAAAAGACTGACCCGACGATCAGGATTGAAACTTTTGGAGAAATCAAGTACCAAAAATTCACATGCAGGCGGTGCGGAGAGAAGTCTGCTCCGACTGGCCAGCCTTGTGAGTTCATCCACCCCTCAGCCTTGCTTCAAGCTCCCCACACTGGCATTCGTCGTAGCTAATAGCCTTGACATCCATTCTACCCCTGCTACAGCAAACGCTGCACTTCTCATCATGAATACTGGCTTGACTCACCATCGACGTCCGGTGAGCTCGAGCTGGTCAAAATGATACCTGTGCGTTCCTCGAGAGCTTCTGACTTGGCACAATCCTTAACATCATGTCTCTTACAAGAGCCGCAGTCGCAGCCGGAATGAGATTCCCTGCTCGCGTGCGACCTTCTCTCCAAAGTGTCCGATGCTCCTTCAAGGCAGTCCCTGTTGCTCATGCACGACGACCGTATTCTTCCGAAGGGCAATTCATAGAGACGGACAGCGAGGACCAGCCGGTCAAGGAACCTTTTCCCATCTTTCGAGATGTCCCTTCTCTTCGAGAAGTGCGCAAACGAATGTACAGAGAGTCGAAAGAGGTAGGCTTCGTGCCAACCATGGGCGCCTTACATGAAGGCCACCTCTCTCTCGTCCGTGAAGCTCTGAAGGAAAACACAGACGTCTTCGTTTCCATCTTCGTCAACCCGACACAATTCGCTGCACATGAAGATCTGGACTCATATCCAAAGACATGGAAAAAAGACCTTGACTTGTTGAGAAAAGTCGAACAAGAACACAATGCATCAGATGGACCAAACAAAAACTCACGCATCGCCGGGATCTTTGCCCCGACAGTCAAAGTCATGTATCCAACGCTGCCACCATCCTCCGACATCAAAGGCGACGGCTCGTTCGTGACCATTACGCCGCTCGGCAGAGTCCTCGAAGGAGCGTCTCGACCAATTTTCTTCCGCGGTGTCGCCACTGTCTGCACCAAGCTGTTCAATGTCGTGCAAGCCGACCGTGTATACTTCGGCCAGAAAGACGTGCAGCAATCCGTCCTCATCCGCCGTATGGTCAAGGACTTCCTCATCCCCACCGAAGTTCGAGTCATCCCGACGAGCAGGGAACCCGATGGATTGGCAATGAGTAGCAGGAACGTCTACCTAGGCGAAAGACGGCGAGAAGACGTCGTCATTCTATCACAAGCACTCTTTGCCGCACGAGACCTGTATGATTCTGGTGTCGTGTCCGCTAAGAAAATCAGAGATGCAGCGTTCGCTGTCTTCCACGAAGCTGCCACTAGAAGGAGAGCAGATGGCAAACTCGGCGGTCATGCACGTCTGGAGATTGATTACATTGCATTAAGTGATCCGGAGTCGATGAGCATGATTGCGGATAATCAGAAAATCGATGCTTCAAGGGGAGCGGTGCTCAGTGCCGCCATGTTGGTGTTGCCTGTAGATCAACCGAAGACGGTCGAGGAACTGGAACAAAAGCAAGTCAGGCTGATTGACAATGTCATATTGCAACCAAGAGTTGCGACGAAATAAATATGTCCTTTCGAAAGGGCAATTGAAGAAAAGGAGGTTGCGTCTCTCTCACAACACCCATTTCACGAGTCACATAAAGTATTAGTATATATCCCACAGGGAGATCTTTGCATCCTTGCCGCCCGCAGCCAACCAATGCGTCAATCTCGCCCTCTCCTGCCTATCATGCTTGATAATATCCAATGCAGAGCCTCGCCACGCCACATCTCTCGTAGTTGCCTGCACGCCCGTCTGGTCTGCCATCACTCTAACCCCCATTTCCCCCGTTCTTCTTCTCTTGTCATCATCATCCACCTCAACATCCGCAAACGCCGTAACAAAGCACCCGTCTCCATGCCACTTGAGAACAGCCAGCTCTTTGACCGACTTGCACGCGTAGACTCTGACCCTTGCATCCCAGCCCGCCGTAGCAAAGATCTTCCCATCCGAACGCACCGCCAATCCTTGTTGGCCTGCGTGTTTCGTCCCGATGCTCTTCTCTGGGCCTGGGCCTGTAGTCGTGACAGTGCCGCGAGCACTTCGCGTTGTTGAAGGAATGACAATTGCGAATTTGGCGATGATCGCGTCGGCGCTCGAGGTGACGAAGTGCTGCCGCGACGGGAAAACTCCGATCGACAGTACGGGTTGCGAGTGCGGTTTGCTTCGTGAAATGCATACCCAGTGACCGCCAACACCGAAATCAACACCACCACCACCACCACCACCACTACCGCTAGTTCCCACTGTCCCCGGCGCTGTCGGATTTGGATCTCCTTCTTCATGCACATGCATATGCATATGCACCAAGACCTGCCCATCCTCGTACCCCGAGACCAAAAGCAGTCTGGACGTGCTTCCTATCGCTGCCGAGTCCGCATCGTGAAACAGCTGCACGGCCATGACCATACCCGTGTTCACCTTGGGGTTCGATTTGATTTGCGACACGCGATGTTCCGACGGTAGTTGGAAGATATCTATGCCGCCTTGATCTAGGCCGTTGGCGGCGGCGATCAATTGAGCTGGAGCTGGAGCAGAGGCAGAGGCGGGAGCAGGAGCCGGAACGTCTTCACCGTGGGTGCTCTGCGGAGCAGACGTCGTCTCAAGGCTTTCGTCCCCATCACCAGGCCGCTGCGGACACATGGCGAAGGCGCAGAAGTTGAGGGCATTGACAGCCAGAGAATGGAGTAGCCATGGCTGAGCGACAGCCGCAGTGTCGGCGGCTTCGCCATTGTTCTCCTTGCCACTCCTCCCGCCGCTCCCGTCCCTGTCCGACGGCAGTGTCGTGCTCAGCCGCGCATAGTCATCTGCGCGCAGCTGCCAGACGCGCAGTGCGTGGTCTCTTCCGTGCCTGCACCAGATAAGGAGGTCAGAGATCTTATTGAACCAAAAGTTGAAACAAACGGCCAATTATCGCTGGACAAGAGGGCCATGTGAGGGCCAGATGGACAGAGAGCATCCACGCTCATGTTTAGTCCAACAACGAGATGCACGAGAGGGACACGACATAGGAGAATGACATCAAAGATTGAAACGTACGTAACAAGTCTCTCACCCGTCCAATCCCTGATCTGCATAACCCCAGCGCCAGCGCCAGCACCAACACCACCATCAACACCCGGATGCGCACTCCACACGGCAACAGGGCGCTTCGAGGACAAATTCCACACGACGACCCAGCCATCACTGTCGCCCGAAGCGAGCAGCGTGTTTGCCGCGAAGAAGTGCAGTGCGTGGATCGCCGCCGTGTGCCCGCGCAGCACGTATTTCGGCTGTGGCGGCTTGTCGGCCATTTTCTTTCTATCTGGAATCAGTAAATTTGGTCGTTGCGATATGAGTTACTTTTTTCTGGTGGAACAGATCCGTTGGCACTGCTGGGAAGAGAGCAAACCTATCGTGCTAATTTATTCCATGAGGAGGCGGGTCTGGGCTGTGTGGTAGATGTGAAGGCGAGACTCGAGTTTGGGGGAGCCTGCATGCATGTCCACTGTCCAGGCTGGTCGGTCAGATCGTGGCGCAAGTGTTGTGGTATAGCACAGGACTGCATGTTCGATTTGCTGCAGATTCGGTGCTTCGCGGCATGGCCTTCAGTTAACAAGTTGCTTTTCTTGTTGTGGAAAGACAATCGGAAATTATAGAACCGGATGTTGATGGTGGATGGTGGATGTGGATTTGGAATCGGATAATCTAAATGTCCATTCCTTTAGGTAGAATCTTACCTACTTGCACGCGCATTCCCTACATGCCACTAACGGGGTATTTTTCCCCAGGAAAATATATTATACAAAAACTAAAATCCTAATCGATAAATATTAAAAATACTTAGTAACCAAGGACAAGAATAAATGTCGAGAGTCAAGACGGTTTCCCAATCCACCAAAAAAATGCCCGCTACAGGATTCGAACCTGTGATCTTGTCATGCCGATTTTTGTTTGTTTGGAAATATACGAGTGACACGCCTTACCCCTGGGCCAAGCGGGCCGAAATCATCAATTTTGTGACGTCAAATCAGACCAATTTTTCTCGAGGTAGTAATATGTTTTATAAGTATTTTTAGCACCGGTCTTGCGATTTGTCGGCCTCTTTGACGGGCTTTCCGTCAAGTGGTCTTGAACATCCACGTGAACATCCAAAATTGAGAGATGGCAATTGATATATCCTATACCAGATCACTTCAAGGGTAATAAATAGTATTCATCTATATCTCAAGTAGCAGAAAAGAGACATTACCCCCATGTCTTAGACTGGTCGGATAGTCATACAAAATATCCGGCAGAGTCCTCGGGAGTTCTACATAGACTACAATGACCACCCAGAAATGAAGCATCATTGTTGGGCAAAGCCGGTAGCACATCACCCCCTTGAATGTCGCCAACAAGACCTGGCTCGCACAGTGAAACTCCTGGGGAAAAGTCGAGTTAACGGTTCCCTCGTCAGGTTTAGCACAGTAGAGCGAGGACTGGGATATCAACGCAAATCCTGTATCAAGTGAGTTTGTCTTCTGCATGGATTAGGGCATTTGCCCATCATCCGGCAAACGCATGTCCAATGGTCCAAGGGCTTTCTTGAAGGTGACGGGAATCTTAGTGTATGTCTCAATAATGGACACAATCAATGTTCCATGACGCATTATTAAGGCGGGTTTGCCATCAGATAGAGAAAGCCTTGTGTTAGCTGTATGAATTTGAAGATGAATATGCTTTCTTCTGAACTGCAATCCAACAGGATCATTCTCGCTTGGTTTCTGGGAGAGCAAGGGCAGTATTCTCCCCAGTGCATTGATTCCGACTTGGTCATTAAGTTCCGAAAGTTACCCTCGGTTCATTTCCGAAACCGTTGACGCAGTAGTGGGTCTACAGTTTGTTCAAAGAAAAGTTTCACTGAATGAGGTAGCTGCCTAACTTATGGCCATGCCCATCAGCCCGAGATGCGTGACTTGAGAAGCCACACAGGTCTTGTGTTGGAATAAGCCGCACTCGACGCCAACTTGGTCAGCTCGCCCCTGTTTTGTAGCGATGCCGCTGGACATTCGAGACGCCTCGACAGGTTATTGTGATTGCTGGTCGTGCATTTGGTGACCTGTCGAACGCTATGGCAAGTCAGCGAACCTTTTGACGGTGTCACTGCAGAGTGAACTTAACCTCAACACGCCATTGCCAGCTGGAAACTCTCGATCACTGATTGTGGAGATGCATTGCACTCAAATGCGAACAGTCTTTCCGGTAGCTTCGTTGCCATCCGTAACAATGTTTACTACAAGTTGAGGATCAGCATGACCTAGTTCTCGGAGATGGTGAGCGAAGCTTGGTGAGGCCAGCCAACAAGGTGGTTAAGGCTGTTTACTGTAAATGCTCGAGGTGAATGCTCGAAGTTCATAAGTTGGTCTGAGGGAGTGTGTCGTACACTTGGTCGTTCAGATCGCTGTGATTCTGGGGCGCCTGTAGAACCGGAGCGATGTATCCGGCGCATGATATTTCTAGATGTGGACAAACATGATGCCCAAGCTGAACAAGTCGAAAGGAGGAAGGTTATGGTCTAGGACTGAGTGACAGAGATACTAGTCTCTAGGCAAGATCGACGGCGGTGGCGAAACGTTTCATTTTTGGGCTGAAGATACGCGTCCTTTCCAAGGCCTGAGGGTAGGGGAATTGTATGACAGTGGATGACATTGAGATTAGCATGGAACAGTATGCGCCTACCGAGAGCCGACACAGGAAATTTACCTACGAAGTTTCGACAACGCGATGCTTCTCCACCCACAGATGAGAGCCGCTCGTAGGATGGGAAAAACTTGGAATCGTATTGTGGTGGAAAGTGCACCTGAGGTGGAAAGTCTGAGCACCACGGAAGGTGCGGCTCGGCCAGTAGATGCCTCCACGGAGCGTGACAACCTCGTCCGTAGTTAAATCCGCACGGTTTTACTTTGACCCGTTGGTGAAATTGAGTATCCTCTATTCTTGAGTTCCTCGATGCAGTTTGCTGAACTTGGGATGATGTTTGTGGAGGAGTGACTTTGTGGTATGGTATCTACTACCGAATACCCCGGTCATAGTGACATAAACGGCGGGCGAGGATGGAGTCAAATCAAGTAAGAATAGGCTAGGACTTTCGGCATGGGGATACGGGTATGGGAACTATCGAATAGCGGTCTCTACGCCACCGACACACTCGCGAACACTGCCGAGACAATTGATATAGGAGTATTATTTGTTTGAGGACGGTCCTCAAAATACTGTTACGGGCAACAGACAGAAAAACCTCATTGGCTATGTCTTCAAAATCATTCAGTGAAGACTGCAGGGACTAGTTATAATAGTGCGTTTTGTGACCTGGCCGGTCGTGCTGAATGATCAGACGGTGTGTTGTCAATTGAGACAATTCAACCAGAAGTTTCACTCACATTAGGTATAGGATAGAGTCCGACTGGAAAATTTGTGAATGTCCAACACGAGATTGGATAAGAGAATCAACGCTGCATGTAGAAATGTGTGCCAATCACAATTGATTGCGGGAGAGGGAATCAAACGTCATGGATTAGGGTTGACCGTAGCGACAAGGTTCGAAGACGAATGTTTGTGGTACCTGTGGTGTTTGCGTTATCTCCAAAGGTTCGGCTTCAGCTGATGGTCCTAAATGCCGACAAGGCTTCATCGCTGAGTGATTATTGTTTCGAAGGATGAAACATGGCAACTGCACAAGGCGATTCGCTGAAACAATTACGCAGATGAGACACACAGAGGGGACTAAGGAGCATCGTTCAAAAGCTGGGCTTCACGACAACGGGCAGGGGTACGATGCGAAATCTGCAGTTGGCAATGTATCAGAAATTGGGTCGATGAGGTGGTGAGCCAGGGTAGTGGCCTGTGCGGCCCCCAATTGCTGTCGGCTATTGTATTTTAGAGCAAAGCCACATCGCTCGCATCGTGAAAATACACGTGGGTGGTGGGTGACCACGTTTGACAGGTTGATGAAAGCGGTATGAAGTGGTGGTTCATGTGTGGAAAAGAAGCGAGAAAGCAGAAATACGGTAACTAGTACGTGCAGGATTCTGCAGACATTTCCGTCATTAACGGACGTCCCGAGCCCAGGGCAGGTCTGGGATGGTCCCAAAGAATGGATGACATGTGCTTAAGTGACGACCGAAAAGGGAGGAGGAGCATGGACGAGGTCTAGATGTCGCCCAAAGGGGAATCTCGTATCGTGCGTCGGCGGGCGCCGTCCAAGTTGGTCATACATCCATAGGCCACAGGGCCGGACAAGGCCAGTGCCACTTTTACCGTTGTTCCGGGTCACCAAGCTCCAGAGATAGTGGGCAGTCGAGATTCGGGATTCGGGATTCGGGACTCGGGATTGAGTGGGAGTTGGTGGTGACCTTGGGTGCAGGTCGTATAGATGCAGCACAGTGGGCTGAGAAAAGGTAGTTCGGAAGATGCTTCGTGAGGTGCAAGGAGGTTCGCCAGAGGGTGACTGGTGAGTAGTGAGTGAGGTTGTGAATCAATCAAGGACTAGGATGAAAGAGGTACCAGCAATAGCAAGCAAAGCAAGCAAGCGATGCGAGGGGGACAATGATTCGAGGCTCAGGTCAGTAAGTTTGCCACAGGGCAGAAAGGAAGAGGAAGGCTGCGTTTTCGACATGGGGCTAGAAGGTCAATAGCAGGAGGTCGACCGGGGGGTTAGGAGCTCGATGGAGTGGCTGTAGGCAACGAGGTGAGTAGTGGATGGTGGTGGCATCCCAAACAAGCGACGCCCAGATGGTGGCTAGTATGAATCGAGAGTGTAGGGCGGGGATGATGAAATCAAGATGAAATCAAGATGGACATGATGGACAAGATGGAGCGATTGACAGTCTGGATTTCCTGATCCGAGCGGAAGAAAATCCAGAAGGGTAAGGGTGCATGCAAACGTCAATCAGAACGAAATACAAATCATTCCAATAATTCTCATGACTGCCAGGTGACTCTTGAGCGACATGTTTGTCTTTAGTGCGTCCAGGCTTGGCACTGGACCAATCAGGGCGGGATCAACGCAACACCTGGCAAGACCTGGTGGGTGAAATTTCTTCTGGAGAAGGAACTCGGGCACGCTCGGGCAAGGAAGGTACGACGGACGGTCCTGGTCATGTTGATCCCTGATCCCAAGTCTCCAGCATTCATCAGAATCCCAGTTGGTCGATGTATCAGTGGGCTGGGATTGGGATTGGAATTGGAATTGGCGACTCGACTATATCATTTGACGCCTGGCAACAGCTGGACTGGAACTTGACCATGGTATGGTGGACAGTATCAAGCTGAAGGTCGATGGTGGCCCTTGACCTCGAGCGAATGGCATCAGAGTCTGGCATGGAAAGCCACAAGAAGTTACCTAAGGGTACTAACTAGGTATGAACTAGGTGTGAACTAGGTATGGACTGGGGATAATATGACGCCTACTCGGGAGCGCTGGGGAGGCCATTGGGGTAAAGATCGTCTGGCCAAGGACCAAAAATAATCATGAATACCTGGCACGACCTGGGTAAGTGAGGAAAGTACCAGTTATGTACCTGAGCAATGCCTGGCAAAGCCCCCTGGGCTCCTGGACCACCAACCAGCTCCAGCTGCAGCTGTTGCTGTTGCTGTTACTGTTGTGTCTTAGGTGGCACCCCGTAGGTAACCCCATAGGTACCCAAGCGTACCTACGGGCTAACTACCCAGTAACCCAGTAACCCAGTTGGCAAGTTGAGGCTGTTGGTGGATCGCTCGTCTTGGATGCCGTGGACTCCGTAGGCTGTAGGCTGCAGGCTGCAGGCTGCAGGCTGTCACTGGCCCTGTCACTTTACGCTTTACCCAGGCTCTCGGTCGCAAGGCCAAGCTGAGGATGGTTAGCTCCCTCGATTAGAAGTCTGGCACCTCGGTCGTCGCCTGAATATCCCTGCTAGGAGCTCGGCGAGCAGTGAGAAATCTGCTGCCCTCAGCCTGCCCTGGGGTTCGACGTCGACAGATCCCTGCATGGAGGCGTGGGAGCCTACTTGGACCTACTTGGACCTTCTGGGACCTGCTGGGGCCTCCGGGGTCCTGCAGGCTTTGGCGAGTACCGCTTCAAACTGCCACCCGATCTCCGAGGCAGAGGCAAGCCCTGATGCTTTGGTCTTTACTGTACTCCGTAGTTAGTAGTTACCCGCCGTGGTAAGTACCAGGTTGTTAGTCTAAGACAAGAATGGAGGGATCTTCTCGAGTCTGAGGTATAGCTTCTGAACCTGACATCTGGTGCTAACCCGGTGCTATGACATGCAAGCTGAGCATCTGGCTCCCCAAAGACTCTGGAGCTGCAAAAGCCAATCTACGGATCGGCCAGCAGAATTCAAATCCATCCTTGCCGTTGAAGTCTATTAAATTTGGATCCCAGGACCAGGAACCTATGGATCCTTCTCCGTACGCCGCACGCCGTACACTGTCCACTGTCCTCTGTCCACCACAATCACGAACACACTGACAACGACAGTCCATCGGTCGGTCCATCGACTCCATCCTGGTCACTTCCTGATCCATCGTCCTCACAGTCTGAGCCTGGGCCCTTTTTTCCACCTCGTCTTTTCTTTCATTAATTCCCCATATCCGCCGACTCGAGTTTCCCTCGTAGACTTGCAGACTCCCAGCTTCAACATCTACTCTGGAAACTTACACCACTCGCTTTCTCGACGACATTGTTTACTCTCTCACATACATACCTACCTAATACCTCACCGTCTAGATCGACAGCGTCGCGCAGTCTACAAGAGGTACGTCTAACTAATCTCCTTCCGCCCCTATGAATGCGATTGTTGTTCTTTTCGCGGGGCTGTTGATTTGCTGGGTTGACATCGACATGGTGTCATGTTGTTGGTGTTGGTGTTGGTGATGGTTACAGTGACGGCGACGGCGACGGCGACGGCGACGGCAAAGGTGGTGTTGGTGTTGGTGGGCGTTGCGATATATGCAATGCCAATGCAGGCAGGCACTTGCAGGTACTTGGGGAAAGAACGCCCGATGCCCGCGTCCTCGCAGTACCTGCCGCCGGTGCCCACCCAGTGCCACCCTCACCCGTACCAACCAACGCCGGCATGCTGCACACAAACACACAACCCATCCCAACCATCCCATCCCATCCCATCCCATACACATCCCCTCCCTTTCAATAATCTTGTCGCAAGTTGACCCCTGGACTTGCAACAGAACGTCGCTTGGTACAAGTCCTGTCTTACTTTTGCAAACCACGTTCCCCATTAATGTTGCCCGCAATTAATCCCGTTATGCCCTTTCGCTGGTTCTGCAGAATTTGACAGTTACTCCTGCAGCAGCTTCTAACTTGGAAACCCCAGATACTGCACTCGCCAACGAATAGACACACCACTTTGCTCAGATTGTGCAAAGAAACCTCGCCATCTTCTCCCACATTGGACAGGATAATTTCCCCCGCAACTTCGGAGACCTTTTGTTACATATTGGCCAACTTGGTCCTCTGTCGTCTGCTGTTTGCTGTTTGCTGTTTGCTCCATATTCACCGAACTTCTCTTTGGCATGCAGACCATGAGCCTGCAGTAACGTCTTCAAGCTGGCGCATATTTTCGACTCAGCGTACCAGCCCTTGGTGGCCCTCCCAAATACTACCCCGGCCATCACGCAACCCAGTCCGACCATCTATTCATCCAACTATCAGAATACCCAAACATCCAATTATCAACAGCAATTCCAAAACTTCAAATCAAAAGACCCCACTCAAGGTCGCCTCGCCATTTTAACACCGCCCTACGCAGATGCTGATGCCGGTACCAACGACAATACCACCATAGCTCCCGGGAACTCGAACAAATCGACTCCCACCTCTCAGAGTCAACAAAACAGTCCTTTGTCCATGACTGAAGCCCAGCCCAGTGTCCAGGCCAAGTCGGATACTGCCCAAGCAGCCAAGCCGAAACGTGTTAGGACCGGATGTTTGACTTGCCGAGAACGACACTTGAAATGCGACGAAGCCCTGCCCAATTGCTTAAACTGCAAAAAATCCAATCGCAAGTGCAAACGCGGAGTGCGCTTGAATTTTATCGACATCCAATGCGAAAAGCCCCCTTACCTCTTACCACCAACTCATGACTGGAATGTGGTTTTCCAGGATGATTCTCGGGACATCGCCTCCGAGTACAAAGGCGGCTTAGCCCTATACCCCGATCTCCCTGCTGCAGAGCCAGACCTTAAACGACCGAGGCTAGATTCCACTGGACTGACCTATGACTATAGTCAAATCGCCGCTCCCGTCTTATCCCATTCACAGCTTCCTGGCCCATCGTCTTATTCCAACTCGTACCCTGATCAATACGCAAACAGCGGCGGCCAAGGCTACGAGGGCAATTCCAACAACTTGTCTGCTTATACCGAACCGCCACAAGCAGTACGGCAACCTTATGAACAATCCATGCTGGTACCCGCCGATCAAGAACCACCCGCTTCCTGTCTGGAAGACCCGAATGAGGTGCTTTATATGCAAGTCTTTGTCGAAGAGGTCGCTTTGTGGATGGACAGTATGGACGCCGGGAAGCACTTTTCCCGCATCATCCCTTTTCAAGCATTGAGAGAGCCGATGCTGAAATATGCTTCACTCGCCTGTGGCGTTCGTCATTTGACCTTGGTCAACCCCATCTATCCCGAGGAACATGCGCTCAACTATTACAACTCTGCAACCCAGTTGTTGTTAAAGTCCTTGCAAAATCCTGACCGAGACAGCGTTTTATGCGCCACGACCGCCACCATCCTGAACGTCTATGAAGTCATGTCAGAGAAAGCCTTGCAAAGAATGAATCACATTGCTGGTGCCCGAGCATTGATCAAGGAATGCCGTTGGGATGCCACGGCGACTGGCATCGGCGGAGCTTGCTTCTGGTTGAACGTAGGACTTGAGCTATTCAGTTGTTTACATTTCAACTGGGGAGTGGCTTGGGACCCGGATACATGGGGTATTGACATGACCATGAACCCACAACACATGAGCGGCAACGAAGACGAGTGGACCCACAAGATACTCTGGATTCTCTCCAAGATCACCAATTTCAGGTCAACCGCCCAGCCACGTTATCAAGAAAATGCCTCAGTACACGCCGAACAATTGCGATTACATCAGAGGCACCAGGTCTGGCTAGGCCTCAAACAATTTTGCGAAAGGTGGCATCGTTGTATTCCTCCAACCATGCATGCTCTGGCCTATGTTCAACCTTATGTCAACACAATGAAAAGTGCCTTCCCCGAAGTATGGCTGTTGAAACGAACCACAATTGTCGCACGTTTATTCTACCACACGGCCATGGCATTGCTAGGGGCTATCCACCCACTGAGCAGTGGCCAACCTCAGACAGAAGCTGAAATGCAGGACATGAGACTTTACCACTCGAGGCAAATATGTGGCATTGTTGCGCACGTCAAAGATCGAGGGGTCGCATCCGCATCCATACGTTGTCTTGCGGTTGCTGGAGAGAATCTCTCTGATCGCCGGGAGCAAGAAGAGGTTCTAAAAATATTCGACCGCATAAAGAACGAAACGGGCTGGAGAGTTGCTTTTATCAATGACGACTTGAAGGAGAAATGGGGTTGGAACACGAATGAATATGACACGAGATCTTCCATTTCGTCAACATACTATCCAACATCCACTTCTTCAGCACCGGCAGCACCGGCTCCCGCTGCAGCTCGACCCAAATTTCCTATTGGGATTGTCAATCCTCTGTACAAGAACGCGGACTTTTCAGCACAAAATCCGCCATACCAAGGCAACTATGTGCCTCCCACACCTGGACATATCATGCACAGCACGACGAATATATATGGGTTCTCAGGCATGCCAGCCATCTGATCGCCCAATTTCTTTCACAAACAACAAATTCTTCGACGGACCTCCAAAATTACATGTTAACACGAGTAGGATATCATGTTGACTAGGCGGATCAGATCATGATCTTTATTTATGCACGCGATTGGGAGATGTACAAAAGGGCCCGACAGTCCAGAAACGATATCAGCGATCACAAGTAATAACCGGAATGGCAGATTTCTCTGTGTCATGACCATAGTACCTCGTGCGTGCTTTTACCGCAGAGATAGAGCCTCTAGTAGGTTAATCAAGACACCAATTGAATGGTGGTTTCCTCTTTCATCATATGTCCTCGTGACTGTTGGCGTGTCAGTCGTGATTGGCTGTATGTAACTCAGTCTCCGTGGTGCTGTCCCTTATCATCATTGACATTCCTTGTATTAGTTGAAATAGTACAGCTGTAGAATCACATCCCCAGTAACCGACTCGTTAGTAGGAGCCCTACGATCGCCGATGTGCACGCACGAGAATTTCGGTCAGGGGCAGGATCTTGTGACTTGTTCGTACCTCGTGCGACCGCCGTGAGCATCACAATATGGTAGATGGCTTCCAATTATTCATTGAGGCCCATCTAGTCATACATGAGATCTCTGAGGGGCATGCAGAGAGCTCTGTAGGTCCTCGGACCAACTCCGGGCGTTCTACATATGTATCTTAGCCACGCCACGAACGCCTAGGTCAGGGCTCATCACACCAAACGCCGATAATGCCAAGACACTAAGTTATGGCCGCCTCTACGCTGCGATACCCGCTGTGCTGCTCTATGCAGCGACCAAATGTACATTCTAGCCCACCACTACGTTCATACAAATCTTTGGCCAGCTTCGACCATTGTAGAGACGACCAGATCAGAAATTTGATCCCATCTGTTTCGACCTCTGTGCGGATAAATGTGATCCCGCCAGGACGATACACCTCAACAATGATCAAATCTCACACGGTGAGTCCATGACGAAAGCCACCCAGCAGGTATCTTGAAACATTCATCCCTCATCGACCATGACTTCGTCACCTAAACCCAACCCCACGTCCTCCAGCACCCATCCCGCACACTCTCTACTTGGCCGCGCCCACTCGCCAGACACAGCGGAGCGGATCTTCACCGACAAGATCAAGAACAAGCCTCTCCTCCTGCAACCGACAACATCCTCCTCATCAGAGAAACGGGCTCTACGCCGACAGATCCGCCTGCGCAAGAAAGAATACCACCTGCGCAAACGAAAACCTCACCCGCTCAGCGCCAAGGAGAAGCGCAAGCTCGGCTTATTGAAGCTCAACAAAGACGAAATCAAATACGACGTTTACAGACGTCTACACGAGTTGTGGAAGGGTTACATGCTCGAAGTGCTCGGATACACCACCAAAGACGGACAGCTGGTCGAAGCCAGCCTGAACAGAGAAGTCACGGCGCAGAGTCACGGCACTTTCTTGGCGAGTGCTGATTTCCACGGCGCCGAGGTCCAGGTCGTCCGGTCAGGGGATCCTGGAAAGGTCGGCATCAAGGGCATCGTCGTCAGAGATACAAAGTTCACTTTCGTCGTGGTGACACAGGCGGATCAGGTAAAGACCTTGCCGAAAAAAGATACCGTGTTTCGCTACGAGATACCCCTACCCGCACGGGCAGGTGAAGATGGGCAAGTGAGGAGTCTGGCCCTTGAGCTCCATGGTAACCAGTTCGAGTTCAGGCCTGCAGATAGGGCGAATCGCAAGTTTAAGTGGAAAGCTATGGATTATCTATGAGAGTTCTTGTTCCAAGACATTCGTCATGCCTTTCTCACCGAGCATGGATCTTCCTTCTCTGGGACATGCCATTACCCATGGCTGCTCACTTTGCGCCACGAGGAGTTCGCGTTGCCTCACTTGACTCGAATGACACTCACTATTTCCAGACATAGAGAACGAGGCCATCATCACATCCTGTGTCTCAAATGTCCCAGCCAGATTTGATGATAATCACAACCAGAACAAGACCGCTACCAACACGGATGCAGAGACCAGCCTCAGATCAATCCAAGCTGTCTGCTCAGCAAAAAAAGACGACCGCCGAAGGGCACAAAACTCCATAAATCTCCTTCCTTCCAAAGTATTCTCCGGCCCACCCGGAAAGAAACGAGCATGGGCATGATCGTGTTGGACTCATGTGTCTCAAGCGGTGCCTCTCTTACTCGCTGCAGGATGGGGATGTGATGCTTTGCTCAACCTAGGAAAGGCAACCACTGCTATTCCCGAACAAGCGACAGCAGAGGCCTGGTGCAGGTGGAGTGGAACAGACACGATAGCGGCCGTGAGAATGATGGTTCACGCATGAGGGGTCACGAGAGACTCCAATACGGATTCCAACTATTTGCACGTGGAGTGAGTGTCTTAGGACGTCTGTGTAAGATGTGTTTGTATGCCACTATGATGCCTAGAAGAAGAGGTATATTCACAGAGGATAGCATGGTCCATACATGCGTCTTGGAGGTGACACCATCGAGAGGACACCATCGAACTACTAGACACGGGTCATACAATGCCACAAGAACACCACGTCTTTCGCAAGGAGCGAACGTCTAGATCTGATAGTATATAGATCGGGAACTGTTACGCAATGGACTAGTTCGTAGCTACAATCATCCAGCCAGGAGAACCCATAGTGTATGTATATCCATCCATTCCCGAAACCAGAACAGGAGGCAGATTCTGGACTCCCCTACCAAACGCCATTCATGTGTTTCATGCCATCGTCCATTGGATTGTTGGAACATTCGATCGTTCGATCACTCAAAAGCATCACGAAGTCCATCCATCCGTATCCCCATCTATCCGTCTATCCATCACATAGCGGCCCATTCAATACTAAACGTGCGCACATTCCCCAGCGGAGTCTGCCCGCCGAGCAAAAACCCCTTCTTGACACCAGTGCCCAATCTGCCGCCGCCAACGACATCGACCAGGTCGAACTCGTCGTCCCAGCGTATCCCGACCGCGAGGAAATGCGAGTGGAACCGTAGCGGGTCGCCCGGGTATACGGTGTATTGGCACCCGAACCGCAGGCCGGGCGTTGCGAAGTAGCCCTTGTCGTGCAGGTGCCGGTATAGTGGGTACGAGGATGGGAGGTTCTTGATGGGTGCGGATTGGGGTGATTTAAGGTCGTGAGGATGCAGAAGCAGGCGTGATGTTGCGGGTGTCACTTCGTAGCTGGTTGATAAGGTTGTCGTGGGTAGGATTTTTACTGGGGATTCGTCCGACGAGATTGTAGATGTGGGTTTGGTAGTGGTACTGGAGCTTTTGATTTCTGATTCTGGTTGCGGTGTTTGCCGTTCGGCCTGCTCACTCTCGCCAAAGTCGAGAAGACTATCGCTGGGTGACTGCCTACTTTGCTTATCGGTGGTTTTAGACTGAAGGCCAGATTTCTGCTTCGATTGCTTCTCGAGTCCTCGCTTCTTCGACACGGCCTTCTCATGTGCACGGATTTCCTCGACACGTCTCGCCTGTTTCTGCAGTCTGCTCAGGTAGTCTGCTCGTCGTGCTTTGTCGGCGGATTGGATCGCTTGATCATGAGCACGAGCGTCATCGACGATGAAAGCGACTCCTTTCTCAACTAAGAGCTGAGCTTCTTCCGGCATGATCTCTATAGGCATGCCTAGAAATATATTCTGCGATGGTGCTAATGGTAGCGTCCCGATCGTCATGCCGCAGATGTTGTGCTGGCGACGAAGAAATGTCGCGATTTTGACGTCAAACAGCAGATATCGGTCGCCCACACATGATATACCGATCGGCAACTCGGGTTGAAAGTCGAACCCGACATCGTCTTGTGTCGCTGCCATGTTTTCTGCGAATTGGATTCTTCTTTGTACATAAAATGTGAAAGTCAGCGAACGCGTAGTATGACGAGATTGAATTGGAAAGGACTTTGGTTTGTGGTTTGAGATATCATATTTCAACAACGATTTTTCGTTTCAATCACATACTCCGAAGAGCTTAATCAGGGGATTGACAGATATAAAAAATTGGTGTAATCATGCGAAAGGTTTAGAGGAGATGGAACTGTGTGTGGCTTACCAAGTGAATTGTTGAGATCCGCCGGTCCGTCAAGGAGACGGCAATTCCGTCAGTGGAAGTGGTAAGTAGCTGGAACAGGGGCTTGAAGATGCAGCTTCAAGCAGCTTGTTGAGGGCTACATGGTTTGTTCATGGATTTGGATATTCGTAAAGAACGACAGGACGTGTTAAGAGAGATGGAAAATTTCAAGTCTGTTCTTAGTCACGAAGCTTGGCATTTTCTCTGGACCATGTGAATGTGTAGTGCACTTTTGAATAGCTGAAGGTCACCTATTCTCTGCAACACGCACATTTGGCCTAGATAGGACATTATGAACTATCCATATTGCTTTCGTGTTCGATCTTGCCATGTTCGCATTATTCGAACTCTGAAAGCGCCCGAATTTGAGATTATAGGTCTGAAGGTTATAGTGTGCACAACAACCTCAAGATCAAACCCAAGGACGGACATTCTCACCACAATCTGATTACAACAAGGCTGTGGTTAGGAGAATAAAAACAGACAAAAAGATTATTGTTCTGAATGTACATCTTGTTTTTACCTGCCTGTATCCCAAGGTCCCCGTCACTTCCTTACGAGCATTGCTATCGGAAACAAAATACCTTAACCCAAAGAAATGCTACACAACTCACGGCGAGCACGCAATTCTAGACACCCTCGAAGCACCAGTCGAGCGTAAAGCAATTGATTCCTCTGAATACTCAGTGGTATCTTTCCTACCCAGGATTCCATATCCAACTCCACTTGAGGGTCTGCCAAACTGATATTTCTTCAGATCACCAAGCTTCACACTTACTGATTGAGGCTGGTGGAATTCATGGACAGCTTCAGTCATCCACCCGAATGAGCCTACTGGGACGGTCTTTTCGATGAGGACTGCATCCTCATGATTGTGAGTGCCTGCTATCTTCACTCGAATCGCTGTCACGATCCAATGGAGAAGGAGGAAGCCCATGATCAACAGTGTCAGCCCGGAAAGAATAATGAGCTCCCACAGAATGCGAGTTCTGCTGACAAGACAGCCTTGTGTGTCTCCCGAATGACTGCTATCAAGGAGATAATTTGCTCCACCAGCGATCATGGTCATTGAGTTGAGGCCTCGTTCCAGGATGTGCAGGGAGTCATTTGATGCCGGAGTGCCCGTACCTTCAAAGACGGAGCCCTGGAAGATCTGCTTCCAATCTCCCAAGGTTTCGAGAGAATTTATGCCCTTTTGAATCTGTTGCAGTTGACCATATGTGTCCTGTAGGACACACTTATAACTCTCCATGTGCTTGGTATCGTTTCCAAGCGCGGTGGTGTCGATCGAGATCCGCACGTCGAAGAGAACTCCAGTTTCATTCCCAGCCGACGAGTCGAGAATCACAAGGTGAGAAACAGCACCATCGATGGTCGCTCCCACAGCTTGAGGATTGCCGTACAAAAGACCTCGCTGGTATAGATCGACCTCTATATCCTTGACTGCTACATCCCAGGCGTAGTCCAGCTCGATATCGCTCTTGTCACATTGCCAGCCTCCAAACAAATCGCTATCATCTGCACTAAAATGTGTATCTCGATTGGCCTTTTTGTACACGCCCTGCAAGCCTCCATTCAACAAGCTGGTTACTTGAGCCTGTGACACCACTGTGTAGGGAGCTCCATTCCAGGGGACCAAGTTCATTTGGACGTCTCCAGTGACCACGAGACCGGTGCCGAATTGACACCGGCTCTGCACTGAAACTGATTGTACCAAAGCAGATGTAAGATCCGAAGCGCGGTCCAAAAGAAACGCAATCACCATGAAGAGACCAAGCCATCCACCTGGTAATGCTCTGATCTTGAAGATCGCGGTCAAGCAGTCAAAGCTCATCAGCCAAGGGGACATGGATGTAAGTGGAACATTTCGTCCTTGCAGAAGTTTCAGTTTCGCTCGTACTGCTAGGCAATTTCTGCCCAGAACACTAATGAGGCCAGAAAGGATTGTAAAAAAGATTCGAAAGAACAGTCGGGTGTCAGCCCCGGAATAGTTCACGAGTATTCCAGCCATGTGGTCAGTGTTTGAAATTTTGGGATGTTCAGGTGAAGGGTGTTGACCCAAAGGAAGATCTGGGACTTGTCGCAACACTTATTGCCACAGCAGAAACCCTCGCACACAGGTAAATATCGCTGTACGGTAGGCCTTGAGCGCGAAGTTTTCGGAACTTGAGCCTTTGGCCATTTTCAGTCTGCAGACGGCACGGCTCTGCATTATGCAGATGCGGCTCGTTCAGTAGTAAAAAGCCACTCGATACTCTTGATACTTACAAAGTTAGCACTGTGGCTGCCTTGTCCAAGGATTACAATGAACCGTAGTTGAGTACACCGGCCAAGAAGGAAGATAAGCGTTGCGGCTGAGGTGGAGTCATGTTTGCCTTAACTCGCAACAATTCCATCTCCTTTGGAATGTCTTCACCGGCAGCGACGGCGAGGACGAGGGAGCCACTCCCAGGCGATCATCGGCCGCGCTGGTTTGTAGAGATATTCCAATTGCGGCCCGTCCGAACCACTGATCTCCCGGTTTCAGGACCTCCAGGCACGCTCCCAAAGCAGATAAAGGTTGACCGACGGGCCAGGAGATCTCCAACTGGCCTGGTTTTAGCCTCGGCGCATGGCTTGCTGCCTCGGTCGACCTAGGAATTTCGTCCTTGGTTTGATAGGACGCTCAGCCGCTGAATTGCGTCGTAAGCCTGCCTGGTGTGCAAAGACTAAATCTTAATGGAGCGTCGTGTGAATCTCGGGTTGAGGGAATGTGGAGGCGAGGCTTGCCATGCTGGCAGGGACAAGCCATTTTCATACTAAGTAGGCTAAGCCTTTGGCTTGAATGAAACAAGCCTCTTCTTGACCTGGTTCGCGCCGAACGCCACCAACACGAAGCGAGGAGGGCAGCAGGGCAGGGGTTGTGCTTTTTGTTGATTGAATTTGTATCACGCGGCCACACGCTTAGGAATTTAGGGGTAACGCAGTGCTGTGCTAACCAGATTGTTTTGATCGACATGTTCACTGGTCTTTCAACGCCGCGGTGCGCTCTCCCGTGGAAAGGGAAAAGCTTTTGAAGACTTCTACCACAGAGCCAGGTAGATCTGCCTGCATTTAACGCCGCAGAAGTACAGGGCAGCTGGAGGGGTGTGTGTATCATTACATTCTGCATGGCGTAACGAAGGATGGTCGTTCCTAGTGCTAAGTCCATCGCCGGCTCCGACAAGGAGGCTTATATTTCTAAACTGCGCGAGGGTTGCCGATGTCAATGACTTGAACAACGCCAACCACTACTTGAATGCCTATGTCACCAAAAATGGCCGCCATGGCTGACCTCTCTGTGTTACCTTACACCATACCCTCAGCGATTGGATCGAAACCTTTCGTCGCGGGGCGTGGCGTGGCACCTTTGTTCCCCATTCTACCGCCGAGCCTCGACGGCATGTTCTCAAATCACAGGTGACTCGTGCGTACTCTTTCGTCCTAGATTTTGACCTGCTTGGGCTTCCGAGACCTGTCAACGGACAAGGTTTGTGCACGCGAAGAACTCACACAGATGCTGGGTCTCTGGGGTTTCTGAGTGGATGACTGCTATACTGGGCCACATTCTGTAAGTTGTGATAAGGTTGTCACTCACCACAAGGCCGCGACGCCTCAAACCATTGGGCCTGCGTTATCAAACCATAGTAAACGCCTGCAACATTCAGCAGCCCTGTGTTGATTCGAGCAAGGGCGGAAACAACGCCGAGCTTGGGGTTTGTAATCCTGCAGCTGCGTCGCACGACCTGATGACATGTTGAAGCTTTGAAGTGGCAATCGACCATCACGACGGCTGGTGGCTGGGCAACCTTTGATGTTTGTGAAAAGGACCGTAGCACCAACCTTCTTGGTTGGAAGCCATCGATTCTTTACGACCTGGCCAAGCTTTACCAACTTCGCTCTCGCCATGATAACGTCTCACATCTGTAAGACTAACATTCTGACGAGGTAGTCCTGTCGGGGATGCCTCTCACTTCATTTTCTGGCGTCACTAAGAAGAGTAGTTTTCTCAGGTGATAAGCAGACATCAAAGCTGCAATATATTCCCGGATTCATAGTCGAGATATCCACTCCTGGGCTTATTCTGAAGTTTCAGAATTCTAGCTCCGACTTCTTACCCTTCGAGTCTGTGCCAGAGACCTGCTGCGCTTCCGTATCACCTTCAACAGGCGGCAGATTGAAAGGCTTGATGGTAAATTTCCTTCTGCTCAAGGTGAAAGTCCAGTCGTCCTCGGAGGTTCTGTTCCCACTTCCGCGTTCATGGAGCATAGGCAGTCTGTGGACCTGGAGAAGACCCTGAGGAGGTTCCTCAGTAGCACCATCCGGACCACGAGTGGCCCGATCACCGTCAGCGGAATGGGGGAATGGCGACAGCTCCAGAACACCATCATTCAACAGTTCGATCCACCTCACCAGACCCGAAGATCGAGGATACAGTGACAGGGGCAGGGAAAACAAAGTCGTGATCCTGTCGGGGTATAATGCATAGAGAGCACGAAGTCCATGCAGAAACTCGAGAACGAACTGTGGTTGGCTGGCATGCTGGGGATAGATGGCGGGAGACAATAGTGATGGAACAATGATTCGATGGACAGAATTTGAGGGCGAATTGGCGATTGTCCCTTTGAGCTTCTCAAGAACCGCGTCAAATGGTGATTGAGATTGTTTAATTCCCAATTGGAGAAAATCGATCTTCGCAGACGCTGGATGTACCAATCTCTTGGTCAGATCGAAGATATGGCAAAATGAGGCCGGAACAGATTGAGCTGAAGTATCTACGTTCCCTGCTTGCTGTGTTGACGATGTCGATGGTCGTTCTGGATTCAGGGAAAGGATGACGATTAGCAGGAGAACCACAAGAACGGGATATGACAAGTAGCATTAGGTCTAGCATTGCTATAAGGATGAATTTGCCCACCTCTTGCGCTTGCACCGGAGCCGAATTGCCCCAGGCTCTCATATCTCCATGCGATCTTCATCTTCTCCGAACGTTGTACTGGCTTGTCCTTGTTTTCAGCGTCACCGACGACGCCGGGGAGTTCTCTACCCCAATTTTCGGGTAGACCTATGACATGAACATAATGACCTTGCACAAGACCTTCAGCGGCAAAGAACCGAAGGAGGGCGCCGGCATAGTCGGTGGTTCCACTCTCTTCGATCAAGATTGAACAGCCCAAAGCGAGTCCTGCATGACCGGCGAGGAGACCATCGAGACTTGCCGTACCAGTTGAGGTGGTTAATCGTCCATCGATAGGTGAAGGTCGCACACCAGGCAGAGTGACCCTCTCCTTTGCCTGTGGCTGTTGAGCAGCGGGAACATCCGATCGCGTAGAGCCAGTAAGGCCTACATTACGCCTGCGGAAGGACATAGGGTGCTTGTTGGAGTGACTTGTGTCGGATATTGAGAACTCGAGAAATTGCACTTGATAGTCGAGAAATTTATGACAGGCCAATCCTAGGGTTCCACCGTACAACCTACGGCGTACAGTAGAGTGCGGCTGCGCAAAAATAATTTTCTTTGAACGCGGTCTCAAATTCCTGGCTTGCATCACAGACTGCGCAAAGGCATACCGAATCTTTAACACTTCTCGCGGCAACCTTTTCTTTGTCTGCCAAAGATGTCGGAAAATATTCTCTTCGAAAACAGCTTCAAAATCACCGACCTCAACAACGCCAAGTACGATCGAGTGTCTCGAATTAAAGCCTATAGCGAGAACGGAAAAGAGGTTCTGCTCACCCTCGATGTCAACACCGAACTCTATCCTCTCAATGTCGACGACCGCATGACCGTTGCGCTTGCGCTCTCCCTGAATCTGGACGGTAGTAAGGACGACGGGAAAGGCTGGCGGGAAGTAGGACGAGGGGAGCAGACGCTTGCTGATGAGTACGATTATGTGTGTCATGGCAAGATCTACAGATTTGAGGAAGGAACGGGTGACAATATGTAAGTGATTCAAGGAGGGTCCATCTACGTCAATGCTGATCCCCTGTAGTAAGGTCTATGTGTCTTTCGGTGGCCTTCTTTTGTACATGGATGGACCATACGCCCTACTGAATGCGCTCCGCATCGACTATGTTTATCTCCTCATGAAGAAATGATTCGAGCAACTGATCAAGAGTTTTTCCTTCAACAGCCCAAATTGGCATGGTCGAAAAGCCGCGTTAGCGAAGGCGTTCAGGGTAATCTATGGGAGGCCCAACCATGGCTCAAGGCATTGGAAATTCCAGCCTTCGGTGCAACTTCGATATTATCTGGACATAGTCAGGCTCGTTTTCGGCCGTCAAAATGCCATGCCTGACAAGAAACTCCAATAGGAGATGGGCGCAATTTGGCTTAAACTTCCCATTCGCCATTGCGAGCTGGACTTCTTCCACCGACAGAAGCTGAAAATCAATGGCTTCATTATCTCCAGGCTTTGGAATAACATCTGGGGGCATCTCCAGGTCATAAATGTACTGGCATTCTGGTTGACAAAGTCCAGTCTCACCTCCTGCACGAGCGTCTCGAACATGGAAATAAGTCAACGTGCCACAAGCTTTTGCGGTTTGGACTAGATCGGCTGGCAATGAGGCTTCTTCTTCGGCCTCGCGGACGAGACATTCAACTGGCTTTTCACCAATAGTAAGACCTCCTGCAACGGTGTTGTCCATCATCCCAGGGTATGTCTGCTTGTTCAGCGCCCGGCGTGGCGCCCAGATCTTGAGACCTTCGCTGGTGGACACATAGCCTGTCATGTGAACGCCATAAGTGACGACACCAAATAGGGGAGTGGCAGAGCGTTCCATGCTCAGTAAGACCTCCTTGTTGGGACCGTATATTGGGTAGCGTTCATTACGCCAGCCATCGAGCACAACAAAGATCCGTTGCTCTCGCACACTTTGAAGATAGTCTGCCAGAATTTGATTGCGTATCTCAAAATCAGTGACCGACGTATTTTGTTCATCCCGAGGCTGAAATGTCACAGTTTTCTTGCTGTCGTTCACATCCCAGTGCTTACTTGCAGGTAATCTAGTTGCTATTCGAGATGACACGTATCCCAATACCGCAGGGCAACCCTCCAAGAAGAAGTCATAGTAGTTGTTCAATGTTGCCTTGTAAAGTTCTCGATCGTCTGAGTAGTAGGGGAAGCTTTTCCAAATCAGTACTTCAGGTGGAGTGGGCAAAGTGGTGAAAGAGACAGTCGGCTTACTTGTCGCACTCGGTGGCCAAGTCCAGGTTGGATTGCTGCCCCATTCTCACCGTAAGAATCTTGGACAGATAGTAGTAGTAGATGATTTGCAAATTGTGTGATTAGGTTTCAGAGACATGACCAGCAAAGTTGCAGCATCCGGACCCCGGCAAAGAGATTGATAATTTTATACTGGCGGGACACCAGCGTGAAAACCTTGGCATCGATAGTGCTGCCATAAGGCAAACATCCAAGGCTGACACGACAAGAGCGGGCGACTCTCCTAGGTCATGATCTGGCAGTGGCTGTGTCTGCATGGGATATCGCTATTTGCGTGTTGCTATGTACGATTTACTATCATCAAACCGAGTTGATCCCAGTGAAGTATGCCTCGGATGGAACAGCCTCATTGTGTATTCCCGTAGCCCGGAATCGAGCTACACTCTCACGAGGAATCCCTAGCAATTGAGCATAATAGATTGGCGATTACCAATGCCAAAGGTCATTTTGGGATAGGGAATTTTGCGAACTTCCACGAGTTTGACAAGGAAACGCCAAATGACGCATGGCCGCCGATCAATCTACCGCCTTTGCCCGATGCAGATCTGCCTCGGCGATTCATCGAGTGGCCAGAGCCATGAGATTACTTTTGAACAAGTGAAAGGTACGTGCAAATGCAATAATGAGAGCCTGCGACGCCCAGAAAATACCATAGTGTTCTCGAACTGGCTATAGCGTCCGATACACAAAAAGGCTGGGTGGTCGGAGAGATTGTTGCGCCGAGTGAACCACATCGATCGTCGAGCAATTAAAGCATATTCAACACATCCCCTGTCCACTTTCTGTGCTTCTTACGCCCCAATATTAGTTTCCACACTCGAATGTCAAGAGAGATCTTGACTGTCGAAAGGTCAACAGAAATGCTCTCCATTGTCGCCCCATCGCATACTGATCCTTCGGGATACCAGATAATCGAGCTTCCAAAGCCGGTCGTTTCTGAGCCCACGGATGTGGTCATACAGGTATATGGGGCGAGCGTAAACCCTATAGATGTCAAGAAGGCAGCAGGAGCACTTAAAATGGCATTGAAGGACCAGTAAGAGACAGCTAGGAGCAACTTATGGTTGACTTTCTCGATTGCGTTGCTGATCGGTTTCGACCAGGTTCCCGTACAAGATAGGCTACGATTGTGCCGGTCGAGTGACTGATGTTGGGAGTGAGGTCAAGCGACTAAGGGTTGGGGACGAGGTATATGCGCGGCTGCCAGATGCGAGCAGAGGTAGGCAATTCTTACCCACTGTACAAAGCGTCATGACGAAGGATAGGGACTCAAATCTGCTGCAGGGACATGGAGCCAGTATGCAAAGTGTGCAGAAGAATTCGTGGCCCTCAAGCCAAAAGCTCTCTCTTTCGGCGACGCGGCGTCGCTTCCACTGGCCGCCACCATTTCTTTACAGGCTCTACGGATGTACAAGGGGTCTTTATCGGGCAAGACGGTTTTGATACCTGCTGGTCGTGAGTGAATTTCGCACAGCCATGCAATCATGAAACCCGGGGCTAATGTTGCATCTCCAGTGAGCGGAACAGGATCCTATGCGGCACAGCTCGCTAAACGAGTCTTCAATGCAGGAAAAGTCATCACTACTGTATCAACTTCCAAGATCGACAAGGTTCCAGAATATCTCGGTGAAGGCGTGATCGATCAAAGTCAGTCTCAACGTTTGCCTTTATTTAGATCTCTTCCCCTAATCATTTCCTCGATCTAGTCATCGACTATACCAAGGAGGATATCAAAACGGCAATTCCTCCGGGATCCGTCGACTTTATGCTTGACACTACCGGGCAAGCTATGCAGTTTCTGTCGTTGATGGTGCCGTCAACCAGCCTCATCGTCTCTATCTCCACCCTTCCATCAGGAACTCAACTTCAGGAGTCAAGCGTCATGCGACGGGCAGATAAGCCACAGATCCCAAGAATCATACTTCTCAGCCTCAACGCGGCGGACGCATTTCGGAGGCTTCGTGCTTGGCGATGGGGCGTCAAATACCAGTACCTATTCTTGGAGCCTAATGCACAAGATCTCGAGGCTCTGAGTGAATACGTTGCAGCAGGAAAGCTGGTGCCCGTTGTGGGAACAAGAGTGCCACTTACAGAGATCGAAAAGGTCAGGGAAGCTTGTGGAATGGTGTATCACGGCAAAGGTGGTATCGGCAAAGTAGTGATCGAGGTCGATTGGAGCAAATGAGAACGGCGTGTAACACCTCGACAGCCTTGCCCCTGCCATCATTGAATCGACAAGTCAAGCAGCCACATCCGCATGTCCTACCAATACTATAAAATCCATGGGAGTCCGGGAAGTAGGATCGACCACCTTCGTTGCAGTTTATTACTAAGATGCCACACAACCTGAGCAAACATTTTCTGGGGAGAGAACCGATCTCCTTGTGGTATTTCAAAGACATGATGGGACGATGTTGACAACCAGAAAGGTCTTTCTTTACACGGTGTCGTCTCTGACTATTCTCAAACCACTTTGTCCACCCCATTCGCCTTGGTTGTCCATCACCGTCAGACTGGGCCCGGTAATGAATATGATCGATACGGAGTAAACTGGAAGTACCGAACCTAGACGAATCCTTGCCGAAGGAGGAACAGGGGACATCAATGAGAGCCTTGGCACTACGTAGGGTACACGAGTCCCCGGTCACGTGAAAGCCAAGACAATCCGCTGTCCACGCAACTTTGCGAACATTGTTGGTGAGGGCATTGTACGGAGTATGTCATGTATGATCTTCAAGCTCGAGCCTCCGCTTCTACAGCAGACCGCAAGATAGTGAAACGCTTCAACAAGCTAATTTTCACCTTGCTTCGTCATTAGTTTGGCCTACGTTTGAGCTCATCAAGCTGTCCCAGGTGATGCAGAACACAAAGCACAGGGATTACAGCCGATTGAATTTTCTATTCCCTTGGGTACAATATGTTGAAAGGTAGGCACTCGGGCTCGGCACGATGTTTCCCACGCAAGGTCTTGGTATGAGGTACGATACCTCTTAGCCAGGCTGGACAGGGTTGGCATTCCCCGGCGCGCTTTGGCAAAATGTCCTTGGGGCCATTCTTAATGGATTAGCTCACCTCTATACAAGACTTTCAAGATATATTGCTGATATGTGATGTAATTAGCGTCTTGGGAGTGCAACAATAACACATTCGTATAGGACTACAGAGATTTCCCTCCAGTACACATTAATATTTGTGGATCATCCTGGATCTGAGAGTGATCGGGTTGGAGATGAAAGGATTTTCCTCGTGGAAATAGAGTCCACACGTGGGTTTTGCCAATCTCTTTCAGTATTGATGCACCAATATGTTGCTCAAACGGTCATCTTATCAGGTCACGCCTGAGCGGCTAGGCAAGGGCAGACAAGGCTCCCAAGACAATGTGCCCCGATTTCCTCTTGTGAGTAACCACCCAAGGGAAAAGACAAGTCGATCAATGTTATAAATCCTGGGGTGGGATCAAATTGCCTTCGCATCTGTTACGGAAGCAAGTTTCCATCTTGCTCTCGAAATTTCATCCTCACCTTTCCCGGTCCTATAGCAATTTGTTCTGTCAACGCAGACACCATCCTGCTGTCTACTGGTTGATTATGGACAAGTTGAAGAGAGTCATAAATTTTGTGGCACCTCCGCCATCAAAGGGAGCCGATGGTCGCGATCAATGGCCGTCGAGAACGGCCTTTATCCTTGCCTCCTTGAGTGGTGTCATCGGCATGGGCAATTTCCTCCGTTACCCCTCCACCGTCTTCAATAATAACGGTCTTCAATGGTTTATTCCCTACCTTCTGGCACTCGGCCTGTTGGCTATTCCTGCTTTGGCTCTCGAATTGGCTGCAGGAAACGCTTATCGCGGGGGTACTGTGACAGCCTTCAACAAGATCAGCAGGCGCATGCGAGGGGTCGGGTTTGCATTGAACTATGTCGGACTCGTTGTCAGTATCTACTTCATTCCCATCATTGCATGGGGCATGGTATACTTCCAATTATCATTCACAAGCCCACTTCCCTGGGCCGGCGATACCGCCAACTTCTTTATGTACGAGGTCGTTGGAGCGGTAGATCCCGTGGAATCTGGAGGTTGGCTCGATTACCCTGGAACTGCGCTTGATGGTCGCCTTGTTGGGTGGAATGCCTTCCTGTTTTTCCTCGTCTGGCTCTGCATGTTCCGCGGCACTGGATGGACGGGTCGCGTGGTCTACTTCACAATGGGCATGCCTCTTATCGTCATCATTATTCTGATCGGGCGAGGCGCATCGCTACCGAACGCGGGCCGTGGTATCCGTATGTATTTTGCTACTTGGAGAGGCGAGACTCTTTCAGGGACTGGAATATGGCAGGATGCCGTTGGACAAGTCTTCTACTCCACTGGCGTGGGTTTTGGTTTCTACACAGCTTATGCCTCTTACAATCACCAGCGCGCCAATGCTGCTCAAGACGCCGTCATCCTCGCTTGTACAAACGCATTCTTAGAGGCCATCCTCGCCTTTGCCGCCTTTGGTATCGTCGGATTTATGGGCTTGCAACCTGACCCAGAGAATCCTATGGGGAGCTACAGCTTAGGTTTCATGACCTACCCTGAAGCTTTTGTTCAGATGCCGGGTTCCAACTTCTGGTCTGCCCTTTTCTTCCTAACTCTCGCCATTGTCGGCGTTAGCTCGACCTTTGTCATGCTTGATGCAGTCATGACACTTATAATGGACTCTGCATTCGCGAGACATTGGCGCTGGTCACGTCCTTGGACAGCGACTGTGCTCGTCACTGTCGTCTTTCTTCTGTCTCTGCCTAATTGCACGCGTTTCGGGTATTATTACCTCGACGGCATTGATCGATGGATCAATAACGTGGGCTTGGTGTTTGTTGTCTGGGCCGAGTCCATTGCCGCTACTACGGTGTACCGCTTCGAGGATGTTGTCGACCAGGTTGGGCTACCTTCTTTCGCCACTTACAATACCGGTTTTCTCGGCGCTCAGCTTATGAGCCTTATCATTGGACATTCTGTCAGCGTCCCAGCCGGTGCGGGTGTCGGTTTCGGTATTTTCATAGCCGGGACCATCATTGCTGTTGTAATAGCAAAAACCCCCGACGTCCGACCCACTGCCAGACTATTTCAAAAGGGTAGGCTTGCATCCATTGTGTACTACCTCGCCTTCTACTCGGTAAGCTCCTCACGTAGTCCGTATGGAGCCATGGACTGATATTATACAGGGCAACCAGCTTCGACACGATCTCAATTCCGTCATCGGAGGAGGCTCGAACTGGGCTCTACCGGCCTTGTGGGCACCTCTTCTACGATATGTGTCTGGTCCCATCCTAGCCATCATCCTTAGTCTCGCATACCCTAGCTTTCAGGGGCTCAACAATGACCCGCTTCACGTCATGGGTTTCATCATTGGCCATTTCCTACTCGTCTGGTGTGTGGTCGGGTTTCTAATGCCACGTTGGTTAGACATCTTCATCGTTCCAGAGCGCCGCGACGACTGGAAGCAGCCAATAGCACCATGCCTCTTGCGAGACACCACCGAGGGAGAGATTGCTGACAACCTAGAAGCCGCTTCGCCATCTGACCCTATGCAAGAAACTAAGCAGACTCCAAAGGTCAAGGATCCCCTGAGCGACGATAGCGATCCAATGGACGGAACTTTACTTCGCGATAGCAGCAGTTCAGTGACCATGGATCCCCGAAGCGACCATATCGGAAAGCGACTCTAGGATTACGAAGCGTGAGTAGAGAGACATCCAAAGCAACTGGAGCCAACTGCAATGCGCCGAGCGTCCAATCTCACCCGTTCATACCGCCATCGCAACAGGTACTCTCCTTGACTTTCCCCGGCCTTGACACAATGAAATGATTTCGAAAAGATAGTTTCCAAACTGTCAGAAAATAGGATTGCGATCCGTCGCAGGAGCGAAGCCAGTACGACGCAGCTCAAAAGAAGATCTGGAAGTTGTGACTCGGATGAGATACACTGTCTAGCTTCGCAAGTTCATAATAATCTTAGGAGACTATTGGTCGAAATGCAATTATTCATTCCTGCCGACAAGATCTTCTTTCTGGTGGGCGTTAATAAACGATGAACTGACGCAAGCAATTCTAGACAGTACAGGCTGGGTACAACAAAATCATTGCAGCCATATGGAACGACTGACTGACATGGGTCACGATAGTTTGGAGAGTTATCAGTGGACGAGAAACTCCTAAAGTGATCACGACAACCGCACCAGGTTTCGAGTACATAGCTAACACGGCAACGCCTTCGACGTACAGCTCAGTCTCCTTTGGCGTCGTTGAAATGACTTGATTCTGTTCCAATAAACTATGCATTGCATCAAATGTTAATAAGGGATATTAAAGCCTAGAGTTTTCAGGCTTAAAGAGAACACCATATACACTACCCTTAAGCCAGAACATCGTCTGACATTGCTCCAGAAATCAAGACAGCCCAGTGTTCGCCCAAGGCTTCGGTCGAAAAGGACTTCCCACCTTGTCCACCAGCTGAATCATCACCACCATCGGACAAGCCTTCGGGCATGACGAAAATTGCGCGGCCTATTGGTAACATCAGCCCCGGTGAAATGAGAAAGATTGAACGAAGTACCTACCAAAAGCATTCTCATCCGTCGCAAGACGCGCCACGGCTTCCACAACATGTTCGGCAGAGGCAATTGGAATACCGAGCTGTTTCAGCACGGGGATAGCATCTCCGGTCATGGGGGTCTCAACGTAGAACGGTGCCACAGCATTAAGCCGCACGTTCATACCAGCAAGCTGTTTTCGAAAACCGCGAAGAAGACCGCGAACGCCGAACTTGGTCGTGGTGTACTCGACCGAGCTCTCGGCGCCGCAATACCCGGCCAACGAGCCAATGAGCACGATGCTCTTCGCGGGCGTCGGACAGGGGTTGTTGTGCAGGCCAAATGCATACCTTGCAACGAGCAGTGTGCCGATGTACACGCCGGTAAGGTTGACTCCGATCAAGCGTCCTGTGAGATCGGGAGGCGGTGTCGTCAAGTTTGCCAGTTCACTGGGAGGCGCGGGGGAGACTAGTGTCGGTGGGCCGAGCAAGCCGGCGCATGGCACGTAGATGTCGACTTCGTTGCGTGGCAGGAAGTCCAGTGCGGTGCGGAGGAAGGCGACTTGAGATGAGAACGACGAGACATCGACGTGGACAAATTTGATTCTTTGACATTTTCAGCAAAGGATGTTTCTTTCTTTGGAATTCAACCACTCAACCAACAAACATACTTTGCTTTGCCAGAAAGCTCCTTTTCCAGAGCAGCCCCTAGATTGTCCTGGACATCTCCAACCACGATGTTGGCACCGTTTTCAGCAAACATCTGCACCATGGCTTTGCCGAGGCCAGATACCCCTCCTGTGATGAGAACATTACGATCTCGAAGGGCAGAAAAGTTAATTGCTGTCTTCAGGTCAACCGGTCCAGTGCCAGGCATCTTGAACAAATATAGTAACTGTGTCGGAGTTCAAGAATTGCAACGTCAGGGATCAATGAGCATAAGGCGAAGGATACAAATACCGCAGTTTTGTTTCTTCTGTGTTTACTCCCTTCGTATTTGTATTTGCGGGGAAAACGGACCACGTTTGAGTTTCAGCTGCCTCCGCAGATACAGCCGACAGGTATGTGCCTTTGGACCGTTCGGCGTTCGCGATCGCTAAAGGGCGGCGGGGATCCAAGACCAGATTAGGCCTGAAAGAAGCAGAGTCATAAGTGGCCATTGAGCCAGAGTCTACCGGGAAATCGCACGAATCAAGAAGCAAGCCACCCAAATTTTTGTCCTCGGATACGCGTGTGCTGTGCGCTCAACCAAGGCTCATCCGGATAGAACTGTCAGGTCATGTAGCAGCTGCCACAGGGTCCGTAGGCAGTCGACAGCAATGCCGACTGTGTAACCCGCGATGTACTACTGCTTGCGCGACAAGAGGTAACAATTGGGGTGGCCGACTTGAATAACCTGGGTCAGGCGGCGTATCTTGAATCTCGTCGCAAGAAGTAATGTAATGACAGAGGAGATTTGCAATTCCCGTGCTCGGTTCGTATCTGTTGTGTTTCCACACGACACATGGTCAGAAGACGCTGCGTCTCGGTGACAAAGTAATCTGATGACGTTTGCTTGTATGTCCAGGAAAAGTATCACCTTCGAAATAGTCGATGAGTGTCGTATCCGTATGCTCAAATCATGTATCACGTGATGCCAACCCTCGGCGAAGAACGATCACGAGGCTGACGAGGTCAATGAGGTGATTGGCCAATTGGGAAATGGCTGCAGCCTCGTGTACATCGAGCTGTTTCGTCATTGCACCGTCACTCTGTATAGACGCGTGCATCAGAATGGCTCGTCCTTCGATATTTCAAGTATTGTTTCGTGTCTGTAAAAGACCTTAGTATCGACCGATCGATTAATTTTGGCTAGAGACTCGAAAACGAACCCTGTGACGGGTCTATTGTCCAGCACCTTCTTTCCACTTCGGTCATTTTCCATTCAGGATTCAGGATCCGATACCGACGCTTTTAATAGAGCTTGGACGAATCTCAGATCTGGCCAACTCTTCATCGCCAGCAACTAGATTTCTCCACCTCCAGGCACACTTGAGACTTGACCAATCCTTAAAAACCGTCCACCATGTTCGGTGCGTTCGTCCCGGCACGCCCGCTCATCCCCGAGCTAACGACCGTCTCGCCAAACCAATTCGCCATCTCGATCCCCACACAGCCACAGTTCCACAATATCGGGGTGTTCCTGCATCCAAACCAGCAGCTGCCCGTAGACACCGCCGCGGGAGTCTACATGCAACTCCCCGGCGAACAGGGGTTCAAATTCTTAGGCGCCATTGGCAACGAGAAGCCCTCTGCACTGTTCAAGGTGAACATCCCTGAGTCTCAAGGCGCCGTTGGAGAAATCAACATCGGCATATCGGTTGAGCCGGTCCAGAACATTCAGATCCAGTTGGAAAACCTCAAGCAACAGAGCTCAGGTTCGACGTCAACCGCCGTCGCGAAGCGACCACCAGACACGAGAGTCTTGGCCCAGAGGATCATTCAGAATGCTTACAATTTTACAGCCAGCTTTGCGGGTAATCTGGCAAATGGGGTCGAGGTCGTACCCCTGAAGAGCTTTCAGGACTGGTGGACCAAGTTTGAGAGGAAAGTCCAGAATGATCCGAGCTTCCTCGAGAGAGATGTGGATTAGGACTATCATTCGGGGTGGTGGACAGTTGCTTTGAGTGGACCAACACCCAGTACGAAGTCTACGAGTTTTGCAAAGAATACCCAGAACGTATTCTGTTCGTAGCCATACCGAATACTGCAAGTCTGGTCAAGATATTGCCAGTTTTAAGCCAGGCAGGATTGCACCACGGAATGACTCGGCACAAATGCATACTAAGAGCTCAGCAGCTCCTTATTGTCCCTAGATATCCGGGCTGTCTTGTTTATATTCCCGCGCCTCAAACCAACGCCTCCACCATAATTGACCGTATCAGCAAACGCCACCAAGAGACATGCTCACCACGGCATATCCAACATCTCCTGCTTGGACCAATACCGCCTCATATTCTCCGCACCCAGATCTCTGACCTCATCATCGAGATGCTGCCAAAGCACCTCTCCAAACCCATCCATGACGTCCTTCATCTCGGGCAGACGCAACTCCGTCTCGCCCGCCAGGCATTTCTCCAAATACTCCTCGAGCCGGTCGAGACCCTCGTGGATCAACGCATGCTGGCCGATCAGGTGTTCGTCTGCCTTGAAGCGAGGCATGCGCTCCGCCAGCGGCGGATACATCTCCTGCTCCTCGATCATGTGGTGCATGGTGATGGCTCGGCACAAGCCGAGCCCTTGGTGGATGAATGTCCGCAGCGACATGCCTGCAGGTCGTGTACCTGTGTCGCATGTCTGGTACAGCATGTTCCATGTTTGACGGAAGTGGTTATGCTATTTTTCGGCAAGGAAGAGGTGTCTGAATCAGCTGGAGATCTTAACACACAGAGGGGAGCTCGACCCCAGGAGAAAGAAACATACATATCTATCCATGAGCGCGGCAAGACGGTTGAAAGTGTGAAAATCCTGCATCGACAGTTTGGGCAATTGAGGCTGCTGCTGCGCTTGATCCTCTCCCGCCGCCGGGACCCCTGTTGCTGCCGCTGCCGCTGTCGCTGTCGACGTTGACGTTGACGACACCAACGCCGGCTCCGGCTCCGGCTCCGGCCCTGGAGAAGCCATGCTGAGTTGGTGCTGCGAGGAGAACCCTCGACTCCGAATGCAACGGAATGTTCTCAGTGGGATGTGCAGCCGTATGATCTTCTTCCACATGTAAGACCACGCCACACCACACCACCTAACGCCACACTAGACCCTAATCCCACGCCTGGCTGTGCCTGAGAAAGATAAAAGGCAGACTAGGTTTTCGTGGGCCTGGGAACCTTTGCGTCTCCTGTCGTTGTAGGTATGTATCTCGTTGGGCGGTTCAAATGCTGTAGATGTATATCACTTTGGAACTTTGGCCTTTCAGGTCGAGCTGAGGTGAATTATCAGTGTGTAAGATTAAGGGTCGACAAATTCTTTTTATATCTAGTATGATTGGAGCGATTCTCTTTTTTCGTCTAGACCGATGGAGCATCAAGTCCATACCGGAAGTTGAATTATCACCTAGTCATGTGATCTAAGTAGGCTCTCGGACGAGAAGATGCTTCGGAGGACGGGTCAAGGACGTCATAGCACAATTGGCGTTCCACTAGCTAGGTGACCAGCAAATCTACCCAAGCACATGAAATCATCGGCCTATTGGTCACAAATATATAAGGGGAGGGAAGTGAGGAAGTGACAGATCATGTTTTGCAATGTTTTTTTCGATATCGCTGGGATATTCATATCTCATTAACATGTACACTACGAAAGGCTTTCAACCAGTGCCACTTTGTGCTCAACTGCACGTCGCTGATAGCAACCTCAAGATGTGCACCATAGGAAATAAGGTGTCCTTTGTACATGTGGGTGACAATCTCAGGTGGATACTTGTTTCACTTTTTACAATTTCAAACTCGTACACAACATCTAGCCGAAGAGAGCACCGCCAATGCGAACTCTGACGGACTTGACTTGAGTATAGTTGGACAGAGCATATTTGCCAAGTTCGCGACCAATTCCGGATTCCTTGAATCCACCGAAGGGAACTTGGTAGCTGAGCATGTTGTAGTTGTTGACCCAGACGGTACCAGCCTTGAGGCTGTTGGCAACGCGGATGGCAGTGTTGAGGTTGGTGGTGTGCACAGCGGCGGCAAGACCGTATGTGGTTTCATTACCAGCCTTGATGACATCCTCCTCGGTCTCGAACTTGCTGATGGCGCATACGGGTCCGAAGATCTCTTCTTGCATGATCTTCATGTCCTCGCTGACGTTGGAGAAGATGGTGGGTTGAATGAAATAACCCTCATTTCCGTGTCGCTCTCCACCGGTCTCAACCTTGGCACCGGCTTCCTTTCCAGACTGAATGTAGTTCATGATGCGATCAAACTGGAGCTTGCTGACCTGGGGGCCTTGGAAGGTGTCAGCCTTGAATGGGTCACCAACAACGTTCTTGGCGGTGCGAGCCTTGAATGCCTCGATGAACTTGTCGTAGATACCAGATTGGACGTAGATTCTGGAACCGGCACAGCAGCACTGTCCGTGGTTGAAAAAGATACCGAAGTTGACCCACGAGATGGCGTTGTCAATGTCAGCATCGTTGAAGACAATGTTGGGTGACTTGCCACCGAGCTCGAGAGTGACTTTCTTCAGGTTGGACTTGGCGGCAGCTTGGAGGATAGTTCGGCCAACGACGGTTGAGCCAGTGAAGGCAACCTTGTCAATATCCATGTGAGAGGCAATGGCAGCACCAGCGGTCTTGCCAAATCCGGAAAGGATGTTGACGACACCAGCGGGGATACCAGCCTTCTCAACAAGAGTGGCGGCAAACAGGCCTGAAAGTGGGGTTTGTTCGGCGGTCTTCAAGACGACAGTGTTACCGGTGGCCAAGGCAGGGCCGATCTTCCATGCCCACATGAGAAGAGGGAAGTTCCATGGAATGATCTGACCGCAAACACCGACGGCTTCGTGTCTTGTGTAGTTGAAAGTCTCTGGATCTGTGTCGATGGTCTTTCCGTGAATCTTATCAGCCCATCCACCATAATATCTCAGGCAGCCAGACGAGAGCTGGACGTCAACCTTGGCCATTGAGAGGGCCTTGCCGTTGTCGAGCGCCTCGATAGCGGCGAGTGTGTCAGAGTATTCATCGAAGAGATCGGCCAACTTGGTCAACAAGGTGCCTCGGGTAGAGGGGAGAGTCTGGGACCAAACGCCATTGAAGGCTTTTCGGGCGGCTTTGACGGCTAGGTCGACATCTGGGCGGCAGGTTATTAGCATGAGGATTCTGCACAGAACTATGGTGAAGGTCGGCATTCTTTACTCACCCTCTGGACCGGCCTCGTGGACGGAGATGATGGGCTTCTCAGTGGCGGGGTTGATGGTCTCAAAGGTCTTGCCTTCGGTGCCCTTTACCCACTTGCCATCAATGTACAAGCCAATGGGTTGCTCGTAGGTGATGCTTGGGGTCTCGATCTTCTGTGTCAAAGACATGGTTGTGGTGTATATGATGTGAAGTGGTAGAATTGGGTATCGCAAAAGGGACAGGATAAGGAGATTGTGGAAGGGGAGAGAGATCAAGACGCAGAGGATGATCCGAGGGCAAGAGGGATCTAAATATGAAATCTCTTTGGGCGGGGAAAGGAAAGTTGGTGGGCGAGTGTGTTCGAAATGATATCCACCTTGTTGGTTTCGTCTGCCATTACACCGAGAGAGGGAACATGGGGGGGCAACGATCACTAGGCCGAACGGCAAAGCTCAGATGGACTTTTTTGGAGTAAGGGCGCATCGATTCCGTCAGACCTGGAGGTTGAAATGACATGATTGGACCCCTCTGGAAGTCTCAGGGACTGCGGGGTTGGTGGAGAGGCATTGAGGGCGTCAGAGAGGGTGTGAAATGTCAGACAACAGCGGGAACATGTCTAGAATCGTTCGAGTGGACCAAAGGATGAGCAGGTAGGATCGGAAGCCGAGTCGACTGGTCGACTGGTCGAATGGTCAAATGGTCAAATGGTAAATTGGTCTAACGATTACATTGACACTTGAGGACGTGGTATAGTTTGATGGATGATGACCATGACCATGGACGACCTCGACCGGATCTTTTCGAAGTGGATCTGTGCGCAAGAAGAAATTGAGCAGATGTTTTGGTCCACCAGAGGAGGAAGGAGAGACTCAAGTGCCTGAAGTGCCTGAAGTGCCTAAGGTGCCTGACACGCGAGGGCGAAAACCACCTCCACCTGCGCCGTTCCTTCCCTCTCCCTCCCTCTCCCTCTCCCACTCCCCCGCGCTCTCCATATCTCCTTCCCTTAGTTGCCTGAGGTATCTTACTACCGAATCTCATGCGGAAGGCACTATCTATCGTACGGGTACCGAGGAAGGAACCATGGAGGACAGAGTAGGCACTAGTTGTGGCTTCCCTGATCCTACCAGTTTTGTATCTACCAACCCAGTCGCTTAGGACCGCCACGCATGTGACCTGCTGTGCCTCGCGGTCCATGGTCCGTGGCAAACCTCGCGGATATGAGGGGTACACAACTGACACCCACGAACTTGACAATTCGAATGATTGTTAATATTATTGACTGTGCATCCTTCATCTCATTGCTCAGGTATCGAGCCTTTGGACCAACTACTCCCACAGGGTCCCCAGAGTCTGACTTGCGTCTACTTCCCCACCGGGCCAGAACTTGCAAGCTTTCCTCTCGGAATCTTTATTCTGCTGTCCTCTGTACACACTCGCCGCTCAACCGCAAGCGGGAAAAGATCTGATTGGTCTGTACTAGCATAGTAAGTACCCCCTATGCGCACCTTTCCCACTAACTCATGACGGTATATCCGCCTTCTAGAGACGAACCGGTCCCGCGACACACTTGAACATTACTTCACTTTTCTTTCGCTGCATCATGTCTGTTCTGGCGCGTTTGATCTCCGTGTGCCCCTGCTACATACCAATGCCACTGCGTGCAGATTCTAGCAGACGGACGACAGCATCTCCGACCCTGGAGTGAAACAAAGAAACCCATTGGCCCCCGCCGGCGCAAGTATTTCTAATACGCACTAAATCTCGGTCTAACCCAATATGGTATATCCGCATTGTTCAGGAAGGAACCGACAAGATGGAAATTCTAATCAAAGCAAAACACAGCCAGGGTGGCCGCGGGTGGCGTTCGATCAGCATTCTGTCTACCTCCCTACCCACGTACCTATGGCGTAGACCCGAGTAGATTTGCCCATGTCAGAGAATCAAATGCAGGGACATGTCGAGGGTCGATAGGTAGTCAGCTTTCTGTAACGATTTTCGCAACCAGATTTCGGGAACATGGATACTAGATATCCGCAAAACACGGGCTCATGTTGGACCGATTGAAGAGGCGCATTACCGACTACCGAGTACCTACACCTCCTTGGCTCCTTCATCAGGTTGTCGGGTCGGAACCCGTCATTGACGCCTGAACGATTCATGAATAGGTCTGATGTGATTTGGGTCCTTGGATCTGACTCCCAGCATCTACCACCACTGCATTCAGGCCTGGACTTTTGTGCAGATCAGATCAGCTGTACGCCCGTACTAAATAACGTACGGCTGACGGGCCGGGGATGTCAATGCGAATGTGAACGTGAATATTATTGTCTTGGGGAAAATGGGAATGAGGGGCAACGCCATCCCGTGCACCCTAGTCCCTCATCCCAATCATCCATGGACTCATCCTGTAATCCATTATGTTTCCCAAGGCTATTCTCAGCTATGGTTTACCTTCCTCCATACTTAATTTATTGTAGTACCTACCACAGCCCCGAGTCTTACGTGGTCCAAGGTACAAATGTGGGTTTGGACAACCTAAATTGATTACTGTTCCGGACAACGTGGAGGCTACTCCCAGAGAATCACACTTGATGATATCTTCGGCAGAATACCCGCCGACGATCAATACGAGCCAAGTGCGATCTAGAATGACAAGATTTTGATCTCGATGTCCCGATACAGTCGATCGTTTCTTTGCAGTAATTTTGTCCCCCGCTAGCCACTACCTAGGCACTAGGTAGGCGCCCACCGCACCCTGCCAAGAACTGCTCGGATCATTATACATCCGGGAATCCAAGGATTGTTAATTTGCACTCATGAAGGAATATGTCAGGTTGCGAAACCAACCGAGGTGTCTTGTGTAGTTGTCGCTTGTGATTGAGACAGGATGATACACTGTAGATCGGTAGTTGGCGGAGAACAGGAACAACCCACATTGCATCTGAGACTTGATTCAATGGACAATAAACAATGCGATGTGGGGTAGAGGAAGAGTGCTCTCGGCAAACCTGGGAACCGGCGGCTGCGCACGGCACCGGACGAGGAGACTGTCACAAGATCACGTGAACCAGCTTCAAATTCAACTATATATTCAACAAACCAAGTCTTGGCATCTGGCTGTCGTGGTCATAATTAGAGAAGGTCATTCATTTGAGCCTTGGGCGTCGCTTCACATTCCACTTGTTCATGTGTGCCTTGCTCGGAGTTTTGGGTCGTTCTTCGTACTCGTGTGTGTAAACCACGATCGCTACGGAACGCTAAGCAATGGAGATGACCCTTGAGGGAAGCAATTCTGCAGAGACATTTCCACCCAAGATTGGCGATGTGAGATGACACCATGGCAAGATAATCGAAGTTTCGGGCTCTTCGAATGATCGACTTTTTTGCCTTTCCTGGGAAAAGAAAAGAGAAAAGAGAAAAGAGAAATATTGTTCTTTTTGTATCTACCGAGTATATGATACTGGTTTATTTATATCTTTTTCGTCGTCACCGTACCCTTGTTCGAGCTCGAACACTAATATTTACTTTTTCCATTTTTGTTTGCCCTGGGAAACAAACTACTCTCCAGCACCTACTAGCCTTTTTCTTTGCAGTGACTAACAAGTAATTACTTTCGATTATCACAACTCAGAGATTTCAACGACACAAAGCTTTGCTTGATGTCAATACCATCCTCCTTCTTGCACAAACCACAACAATACCGTCATGTCATTGTCAATCTTCGGCATGCCCAAGGATTATCTATCCATGGTCTGATGCACCCTGAACATCAACAAACTGACATATCAATGCATTTACTCAATCGTGTTGGGTTGGTACACTCGAGTCAAACGACGATGTTGGACACCTATGAATAGCATCACAGACAAACTACGAAATCTCACAAAACACAGTCCCTATCTTGCCCACGCTTGCCCCAGCTTTGGCCATCTTCTCCCCGTGCGCCGACTTGATGTCTCCCATGATTGGTCCAGCGGATACAGACTGCTCCTCACCTGGTGACTAACTCGTTTGGTCTAAGCAAGGTGAGAAGGCATAAATATGCAACCTAGACAAACAGACCATTCTCACCCTCCCACCATATCCTCGCCAAGTCAGCAGCAGTCGAACTGTCCAAGGCCCTCCGGTGACTCTCCACATTCACAATATCAACACTCGGAATTGACAGAACCGTCCCTCCGCCAGCCCTCCGCATCAAGAGCCGCCTATCGCAATGGTCAAATTTCACGACTCGATCAGCGAAGACCTGCAAGAATGGGCCATGAAACAGGCTGTATTCTTCGTGGCCTCGGCGCCCCTCCGAGGAGCACACGTCAACATCTCACCCAAGGGCCTGCCGTCGTCGTCATTCTCCATCCTCAATCCTAATCTGTGCGCCTACGTCGACGCCACCGGTTCCGGCATCGAGACTATCAGCCACATCCAGGAGAATGGACGCTGCACCGTCATGTTTTGTTCCTTCGACACTAGTCCGCGAATCATGCGGTTCTTCTGCAAAGGCAGGGTTGTGGCCTGGAACGACCCTGAATTCGACGGCTGGTTGAAACGAATGGGTGGATTGAGTGTCACTGGTGCCAGGGCTGTGATAGTCCTGGATGTGTTCAAGGTACGTCCGTTCAATATAGCCACGTTCTAGCCCTGGCCGTTTCCCAACCATCTCCCCATCTAATCCCATGGCCATAATCAAGCCAAAACCTCAACCCAAATCCTCTAACAAAAGTAACCAGGCGCAAACATCATGTGGTTTCGCAGTGCCCTACCTCTCCACCAAGCCCGACCCGAAAAACCCGCGCAAGGAAATCGCCTACCTCGAAGACCGCGAGACTCTCGGCCACTGGGCCGGCAAGCAAATCGAGCAAGGCGTCATGAACAAGTACCGCGCCGAATGGAACCGACGATCTCTCGACGGCCTTCCCGGGCTGCGCATCGCCCGCCAGGAATTCGGCGAGAATTTGCTCTTGGGCGATGTCAAGGCCCGTGTCTCCAAGACCGGTGCTGTCGCTGGTGGGAATCTGGTTGTGCTTTTGCTTCTGTTGATTTTGACTGCCGTGGTATCGTCGCTCTTGACGGTGGCTGGGTTGTATTTCTTTGATTTGACTACTTTCCCCTCAGCGCGTGGCAGGGCCGTCTGGGGGTTTGATCTGTGAAGAAATAGATCTTTGCGTCTATTTAGACAGACATACGGATGGATAAGACAAGATTACATTTTGACGATCCCTTGTCTGTCATGAATGGGACAGTACGAGTTTGCCTTTGGTGACTAGCTAGATTTTGTAAGCGTTCTGTCGCGGCGGGTATGAGCGCAAATTGTTTTGTAACCAGATGCGGTGTGACGTTCTCCATCTCGATATATGCGTATGTGTATCTTCCTTATCGCGAGACACGTCAGACATGATGAGGACGACAAATCGACAATGTCTCGCTAGCCGGCGCCGTATGCTCCAGCACCCGGAACCAGCACTGTCTGTCCATTATCTATCCCAGAAATCTATACATCTAAGGCAAGCTCTTCGCAGCATAGTTTGATTAAATTCTTCTTGGAATGTAGATCCGAACCCACGCACTGTAACACGGCACCACACCGCACCAGTCCAAATATCTGCCATGCACACAGATGGTCAACCATAACAAGGCCCCCTCTCCAACTGCCTTTCCACTTCCACCAAATCACCTCAACGACAACAATCGCCATCGACGACCAAAACACTCCTATTCTTCTCCTGCGTGCTGACCGCAACATCGATTGCGGGATTCGCGGTGAAGAAATTGACCGGTTTCAGCCCCACGGTCATCTTCTCGCACGGCATGACGGGCCAGTCCTCGACGCGCGGGTTGTGCGTTGAGCCGAATGTGTGCCAGATGACGATGTCTTGGTTGCGGACACTCGTTTCCGAACCGGATGTGGGCTCGCTGGGATTATTGCTGGAGGCATCGGTGCCGTTTTGCAGCTCGTTTTGATGCTGGTTTTGTTGCTGTTCTTGCTTCTCTCTCCTGCTGGCAATCCACGACGCGATACCCTGTCCGCCTAGAGATTGCATGGTATGGTGGCCCGAAGCGAACAGCTCGTCGTCGTGGTAGCGCGTGACCCAGACGGCGTGTGCGCCGTACTCGGAGCGACGTGCGTGGAACGACGACGGGTGCGCGAGCAGGAGCTGGCTGTAGTACGGGACGAGTTTGTAGCCGACAGGCCCGTTAGTGACGGGGTTGATGACGTCTTCGTTGATGATCTTGAAGACGCGGTTGGTCGTGTGGTCGAGATCATGACCGGATTCGGCGGGCACGATTTGCGATGTCGTCGTGTATCCGATGCCGAAGGGGTTGTGAACGGTAGGGTCGTCGAGTGGCATAGGATGGGATTCTTCGATGACAAGCGAGTTCTTCGTCCCTGCGATGGCTGGGTCAATACGCAGCGAGAACAGATGTTGGTGGTACGGGGCCATTACGCCCGGTGCCACGGTTGTGCCGAAGGGGACTTTGTCGCCGATGTTGATCGGGACAGTGGATACGATCCCTGTGGCGCGCACTTCGTAGTGTAGCGAGGCGTCTTGGCCGAGTTGGAAGGCGAAGATGTATTCGTAGTTTGACACGGTGATGATGGTCTGCAGGACGAGGATGCGCGAGCGCGTCACGACGGCGTTGTTGGTGCGGAAGTTGGTGTGTTTCCATAGGATGCCGTCGTCGACTTCATGGCAGCATACGGCGTTGGGGATCTTAATTGGCGTCCCGTCGCTGGTCGTGTGCCAGCCGTCGAAATACTTGATATGGCCTAGACAATCGCAACCGAGCTGGAGGTTGTTGGCGTTGACACCGGCGCCGTCGTTGCCGAGATCAAAGGCTGCTTTGCGATTGTAGGGCAGTCTTCCATCGCCATAGGGGACAAACATCTCAGAAAGTGATAGTCGGTAGAACAGGCTGCGACCTGCATATCTAACGTCGTGCAATGTTAGACCTTCACGATAATTGAAACCGACCCGAAAAGTCCATTTCTCCCAAGACAGAAGATTGCCGTCCAGGCTGAAAGATGGGCCTTCGGGTTGAGAGACATGATATGGTTTTGTCGTCGAACGGTGGTTGTCGACGAGATCCGGGTGGTATTCGATGCTGGAATCATGAATCTTCCGTCGATCGAAAGGGGTTGCCTTGTCGCTTATCTCATTCGATGTACCTTGAGGGAGATAGTAGATCTTGAGCACTCGAGCATCACCTGACATTTCTACGCACAAGTCCAACGGGTAAGCATAATGGTTCGCGTCGGGGTGGCTGATGAGTTGCATGTAAAAGTAACACTGTCACAGATAAGTCTACCAAGCAGACAACGGGGAGAAACATTGCCTACCATGGTGATTTTCTGCTTCATATCGTTGACGCCATCTGTGGCATAAGTCCACGGTTCGATTTTGATAATGGCACCTTCTGGAAGCTGCAGATCATTGATTGCCGACTGCACAGCGGGATCAGCCAGACAAGCCTTCTCCGTCTTCTGCATGTCAGTGGCGTCCACATGCGGATGTGATCCTGTGAGTTTCTCCTTCTGCACAACATCGCCAGAGTCAACATCAACCTTGAGTTGGTAGAAATTGTCACTGTTGCGTGGTCCCAAGAAGACTTGGACCATGGCAAGACGTGGTGGTGTATTCAGTTGATTATTGCCATTGTGCTCGGCTTCCAGATAAACTGCAAGGTCAGCCTTTGCAGGCTCTGAAAGCGTGATGACTCGAAAGTAGGCGTCTAGATCTGGAAATGCTGATCGGACATGGTTGGCAGTCTGATGGTCATCTATATATTGCTTGCAAGTGTACTCCTGTGGCCACTTACGATGGTGATCTCTTGCGGAGTGAGAGGATCCAGAGGATGACGCTTGCTCTGAGTGATTGTCATGCTGAAGTCTTCAGGAACACTCGTGATGGGTCGAAATTATGTGGAAGAATCTTCTGATACAATGACCGAGTACTGCTGAATACCTCCAAACTGCTGTAACAGAGGCGGAATATACTAAAAGATAGAGAATAATCAAGGTAAGAAAGCTTGACTTCTTATAACAGAAAACGACTGCAAAGTAGGTTAGTTTCTCAACGCCTTGTGACAGAACATCTCGACGCAAAGGGAAGGATGAGGATATAAGAAGTCCAGAATCATCGCAAAGGTTAGGTCGAGGCGAGGTAAGTTCTTGACCAATTCGGAGGTATCCGCAAGTACACTTTTCATGAGCCAATCATGAACCGGATTTCAGCGTCTCTCTGTTGGAAATACATTAGCCCAGGAGACGTTGGACGATTGCGGAGGACTGTTTCGAATCTTCGACATCTGGATATGGAGGAAACTCTACAAGTCAAGTCCAACCTGGGGGAGGAATGGTCGCTGGGACGCCCTATTTCGTGCTGAAAATCAAATTTGGAGACGATCACCAACATCTACAATTCGGACAATCGAGAATCCCGATCAAACCATAACGGAGGGCTGATAAACTCATGGAATCCAAAATAACTGGATAGTTAATCGCGACGGAAGACCTCGATACTGCAATGATCCGGTTACTGCCCGGGAAAGACTCAAACCCGGGCCGGCGCCAACAATGAAATGCTGATCACGTAGAATCCCATAAGTGACTTCATCATACCCTTTGCATATTAGTGGGAAAACATGATCGCAGCAGGGGTTGGGAACTGAGGTCCCGTCAAGGAGGCGTGAAATGACCAGAGATTTTGAACATTTTTTTATTGTGACCAAATCGACTGCAGGATCGATGGCGGTATTATATTCGGATCACGGCGTCCAACACGCCGAGGATGTTTTGGAACAGTGAAAAGCGCCTCCACACAGCGCTGATATACAACAGTCGTACAAAAAGAGGCGAGAGTCATTGGGATTGGGATTTTCGACCACCTGGCAGGAAACCCATTATCGATTACCTACCGATCCGAAGTATTTATTTCAAGTCCTCCCGAATTGTCTGTTGGTACACTTTATTTTCCAGTGTCATACACTATGGAGGAGGTGGCGCTTGATGTTGGTGGACATTCGTAGCAATTGCAGCTCGACGGGGTTCTACTCGACGCCAGGTCCGTCGGATGGAGATCCTTCACGTCCGGCACCAAATGATCCAACATTCAGATTCTTGTCTTGAGCAACCATTTGAGCGAGGATCTCGAGGATTTCTTTGGGAACAGTGGTGTCGTAAATGCCGATTAGTGATGTGGGTTCAGGGTAGACTTTGAGGCCTTTGTAGAAGCAGAGCGCAGCGGCAACAGGATCGGAACCTGGAACTCGTCAGAAATGTGTGGGAAATCTTCCAGCTTTCCAATACGTACCATCGCCAGCCAGTGTCTCACCCTGGGCTATTTGTTGCATGAAGAAAGCTTCCCTCTCCTCAATGTCGGTGGGGAAACCTTCCTCGATAGCTTCCTGGACAGCTCTCTTGATTTCTTCCCGTTGTTGTTTCCCCTGAATCTCGGCCTCTTCTTTAGCTACTCTCGCCTGTCTTTTGGATTCTCGTTTCAGGGCCCTGCGGAAATTGACATCGTTTCTTCGCTTGTAATCGAAATAAGCTGCATATGCTGCTAAAAGTCAGTCCTGAATACACCTACAGAAGAGGGCAGTGTCGGGAATCATGCTGTACCAATGGCGCCAGTCAAAACTGTCCCGATTGATATCGTGACAACGGTCGATGTCTGGACCATGATGGCAGATGGCTCAATGCGAAGTGATGCTTTCGACCCGACGTAATTTTCTGCGGTTGCAGGATGTAAAATCTAAGTGACCTGCGACTCGGCGAGGGTTCAGAAGATCGAAAGCTGATGGCCCGGAAGCGTTGTGGTGATGGTGGGAATAAAGTCAAATCAATGATGCAGCTTTTTGTGAAATTTCCAGGGAACGAATCTGGAAAGGCACGGGCAACAGGCGACGGGCGACGGGCACGGGATGATTACGAGGGATGGTTGCTGTACGGAGGAGAAGAAAGCAACAAGAAAATAACCACAGCCACAGCCACAGCCACAGCCACCGAGGCTGCAAGCTTCAAGTCTTGGCACTACCACCTTCCTTACACATGCATCGCCCGTGATCGCCAAACCCCTTTATATATACTTGCATTTCTCGACTTTTGCATCGGCATTACAATCCACCAGCGCTCTTGTCCTAAGCCCACCACTCCTCTTGCAGACTTTCCATAAACTTGACATCTACATTGATAAAGCTTTTCCAAAAATCAATCTCCAACCTCCATGGTTGTGTCTGTACAGCGAAAGTCGCTCCAGCGGTCAATTTGATCAACTCGTCTTCGTCGCAACCCATAACCAAGATGACATCCTTCCTGTGTCGGACCTTGTACTTGTCCTTGCCGAGTGCTCTGTACACAGGATCCAGCCGCATCCCCACATTCTTATGCGTGCTGAATTCCGAATATGGCATGTCTTTCGGAATGAATTTCCACTCCCAGCATCTGCCTATTGCGTCTTTGAAAGAAGTCCCGTACCGATTGTCATAGCCGATCATGAAGGGGTAGAAATGTGGCGCCGACCAAATTCGAAGGAGTGAGTATCTGGCCTTAGGATTTGTGCTTGCGAAGCGCTCGGCTTCTTGTCGCAAGGAAGAGATTGTGATGTCGTAGGGATTGACCATTGTTGGTGGTATATTTAGATCGGCCATAAATTTGCGGAAGTCGAAGAACAAGTCCAACGGTCTGTCACCCTCTTTCGCTGCGAAGGCAGAACCAGCAATCCCACCCTCTGGGACGTATGATACGCCGATCAACCCGTTGTGGAAGACTACACAAAATGAGCCTGTCAGTAAGTCTCCACACGATAATACAAAGCATTCTTACACTGTGCAATCTTCGGTCGCATGACGAGGTCCCATTCTAGAGGAAGCAGGTTGTCTTGATTATCATGAGAACATAATGCGGCAGCTTTTCGCGCCTTCTTCAGTTCTGCGTAGAAAGAAATATCTCGGAAGCGAGTGCTTTGGAAGCCTCGCCGATCCGGCAAGTGACGTCTTCGTTCTTCAGCATCAAACAATGTCGATGTCGCATATCTCGAGCCTCGTTTAGTCTTGAGAAACCGCGATCCAAGCTGGCTGTACAGTGCTACTATTGCATAAGCACGACGGGCGTCCTTCATGACCCTCAAATGGGTCTCAGGGTGGTAGTTGAGGAACTTCAGCAAGTGAGCACATGGTAGTAGCAGGTCGGTTGACATGTTGATATCCTTCTCAGCATCCGCACGAAGTGCCAGATAGATTTGCCACTTTTCTTGTGCGCCAGGTTCGAAGTCGCATTTGTGCCATGTTTGTTTGAAGACTGCACAGTTTTAGTCCGTATATCTGCGCATAGGCAACAATCTTTGACACTCACTGTTCGATTTCGACAAATCCATGTGTACCTGGAATTCATACTCGACATCGATATCGCGCTCCGGATGAGGGCTAAACGAACTTAGAACTCTGTCTGCTGCCTCCAGAGTCCTGTATCCGCCGAAAACAAATCTGGAGGAGTGAGCCATACCATACAAACAAGAAGTGACTGGTGCTCAGAAAAGACCAGACATCGAAGAGTACAAACCTTTCCAGCGGACCCTGATGAGCTACAGCCTGAGGCGCGCCTGAGACGTGCTCTGAATCCGTCTCCGACTGACTAGAGGTTAAATCTTCCCACGAGTCACCGTTGTCATCTTTCATTTCGTCATTGTGTTCGATTTTCGGTAAGCTTTTGGTTTTCAACTGTATTGCTTTCCTCTCAACATCGGAAGGAATCTCCTCGTCGGTGTCGATGCCGCCGATGAATCTCGCCAAAGTACTAGTGTCGATCTGTCCTTCTTCGAACCTTGTCAACTCATTCTCAATGGATTTGAATCTCCTCGAATCGTTTCCTTTGCTTGAGTCCTGCGGAAACAAGATGGCGTCCTCCAGCGCATCTGCCTCCGTATATGCCAAGGATCTGGGAACCTCGACTGATGATTCTCCCGTGGACGATATCCAACGAAAGGCAGTTGGCCTTTTGACATATCGTCCCATATGCTCGCGATTTCTTCACCCTTGACAATATCACGGACACGGCCAGTTTCGCATTCGATTGTCAAAGTCTTCAATATATGCGCCTCACCCGCCCAAGTGTCCAGAATATGGCAAACCCGACGTGCTTTACAAAGCATCTGTAGATCATCAGCTGGAATTCCATTGCTCAGGTTGTCAAACTAGTGAATGAGCTTACCTCAATCAAAGCAGCATAGAGTACCTCCCATGAACTTCCGGGGTCCGCAGTCCAAATATAGATATCGTAAAAATCTGTAAATCCAAGTCCATAGCTTCTTTTCTCGTCCATCTCTTCAAAGAAATCCTCGCCTACGTGTTGTAGTGTCTGCCAATGAGCTTCATCTGCTCGACGACCGAATCCAACCTGAACTCGTGCCAGCCAAAGTTCTGATTCAGGCGGTGATACAATGATCTTGCCTGTTTTACCATCTCTCACTAAGATCATGATTCTGGAAGCCTGCATAAAGCAATATTGTATGAACCGACGGCTTACCGGATCATTGCGCCTCATGTGGGCACAAACGTAATTGCGTACTTGGTAGATGACTTGACCCCTTTTCCCTTGACTGCGGAGATAGTTCGCCTGAGATGCTGCGTCCGCATCGTCGAAATTGTAATACGGAACGAATCCCTATGGCTGGTCAGTCTAGGCTGGGTAACACCGCAGCGTACCAAGATCATGCAAAGATGAGCAACTTCACTCACAAATCGTAACAGTTGAGATTTAACCATATTATCCACCCATTCTGCCCAGTGCGGTGAAGGAAAGTACACATGGCTTGCAAGTGTATTCAGCTCGGAGAACTCATCCCACGACTTACAGAGCTCTGCCGCTTTGTGAAGACTGCAGTCCTTCGCAATAATGCTGAAATGGAGCCAACCTTTTCTACTCATTGACCCCTCTTTAGGATAATTGTAAATAGTACGCCCACAAACCTTGACACGTACGTTGGCCTTTTTGAATACACCGGCGTCATTGACAACACCAAAGTCGATGCGCGTGCCAGGCTCGCTCTCGGTTTGTTTCATGCTTTCCTTGATAGCATCTCCAGGTGTCAGACCCTGTGCCTTCGCCACTTTCAATTGTTTCTCTCGTTTCGATCTCCATATCTCAGGAAGTGGGTGCTTGCGATTTTGAGTCTTCTTGACCACCGAGTACACGGGCTCTTCGTCGGTTTCGCCTTCGGATTCATCAGTATCAGATAAGGGATCCGACTCTTCATCATCGTCCCGGAAGAAATCGGCGCACGCATCCCGAATATCCTGGAGTTGAGGGTCTTCCAACTTCAGGCAAAGGTCACGAAGGTCTTGTGCCTTAACTTCCACATTACTAAGAAACTCGTCAACACTGTTTGCTTCCAGTGCTTGCGGCAACAACACCGCATTCTTCAGTAATATCCGACATAAGAGGAAGATCCGAATCTCAGCAATCTCACTTGTGAGTCTGGCAGCCTCCGCTGGCAGCATCCCGGGCATTCGATCACTGAGGAAAGGACCACTAGGGGTGCAGATTCTAATTTTGAAGTCTTTGGAACTTCCAATCTTAGTGCCTTGAACGAGACGATTCTGCAACTCCTGCTTGGTCTCCACGCGTGACATGTCTGGCTCTTGCTTAGTTTGCTTGCCGTGCTCGCCCGTCCTGACAATCCCAGCTTGAGAGAGTCCTGCATTTTCCGGTGCTGACTGAACCTCCGGTGTTGCTTCGCTAATCTTTTGCTGTGGTATCGCTTGCTTCTTACCCTTACCCTTTGCCTTTTTCTTCTTCTTCGGTGTTTGGGTTTTGCTGTTCTGGCTTTTCGAGCCTGGTTGGGAAGCGGCTCCTGTCGCAGCCTCTCCAGAAACTTCATCCAATTCGTTCGCTGGCTGAGATATCACAAGACCGATGTCGTTCTGACCAGACTCATCATTCCGTATCGTAAGATCGTTCAGAACATCTTCGACGCCTCCAGCATCCGAGGCGTCAAGCCAAAGGCAATATCTGATTAGCTTGACGTAAGTCTCACGCTCAATTTCGAGCACGTCCTCGATCGGATCCCAGTCTTCGCTCCCATCAAATTTACTGTTATTGTGAAGCTGATCCAAAAATTCTTGCTCTTTCCGAGCGTCTTCCTTCTCTCGAAGTTCACGCTTGAGTCGATCGAGCTCCTTGGCCTGTCGGCGAAAGAGGGCAGCCTCGCGTTTCAGTTTCTTTTCTTCCTTTTCTTGGGCCATGTTTTCCTCTTCTTGGCATGCCTTCGCCCATTTGAACCATTTACGCTTCTGGTTGGCGAGGTGAGATATACGAGCGGTGAATCGCTCCAAGGCAAGCCGCACTGTGCGTTTATCCGTAATCAGAGAATTAAGAAACTTTTCGTGGCCATAATCCATGGTCTGAGCATAAAAGTGTTCATGATGAACCTTTCTTGCTCTAATGACACGGTCCAACAGGCAGTACTTCATGTATAGATAATGATGCACCTCTCCAAGAACATCCTCATCCTCAGCATTGCTGAAATCTTCATTGGCTAGTTTCTTCCCACTGTTTGCCAGGTAGGATGGCGGCGCAGCAGAAAGATCATCAAGATGAGCGTTACGCTTCTTGTATCCCTTATAAAGACCTGCAAAACATGCCAGAGCCAGTCAGTGTCTATGTCAATCTGGAGCAGTCAGGCAAATTGTTGGGAAGTTCTCCAGGTTTCACGTTGATGTTGGAACGATATGGATATTGGTGGGACTTTTGCTTCCCAGTGCTCAGAACAGTGACATGCGTGTTCTGGGTGACTCGTTGGACAATGTGGGGTGACGTACCAAAGCACTGTTTGGCATGATAGCGACAGAACAGGGAGTCAAGAGACGTTGCCGGAGCCAGACATGGCTTCTTGTCTGAGAGGCTCAGGGCACTGCACTTGCGACCCTCAGGCGACACCTGGAACGGTTCGCCTCCGTGATTGTCCATCATCTCGAACCATCAAACGTACCCGTCAATCAGAGCTTTTGAAGACAATGAAAATCTGAAAATCGCTTGTTCAATTGCACGTGCGCGTTCGAAGTCGACTCCAATGAATGCAATGCACAATAATAGGGGTATTAAATATGACGTAAATGTATAGGGAACGCGTCGCGTATCTAAATGACTGATTAGGTCTAGTGCGGCGCATTTCGTGAGAGAGCCGTTGGTTGTGTCACCTGACATGAATATCTCTCAGGTTTTTGTCCCGTGCCCTTGCCAAAGTCCTGGGCCGCCTTCGAGAAGTTTTACAGCTTACACGTCGCTCAGCTGCTTGAGAAAGCACGAGTCTCAAAACCCGGATCGTTGCTGGTCCCAAGAATTCGGAATACCAACCTTGGAGCAGGCCTAATTGCCCTCTGAGCAGGTTAGAAGCAGTCACACATCCTTAGTCTCATTCAATACCGGTCGTATCCTCGCACTCTCCATAATTACTCACTAGCATATTTGTGATGGGCAGCTGCAGTAGGACAACTGTCGACCTTTAAACCATATTCAAATCCTCCATTGATGTCCACAAATGCCCAGCGCCGAGAAAGCGTCTCTTAGTCAAGAATACTTTGCGGCCACGTGGTTATGAAGACTAAATATCCACTTGAAAACTTACCACAGGGACCAGCAGAATTCTGAGTGGGCGTGATGAATAGGAGACAAAGGTGTAGAAGTGTGGATGCTCTGCAACGCGCCTGCTTCGATCCACATCTTAGATCGGTTCGACGGTCACCATGTCCATTTCTGGCCATAAGCTCCTTCTGCAGAATAAAGTTCTGCTGAAAAATGAAATCAATCCACGCTTAAGAGTGGTAGGCTCACCTGATCAATACTTGCTGAAACGATTAGGGCGTAAGCATTTCGAAAGAATCGACCGGTGATGCGTTCCCCAAGGGCTCGAAAGCCGTTGCTATTGCCGAAACTGAAATGTGCGCATGTAAGTTGCTTGATCCCTTTCTCGGTGATGCCTATGATGGTCGATCATGTGGTGGCTGCATTAGTGAATTCCTACATGCCCCGCCAGAGCAGTGTATCGACTATTGAGCACCATATGACTCGTGGAGCCGTGTTAGTAATAAGTATACTGGATGCATATTGGGATTTGATGATTGCTACGAGGAGCAAAGCAGCATATCGGAGACTAAGCTCAAAAGTCCAAAACGTCCGGTATGCTATCGCAATGAGAATATGCTATCTATGTGGAGCACCAAGCCTTATCCAGCCTATTGAAAATCATACCGTTGAACTTACGGCATCCTACATCCTTGGCTACACGCTGCACGGTAAATCAATTCCCGAACACGTCTAGACGAACCATAAGGCCACTTGACAGACCAATCTTGTGGACACCATGCCCGGTTGCAAAAATTTTATCAGATCAGAATGTAATCTTATCAAATCCGATAATCGGGCAGAATTGGATCTGCACGAGGTCCAGAAGCAAGATTTGTGGGGATGTCGGACTACACAGCGGACAGCTAGGCTTTGATTGTGGAAACGTCCACGCATGATATACCCTCAGTGATCTGTTGGGTATATCCCTAGGCCAATTGAGGAGAGCTTCCTGGTCTGGCCCTTGATGTCACCACGGTCAAAGTTCCCTCGCTAAGAGCCCGAAATCCTTTTTCGTTGCCCTAACAGGCCATTGTTAGACTTTGTCGCAATGTGACAGTATGTCGGTTAGAAGGTAAGTCAGGGTATGAAAGCCATATATATATCCCATGGCTCGCATGCGCTTGGGCAAGAGACCTGTGATTCGATCTTGTCCTATGCAATCCATCTAGGAAGACCTTCGCAAGTGCCTCGCTCTTCACTGTTCAAAATGTCAGCTATCCCAACCGAGGATATTGGCAAAGTGCCTCAACAGTCAGAGAATGATATTGAGAAGCACAACACAATCAACAACACAGTAGAGACGTCCGACGATGACAAGAGCGAGGAAAGCTCTGAACACAAGCAAGATGGCGTCAAGAGAGTCGAGGCCATTACCACTGTATGGTCCAAACAGCTACTAATAGCCATGTTTGTTTTGTACGTATCAATGGACTCATTTTCCTTCTGACACGGCAGTAAACTAATCATGACCTACGACCAGGCTCTACCTTGTCAGCTTCAGCGACATGCTATTACAAGCGGTCCAGTGGAATCTCGTCCCTTATGTTACGTCGTCTTTTTCTCAGCATGGTCTACTAGCAACCACCGGGATCGTCGCCTCAATCATTGGCGGTGTCTCTACGCTTTCAATTGCAAAGATAATCGATATATGGGGTCGTTGTGAAGGTTTCCTTCTCATGCTTCTCCTGGTCGTGGTTGGCATGATCATGAAAGCCACTTGCCAGAACGTCGAAACCTATGCGGCGGCGCATACCATATACTGGGTGGGACATCTCGGATTGATTTATGTGATCAATGTCATCCTCGCAGATATTACAACTCTGCGAAACCGAATGATCACTTTCGGTATAAACTCTACACCCACAATTGCCACTACGTTTGCCGGTCCTCGAATCGCCGACCTCTTCTACACAAATGTCAACTTTCGATGGGCATTCGGATCCTTCTGCTTCATTTTACTGGCCTTCTGTGCACCTGTTGCCGTCATCTTCATTATTAGCAAACGGAAAGCGATCAAATTGGGGGTATACCCTGAAAGAGTACACAAGGGAAATGCATGGCAAACTTTCAAATATTATGTGGTAGAGTTCGATGGTATGTATCTGCTGATCCCGGTCAAGTTGTGCAAAGTACTAAAGCCCACACTTCTAGTTGTTGGCATGATGCTTACCACTTTTGGTTGGTCGCTGCTACTCTTGCCCTTCAATCTAGCAGCCACTGCACCGAACGGATGGGCAACGGGATACATCATAGCCATGATTGTACTCGGTGTCGCGTGTTTGGCGGCGTTTGTCGTGTGGGAGAAGTGGTTCGCTCCCGTTGCATACTTCCCATTCAAATTCCTCAAGAATCGAACGATCCTCGGAGCATGTGTGCTTTATGGTGTCATGTTCATCTCCATCTTGTACGTCCATGCAACCTGGTCTCAATCTGAATTCAGCTAACAAAAGACTTGCGCAGCTGCTGGGACGCATACTACGGATCGTACCTCCAGGTGGTTCACGATCTGGACATCACGATCTCCGGCTATGTTCTCAATTGTTTCTCGTTGATGTCCTCTTTCATCATGCCTTTTGTTGGCCTGTAAGTACAATCAACAACATGGCTCTCATTCTTCGCCTAACATTTCAACTAGCACAATCCGTTATACCGGTGATTACAAATGGACAGCATACGTGGGAGTACCATTCTGCGTCCTGGGAACAGCATTGCTCATCCACTTCCGTCAGCCAAATGCAGACCTTGGATACCTGATCATGTGCCAATTCTTCAACGGCATTTCGAGTGGTATCTGGGCAATCACAGCACAATTGGCAGTCATGGCGTCTGTAACACATCAGGAGGTTGCAGTTGCTCTTGCTCTATGGGGAATGTTTGGTTCCATTGGTGCCGCCATTGGCTTCGCTATTGCTGGCTCGCTGTGGACCAATATTCTCCCTACACAGCTTTACAACAGATTGCCCGCTGACAGCAAGGATTTGTGGATCGAGATATATGGTTCCATCGTCGTACAAAAATCATACCCTATAGGCGACCCGGTCAGAGATGCCATCATTGGTGCTTATGGAGATGTCCAGAGAAAGATGGTTATCGCTGGTGCAGCTTTTATTCCCATCCTATTGGTCAGCATAGTGGCCTGGAAGAGAATCAATGTCAAGGATCTGGAGGCAGTTAAGGGCAAACAATCCAAAGGAAATATATGGTAGATAGGCATGTCAATTTGTTGGCTCTGGAAAATGTGCTCTACGGCCTGGTTCAATCGGTTAAGAGCCGCTTGACCTACAGAGGGTTTCTTTCGGTATTTACTGATCAATTGGACCTCCGAGCAAGTTACTCCAGTTACTCTGATTGTTTTGTTTCATGCTCGGCAATAGACTCCAGTAATTATGTGTATGCCAACCACGGCCAACGCAGTATTTGTGCATTAAATGCACTGGGCTGTGCAGTATTAGATTTGTACTTCACCCAACTGATATCTCCGGGCAAGTTTTCAACTGTCAAGCGCAGTTCTCACTTGAAACAGTACAACTATATCCACTATATCCTGCCTGCTCTCACGGGGCCGTGTCGTCTTGCTTCAACATCCTGTCCTGTCTCGAAAACTCATTCCCTCAAGTGTGTCTTTGTCTACAGGTCACACGCCGTCAGCATGGACACTCGAGGCTTGACATTGAGAAAGAAGCGCAAAGACCGTCCCGTCATCAGCGCTCCTCAAAACGCAACTGGTTCTGGCATCGCTAGACTTGCACCACAGCAGAACAAGTCTAGCAATCTTACGGTTCCACGAGAACGAAATGCCCCGACCGAGACCTCTGACCTTGTCAAGCGCCGATACTCGACTCGATATAATCAACTTCCCGACTTTAGCAATTCCGGTGCTCCTCCCATTCCCAACCTTCCAGGCACATTGAAGCGCCGATCTGGTGGTGGATCTCCCCGAAGGCCTGGCACAGCGTCTTCTGCACGACCTTTGCTCGTCGATGGCGAAATCTTCAAGGACCCCAATCTCCAACATGAGCGTTATGTCACGGATCTACTGTCGGCTGCCTCGGAGCAGGAAATACAAGAGTATCAGGCTGGCTTGCAGCGGCTCAAGAATCGAAACTCGACAGAGATGCAACAAAGTGTTTACCAGAACCGGACACAGTTTATCAAGATCAGTAAAGAGGCAGAGAAACTAAAGACGGAGATGTCTGTCTTGCAGAGTCTCATGTCAGAACTCACGGATACCCTTGGACAAGGCAGTGCCAGTAGCACCAACATAAGCTCAGCCCCGGATGATACCGGTATGTCTCAGGCTAGACGTAATCCCAATCGATCATCTGTCGCGAACTTGGAGCAAATGTGGAACATCCAGTTACAAACCCTATGGAAGAATGTCGAAAAGTCTCAGAAGTTCTTACCCGTGGCACCAGGCCGGCATATTGTGGCAGAGACGGGTAACTGGATCGAGCTTGACAGTGCTACATGGAAGCCCAAACGACCAGTGCACATTGTGCTTCTCAACGATCATCTGTTGGTGGCGTCCAAGAAGCGAAAACGAGTTGATCCAAACGCTCCACAACAAGGCCCAGCTCCGATCAAGCGAGTTGCAGAAGAATGCTGGCCATTACAAGATATCGAGATCATTGACATGGCTGCAAGTGTGACCTCTGGTACCAGTTCGCTGGCAGAAGAGAAGGCCATCGCCTCAGCTTTGACCATCCGATCAGGATCCAAATCTTTGACCTATAGACACGAAAAGCGCGACGAACAAGCAAAGAATGGCTTGCTGATGGCTTTGCGGAAGGCATGTGAAGACGTGCGAAAAGCAACAAAGACTCAAGAGGAGCAGACGACATCTGCAACAGAAAGCCTCAATTATTTCGCCACACGCGACCCAGCTTCGGCGAAGAAAACCGACATTATTGAAAGCATCAATTCAACCAAGGACAAACCAGACATTCTGTTCGAGGTAGACGGTAAACAACAGAACTTCAGATGGATTGAGGTTCAGATCGACGATCTTGATATTGAAATTGCGCTGCAACAATTTGAAGACGCTGTTGAGAAAGTGGAAAAGCTTCGCAAGATTGCACGCGAATTGAAGAACAACTCAATTGCACAGGAGCTCATCTCAGTGAAAGTTGACGAGAGAGCCGCCAAACTTGCGACCACACTCTGTCGTGAACTTGTCGAAACGCCCTCGTATTTGGAGCCGACCAAGCGCACAGCGGATTACCTAATACGATTGGGTTTCGAAGATCGCGCTCGCGAAGTCTATCTAGATGCACGCAGCGAAACACTAACCAAACGGGCTCGACAATGCGTCTTTGAAGGCGACCTACACCGCTACGTCTTTTCCATTTCATATGTCTACTTCACCGTTGTCAAGAACACAGTGCTCATCTATCAGGAGTCATTCGCTTCGACCACTATCAGCGCTTGTATCAAGTGGGCCAACGACCATCTCGAGACATTCAACACGCTTCTGGTGCGCCAATTGAGTGCCGTCGACACCGGCGGAAAAGTGTGGCGTGAATGTATGGATGTTGTGTGGAATCATGAGCGTGAAATGCTGAGTGACGTTGGCTTGGACTTCAGAGAGGTCATCGGACGTGGTTTGGAGGTTAGAGATGTTCCTGCACCCAGGAAGCCAAGTGAGAATAGAGATGGGCCGCGGTCAAAGAGTCGTGCTAGAACGAAAGATACTCAATAAGGTGATAGAAGGGATGGCAGAAGTGAGTGGAGATGGAATTATATTGGGGAAGTCCTTCCGCTAAGCAGGGAATAAGAACTATGTATGCAGGTTGCTTTTACACAAAACGAGAACGTAAAGGTATGCATAGTCTAGCAGAATGAAAAACATGCACACGCCCCGGAGATGCTGGTACAAATAGTACAAAATGACAACATACACCGCGGCATATTCATCTCTTCAACTGCCTTCCCCGAGCATTTGCCGTTTTTCTAGACCTCATAAGTCATGTGGTCGACAACTGTCCGTAATCTCTCACAATATCGAAATGGTGCACCAGATCATGGGCACCTTCAATGTGAGGTTCTGATTCGCTGATATTACATGATGTACACGTTTTGCTGAGGTATAGTTTTGGAGACATTCGACCCGTCGACAAGGACTTCGAGGACCTTCCAAGATGCCAGAACAATGTCCGTTTCAGTCGGCCACAGGGTTGACTTTCGGGTCATTTGGAAGGTTGAGTAATTTACTCGTTGATCTTAGCCAGCAGCCTGCACACCAGCGGGTTAGCCATTGGCATACTCAAATTCGACCTAAACAGAGAGAAGAGTAAAAGTGGACGAAGGAAAGCAGAGAACGGGAACAGTGAAACATACTCAGCATCTCTGAAAAGATGATACTCCTCGTCGCCGACCTTGACCGGACTGCCACCATACTGGGGAATGAGAACCTTGTCACCGGCCTGAACGCTCATGACGATGCGCTTGCCGTCTCTGTCGAAACCGCCGGGACCGACGGCGAGGACCTTGGCTTCATTGAGTTCCTTGACGGAGGATTCGGGGAGGAAGATGCCGCCGGCGGTGCGGGCCTCGGCCTTCACGCGCTGGACGAGCACGCGGTCCAGCAGCGGGACGAGCGATTTGATGGATTTGAGTGCGGTGGTCTATTGGTCGAGAAAGAAGGAGAATCAGCTGGTTAGTCGATGGCTGCGACAGTAGGATGGGGACTGAGAAGGATGGTATTTGCGGAGGGCATTAAATACTTACCATGGTGAGAAAGAACGGATGAGGGTTGAATGAAGATGACGAGCTGGTGAGAAGGTACGGAGAGACTGTGTATGAAGGTGAGCTGTTGATCGACGACAGGAGAGTCGAGTTGGAGTAAACAGATGGGAGATGCTCGGCTACTCCATTCATTTCCTTTGCGATTCTTTTTTTCTCGAACCATCTGTCCGCTACACTTTCCTGGTTCGGATACGTTTGCTCTCCGCAAGGCTGGCATTCAGCCTCGCATTCTCCCCGCAACATCCATACTTTGTGCACAACCCAAAAGTCGTGACCAGCATTTCTTCGTCCTCTTGTGTTTTAACGTGACCCTCCGGACTTTGTAACCCTATCGCGTCCCGAAATTCTCAATACCGCAAAAATGATGGACTCTGATGACGACGATATTTACCCCGAGTACGAGGTATCCAATGGGCATCGAAACACGAATGAAGTTAAAATGGAGGAACCAGAAGAGGGAGAAGAGGAGGGCGAGGAGGTTGAAGATGACAGCGATGTGAGCTCCTGGCAGATTGCAAATCCCACCATATACCAATACTAAGACCTCATAGGACGATGTCGACTTCATCATAGACGCGAAAGAAGACATCAAACCCGAGCCAGGATCGTAAGTCCCGGGATTCCTCCCTTCGCTTCCCAAATACACCTTTTCTAATCATTCCACCACGTTCAGACAGTCTAAGCGACAACAAGGTCTAGCACAAATAGCAGGCGATACTCATAAATCATCCTCTACACCGCAACCAGCTTTGAAAACAGGCACATCTCGAGACACACGCGCCGTATCATCACAACCCAATGACCGACCAGGTACCGACTACCCAGCGCGGCACACCTCGAAGCTCGACGTCAACGGCAACCCCATCCACCCCACAACAGGCAAACCCATCCTCTCCACCGATTTTGACACCGACTTCCCCTCCGAATCCTCCAAGCCATGGCGAAAACCCGGCGCCGATATCACGGATTATTTCAACTACGGATTCGACGAGTTCACCTGGGCTTCCTACTGTCTCAAGCAAGAAACCATGCCGAAGGAAATCAAGGAGATCACTCAGCAGGCTGAGCAGATGAAGGCGTTTGTCGAGGGTATCCCAGGCGGAGGCGGCATTCCTGGAATGCCAGCTATACCTACAGGGCCTGGAGGTGTCGGCGCGGCGGATATGTCACAAATGGCCATGCCGAGCGAAGCGCAGATGCAACAGATGTTTGCCGCCATGACATCTCAAGGGTTGGATCCTTCGGCTATGGATCCTACGCAGTTCATGCAGTTCATGAGTGGTGGAGGAGGTGCGATGATGGGCCAAGCGCAGCCTCCTACTGGTCCTTCTGGAGGGTTCGGAGGGCCAGGTGGTGGAGGATTTGATGGTGGATTTGGAGGGGTTGGTGGTGGAGGAGGCGGTGGTAGAGGGCGCGGAAAGGGTAGGAGAGGGAATTGGTAATTCTGACATGGTTGTCAAATTGGTCGTATCATGCTTCACTGCGATCGCCGAGGGTCGAAGACGGAGTGCTGTACCATACGAAGAGAACTCTCACCTATTCGACCAGCGTCGATATGAGCTGAGCGGCATACCAATATGCATTACACCTCCATGTCTGAGACCACAGTTGCTATCTATCATGAGCAACAAATATTACCCACCGCAGCCCAGTATCCAACCCGAAATGGCTTCACCAAGAAGACAACACCACCATTCCCCAAGCTGATCTGGACAACAAAACGAAGTCGACCAGAGCACACCACTTCCCGTGTCGATAAGCTGGCCACCACATGCCCCGTCAGCATTCGCGGGACGCGACACAGCCACTCTCTGGCCTCACATCTCCATGCACCGCGTGGAAAAAGCACAACCAATCCTGACTTTCCTTTTCCCTCGTTCGTCGCCTCGCCGTCCGTAGAGCACAGCCAGATACAGGTGATCTGTCCCTCCAGGACGAAGCCGACGGATGAGCCATTGAGAACAAGCGTGTGCCGGGCACAACGTTGAAACACCTTCGGGAGATAGGACAACGTACGCACACACACGCGCGCGCACCGAATCACCTCTGGGAGGCCGATGATACACAATGGGCCCCTCGATCGATGCTCGCCGCCCTCGGCTTTTTCAAACATGCAACAGGCATATATACTTTGCGGAACGCGAGTGGTCTGCCAGACCAGCCGCTTTTTCGTCTAGATACCAAACTGACGGGCATCTACGCATATGTCCAGGGAGTCTTTTAAGTTCTGCAGCATCAGCGTCGCATGCAGGAAGCTGGGATGGTCTGCACCCTCAGTCATGGCTGATAGGTGATGGGTTGCATGGTATGTAGGTAGGGTCAAGATTTCAGATGAGGCGGCATGGTACAAGGTCACGATCTTTGTCATGGGACAGGAAAATTAATCAGAGCAACGGTAGAAAAAATAGTTTACTTCCGAATCGGAAAAGTCTCGTGTCTCGTGTCTCATACGAATTGGACTGAAAGAAATGGTTGTTTCCACCTTGACTTCCATTTGACTGTGAAAAGACTATCTAAGCATTTCAGTATGTAGACTTCGTCTCCGTCCTTCTTCTCCAAGTACTGGTCTACTGGAAAGCCTCAAGTAATCTTCCTTAGGACACGGTTCCAGGTGGGTGGGTAGGTTGTTCTGGACGAGATCGCCTGTTTTCCATAGAGAACGCCAGTCACAGCCCCATAAATTGCATATAGTCCTGTACGTCCAAATCGACGTTCAGATATGTTCTGCGGATCCGAACCCAAGGATATATGTATCAATTTGCATGAAATCGAGGAGTTCGACCCTGTGGACCACGAGGATATCGAGAAGCATGGTAACTGGGGGCTAAAGATCTGTCAGAAACAACACTCTTGAAACTGAAATCTTGATTATCAGGACGGTCTAGACGGACCACGATATTCATCAAACCTCGTTGGGGGATCGATTGCTGTCGAGGTGCTGCCACGTCCATATCTGAGGCCTGGGATGACTCCACCTGGAACCCGGGCTGATGAAGGTCCTCTTTCTCGATCTGTATGCAAAAAAGATTGGCGTTGCGCGGTGGATGTGTCATGTGTGGTATGCAGCTGAGGTCGTGATGTCGTTACAGGTATTCGACTACGATCTGCTGTCATTCTGTTCGTACTTGGTAAAGACACACGGTTGGCTGGGGTATTGCCGGATTCGAAGTTTGCTATCTATTCATCAGGATTCTGTCAAAATGTTTCTATGAAACAACTCACGCTGTCTTGTAGCTCTTGGATGATCAAATTGTGGCATGACGACCTGCTCATGACCAATAACACTACTTCCAGTTTTCTGATGCGAATGAAGTTGTTCGATTGGTTCTTGTCCTGCTCCATGGAAATTTCTTGGACCACGGTCGGAGAAATCATGATGCGTCGTGCGTTGTTCAACCATAGGTTCGAACGGAAGTGGTCGTTGACCGCCTTCAATGTTGTTGAGAGTATGATTGACATCTACAGATGCGGCAGTTTCCATCTCTCCTGCTTGAACCTTCTTTTTGAGAGTATCATATAATTTCTGTGTTTGTGCCAGTTTCTTACTCTTTTCACGGTAGAGATCTACTACTTCTGCGTACTTCTGCCCAGCAGTCTTCAGTTCGTTGTTGACCCCTGCCAGGTATCAGAACGGAGTGAGCGACCGAGAGATACTGCATACCAGTGAGATGCTCCTGTAGATTCTGAATCTCAGCATTTGCGCCATTGATTGTATTCTCCAAGGCACTACTTAAATTGGCATATCTTTGGGTCAAGACTTTCGTGGTATGCTGCTGGTATGAACTGTCAAATCATGAGTACGAAATCATACTTCGGATATGATTGTGATCTGTACACTTCTTGTGCAGTTTGATAGCTCCAAAAGGACAAGGCCTTATTAGCACATTCCATGATAGTGTTCGGATCAAGGCCACAGAGGATGGTTGATTTATATTCATCGCTAGGACTGAGAAGGTTCTGAATGGCGTCGTCTGGATGGCGAAGTGGCGTCGAACAAATTGGACATGTGCGCTGGTCCAATGGCTCGTGAGAAAATGGAAGGTTCTTGTAACAGTCCAGGCAAAATATGTGCCTGATGAGGGTCAGGAGAGGAATCCGCACAGGCTCTGAGAGATCTCAACCTACGCGCATGATGTGACCACAGCAGTGCTGGTAAGCTCTGCGCGGCAGCCACCACCTTTCTGATTATTGCACCGTAAAGGGTGATCCATAGTCTGAAGCTCCGGAGAGAAGAAGATGGCGAATGACCGGACAAGACTGTGACAGCTTGAGAAAAGTTGAAGGGCTTTCTTCTCCCCCTCTTCATAGCCTCTAACCTTCCCTTTGCAAGAATTCTTTGTTTATTCAACTGCAGCATGGTTTGAAGGACGGAAGCTTGCAGGACAGTGAGGGGCAGATGTTCCTCGCGTGCAGATGACGAGAGCAATTCCAAAACGGGCAGGAGCGGTCCTGGCCTTGGGCGCTTTCTTTCCAAAGTGATCTCAGCTCAGGTCGCAAACATGTTACTCTCCGATAAGGCTTGAAAAAGGAGTGCCGCCAATGCACGTGAGGTCCGAATGTAGCTTCTTAAGAGCTGGCAGATCCGATCAACTGAAGAAAAATGCATTGCCTTGAGCATCTCTTCGGCCTTTGGCCAACTCTTCAAACTCCTTGCCGGGTTTATATTCAGTCCACACACTTGCAGGGTAGATGTGCTTGTTCTTCTCATACCACCTCCGATCGACGACCTTGGTCAACGCTGGATCGTCATTGTAGCCTTCTAAGTCCTCGTTCCCTGGTACTCTCAACAACTTAGACCCATCGTCTTTGTCTTTGTGAGGAACTGTGCCAGAATACTCGAACAACAGCCGGCCTTCTCTGCCTGGATCTGCAACCTTGTTGGCGATGAAGTAGTAGAATTCGTAATGCTGCAAAATCACGGGGGAGTTAGTCATATAGAACTCGGAGCGACAATCATGGAAGACAGAACGAGCAAAGAAGAACAACGGAGAGAATGTACTCACATGTGGCACAATGACCTGACCCCGGACACACATGAGATCATCCACGCCGACCCTAGCCCACTGCTTCTTGCTGTCCTCCTTACTCTTACTGAACCCCACGCCACTCCCAGACGCCGTACCAGAGACACCCAATTCGGCACCGACCTTCCGACAGCGTTCAAGAAACAGCCAAATATGATCTCCTTTCCTAACCTTGACGCGGCCACCCGGGATATTAGACCCGTCGTAAAAGACAAACGGGATAGAGATCTCCGACTCTTTGACCGCCTCCTGAATCTCGAGAAATTCCTTCCTCAACTTCTCTCGTGCCAGGGCCTCCGCAGCCAAAGCGGCTTTTGTCAGCGCCCGCGGCGCTGGGAGTGACGAGTTGGGATTCGGTGTCAATTTTCTCCTAGGTATGATATCTTCGGCGCCAGAAGAGGGTTCGGCCGAGAGTCGCTTCAGGCTGCGCTGGGGAGTGGATCGTGCACTGCTGTTGAGCCCATTGCGACTGCGGCCACTATCATCAAACGCCCCTCCGTCTTCCCCATCGTCATCATCATCATGTCCGCCAAAGGAAAGCAATCCCTTGACAGCCTTCCTTTTCTTCTTCCGCGGTGGATTGTCCGTTCGTCTGGTATTCAGCGCACTATCCTTGTCCCGTCAGTTCTCGCACAACAACCAAAACCTCGACCCCACCACCCTTCCCCAGGGCCATGGGAAAGCGTTCCCTTGTGTGTCCACAAAATAGGGAAAGACTCACCCGTCACTATCCTCGACATCAGGGGTGCGCACGCCGGTAGCGCTGGAGGCGCCATCACGGGCCTCCTTCTCCTTCTGCTCGAGCACGCCGGCACGACGTTTGCGAAAGTCCGCTAGATTGACCAGCCCGACCGTCTGCGACTTCAACAGGTCCTCCGTCGTGGCGGTTTGGCCCGTGAAGCCGCGCGGCGTTGACGCGCCGGAGGGACCGTCGGGTGTCGACATTGCGAACCTGGTCTCATTCAAGTTGAGGGTCGAATCAATAGAGTGGAAGACGGCGTGGACACAGGACTTGTGAGAGGGGCGGAGGGATTGGCTGTAATTCTGATTATGCCCTTGTGTCACTAACACCACTAACTACTGGTAGTTGGAGGTGGGGAAGCGGTGGAATTGGAGTACTCTTTTTTTTTGCATCATAGCCCCAAAACAGTTGCGAGGCTGGAGGTAGGAGTGGACCAATCGTGCACGAATCACGAGCAGCCACTCGGCGTATCTACAGAACATGGCGTAGTTAAACGCGGCCTACCCGAGTGTTTTACTATCAAAACTACGATTCGACAGCGTTAAGATCAATTCGTATCATCATTGTGCCTTAAAGAAAATATACAGCTCTTAAACCGTCAGGACAAGGCCGGTTCAACCCCAGGTATATCCTCCTACGAACCTACCAGCGCCCCATCAGTAGTAAATCATACCAAACGAAGATGCCTTTCCTGTTCAGCTCATACGACAATATACTCGCCTTCATTATTCTCTGATCTCATTATCGTCGAAAATCGGAATCCCGTCTCAACAGCATCTGTGCCTCCTCGGCCCTGATCCAAATCCGTCCTTGTTTGGTCATCATATCTCTTCCACACCTTCTCTAACAACTCCAGACAACTTTGATTGTTCATGAAGCCGCTGTCCTTTTGAATGTCCAAGCATCTTTCTCGAATCACGCTGCGGTCATCGGGATCAACACACTCGCTGCCCGTTATAAAAAGCGGCCACAGAAGATAGACGTCCGATCTCACAGCTTTGATGTAGTTTAGACACTGCTGGACCCAGCCGCGAATGCAGGGGTCTGTGCTAGGAACAGTAGGATTGGCCAAGCGTTCGGTATATAGCAAAGCCGAGTAGCGAAAAGACTCGGAAATATTAGCGAGATCGAAGCGCTGTTCGGTGGTCAGGTATGGAGCTGCAGGACTGGTAGCGTCAAATAGGCTGCTGTCGAGCTTCCACATTTGTAAAGCATGCCTTATTTCGCGCCATTCACGCCAAAATTGGGTATTTGGACTCTCATGCCCGGTGGTGGATGCTGTTTTGGTAGAAAAGACAGTTTCGTCTTCAACCATACGCATCCACCCGTTACCATCAAAATTGCTATAGTTGTGATCAATTCCAGCAGCCAAGCCGGGTGAAGGCGAGCATTGTGGTGGCAAAGGACGAGATATGATAGTTGGCGTTTCCAGGACTGATTTGCCCTGACTGAGCACATTCAAGCGGCCCAGCTGTGCGACGACTTTAAAAAGCTGCCCATCACAGCCAGCAAGGTTTTCCAAAGCCCATTCCTCGTCAGAAAAGGCTGAGAGATCAAGGTAAGGTCCCTGCAATTGGCCTTCACGGTCATTAACAGTGGCTGTCATTGCGTCAAACCATGTGAACATTCTTGTTATCCAATGTGTATCCTTTCCGTGCCATCGCACATCGCCCTTTCGGAGGCTTAGTAGTTTCTTGACTCCTGCAAACTGAGTCTGAAACTTGGCGACTCCAGAATCGCAAATGTGAAAAAGGCAAAGCATCAATAAAGTTGCAAGGATCGAATCGTCCATTCGAAGTAGCGGATTAGCGAGCTGTTTGTTCAGTGAGCTAATTGCTGCCCCTTTGTGTAACGACTCCTCTCTGGCCTGTTGCTGTGCCGTAAGTAGTCCAACATCTTTCCAAGCTTCTTTGGTTAGGGTCACATGTGCCATTGATGACCGTCGTGCTGGATCTGTTTTACCAGTCGACAGAGCACCAGTTTCTCTTCTCTGTCTTAAGTTGCTTGCTGACAATGCTGCGATCGCATGTTGTAATGTTTCGCTCCTGGCGGCAAGTTGAAGGATCTTAGTCCTGTATGGGTTTGAGGGGCCATCAAATGCAACTATCACAGGCGAGATCACCTCGGTGTAGTAGTTGATCAGATATTGCATGCGTGGTGTAGCACCAATGGCCCCCATACCAGCCAACGGAGATAGAGACACACGATAGTTTCGTGTAAGATGTAAAAATCCAACCGTGGAATCATCCTCGACGATTGCGCATGACTCGGCATAATCTTGCCGCCGGACTTCTTCGATATCTTCATCAAGCGCTGTGGCATTGGTTAGATTCTGAACGACAGGCGTATGGTGAGTATGGAGATCATGACCATGGACATCGTCTCTTTGGAATGCCTGCACATGACCATGCGCAATGTCGTACATAGATGGTCCCGCATAAGTGTCATAAGAGGAGGAATATTGAGGAGTCAGAGGAAACGAAGAGCGAGATGTCGATACACCAGTAGATCCATGACTCATGACCCTACCGAGATGAAAAGATTCTTCAGACGGAGTTGAATAAGAGGTGGGAGACGCTAAATCTCCATGATGGTAGGGGATGTTTTGTGTCTGCGCATGAGACAAGGAGAAACCTTCGAGCGGCGACATTAAGGGAAGAGACAGACCCAATCCATAAGCCAGGTCTACTGATTCAGACTTGATTGTGGTTGGCGCACTGGGTGCTGTGGCTATCGAGGCTGACCACGACGGTCTTGCATAAGGTCCATGAGGGTTTGGAGAGGTGATTGCTGGTTCGAAATTGAAGGCAGCATTGCCATGAGTACCTTCAGGACTGAGAAACGGTTGGATGTAGTTCGGACGACTTGAGAACGATATGGATGGCTCTCTCTGCTCCGACTGCTGGGTGTGAGATTCCCTGCGTTTGGGCTTTGGCGGCGAAGATGGAGACTGTGTTGCGAGTTTTGTCGCTCCAGCTATAGGTAGAGACAGACCGCGCAACTTGCCTCTGCTAGCGACACCATTGCCCCATGTGAGCTGAGTCTTGTATCCAGCGCAATCTTTGCCATGGTCCAAGCATCGAGAACAGAAGGGTCGTCTTCGATCGCATTTTACGTTCTGAGTGGCGCACGTGAAGCAATCATTCGCTGCACCCGCGGCGGGAGCCCGCTTCCTTCTCTTTCGAGGAGCAGCCGCAGCAGCAGCCAAGGCAGGAGTGATTGGGTCGGACAGGCTTTCAGGCACATCAACATCAGGTGCTGACATAATTTGGACAAGTTTAGGCAATGGTCAGCGACGACTAGGTAGGATAAAAGAAAAGACACAAGGTAGCGATGTCATTCGCAAAACCACTGACGGTGAGGCATATCCGAGTGGACACGCAGAAGCGCAGAAGCGGACCAACTACTGTTCAGAATGAGAAGTAAGAGGACTGGGGAGGTGGAAAGATGAGTGGAAGTGGTCTGGCTGATGAGAAGAGCGAGGTTTGAATAGAAATTAGTAAACTATGCCCCGAGAGGAACGATCCGGTGATAAGTTGCCAGTAGCAGGAAATCGATGGAGGATTGCATTGGCTCATTGGCTCATGGGGGATCTACACTGCAGAGGAACGGCGACGCATCGAAGGTCGATCGAAGGCGTGGGAGATGTGGGAGATGTGACACGCACAAGTGGTGGTTGAAGGGATCATAAAAGTCAAGGCGTAGGAGTTGCATCGATGTGCATGGGGTGGAGACTGGAGAAGAAGACCGAGAGCCAATCATGGAGCTCCAAAGGCCAGCTAGTACTCGGGTGAACAGGGACTAGTGCCAGTTGTGACTTGATAAAGTGCAAGTGCATCACGCAGCATCTGCCATCTGGGTTCGGAGATGCTTGAAAGGTCACGATATTTTATATTATTAGCCTAAGTTTGTACGGAATACGCAGTACGGAGTCCTCGGTACATCATGCACTCGTAAATCTCGAGAAGAGTCGTTGAAAAGAATTGGAGATGACAGGACCTTTGGCATTTGGCGACAAAAGAGTCCACTTAAAGTCCACTCAGAGGGGCCCAACAGGCCTCGACGGCGGATGCCCTGGAGCTAAAAGGCTGGAGGCTGCAAGGGAATTGGAGATTTGGAGGTGGCAAGCCTGGGGAAGTAGTGGACTTGACTAGAAGTCTGGCTTCTGGCCGAGGGAGCCTCTAGGCTTCTTGGGGGGTCCCTCTCGGGCCGAGTCTAGGTGACCCTCCTCCTAAAATATACCTACAGAATTAGAGGCACAAAGACCTTCCAAGGTCTCACTTTGTGGGTTCGTCGCACCTTCCATGCTTATAACCTAGACGCAATCCGGCAAGGTTCCTCCGAAAGCCGAGGAAGCCACCAGGGGCACCTAAGGGCAAGTGGTGATTTGAGGTGTCCAGGGTGGGTCGCTACTACCTTCTGAAGTTCTGGGTGCTTACGGGTTCTTTCCTTCCATCAACAGCCCACAAACCTATCGCCTTGGCACTCGATCGGCACTTTGCAGTCTCAACTTTTCGAATCTCAAAGGGCTCATGTCGATAGCAATCCGCTCAAGTACTACTCCGTACTAAAGTATCTCTTCTGGGGTGGTAACTGATCCTTCGAGCTGCCACGCTTGCCTGAATATCACCTGCAAGCCCACCTCATTGGTCGGAGAGCCTTCGCCGTCATGCATATCATTGTCACCTTGTTATCTCTGTGCTCTGCCTCACTGTGTATACTCTCAACTCCATATGTACAGAGTACATGTGCAGGACCGGGAGCCCCCGTCGATCCGGGTGAGATAGCAAAGTCTGATGGAAGCAGCAGAAGCACCGGTCATGGTACTGTCTGGCCAATCTTGACGGATGAGCACAGGGGATATGCCGATTAAAACCGACCTCCAGCTCTTGACTCACACATTCCAGACAGAAGAAATAAGGCCAGATAGTGAATCTCTGGCGTACCTGTTCCCCCGCGTATGAGTGAGATCACATTTTCACTCACTCTTTTCTCGTCATCAATCGTCTTCCCTACGTGCATCATGACAGAGAAGCAGGATGAGATGTCTTTTAGTCTCTTTGGAAACGTCTTAGGTTGGTGCATCTGTTATGCCAGTTAGTGCTCGTATCTGAATGAAAAATAAGTAGCGATGATCTAGATTAAGAGTATCTCCAGCAGGCATGGTGCTCCCTTACGTGTCCTTTGTGCTTTCGTCAGGTCTAGAAGCATCAAGCTCAAGGGAGAACTTGTTCCGTGACACATCCATTGACAATCGTCGGTTGTGTAGGTCGAAATCACACATTACCCGATGCGTACAATCCGAAAACATTCACTTTTATTGACATGTCTCTCAGCCTTGATAGCCTCGGTCATCTTGCACGTGCAGAACTTCGGATGATCGTGACTCTTGTTCAAATAGTGGTCCAAGCCTCTAGATGACTGTGCGGGACGATCGTGCACGACGTACCGACGTCTTGTTGAGAGCTGTCAGGCTCTCGAGTCATAAATTCGGGAGCCTTGCGTACTCACCCTGCACGCTAGCAGGTGTCTCAGCCTAGTCGGCGGCTGTTGAACCATTGCGGATCCCGTTGGGCACAATTGAATGATTGTCAATTTTGTAATAATCAGACTTTCCGGGTCCACGCAAAACAAACGTGGTCAGGGTAAAATGGCGGGGGAAATTGCAGGCCGGGGGTTGTGTGAGTTTTGCAATTCCCTTTTGACAGGGATGTTTCGGTTGGCTTGTGGTGGCTGCTGTTGTTCAGAGCCTTGTGAGAATTGACCACCTAGTTGCCATCCGTACTCCGAACCCCGTAATGATTCAAGGATTGGCCTCGTGTATCAACGGATTGTATGTCTGTATGTACACCCGTGCCATTCTCTCCAATTTGTTGTTATGACGACTTTCCGTTCACGCCGGCTTGAAATGGCTTTCTCGAGGCTGTAAGCCCAAGATTATCCCTCTGTGAAACCAAGCAATACAATACATGCCCGATCAAATTAGCCAATCCACGAGGATATTCTTCTTGGATTAAACCCTGTTCACCTTACATTTATGCTAGTTTTGCCGGGTTGTGGCTTCATGTTTTGCCCTTGACCCAAATCGTGGCGGGTCTTAAGTCCGTCCCAAGTTTTATTAATCCTGGTCAAGTAGGAAGCGGCCTGCACACCGCTTGAAATCATCATTTTGGAAATGGAGCTTTGGCTGGAGTCTGGACAAGACACGTTCGGAGATCTTGACTCCCCTCGTTGTTGATCCCAGGGGAAACAGTGCAAAACAAACAATGCCGGGCTGCCACGCACTGTGCGCTGTACAGTTACTAGTTGTAACTTCAATCAAAAGCCCCACCTCATGTTCAATCTGAGAGTCAAAAACATGGGCCCATGTTTAGTGAGTCTAACAAAGTTTGCGCCGACATCTTGCGGGCAAGGCTCCCTCCTGCCTATGGCGCTAGTAGTGGGTTGATATTGTGGTAGTGTTGTTTTCCTGGGCCAAGTGTGGAACGCTGGAAATCTTCTACTTGGCTAAGAGTGAGCACTTACGAAGTACCGCGTCCCAAGATTGTGAATTGGTCCACTTTGGCACGCGTTCAACAAAATTCCAAAGACGATAAAAAGAGCGCTACGGATGCGGGACGCTTGGATCCGTCTCCAAGCCGACGGAGTCGGGACTCCAAGATAAGGTAAGTTCCAAATCGCGAGGCTCTCTCTCTCATGATGGGTCTGATGAGGGTCTGTTCTCGAAGAGGATTCAAAAGAATGCCGGCGAGCAAAGAAGAATAATGACAACAAGAAACAAAGCTAAACAGACAGAACCGGACGCTAGGCCCAGGGCTCGGGGCGAAGCTGCATGCTGCATTGTTGGGACTGTGCGAACCTTTCCTTGCCTCACTTTTGATAATAATGTGTCAGAAATTCGAAGCAACTGAACATGGCCAGTACCTGGGTGGAGATTTCTATTTAATGTACTGCAGATATTGATGCGAAATATATAGTGGCGGTAAAGAATTCGTGGTTCGTAGTGGCGGAGAGTGGTGGTGATGCTGCCCAATGCCGCCAAGATCGAGGCCGCTTGGCCAGGCTGTGATGACTTGTCACCTTCTCACTCGTCAACTCCCTGCTGCAAAGTTGGCCTAACAAGGTGCATTGCTGTCGAAGGAGCCAAGCTACTACGAAATATGAAGCAGCAAAAGCAGATGAGGCCGTTGGGGTCTCAATACCGGGTGGATGAATCTTTCGAAATACATCAATACATACCAGACAGTACCTTTTGGGCTTCGACCGGACAAAAAGACACATGGAGGCAGAGTCGCAAATGGAATACGGCTGCCCAAATCCAAGTTTGTAACATCATAGCATGTGAGCGTGATAATAGACCAAATGCCGTTCCCGAGGTGGTGTTACCCATTTTCCAAAATTGAGAGATTTTGTGCTACCATGAGCACTTGACGATATGCAGCAGTCTTGAAAATGCCACAGCATGCCTGCCCGACACATGCACAATGCCGCAGGGGACGGCTTCAGTGGTTACCTGTGCTGTGGGACCTATCAAATCTTGGTGCTGGTTTGGACCGGTTCACCACAAGTACTGGACTGCGATGAACGCCCTACCGTGCTCAGACACAAATTCGGAGTAGGACTGGCCGTGCATAAAGGGCTCCTGACGTCTCGTGCACTCTTTCTTTGTTGTTTGCTTAAAGTACCAAAGCCTTGTCGGGTACCTAAGTTAGTTGTTGCGTAACGAGTGTAGCGGATGCCCAAAACATGAAGGTGAAAGAGACAGTGCAGGCAGCATTGTGCATGACACAGACCTGTATGCTCGTCTCGAAAGCCCCAACAAAGTGTCAACAAATGTCAAACCCCGACCAAGCCACAGGTGTGCGTAGTCATCGGACATCTTGATAGTTGAAAATCTCCCATGTCAGTATTCTGACCAGACAATACTCTAGTTAGACGCCCAACCTGGGGCGATTTGCGATTGTATCAATCACAACAATAAGCTAAACAGATAGCAAGGTAGACCCATCCTGAAGTAGAGTTCCAGGATGGCCCAAGCCTCTAGGATCCTTGATGGGGAAGGATGGATTTGAGATGTTCTCGGAACGGAGTCGAGAGTCAAAACTGGTATTGGTCCGCTGAAAAGCCCACCTTCATAGCTGAACTGGAGCCTCTCTGGCTCAATGAGAGTTCTGTACTGTAGATATTGGTGTTACCAAGACCAGTACGGAGTACTATCGCAAAACATTTCTCTGGGCATTTGGGGAGGACGTAATCTTCAGCAGTGCCACGACCGCTTTCCAGGAATGGAGAACGTGTGAGGATTTGATCGACCTTGACGGCAGCGAATGTAGCGACAATCCATGATGTATCCTTTCATAGCGTGATGATACGATAGAGCTGAGAAAAGAGACTAGCTAACGTTGTAGAACTCTGGTTTGAGTTGACAAAGGTGGCTTACCTGGAGAATATCAGCTGGATCGGGCTGAACGTTGTGTGGGTGCGTGGCGAAGAATTCGTAGAGCAATTCCCATTGCAGAAGTCACTCTGTGCTCAGTAGTCCGAAGTAAGCTGACGTAGATTTCAGAGGGCCCTAAGAACGTAGTGCAACACTAAGAGTCTAGCGTAGTCTTATGACTGGTCGAGAAATGCCCGGACTAAGAGTCCATGGACACTAGCAGTATTTCCGAAATGGGCCTTGTACTAAGTATGTACTTAGGTAGCTACTGGAGGAATGCTGTATGTAAACGACTTTGGACAAAGTGATTCTCTCATCAAGCCAGAATGGCCCGCGCCGTTTACAACTCAGCCACATTGCGTTCCAAATAAGATGGCAACATGAGCATGCAAACGTCATTACACAGACTGATTTTAGTATCTAACCGATTATGAATTGAGCAAAGAAGGTAGGAAGCAGGCGGTGTCGTAGAATGGCCAAGGAGGATGACAGTTGTCACCTTGAGCACCCAATTTTAGGCGCCATCGGATGTCCGTTGCCAGGAGCCGAAGGAAGGTTGGCGCCCGAGGGGTTAATGATCAGAACTCCCTTGGAAGGTGCCTACTGCGGCCTGTAGGTATCGCCGGATTACCTAGCACCTTCCCCCTACGCACCCGCGTGCACCCAACCAAGGTTCTAAACCTTGCCACTCTAAGGTACGAGGCACTTGTTGCATTGCTGCAGTGCCTCATTTGGCTCGATTATCAAATCCTTTCCAGGCATTTCTTATGGCATTCCATAGCTTTCCTTTTAGTGGCAAAAAGCTTTTCAAAGATTCCTAAACCTTTGCAATCAATCATGGCCTCAACTGCGCGTTGGTCACTATGACTGGCGGCCCGTTCTGCCCATTCCCAGATCCTCATGAGGGTTTGATTGATGCTTGGAGGAACAATTGGGTGGAGGTGGTCCCAGGTGGTCACGTAAGGTATGGTAATGGGTAATAAAACATTACCTAGTAGGTACCCAAGATACGAATGTGGGTACAAAGGCTGGAGGTTGGAAGAGCAGGGGTCTTGTGGATCATGCGGTCAATGCTTTCAAAGCGAGAGGACAAACCCCCTTCCCCCTGTACCCTGGTCGACAGCCACCACGGTCACACCTTCCCAGCATCAGCCAGCAGAGTTCCTTCTCCACTAAGGATCCCGGCTTAAACTTGACTAGCCCCTTCCTTAGCTTCATCATTTTCCACACGCAAGCCGGTCCCTCATGCGTTCGATCAGAACTTCTTATGAGTCTTATCCCCTTTCACGTCCCCTCGATCAAAGACCAAATCTCCTTTTCCTAACCTCTTCTTCCATTTGGTTGAGATTACCATTGGACCATCTCAATCGCTGGTGCCAGATCCTCCTTGCACGGGCTTGCATGTCCCAGTGCCTTCTACCGACTTCCACACCTGGCTAGCCACATTGGGTCAAAGAGGCGTTCGCTCAACTTCTAGTCAAAAAAACCCAAACACGCCAACCCTTGACCTTTTCTCCATCTTCCTTCGCGACTTGTCATTTTTGTCAATGCGAGTAGGGACACACGGCTGCTAGCACTAGCACTCTCGAATCCCAGGAGTGGGAGTCATCGAAACTGCTTCGGAGCCTGTCATCCGCTCCCCCCCTAGATTACAGCAACCTGGTCGTGTACCGAGTACCCACTCACAGCCTTCACCCTTGGCTGTTGACTCTTCTCGACCCTTGGTACAGACTACTTGGCTTACTATATACCGAGAGTCGGATCCCAACCTCCTTCTGTTCGGTTTCTTTTCTCCTGCCACAAACTGCGCGTCACAGAGACTGCACGGACACAGCTCACATATACTCATATCACAATTGAGTCATTACAGACTCAATTAGTCACGTTCTCCAGCCACCCATATATACTCTGAACATCATCGCGCTATGATATTCAGCCAGTACAACATTCTACGAATATCCCTTTTCTCCCGACACAAAACAGAACCCGACCCGACAAGCGTAGACCCAGATCGAGGGGCCATTAATTGAGGACGAGGGGCAGGAGAGAGGAGTGACGCCCGATATTGGAGCCGAGTAGTACACCATCTCAAGACTTGTCTTCACCAACAACAAACATGTCCTATCATTGGGGCGTGCCACCGGCACATTACACGAGATACTATGGAGATTCTTCCCCATACTCTAGCGGTGAATATGTGCAATATGCGCCACAATACACAACACCACCCAAGAAGCACACCCGCAATGCCAGCTACAACTCACCCCGAGTTGGCGGATACTATTCTCCTGCAGGAGCGCCTCCGCCTTTTCGCGATTCGCCACGAGATGATTATGTGAGTGAGGCTACGGGGCATCCCCGAAAATACGAGAGCTACTACACCTACCCCAGCTCAAAACATCATACCCGTACATCATCGCGCAGGCAGAATCAGACCATCTATGTTTACTCCGATGAAGCTGACTATGCCGATACGCATCCAACATACATCTTCCGAGAGCCAAAGTCTTCCAAGACCAAGCACACCAAGAACCCCAGTACTGACACAAAATTTTATTATGGACAGGGACAGGGTATTGACGAACAAGCCAAGCCAGCAAAACCTCGCCGTTCTTCCAACGCCACGAGACCTTCGCCTCTCCCCAAGTCCAGTCCTACTCGGCCTGCACGAGCAGCCACAGAGGCCGATGCTGTCCGTGCAGGGATCCCCGCGGGATTCTCTTACAAAAACTGGGACCCGACCGAAACCCCAATCATTCTTCTGGGTAGTGTGTTCGATGCCAACTCTCTAGGTCGTTGGATTTACGACTGGACTGTCTTTCATCATGGTGCTTCTAGCCCTATGGCTGACATGGCCGGTGAGCTGTGGTTGCTCTTGATCAAGCTTGCTGGTAAGATGAAGCGCGCAGAAGAGTGTGTCAGTCGAATCCGCAACCAGGAAAAACAAGAGACCGTGGAAGACTTCATCGAGAGTGGAGACCGTCTATGGATTTCCTTCAAATCACTACTCAGGAAGTGTGAACAATTCATGCTCAAGGCCGCCAAGCGTGAGGGCTCCAAGACCATGGGAAAGAAGTCGGGAACCGAGTTTGTCGAATCGATCTTCGGACGTGATCGCTTCCTCGAAACCACCGAAAAGTTCATGCATTCAGTTAGAACCTGGAACTTGCGATTCGATGTCAACTGCGAAAACACATTGCGCAGACCCTCTGCTGCCTAGGACACGTCCTGGCTCCAGCAAAGAAACTGTAAAAACATTATGGCTCTGTGGCAAAAGGACGATCTGAATTTTGCCACCCCAGCCACCATTATTCCTACCACCAAACCACCTCAACACGATGCACCAAGGGCATGTCGGACATGTTCGATATGTCATTGGTGATGACAGGGACAATACTAGGCAACAACGTCATGGTTTGTTGTTTGCAAACATGGTACATGGTTGTGGCGAATGATTTAGCATTTGGAGTTTGGATGATCTTGCATTCACCGGAAAGGATTACATGAGTCACTCATTGACGATTTAGCGTTGGCTTTGGGTACGAATGGTTTCATTTCTCAAATTTACTGGCATGGCGAATGGATAGAGAAGGCAATTGAATATGTCTTTGCCTGGCGAGAAAGTCGATTGTTTAATCAAAACGAAAGGAAATCACGGAGGATTCAGCTATCATGGACGAAACCAAAAGTTTTGCATATGGCACGACACACGATGACAGGATTGTGTACGGGGCAAATACAAACGGATGGGGTCTGCTTGTTTGCTTTGCACCTTGGTGGCGCAGATGCTTTGACTCCTAATGGTTAGGAGCGGTTGCTTTTGCTTTACAGTCGTCTTTCTAAAGCGATGATACCCCCATGTACTCTAGCTAGTTTTATGTTATAATGTTTTGTGATTTTGATTTGATTTTGAATAACACACCGACGATAGCAGGTGATTTGCAGGTACCGTTTTTGTTATATTGAAGGAAAATGTCTTGAGTTCATCGTCGTGCTCTCCAGGAAGTTTTCCTCTTGTCAACGTCATTTAGTCTAGATAGATCCAATGTTGCGTTCCAATTATGAATTGGTAGTTTTCGATTTTTTTCTTGCCTTCAAATGATTCTAGAGTTAAGCCATCATTTCTGCCGTCGGACTTGTGCTGTAGCACAGTCCAAATGAATCACGCGGATGACCTGGTTTTCCAAGTAAAGCAACAAAAAAACGGCACATGCTTCTGAACCTCGATTCTCAGCCTTGCGCGCAGCGTACGCGCGACGGCCCAATCAAGAAATCACAATACACAGTTCTGGTTTCCCTTTCTTCGATTTGGCAATTCCTAAGGGGATTTGGTGGATGATGAGTCATAATTAATTCCCTCCCTGAATTTTGAGCTTCCTAACTATGTGTCCCTCGCGAACTAACAGGACTTGGGACGGGATGGTTGAAGAAGGGGAAAGGAGAAGAAGCAACAACAGCAACATCATTCTCATTGTTGATTAGGCAGGTTAGGAACTAACTACCTGGTAGTTAGACGTGCGATAAAATAGAACGGGTCTAGGCAGCCCGATGTAGACGCCTACGTGGTCTCTAAGCGGGCACCAAAAAGGTCTAGGAATAAATCAATCAAATCAATCAATCAATCACCTGGTAGTTAGTCACGTAGGGAGTCTCGCGTACTAGAGATTGTGTAGATAACAGGTATCTACAGTATCTACCTAGGTGCCTCTGTCCACGTCATACTCACAACCAATACTCGCACTTGCACAGAGGATTCGGATCGCTATTGGTGACCGTGAAAACATCTTTTTCCCTGATGGAGCCTTTTGCACATACATAGTCAACCTCAGCAAAGGAAAACCTGGTTTCGGCGCGCGCAGCGCGTCTCGTTTCGTGTCCATTTCTCGGTACCAGTTATTTTTTTTTCAATCTTCGCATGTGGCAATAATACCCAGTCGAAATGTGTGGTGGGTGGCAAAGGGCGAAAGTTGTGGGTTGGTTCAATAATGGGAAGTCACGAAGTGTAGGCGTGCGGCGGTCTGTGATTGGTGGATTCAACCACGAGGCACCGTAGGCCAGTAGGCTTTGTGGGTGCCAAAACACCATCAATTGACAAGTTTCTCCGTACAAAGAAAGCCCTTTGACTCTTTGCTCGCCCTTGTCCCGCCCTTCGAATACGAGGAGCTGAGTTTCATCTTTTCCGTGCGTAGTACTTTGACTCCTGGATTGGTATACAGAGTACGGAGTATGTCAAGGGGGAGGGATCTACGATCTACCCTGCGGACGCGCCTTTGTCTAGGCACCCACCTATCTATCTACCTACGTAGTTTGGACTACAGACATATACTTGGCTAAGGATAACTAGCGCGTGTATGTAAATAGTCATAGCAGACGAGTTGGTCATGCGCGATTTTGTTCCCGCTCAAGAATCTCGAGATGGTGGTGGTGATGCGGGTGATGAAACGGGTTGGCGCTTATAGCAGAGGGCAGAGGGCACCCCAGGCGTGTGCTCTCGGCAAGTGATAATGTTACCATGGTGGGTTAGTATTACGAGTACGTCGAGAATGTAAGCACAGAGCAAGTCAACCTGGTAGCAGTAGTAATCGTATCCATGGACGGTCGGTCCGAATTGACATTGTACGGACGGAGTAGATATCGTGTTCAGCAAACATTACCTACCACTCGTCGCGAGGTGTGTGTCTCAGGGGCTTTACGGGGGTCGAAGGGTTCTGTATCACCCACATCTTTGACAAAGGGCTTGCTTGCACTGGTGTACGTCAAAGCTGTGGCGATTCGGGGGAAGCAGGTCGCCATGTCTCCTTCTGTCAGGTCGTGGAGGGGGAGCGATCCAGAACTCTCTCTACGGAAGCTGAGCTGGAAGGGTACCCAGTGGAAGAGAATGTCTGTAGAGGTACTTGGTAGCTGGATAGGGAGTCAGTGTTAAGTTGTTAACGACCAAAGAATCACGGATCTGATCAAAAGCGGCTGAATTTGTGTGGGTAGGATGGGGGTTTGGAGATTTGATTGGATACTAGAGCCGTTAAGGTTGTCCGCCAAGTGTTTTAGTCCCCACGAGGGTTCCACGAGGGTTTCTAGGAACGTCCTGGGTGCCATGTACGTACCGATACAGAGCACAGAGCTGCTCTAGCGGTGCCATGTAGGTGCCATGGGTATCTACGGGGGCTCACGGGATGCCCTATCCACGCCTGCAGGTCTAACTTCTACGTAACTTTCACATGCATGCATGCACTTGACAGTCCTTGGGCCCTCCATTCCCCCTCCCTCGCTTAGGGCTTGGATAAATCTTGGCCCCCTGGACGATCCGGTGCCATTAGGAACCGAGTTAAGTGACTGATCATAACTCGCAAGTTAGTGCTTAGGGCGGCGACGGGCGGCATCTTCCTTATCCCCTTGGGCGTTCCATGGAAGGATTATTCAGAGCTCGTCCTTTTCTAGCCCACGGCCCACGACCTTCTCTCACAGTAGCTCCCTTCTTAACGTTATTCCATGATTATGGCATCCCGTCGTAATCCGCCATTGGTTGTATCCTGCCTGAGATCTATTCAACTCGTCCGGTTTCTTGTCATACGGGTATTTTATCTTATGTAAAGGTGGCACTACTCCGTAGATGCCATGTAGGAGGCGCACGCCTGACCACGTCATGACCTCATAGGTATTGCTCCCTGCCGACCAAAGAGTAATGCTCAGTACGGATCAAGGCAATCCGTGCCGGAAAAGCAAAGCGGGGTGACAGCTTTCCTCGGTTTGTTAGAGTATGTGGTTTCTAAGATACCTTAGGTACCCACGTATCTCTAGCCACAATCGGTAGAGGCTGGGTAGATACAAGAGACAACATGCACGCCGCCTGAGTTGCGGGCGGCTACAGGCTACAGTAGAGTTCGTCACGGCGTCGTGAAAGACATGATTGGTCGGTTGTACACACTGAGCAGACTGAGCAACAGCGAGTTTCTGGAGGAAGGCACACAGTGCTAAGTCCTGAGGTACAGTAGCTCTTGCCGTGCACTTGTCCTACTCTGGCCAAGGCTGCGCCATTTTCAGCATCTTGCATGAACCGTTGATTCCGTCTTGCGAACTTTTCTTGGTCATGGCATCCATGAGGGTGTCGTGCTTCAATTCGTGCGTCTTGCAATTCTGTCCCGAGTCAGGAACCCCTACCATGCCCTTCACGGAGGTATGACCTATCGAGGAACCAAACTTTACACTGCTGACATGTTGTGTCCCACAGTGGTATGTCCTTGGGAGCACAATGCTTCCAAAAGTAGCGCCCCATGACTTAGCGCATTTCCGTGGTGAGTTGTGACTGTCGGACTTGGAATAGACGAGACCATCTATTCTGGTCACCAGTCGACGCACCTCATTTGCTGGCTTCCCGCCGATTCAGTCCACGAGAGTCATCTGTCCTATCACTACCGACTAGCAAGTGTCGCCTGCTGAGGGCAAGGACCATCTGTTCTGCTTTTCATGTTCCATTCCGGAGTACTTTGCCTACAAGCATCGTTCGTTATACACTAATCACTGTCTTGAGTCACCATCGTCTAACTTCAAGACTGGGCAGGTCGTATCTACAGACTGTTCTTCTGAATTCTAGACCACCAACTCACGACTCACAGACGACCTCCTGACACTCGATCGGATATCCACCACATACCCGCGCTCCATCCGCTACCAAAGTGGACTCGTCCTGAACCACTCAATTCGAATAAGGGGGAACTCGCGTATATTGCCGAGCACGAGTGTTGACGGTCTTTTAGCATGGAAGGTGGAGGGCTGACTCGTTGAGGTACATGCTCCACTAACACTCACAAGGCTTTGCGGGGAAAGAGGCTGCAGCAAGCGGTGCACAAATGGAAACTGGCGGTTGGACGGGATCTACCACCTAAAAGATGAAACATTTGTGCCCCTGAGCTAGGGGTTGGATCAGCCACCTCTACCATTTCTTATCAGCATTCTTGCATAATTGGTTTTGCACCCTGCACCTGGTAAGTTGTGACCGGTCTGCAACCAGCGCTTGATCTGACGACCCAACTGGACATCCTTTGCTCCCTCTTTCGCCCAGAAGTCATAACTTCTGTCGGGCTTAAACGAGCTTTGACGGGCCTTGACGGGCCTCGTGTCACAGTCCAACGAGTCACAGCCAATCCGTCTTCTCGTTTCACAGGTTCGGATACTACACATCCGGGTCGTCAGGCTGAGATCCTCAGACCCTGGAAACATGTTTTCTCCTCCTGTTGCGGTTTGACAACACGAGAATAATATGACATTCACTCGTGCAATTTTACTCGATGCACTATTGGTTTTCAGACGAGGCTGACCAATACTTTTCCAGCGTAGGGGTGGACTGAAAGGGACTCGACAAAGGCGGGCTCGAGAGTCATCTGAAACAAGCGATGGCCTTGACCCGCCTGCCTTCCACAGACGTACACTCATGCAAGGTACAGTGCAGCCTTTCGTCCTGGTTTGTTGCCTACTCTCGTTCGTCCATTCATTGATGGTTATGTATTTCGTGAAATACTGTTTCCGTAAGGTATGGTATCGTCCATTTCAACACGACTTCCTTACATTCCACATTCAACCCGTGATCCCAGTCTTCAACGCGGCCAAATCTATCGGACTGTCCCTCAATGTGCTGACAATCGACAACAAATTCAGACAGAAGTGAAACAATAAATCACGCGCGAGGCTTCCACTATTCCGTACACCTGTTTCCCGGCTATGAGGGGATTTTGGCCGTTGTTTTTACGGATTGCCCTTATCTCTCTGAAGCAGAGCCTGTCGGCATAGTTGAACTGCCAATAAATAACCTTCCAAAATGCTATCCGTCTTGTTATCGCACAGCGATCACAGACCCTATAGACAATTCCGGACTGCGTCAAGGCGATAATCTAGTGGATGAAACAAAGAGTCGGTTCCGATAATGGACGCCGTCGTCGATTCAACGGCATTCAACTTTGCCTTGCATTATCCCATGCGAAAGCCTGATATGTCATACTTGAAAGACCGCCAATTGCTTTGGCCGATGCGCCTCATCAGTAGCAGTACCTAGGTAAAATCATGCCATGGTTCTAGCCACTGACAAGGAGGTAGGTTGCCGGTACGTACACCACAGCCTTATCGGCTTTTACTATCTATACCTTCTTACTCTCAGTATCTGTCTCGATTTCAGACATATTTGCACGTTTTTCGACCACCTTGAGGGGAATATGTATGAATTCCATCCCGACGAATGCCTCTCCTTTTCCACCATGGAACAGGCTCCTCCAAGTGATGAAATCACCGCTAGTTTTCGTGGTTCAGCAGGAAAAAGTCTTCACTTCAGGCTGGACAGAATCTTGTGTCCGAGGCAAATGGTTGTCTCGCTTGATATCAGTTCTCATTGCTCACAGCTACTCAGTACAAGATCTCTGTTCTCCGATGAATGGCTATCGAAGCGTCCAGTACATGAACTTCAATGTAACAAATGTTCCGGCGTGAAGAAGGCTCCAACGTGAATTCTCAAGCTGCTAGTGAAAGAAATTAACTGAACGAGCACAGAGCAGTTCATTTCCGGTTAATCATCGCCATCATGGCCATCTGGCGTTCGTGAGTATTTGCGGAGAGTATAGCGGGGTGTTGATGACTAATTACCTTGGGGGGGGTTTTCTTTAACCAAGGACATCTCTCTACGGAGTACACCCACGCCCACCTACACCTGTACCTATTACTCAAGGTAGTGCTGAGGGGGTCTTCCTCCACAACCAATGGAGATGATGTCGACTTCCCGGAAGCACGACTCGTGCCAATCATTTCTCCAGTACATTGGACCATTGGGTCTACTCAAGGTCGCGGTTGGCTACCAATCTGACTAAGTTTGAACTCTTGAGGTGCTCGCCATCGGATTTGTAAACAGCGAGCACATCATTGTGGGGTCAATTGTGTTAGATGTACGTGGGAGGTTCCTTTTGCTCGCATTGCATTGCTAATATCGCGGTGAATTTGTGTGGTACTTGACATTGATTACTATCCACGCAGAACAACTGATATACTAAACGTCAGGCAGAGGTCGTCTCAGCTCCATTATCGAAGCCTACCACCGAAGTGAACAGACAAGAGCCTTCTGACTCTCGAGATTCTGTCAAGAACACTTAACAATACCAAGCAGTATCAAGATGTCACAACAAAAAGCCTGGGCTGTAGTTATCGGTGTTGGACAGGGCACGTGAGTCAAAACATCTTTTCGCATTTCCGCAAGCCTGTTGCTGAGAGGAGAAACAGAGGTGCCAGTGTCGCACGTCAGTTTGCAAAGAGTTATTCGGTTGCACTGCTGGCACGCAAGCCTGAAAACTATGAGCCATATGTTAAGGAAATCAATGAGGCAGGCGGAAACGCCATAGGTATCAGTACCGATACTGCCGATGCAGCAAGTGTCAAGTCCGCCTTTGAGCAAATCAACAAGGCTCGAGGAGGTGCGCCTCTTGCAGCGGCCATCTTCAATGTTGGTGGCAGTTTCATCCGGAAGCCATTCCTGGACCTCACAGAGGCAGAATTCGAGAGCGGTTGGGAAGCTAATGGGTATGTCTTTAGCCATTTGCAAGCCTCGTGGACAATCGATGTTGCTTGCATGCGATCAGCATATTGACGTGGCTGACGAAACACCATTCTAGTCGTGGAGGATTTCTATTCTCTCAAGCCGTCATCCCTCTACTGCTCGAGGCACTTGACAAGACTGAATATCCCCCAACTTTGATCTTTACGTCAGCAACGGCTGGATTGAGAGGTTCAGCAAATTGTGCCTCATTCGCCGCTGGAAAATTTGCACTCAGGGCTTTGTATCAGTCTTTGGCCAGGGAGTTCGGACCCAAAGGACTTCATGTGGCTCATGTTATCATCGATGGAGTAATCGATATCGAGCGCACCAAGCACTACAAGTTCGACCACCCCGATGCGAAGATTTCGGCCGATGGGGTAAGTCCAAGCAAATCTCTGGAGATGTGGATGGAAATATTGATAACTGACCATTACTCGATCAACGCTAGATCGCCGATTCTTATTGGTATTTGCATACGCAGCCACGAACGACATTCACCAACGAGCTGGATATCCGTCCATATATTGAAAAGTGGTGATGAATCGGATTTCGCAGAGCGTAAGAATACAAGACAAGTTTTAAAAATCCCTTTTTCAATCCTTCGATGAAAGATTGTTTCACTTGCTTGAATGCTTGAACTGATCACTTTACCCACGGCACTGATTTCTTTCGTCCACATGATCTTTAGTTCTCTGGATCGGAACCTTCGGATGCAGAGAAACTGTTAAGCGGATTGTGCATACATGTTGTTTCCACGCGTCAAAGGCGTCCAGGATCGAGAGAATTTTGAGGCATCATGACTATTTCTGGCGAGCATCCACGGAATGCATCTTGATCGCGGAGTTCGGCCCAGCAAACTCACATCTCTCATCAAGACCCTAAGTCCGAAGAATATTCCAAAGGTGTATGTGAATGAATTGCCCCTCCAACACTACCAGCTTCGTGGCATTTTATCTGTTTGTACGAATTGTACTCCACACGTGGGGAGATTCGAAACCCGCACGCACCCACGGGGAATCCTTTCTGCGAGGGAACGACGAAGATTTCCGCCACTCTTATTTAAACATATACCACACAATTCGACATCGGATTGTGCGGATGGAGTACAAGTGTGTCGAGTGACGCAGCACCTGGATATTTCTGAATCAAAGTCCACATACGATGTCCCGCTCCCCTCGTACCACGGCGGGTACACCTCACAATTGCCCTTGAAAACCTCATCTCCCACTCGGTTCATCATCAGGCCGACCTTCCCCATTGCGCAAAACGTCCGCTTCGACCCTGCGTTTCCAATTTTAATGAACATCCTCGTCGTTGACACCATCATCATTCGCTAATCGATCGTGGGGTCCCCAACCAAAGCTTGTGTGTACGTCAAGCAATGCCACATTGCAAGTGCCGTTCGTGCCGTTAGCTTTTTATATTTTTTGCATGTTTCCACTCACTTCCGAGGTCTTTTCCTACTTCGACAGGCCGGATCTAATGCACAAACCGTCCTTGGGCTAGCCTCGTCGTCATCGACTGTTCATTGTACCCGCTGTGAAAGGTATCATCGCCTGTTCCACGCATAGCCCGGACGGCCATGTCGCGCTCCAAGTGACCGGACGACCACGGCGCACGAATATTCGTGTGGAGGAGGTTGCAAGCCCGTCTTTCGTATGGATCCTTCCCCGGTGAAGGAATGTTGCAAGCCGCTCAAGTCGGGGAATGGGGTTGGTTCTTGGAGAGAGCCTCTCAGGTTGGTGATCTTTGAGTACAAGAAGGATCGTCGCCCTTGATATTTCGTTTTGTGATTACTATCATCTTCAAGCATTGTCATCCCCAGAAACCCCAGAAGCCCCAGACATACCCCAGATCAGGCTCCAGACCTCATTACTAGTCTTTCGTAGGACACCTTGTTGGCCAACGTATACTAATCAAAAAGACAACATGTCTCCCAACGGACATTCCGACCCATTGGCGAGACAGCACACTCACGACATCGAAATTGGAGTGACCGATGCCCTCCAACGCCACATTACCCGGCACGTGGTACAGCCCAAGCCGGTCTCTCAGCGAAAGCTGAATTTCGAGCACAAGCGACCCCGAATCCTACGTGAGATGATGGCCGAGGCCACGGGAGTCTTCTTCTACGTGTTCGCGGGCATCGGATCCGTGGCTTCATTCACACTCGCCACGACCAGCGAAGCCGGGCAACAGATCGGGGTGACGGTCTTCGGCTCGCTGTTCCAGATCGGATGGGCATTCGCACTGGGCATCGCATTCGCCATTGTCACCTGTGGGCCGACGTCCGGCGGCCACTTCAACCCGGCCATCACCATCTGCCTGTGGCTGTGGCAAGGGTTCCCCTTGAAGAAAGTCCCACACTACATCTTCTCGCAGATCTTCGGCGCCTTCATCGCCGGCCTGATGCTGATGGGCTGCTACTGGCCGCAGATCCAGGCGGCCAAAGCCCTCGACATCCAAATGCACGGCACCGCCGTCTACAACGGCGGCGTGGCCAGTATCTTCTGCGCGTTCCCCAACCCGGACCAGACCAACCAGGGCTTCTTGTTCCTCCAGGAGTTCTTCGTCGATTCCTACATCGGCATCGTCATCTGGGCCTGTCTCGACCCGGCAAACCCCTTCGTCAGTCCCCAGTCCGTCCCCTTTGTCATCGGCCTCGCTTACGCCACCATGGTCTGGGGTTTCGCCGGCAATACCCTCTCGACTAACCTCGCGCGTGACTTGGGCACGCGGATCGTCGCGGCCATTTTCTTCGGCCGTGAGGCCTTCGCCTTCGATAACGGCTATAGCTGGATCGCCATCTTGGTCAATGTCCCCGCGACCATCTTCGCGACCGGCTACTACGAGTTCCTCATGCGTGACAGTCTGCAGAAGATCCATGCTGGCCATGCCGAGCATGCCGAGGGTGAGGAGGGCTTGCAGAGGCATTTGACCAATGTCACGGGCCGTGATATGGAGAGGAGTGATGGTGAGAAGGCTTGGGCCAGTAATCGCGGTGTCATGAACGCTGCTGATGGCGTGAGGGAGAAGCAGTTCTAAGAAATGATATGGATCGGTGACTCTTATCTAGAAGGGAGGGAGGGAGACATGGGCGATGTGAACAGTAATTTATAGCATGCATTTGCTCTATCTGAGTGCTCGAGCTTTCTTGTGGAACAATTTGCTCAACTAGTTTCTTCAAGGCATGACCCTTCTGGAGTCAGCCAAGGTATCCCAGGAAAGCATCATTCAAAAACAGAACGCTCGCGTGTCACACAGGTATTGCGTATGATTACTCTTCAGCAAATAATCCCACGAAAAAGAAAATTATGTGTGTAGAGGAAATGTCTCTCGCCATCTGGGTGATGCACTGTTAGCGACGTGCATCGAGGAAGAAAGAACTTGAGCCTTGTAGGAAGGGTCAGAGAAAGAGGGAGAGAGGGTCGTATCTTACCAAAGTCTGGAATTCAGAGGACCTTGGTCCTTATTTACAGTCTGCCGGCGAGTCAGCCCATTTTTTTACGGGCATGAGTAAAATCAATCTACGCCAGCCGTATACCTTGTGCACAACCACGGAGAAAAAGGGTAGGCAAGGAGATAAACTGGCGTTTTGCATGGTTTGGTTGTTAGTCACGTTGTGGTAGCAAGTAGAAATGAAGACTTCTTCGAAAGGGGGGTTCATTCTTTGCCTTTGGAGGGAGAAGGGGAGGTATCATGCATGATTTTTTTTTTTTGAAATATTTGTTTCATTCGAGGCAAGATATTGAAGTGGGCCAACGTCGGGTATGTATGGCGTTGTCCTCTATCAATCAATCATGGGCATTGTAGTAGTATTTGATCTTTCCGTTGAAAAACCCCAGGGTCGAAAAAAATTCCTGTTTGGAAATGCTGTCATGTTCATCACCTCGCTGCTTTTTTTATTTCGGCTCGATACCGTACATGCTCCTGCTTTCCTGCCGTGCTTCGTAAACGGCCACCGCCCTTCAACTTGAAATGCTTAGGATGACTTTGACTTGACGGCTTCACGACCCTTTGAAATTCTCTCCAGAATCTTTTCCCGGTCCTTGTCGAGCTTGAGCTTGGTGACGATCACTTTGCTGGGGTGGACGCCGAGGGGCACGGATTGTCCGTTGGACTTCTCACGGGACACTCGCTCGATGTGTACGAGAAACTTCAATCGGTAGACGGATGTGACTTTTCCTTCACGGCCCTTGTTGGCGCCTCGTACGATGGTGACTTCGTCGTCTTTTCGGATGGGGATGCTGCGGACCTGTGGGTTGAGGGATCTAGAGTTAGAATCACACAATTTTTCATACATCTTTTTTGACCAGATGCTTTGACTTCAGGGTAGAATAGATCGGTGATGCTGGGAATTGACGGGGAGGACTGTTTTGGAGAGGGCGTACATTGTGCTTTTCTCGCAGTTCTTTGCTCAAAGGAGCGCTGAGGATTGTTCGTCGAACGCTGGAGGGGCGCCATAGTGAGCCTTGCGAGACTTGCGCCTCGACGAAGCCAGACCTGCAATGAATCATCAGCAATCGAGTGCATAGGGTTTACATCCTTCATGAAAGGGTAATGTACCTGTGTTGATTTTTGTCATTGTGGCGGTATGGCGAGGAGAAGAGTGTCGACGACAGAGATGTCTTGTTGTCGCGGTTGGATGTCGAATTTGCAGTAAGAGCCTGTGGAAAGTGCGCCAAGAGTTTCATCCAATTGTTCGGCTCCTCTCATTGGCTTGGCTGACGGATTTCCATCGCGGACTCAGTAATTGTCCGTACGTATTGCGCACGTACCGAATGTTCCACCGTTGAGGGATCTGCGGCGGATCAGATGCCACAAGATGCGATTTCTCCGCCTGCGCGTTCCACTGTGACATGAACTTGATCATGATAGCGAGTGTGAGTCGGAGGGTCTACAACAGGCAATAATTTGTCCCGCTTCGAGAGAGTCCTCTCCAACAGAAAATAATTCTCTGTAGGCACTGGCATCGCGAGACATGAGACAAAATCCCCCATTCTGTCATCTATCATCCCCTCTATAACGCGTCTACAGTCGAGAAGAGGTCGACCGAATAACCCGCCACAAGTTCGATGGCAGATCACGACTTACGAGCACATCACCAGTGACACGAGGGTCGCATGGATCAGACGAAGAACTCTCGAGCGCACTAGCGGTGCGAAGCCATGTCGCATTCATCACTAGGCAATTATGGACAGTATTACAATAGCCGACCTCAAGCAAGCGCTCCACAGACATCGTACAACACCGGCGAATCGAATTCCGTGAATAATACGTATCCCACGCAGACTTCATATCCAGGTGACGGATACCGCGCGCAGTATGGGCCTTCAGGAAATGATTGGAACAATAACAATCAGCAGACGTACGGGAATGGTCTGCACCACAACACGCAGCAGAACGGTCCTTGGAAAGAAGTTGGTGGACAGAACCCACCTTACGACCAACAAAGACAAGCGCACAATTATGAGCCGCAGAATGCGGCAGAGACTGGCGGACATAGATACTATGACACTGGGACTTCCGGTGCCACACGTCAGACAGCTCAAGGTTTGAATGATCTAGCATACGCCTCTGTCTTGGAGTCTGGGGATCATCAGAGAAAGGGTCATCGTGCGCAGAAATCGAGCTATTCGAGCAATTCTCCTTTGTTGATGACAATTGCTCCGAATCGTGTAAAGTCGCCCGCCACCCAGCCTCAAATGCAATACAATGCTACCCCAGGACGTGGGTTGCATTACCCTCAGCAAGAGGCACACCCTATGCCTTCCTATCAAGGGTCAACTTCTGCAGCTGCAGCTGCTCTAGCTGGTGCAGTTAGCCGGCGTTACAATCAGACACCAGGCACACAGAGTCAAGCATCGGTCTCGCCTACGATCGGGACTCAGCCTGCTGCCGTTCCGGGGAGTATGGGCAGAACAGCCTCGCCATATTATCAAACATCCAGACCGCTGCCTAATGCGCAGCTGCCACACGGCTCTTCTCAAGCGCCGAATAATGCTTCGCATACATTCAATCTCCCCAGACCTCAAGGTACTGGTCGGAGCGAACAGGAATTTGCGCAGAGTCAGAGTAAACGACAGAAAATCACTCATCCCCAGCCGGAACGAAATGTACCGGTGAGCAGCATCTCACAGCTCGTTACTCAGAATTCCGACAACGAAAATCCACCATCAACGTACCCTATGCCTGTCGATGACGAGAGTCACATGCATGGATACATTGACCCTACTCAGGTCTTCAACCCTTTCCACAAGGAGCATGAGAGGCGACGAAAAGAGATGGCTCAAGCTGAAGCCGACGCGGAAGCCAGGCGGAAAGCAGAAGCAGAAGCCGAAGAGCTGCGGAAGAAGGAGGCAGAAGAAGAGAAGAAAAGACAAGCCGCAGAAGCCGAAGTGCAACGAAAAGCGGAAGAAGTAAAGAAGCGGAAAGAGGAACAAGCGCATCGACTAAAAGAAGGCAAAAAAGGTGCAAGGCAGCCATCAGTGTCTTCTCAAGAGTTCGCAAATACCGGGGGTGACCCTCCTGCACCTCCCGCAGACGCATCTGAAGCGGAGATGGCTGCTGAAATTAAGGCAATGATGGAGCGCATGAAGGTCTTTCGCAGCAAAGACCCTGCCATGTTTCAGAAACTTTGGGACGACATGCGTAAACCTGCTCAAGGAATTGCGCCTCCTGCAGGGCCGATGCAATCACCACCCCCGTTACCTCAACATCCACCGGTCCAATCAACAGAGAACGCAAAATCTTCTATCGTGCCGCCTACCCAAGCGACCCAGGTCGTGCAAACCGAAAGTTCGACACCGGCTCCTACAAGAGCCCAGGTGTTGCCCCAGGTGCCTTCATCACCAACTAGAAGAGGTCCCGTGAACGGGTACAGAGTGGTTGTTGAGAACAACCCTCAAAACTTGCCTGACTTAGGACGTTTTCCAGCAGAACGTCGTGTACGCCAACCATACAAGAAACAAGGTGCAGAAATCCCTGTTGCCACAAGCCCTCCAGCCTTCTCCACCGAGAATCTGCCTTCCGCAATCGTGAGTGGTGCACTGGAGCAGCCCCAAGCTGGCGGACCAGGTCTGGCTCGTCCAGTGGCCGTGGTGTCATCACTTCCGTCACCATTGCCTCCAGCTACGACTGGCCAGAGCGAGCCAGCGCCTGTGATTCAATCGGCACCAACAAAGGTCTCTGGTGCTGGTACTGTGTGGCCAGAGGAGAAGCGAACCGCATTGGCTGAAGCTGCTGTGGCATCACTCAAGGCTCTCCCTGCCAACATCCATATTGTTATCACCCCTGCTCAAATCCATGCCTTACTAGCGAAGAACCCAAGCTATATTGAGCTTTGTGAAATTCTGGAAAAGAAAGGACTGACATTTCATCGAGGTCAATTTGCTCGACAATTGCTGAGTAATGTGCCAGATCTCAACGCACGACCCTCGAATGCTGGTCGTCAATCTGGAACATCAAGGCCCCATCAGGTTCTCAACCTGTGCGAGGACCACAAAATGGAGTTACACCGTCTCTGACTCCGGCCCCAGTATCGCCTCCTCCTGCGCCAACCACAGTTCAGATTCCAACACCTGGGCCTTTTACGGAAACCGGATTCCCTGCAGCGGCTCCACTACAGTTTCGAGCGGTCAACATGGGGCCCAGTGCATTCAAACAAGAGCACTCCCACCCTCAGGAGCACTCTGTGAAACCAAGCAGGCCTTCGAAAGCAAATGGGAACGTTCCAAAACGCACAGAGCCGCCTCCAGGCTCGAAGGAAGCGAAAGCTCGCAAGAGAGACTTCTCAGAGCTGATCGATCTCACAGCTTTAAGTGACAACGACGACTATGTTATGTCAAGGAACGACCAGCCTCCTCACAATGCATCTCCCGAACCCGAACCTTTCAAGATCTACGATCGATCGATGTTCACGCAGACAAATGAACCTGCTACGCAGCCTACGCCATATCCATACTTTACCGATGGTCGAGTAAATTATGTCACGCCTTCTGCAGGTAGCAATATTTATACTGCGCCACTAGCCCTCAATCCTCATTATGCGCCAGTCTACAAACCCCCAAGCCGAATACTAGCAAAACCCATCAACAAGGCGGAAGGGCTTGTCAATACCTACTACGATCCCAAAACCATTGCTCGAGATGTTATGATTGGGGCAGGCCGGCATCCAACGGAAAGACCTTTGAATGCTCATATGGCTGGGCTTCTGGATCGTCATGTCATGATCTACTCTGACTTATCCACATTTGACTGGGATGCGGTCGATCCTGGAGGGCCTCCAGTGCCGCAGGTGGACTTTATAGAAGTTCCAGCAGCATTGCCTCGAAATAGGGCGGGCAAGACGATCAAACCCAGTGGCACGGTAGTGAATGGCAAACAACCACGCTTACCGAATGAAGACAAGCGCAATTCATGGACCCCCGCATCTGCGCCCTCCGCAGTATCTGGAGCCTCATCTGGAACAAAACCTCCCTCATTGCAGAGTCACACTCTCCTTAGCAATGATGCAAATCCTCGCAGCAGCCTAGGTTCATCACTTCCCAGCCGTCTTGCTGGACAAGGCACGGGTACTGTTCCATCAAATTTATCACCTCCTGCGCCTATCCCTGTCCAGAAGAAACGGCCTTACACCAAGAAGCACGAGATTACTCCCCGACTGCGCAACAATCACCACGACGATCTCATCGATCCTCCTCGATTATCCAGTCGCAAAGCCCCACTGTCACAATTACGTCCAGGTCTTCTGCTCCAACAATGACGGGCAATAATGGGACAGTCAAGAGGCGTGGGCGTCCACCAGGAGCCAAGAACAAGCATCCATTGACTGCGACAACGGAAAATGCCACACACCGGATTAATTCAACAACCCAGCCTAAGTCAGCGGCCATACATTTCCCTATCTTCAGATGCCGCTGGAGAGCATGTCGTGCGGAACTCCACAATATTTCCACCGTTCGCAAGCATGTTGCCAAAGTCCATCGTGAACAAGAGGATGTTCGTCGAAGTAAAGAAGACGGTGTCAGCGGATACGCATGCTGGTGGAAGAATTGTCAACTTCTCAAAAAGCTTCCTGATGGCTTGATCGAACCTGGCAAGACATTTCCGACACCGGAATCCTGGTTGAAGCACATCGAAGATGACCACATTCACGCGATGGCCTTGAAATATGGAGATGGCCCTTCAACTTCCCACATTGGTAAGCAACCTAAACAATCTCTTGATCTCTCGAGGTTTCGTTATGTTTCTCCTGTCTCGCAACAAAAAGCTAGAACATTTTCTCACTTAGATCCTCAGACTCTCCTCACGGATAAGACGCGATACCTATCGGACGATCAAGGAAGACTTACAACACCCGCGATATCTGAGGAATCGCAGCAAGATTTGGAGCCTGATACTATGACACTCCTGAAGGCCAATCATGACGAGACGGACCGCATTGCGCTGCGAAGTTTCATGAAGGCGCATCGCCGTGAGAAATACACGCCAAAAGCTGTCGCAGAAGAAACGCTACGGGCTTTGGAGGCGCACAAATCCAAGACTAGCGGCATTGATTCAGATGGCGCGATCCTCGCCACCGATGCCAGGCGAGCGAGGCTCATACATAACCCAGGACTAGCTATGGTGGTTGATGCCGACTACTAAGGCACCTCCTCTAGCATGGCCCACTGGGAAGCGAGACCGATTGTGGAGTCCGTCGCATAAAGACGAGCAAGCCACAGATCAGCTCGACCATTTCATATCGGGTTTCACGGCCTGAGACATGATATAGAAGGCATGAGAGATTCTTGCGGGCTGACATTTTGAAGAGATCTAAATAATCGGACAGACAAGCCAACCGTCATCAATATGGCTAAGCACACGATGAGGCATGGCGTAGCATCCTTGTATGCTTAGAGGAAAGAAAGATCTCTCATGCAGCTGAGGTACACTGTAGAATATATCCCGTGCTCCTGCTAATAGTCACAATTCTATGAGCTTTGCCATCGCTTGTATTTTAGTCCGTAATGAGATTGAGTCCCAACAGCGAAACGCCATAGCCCGTGTTGACCCATTTTGTACTCCCTCAACCTTAGCATTGATAAGACAGATTGTGAACGGCGACTCTGGCTGCACAGGAAACGGAAAAACTGCCGATAAATCTCAAGAATCACATCGATTGACACGCCGCCTTCCGCAGTCGGTGACCATTGAAGCCTCCCTCCGCAGACCGAATTACGACTCGCGACATAGACAACGCCGTTTGCGTACAAGCCACCACGATCCTTCTGCAACCATTGAGATCCTCCATTTCATCAATCCATCCATTCCACTCCCTACAACTGGGGTGGGTGGGTGTGGCCGCATCCGCATCCGCATCAGCATCCGCATCAATCCTGCCTACCGACCGTCCGCAGGACTCGCTGCAACAGCACGGCGTTTCTCTGCCTGTAGGTCCGCGCCGGGCACGTCGGGTTCATCAACCGCATTGACTTCGAGGAAGTGGTACAGCACGATCAGCAGCATCGCCGCGCTGCCCAGGAAGATCGCGAGCGAGTAGAGCTGGGCGTCGGTGATCATTGTCTTTTTGGGGGGTCTGGAGGATGGTTCTTGAGGGCGGGAAATGATTCAGGGGAGTGAGGTCACCGGGTAGAGTTGAATGAATGAGTGGTTGGTCTTGGATGGTCTTTGACTGGATCGGGGAGAGGACTCGGTGTTCGGTTTCGTAGGTTTGGGTGGTGGAGATGACTACGTGCAAGAAAGGGAGGTTGTAGGCTGTGAGATGTCTGTGCAAGTTTCTGAGACAACCGGGAAGGGTTTGGATTTCGTTTGTGTTTCAAGGTATAATCATCTTCGAAGAATCAAGAGGTACCGTTGAATTCGCAGATTTGGTGCCAGCGTGGTATAAACTTGCTGCTTGGTGAGTCGTCGGCCTGTACTTTTGGCGCTCCACATCTACGTTTAGGAATTGGGGTTCTCAAGAGGCTTGGCGCGAGACACATCTCGATACGTACTAACAGCGCTTTTGACCTCCCACTCTACTATATAAGGATGTATGCAGGATGCCATAATGTTAGGTACTGTGTACGCACGGGTCCAGGGCTGCAAGCCTCCCTCTATTGCGTAAAGGCATGTCCACCATTGTAACACCCGCCTCGGTAGAAAACGACACTCAACAGGTCGAAAGAGTTCGAGTTGTGGTCCATAGTCTGGGGCCTAGTCTGGGGCCTGCAGGTCCAACAATTAGTGACAACCACTGGTCCATATATCTGCTTCTTAGCGGAAATGAAGGATCTATCCGAATCAACATGAGAGCCGATCCTGGCTACACCGATGGCATTTTGGAGTGGACTAAACAAGCCTATCTTCTCACAACTTCGGCAATCCGGTATTGGGACTTTCCTCGGGCCAAAGCATTTCAAGTTTGTGATGTCGCAAAGCATATCAGAGATGCTGTTCGCTTTCGATAGTGTATGTCAGGTGGTGGCTCCGGCTGCCGTTATTGGGTGTAAGCGAACCCTTGTGAGTTTCGTCGAGGACTGAACGAGGTCTATTGACATGAATAGATGGGTGATTATAGCTGATATGGCCAAAAAGGGCTGGATTGCGCTCAATGCGCCCACCATCCTGTGGCCTAACCTCCTCTATCGTTATCATACAGCCAACGGGCGTAAGCCGCTGCCGATGGTACAAGGTACCTTTTGCTGAGCCATATCTTTGAGCCATTCCATAATGCATCATTGTTGGTTCACCATGTATGAGAGGCATTAAATCCCTGGGGATGTGCAGTAGAAGTGTGCTTCTGCTCGTCCCGAGCAAGACTTGAGTCGTGTTCGCGCTCGCGCTCGCGCCGGACTTCCTCCAACCATCCTATCGGATAAGGTGGTGGTGATGGTGGAGGAGTGACGACTGCATAATGCCCATTGTCATAATCAGATGACTCTCGGTAGTAATTGATTTTTGAACTAGACCATGACATTAGTAAAGGATGTCTCAAAATATGGGGAAATGTCTGTACAAAGAATATCTCTCATTGTTGCTCCACGCTTTCATAATCGAGCCGCATTGAAATTCTTCAGCCTCTGAAATTGGGATATTCAACACAACCGGCCAATTCTCTGCTTGTGGTTTTATCAGATGCGAGCACCTCTCGAGAATTCGTGGAAAGAACCCAGCCGAAGCCCAGTCTAATACACAAGGCGGTTGGTCTTTGGCCCAGATGATATTCCGCGGGAACAAATCCAGATGGCATAAGACCAAGTCTGACCCAGCCAGCGTAATTTTAGAATTTGGCTCTAAAAGTCGATCATTGAACCACTGTTCGAGCTCTTGGACTGTTTCAAACGTTGGGGATCCGACTGGCCAAAGATGAGCGCTCTCGAAGGGCCGCCACCGAGTGCTCCTGGTTTTGAAGATTTGATTCCTGCGAAATGCTCCAGGAGGACTGACAACATGCGGATGTCCGGTGCTTCGGAAATCGACTCCTTCACATCTCCTTCCATGAACTCCATGACTAAGTAGCCCCGACCGGAATCATCCTCGAAGAAGGAATATACCTTGGGAACACGCACAATGCTCGGATCGAGAAGCTCCCGTGCTATCTCTTGATTTATTACCTCATCCTTGGTGACACCTACTCCATACTTGACGACAACCTCTGCGTCGAGACGGAGGACTTTATTGCCATATTCTTGTCCACCAAGATGCTCCTCAGGAAACGCGGCTTGTAGACACCGCTGAATAATCTCAGAATGAGAGAAGTCACATTTTTCCATGTCACTGTGACTGGGAGGTCATAGTCTCTTGCGTTTGAAAGATATGTCAGAAGGCAAAATTGTTTCCGCAGAACTCGGCGTCGTCATTGTCAAAGGCCTAAGTACATCGGAGAGCTCGTTGCGGATTTTCACGTGATCGTCAAAACCTGGCAACAAATTCTGCATCTCAATGAAGCACTGGGGCATTAACTACTCCTTATCTCTTTATAATACTAGTTCTTTTCTGGTAAGCGACGACATGTCCGATCCTAGGCTCATTGCAGCCATGGTCCGACTTGCTTCCCATTTCTTGCCACCAGGTCCAGAAACGTTAGAAATCTGTAGGTAGGCAGTAAACAGTGTTTGCTTTATCGGTCTCAAAACTTCCATGGGATATCATTCTTCGCTACGAAGAAGAAGTGGGGATATGACCTAACCCGGCGATGGCAAGCATCAAGTGTCTAGAGACTGCTATCTACGGGGCTGCTTGCAACAACGGACCTTCTGGAGACACTGTGTGTCCGCCTGCAGGGCATCGGGTTTGTCCTTCGACCTATCGATTCTCGATTCTCTTCGAGTGCACTCCAAGGCTTGGCCTCTTTCATTCGGCACATCCAATCATCAAGCCATTTCACCCTCAGACTGTCGTGACCCAATTGTGTCCAATATTCCTTGCCTCCGACTGTGTGCGAGGTCACATGAACGCCCCTCGAAGATTGTTCTGGAAGGCATCGTTGAAGCGATCATCATCCTTATCCTCCTTAATCTCTTCGTGAGCATTTGGGGTCTCAGTTGCATTGCCTTTCTTTGCACAGTCTTTCCCTGCAGTGATCACAATTAGCACAACGGATCTGTGCTTGGATATGTGGATCTGGCTCACCTGGTCCATTTACTGAATCGCCAGCATCCTTACCACTCGTTTGCGCTTCAGCTGTGGGCTTCTTTCCAATTTCCTGTTTCTTCTTCGTGTTGCCGCCTTGCTTCTTGCCCTGGAATTCAGCGTGTGATTTCGGAGCCACACCCCATTGACCGCCTTTGGTTTCGATGGTAGTACCGTCATCCGCGATCTCGAACGAGCTGAGGACCTCGTTGTTGTCTCCGATTGTCTGAGCTAGCATTGGTGGAGGCACATACTGACCTTGCTTTCGTCGATCATCCTCGAATACCTTGCAGATTTTTTCCATGATCTCCATCTGGCCGATCATAGAAACAATATCAAAGGAGTCAGTTGCAATGACATTGAGGAGGATCTTGCGCAGTTCGGAAACAACAGCCTTTTCTTTCTCGGAAAGCAGAGGTGAACGAATCAGAATGTCACAGGCATCAACCTCTTTGGTGGACTTGTCGATCTGACCCTTGAAAGCTCCGTTCTTGAAGTTCCAATCGTGAACAGCGAGGAAGAAGGTATCCCGCCATGATTGCAATGACATCTCTTTGAGGGATGCTTTGGCCGATGGCGCCATGATTGTTGAGAGCAGAAGAAGTGAATTTTTGCGTTGGCAGGATATTTGGCAAACACAAAGCTGGGGAAAACCCGTGGACTCCTTGAGATCCGAAAAGGAGAAAAATCGTAGGAGATCGGAAGAAGTCAAAGAAGAACGGCTGCATCAAGGGAAGCACAAAATCATTCACTGGTTCCCACAATATCTCGCCACAATATTCACTGTGACTTGGATTGGCTACGAGGTCGATTGCTTTCTACCCAGGTTCTCCCTAATATTCACAGGAGCTATATGGTCTAGGATTAGCATGGTTTCATTTCTCGGTTTCGATTCCATGGTCAAAGCCAGGACCGTCAGCAACTCACAGGAACCCCGCGAGTAGAACTCTACGCCGTGCTGCAGATTGGACAATGTGGTAAATTTATTTGCCATTGTGTAGATCATACGGTTCGCCGCTGAAGGAGACACACAAGGCCTGTCCCTTCTTGTTATGGAGTTAGTTACTCTCGACGCCGACACTTGCTCCTGCTCATGAGATATTATGAGGTTGACCTACGAAGCCCTCCGGTGCCTCGACTCCTTCTGGGATAAATGGACGTACAAACTCATCGACCCATTTGGCACTCAATCCTAATTCCAGCGCCTCTCTGATCCCGCGGTTCATGCGACCAATGTAGGATTCACGGACTGGACCTTCTTCGACACGGTACTCATCCACATACACCAGTACTCGCACCCCATGTCTACCCAGTCGCTCCTCCCACGACTTCACCTTCCACTCTACAATCTCCACCTCCAGATAGGCCTTGTTGTGATGACCAATTCCTTGCTCCGTCGGCCTCTCTCGCTGATCATCAGCGCCCCAACCCCGGCTTAATGGTGATGAATCGCCCACACCCTCTGGCGCCGCCCAATCCACGCCTTCATAACGGTCGAGGATCTCCTCGTCTTCAATCGCCATGTCATAGACCACACCCCAGACCTCGTCTCCGCCATCGCCGATCTTTCCACTGTAAACGACATTGGCACATCCACGGTGACAGATGATCCATTTCCAACCACGGAGGCGTGCTATGGCCAGCGGAAGAGCGGAGCGGGTTGGTGATGCTGTGCAGCGCAGCGCCATTTGCGTCGGGGAGAGGTTGGTTCCATATGCGAAGTAGAATGTACCAGCTGAGTGTGGGTTCTCGACATGGTTGGACGAGGTGAGGGGGCGGTGCTTGAAGGCTCGTGTTGGGTTGGCCATATCGCCTAGATAGACACTTGTGGCGAACGTTGGAGTTGGTGGGTTGTATGCGAGATTCGGAGGACTTCATCTCCTGCAGGACGGAGTCATGGTCAATAGCTTGGCTCAAGTCACTGCTTGTTCTCATTACTAATATTCAGGATGAGGTTACACTCTGGCCATGTTTGCGATCACCTCATCTCTGACCTATCACGATACATAGTGGAGATCCAAGTAGAGCAAACATAGCATCTCGAGATACTCACGTAGATTTCATCACTCTGATCTGTAAGTCCTACGCTCCTCTCCCTGATTGCTATGCAGACATGCTCATGTTCAAGCTCCTCGTGATGCCACTGATGGGTGAGCTTGAACAAGGCTGAGTGCCCCTTATCTCTCGGACCGGCCCCAGTGATACTTGCCGATAGCTAATTCCCCACATTCTCGAACTGGCTCCTTTGGTACAATATTCCCTCTGCGTCGATCTTTCGTGAACAAACAACAATGCACTTAAGATTTGATGTACGTCAGGCTTGCAGCACATCCCGGCAATTGGCGCTATTTTGGTATCTTTTGTCTTAAATGCCAAGACAGGACGATGGCAGATGGCATCTCATTGTTGTATCTTCCAGACAGAGAGCAGCCCTAGTCGACAGGGAAGCCTACATGCACTTTATTACTCGGAGCCATGCAAATACTTCAGAGCTCTGCTGCAGCTTTTCTCAGCTCCGAGATCTTTCCCTCCAACATGCATCCGACCGCCCTCTCCAGAACTACAACAAACTCTGCCTGAATCTGTGTCTCCTCTTCTTCACCCGACAACTCCTGCTTGCTCAAGTCACGTTCATTCAACCCGATATCTCCAACTAAATCCCAATTGACTTCTCGTTCAATGGCGCTCTGAAGGTCATCCGCATCCTTGACATTGATACCTATCTCTCGCAAAGCTTCCAAAGATTTCCCATCGGCGAAAGGCCATAGCGCATCACCCCATCCGTCAACACATTGAATGCGCCGGCAGAAGATCTCACCACCAACAGCACCGAGGCCTGCCACTGTTGATTTAATATGCTCAACTACCCCTTTTGGCCCGTCTTCATTCGCCTCCACGGCGAGGTTGTACATGGTTTCCGAATCGGAATATGCTTGACCAGTCTTGTAGATGTAAGTTGCAGTTTTCTGGCGATGTTGTGTGCGAGCAGCCTCAAGGGCCTCCCAAACACGATGCTCTCCGGCCTCAACAATCGATTCAGGCGTCGAAAAATTGAACGGATCGTTCAGCAGAGTACGGATCGATCGCATACCCAGCACGTGGCTGAGTGGCTTTGAAAGCAAATGAGCACAGAGGAGATGCTCGAACGGAGTGAATGAGGTCGGCGACGAAAGCGAGTATGACTTGTACTTTGGCGACGACTTCGCAGCTTCAAGCTCCTCTTCGGGGAAGCAATAAGGTAGGGATTTTGCGGAAAGAAGGAAGTTCAATAGCTGCTTGGGGGTGGCAGGCGAAGAATCTGAGTTTCGTCGTTGAGACTTCTTGGTTTGGTCCTTAGATGCATTCGTGGGAGGCTCCTTTCTTTTCTGCCCTGCATGTGCACCAGTGTCGGGATCGCTATCGCCATCTCCATCGTTCTCGTCATACGGCGCCGGTTCTTCGGCGGCATCATTATTGTCGACTTCAGCTTCCTCTTCGACTTCTTGCGTTGATTGCTCGGTTTTACCGCGCGACGGTAGATCAGAGTTATTCTCTTCTCCATCATGCTCGGCTCTAGACTTCTTGGGTGGCATTTTTTGTTAGGTATGGTTTTGCTCTGTGACCACGACAGGATTCCTGCTTGAATGCGAGCTTACGAGGGAGAATAGTGAAATCGCATATAACCCCGGACAAGCGCCGAAGGGAGAGTTTTTAAACCCGTCTAATATGTTGTCATCATGATGTATTTCTGCGGTACCTGACTAGCACATGTGCTGAGACCGTGCAAGGACCCCTGATGTCATGACGTATCTGGGGAAATCGTCCGATTAGCGAGATCTAATCTCCACTATTGAAAGAGGAGTCCATGGATCGATGTTCTAATTCATGCGAGATATTGAGTGCACTGTCTCTTGTACGGTGGAAGCAGATTTTGTGGTGCGTAGATGGATGTGGCCCCGAGCCTCATCCGGTATCATGAGGTTTAGGCAGACGGTATGGTCGCTGGTATCGCCATTTGAAGTATTATTCGATCGACAAGATCTTGGCGGAACTCCAAAACCGCAGGGCAAGGTACCTAGTATATTACATCACCGTGATTGCAACGAGTGATCATGGTCATATTTTGAGTTCACGGTCATCCATTAGCCAGGCACGCATGCAAGGCCTATCCATCCAAGAAGTGTGGATCATGCGATACATTTCACTAACGAGATTGTTACACTTCATTGCTCGGATATGTTATCTGGTCGATCGTCCCAAATTCCTCCTTGATCGTTCTCACGCTCACGAAACGACTCAGTAAAGTGGCTGTACCGGACTTGTCGTTCGTACCGCTGTCCCTGCTTCCACCAAACGGCTGCTGAGCCACAACGCTGCCTGTGCACTTCGTGTTTAGATACAACATTCCCGCCGAATGTCGCAGTGTATTCTGAGCCTCCCGACTTGCGATCTGGTCACGTGCGAAGATTGAACCCGTCAGAGCATATGTGGACGTCGAGTCAATCAGTTTGAGGGTTTCTGTCCATTTAGCATCTGGGAAGACGTAAACAGCGAAAAGAGGACCGAACAACTCGCGACTCATGAGCTCGTGCCTGGGGTTGGACGTTCGGTATATTGTCGGATGAATGAAATAACCCTCTGAATCGTCCACGATCCCACCTGCAAGCAATTCAAGTTCCTTGTCTGACTCTGCTCCCTTGATCACATCAGCCAAGCGGTCGAACGCTCGTCTGTGAATGACTGGGTTGATGAAGTTGTCAAAGTGTTCTGGCTGACCGACTTTCAGCTTCGACGTCTCCTCCACGAGCACTCGCTGGAATTCCGGCCATACAGATTCCGCAACGTATACTCGACTACACGCCGAGCATTTCTGGCCCTGATACTCGAAAGCCGCTCGAATCGTGTTGAGGGCGGCATTACGCACATCAGCCGATGAGTGGACGATATGGAAATTTTTGCCCCCTGTTTCGCCCACTACGCGAGGATAAGAGTTGAAGGTATTCGCAGCAGTTGCTTTACCAACCTTCCCCAGAACCTCTTTGAATACTGCAGTGGAGCCGATATAAGACAGGCCGGCAAACTCAGGTCTGGAGAGCACAGTATCAGTGATCTGTGCTGCGTCGCCCGGAACAAATTGAATAACATCTTCTGGGAGTCCAGCCTCAATGAGGATCTTGTGTAGCACCCAAGCTGAATGCAATGCCGACGGGGAAGGTTTCCACACCACGACATTGCCCATCAATGCTGCGGGACCGACTAATGAAGCTGCCAGTGCAGTGAAGTTGAAAGGTGCAATCGCATACACAAACCCTTCAAGCGGTCGATACTCCAGCTTGTTCCATGTGCCTGACGAGTGAACTGTGGGCTGCTGACTGAATAACTCAAACGCTTGCTGCACGTAAAATCGCAAGAAGTCCACCGTTTCGCAAGCGGCATCAATCTCGGCTTGGTACACATTCTTGCCTTGTCCGAGCATAGTGGCTGCATTGATGGTCGCACGATATTTCCCTGTTATGAGCTCACACGCACGGAGGAATATTGCGGCTCGGTCTTCGAATGGCATAGCTTCCCAAGCTGGTTTGGCTTTCAATGCCGCATCGATACATTTGTTGACATCGGCTGGAGAAGCAGATGCGTATTCCGCGACGATCTCTCGGAATGATGAAGGATTCTCTTGTGACTCGGTTAAGTTGTTGTTGATCTGGAAACTGGTAAGTTGGTCGTCTCACAACCGTTTGGCATTACAACGTGTACACACACACACAGCAGCAGGTTGGCTGGTGTGTCGTGGCTACTAACCTCAGTACCTTCAGCTCTCAAGGGGATTTTGGCTGGTAGACTAGCTCGAAGATCCTTTAGTGCTTCTATGATCTCCCTCCTCTCTGGAGATGCCTTGGCATATGTTTTCTTTCATGCCAATCCTTTGTCAGTCGTCTCTGACATGCGACTCTGCTCGCTTTGGACCATCCACTTACAACGGGCTCATTCTCAAACTTGGGAGGATTCCATAACGAAAGCCATCTGGACTTATTCCGGCAGATTTGTTGTAGTCGAGGAAGACTTGATCCGCCACGCCGAAGAGAACGTACTCCAAAACGTTGTGCAATGTGAACGTCCATGGCGAATGGCAAATGAGTATAATGCGGCTCTGAATAGATGGTTCGTGTGACTGGAAGGTCCTATGTAGAAAATGATCGATGCAATCCGGACAGATGCTGACGGCCGTGGTCATGCAATCATGCAGGATGTAAAACCCCGTCTCCCTTTCACGCATCGGTATCTAATCCCGAAATCATCGAGTCCAGCAGGATATTCGACCACCATCAAACGGGCCATGTATCTGGCCAAGGAGATCGGTAAGCCATCCCGATTTTGCGGAGAAGGGCGCGCAGCGGTTGTCTTTGTTGCGAGGATCACTGATAAGCGCCTATCATAAATGAATAGAGAACCGATGCTGTTCCAGTGGTTCGCTGTCGGCGCTCCCCCGTGAACGGAGGCCTAGCAAAAGTCACAGAAGATGAAATGAGTCGAGGTAACCCCGAGACGATGCCAGCCTCGTTCCTGGGTCACGTGACTGTCCGAAAGCTTCTTTGCATCTTGACCACCTCACCTTTCTGAGGCACGTCTTGATTTCGTGTCTCCATCACTTTGCGTCTAGCTGCGAAGAGGTATGTACAAAGCCGCTATTTGAGCCGCTGCAAGTAGGTCGTGTGTTCTCGAGAGTATCAAAGCGAAATTCGTTGGCACGTGCCTTGAATGCTAAACGTTCTATGGCCTATCATGTGATATCAAATTGAACACAGCCCAGTGGCTGAGCCTTGCTAGTAGTTATGCGAAGCGGACCCAACATCCAGTTCAGCCTGATCAAACGATTCCTTTTTCTTCTTGGATCATGATCTTATCGTACGAAGTGTCATCTGTCCCTCGATGTACAATGCTCGAGAGGGTACTTTTTGATACATTATGTTATCAAGTCCGGAACAGTCTTCTCACAGCAAAGTCATAAAAATACAGGATCTTTTCGGGGTCCAACTACAGCGCCCATTTTCCCTCCCACCGATCCGAGCGGCAAACCCTACACTTGCGCGGTGTCTCTGTCTAGCGAAGATATGTCTCTCGCCCTTTGAGAGCGAGGATACCCATCACTGAGCCATGCGATTACTGAAAACCGACGAATGTGGCAATGTGGGGGTTTCAGAGTATCTTAGCGACAACTTTCCTCCCTATGCGATACTGTCGCATACCTGGGGCCAGATAGCGATGAAGTCACGTTCAACGACCTGAGGAACGGGCTTGGCGGCAGCAAGCCTGGCTATGCAAAGATACGCTTTTGTGCAGACAGAGCTACTAGCGACCACCTCACTCATTTCTGGATAGATTCCTGTTGCATCGATCGAGCCAATCATACCGAACTATCTGAGGCTATAACCTCAATGTTTCGCTGGTATCGCAACGCTACGAGATGTTATGTGTATCTATCCGATGTTTCCGTATCAAAGGGAGGCGGAGACCAGCATAGTAAAGCTTGGGAGCCGGCCTTTCGCGCGAGCAGATGGTTCTCGCGTGGCTGGACACTTCAAGAATTGCTTGCTCCCAAATTTGTTGAATTCTTTTCGCGAGAAGGTCACTACCTGGGCAATAAAATGACTCTTCAGCAACAACTGCATGAGGTTACGGGAATACCAATTGCTGCAATTCATGGTGCTGCGTTGACTTCATATTCCGTGGAAGAGCGATTGCAATGGGCAGCCTCACGAAGTACCAAAAGGAAGGAGGACAAAGCTTATTGTCTATTGGGGATATTTGAGGTCTACATGCCATTGATTTATGGTGAGGAAGACCATGCATTCACGCGGCTCTTGAAAAAAATCAATAAATTGCCGGTAAAGCGCCAGCCTTGTGGATCAGAGCTAACCCACATACCGTTTCAGAATACTGAGATGAACACTAGAAATGCTTGGTGCTCTTCTGAAAATGGCTTGTTCTCAAGCCGGGCTTTGTCGAACTTTGCTATCACCCAAACCCAACCACAGCTCAAGCAAAAATACGAGAATGGTGTGTTCTCTTCGAGGGCAGATTTCCGCAACAGTGCGAAGCCTCAGTGGGAGTCTACTGGCCTCAATACGAGTACTCAGGCTAGAAGGTCACAGATGTGGGTGGCCAATGAATATCCAAAAAAAATCTGCTGATGTCAGGCATAGCTACACCATGGGAAATCTAATGAACCAGGGTGACCTTGATCGATTCGGACAGTTCTCTCGGGCTTCAGCTCGCACGATCTCTAACTTCGATCAGCGCTCGAATTTGCTGTTAGATCAAATGGCAGCCTCGCATGATCTCATCTCCTCAAGACATGCTACAGTCCACAACATGCAGCAAAATCTCGCACTTATGCAGCGTCAACTGTTGGCACAGCTGGATCAGTTGCGGAGTACTGATCAGTCGATACGAAAGATTCCAAATCCAGACTTTGCCGAAACCGAAATTTCTTCTCAATGGACGACGAGCGCCATATCGGAACTATTCAAAGACGCATTTCGCGCAGCAGTACTACTTGCTGGTGGGGCTGTATATGCCGATCATGCGACACAAGAGGCGCTGCGCCGACTGTTTGCAAGGGCAAGGGTCGATCCAATGCTAGTCCTGATCCTTGTGGCAGGCGCATTCTACGTAATCAGATGTCTTCGCCAATTGCCTCAACAACTTTCAATACTTTCAGACAACAGCATACTCTTCGAAGATCCATTTGGTGTCAAGTTGCGGATTCCCTTTCTGCAATGCAGCCGGGCCGAAATCTTCCATGGATTCTTGGAAGCATACTTCAAGGAGCGCCCGGGTCTCAACAGAGTTCGCCGGAAGCAATACTTTCTGGCCCTTGGCAAATCCAAGCGTAGGCTTGATAACCACCGTTGGCCCGAAAAGATACGACCCAGGTCAATTGTGACGATGTTTATGATAATGGTCACGGGGGAATTTATTTGCTTCAAGTGCCAAGAAACCCTGATTTCCAGCAATATGTCAGAGTTCTACTGGTATGTGATCTTCGAAAGTCATTTGGGTATGCAATTAACATTACCTGTGATAGTCCACAATGCCACCAGGACTATTTAATTGCGGACCCAGATTCGATCGAGGTTTCGAAGAGCATAGAGGAACTCAAGGAAGAGGAGGAGGAGGACCATGATGATGCTGCAGGGAAGGATGAAAGTCGAGAAATTTCGCAAACCACATCCATGCTCAAGTCATCACCGACAGCATTTTCCTCTCCGACTCACCAGACATCTCAAGCGACAAGACGCATTCCTGATTTAAATCGACCAGATCTTCCCAGCCCAAGAGCTGTCAAGAGGCGAGGGATGACGGAGACAATGAAAAGTGCAGTGGACATTGCAACGACATGGAGAAGCTATGGCGGTTCTGGATATCAAGACAAAGAGCACAAAAGTTTCAAAAACATGGCACTTTTCTTGTCAGGTGTTCTCAATTCCCTGGGAGATGCCGAGCTGGCCTTTGCACGCCTCCCATACCTAAACGGAGCTTCATTCTTCTCTACCAACCTCTGGCAATCGCCAGGGACATATTTACATTACCATATTAGCAAGCGAAAGGATAGCTGGAACGACACAGACCGCAGGCTTTTAGATACAGCTCAGGTGGTCATCAGCAAGATCATTCGAACTCAGAATGAGCAAGACATTGCCCAGCATATGCAGAACATGAGTCGGGCCCGGCGAGCCGAAATTTTGCGCCTACTACTTACGTTGAATTCGCAAGAATACGATGAACGAAATCTCTGGTACATCAAATATCTCGCAGTCCTCAAAACCCGCATTTCTAAGAGCGTTGACGGCCAGCAACAGAGAGATGTAGTCGCTATGGACATCATCGTCGCTAAGCAAGATGGCTTTCGCGTCGAGGGTGAAACCCTCATTGAAGACGAACCACTGAAGACCCCAGAGATACTGAAGGGCTTTGACCCACTTTTCAAAGCTTATGGTGTTGATATACCCGAGGACTTTCCGGACGTAAGATCACTCTATGAGATGTTCGGCTCTTTTATACTGTAAGGAGAGTTCAGCGATCATACTCAGGAATAGCTTGCACTCTGGTTAGTCAACGGTATATTGAACTGTCCTATCTACAACGATTCAAGTCTTGAGGAAGAGAAAGAGATTGTCCATCTCTCCGGCCAAATTGGCCTAGATATAGGACAGTTTACTTCCTCTCCTTTTCTCTGTCTTCCTCCACTATTCTTATCCCGCTATAGACCCCCCGGAGAAGTATGCCGGCTCGGCGTCCGCCCAATTTGGCTGGAGGCTAAGCCTTCGAACTTCGTTACCCGGGATATTGCTCCTGGCGGGTATTCTTTCCGGTATCGCACGTGATATCTCATTGTTCGTGACATATACCAAGGTGGCCGTACGATGCAGTACATCGACCATTTGGACGAGTCGGCGACACCTATGTTTCTGATCTACCACGAGGTTCAAATGCTACTGCAACTAACCTTCTCCCATACGATCACTAGAAGAAGAGTGCTCGTAAGGACTTTGTTTTGACAACCCAAGCGTGTGGCCCAAGTTTTCGAGATTCAGTAGGCTATCGTCGATCACGATAAGTAAGCAGACTATCAGGCTTCTAGGATCCGAGTATCCTTCCAAATCAGCCATGGAGTTTCTTCATAAAAATTCTATAGTGGCTCGCTCGGACACTAGTAACATTTCGTTACCTTAGTGTGACAGGACTTACTATTTCATGGTATGATTTGCTCGTAATGGCAATCTTTATACTAGGATCCAGAAATGTATCTGCACTGATACTAGGCAGTGGTCCTGTCACTGTCCTAGCCCGGTTTATCACATCTACCTTGGCTACAAGTACGAGGACGACTGGAACATGCGAATGTGCGGCCTTGGAATCTTTCTGCTTCTTATCCTCAACCTCTCTCAACCTCTCTGCAGAAGAACTCGCCGTCTCAATTCCTTCTTCATATCCACCAAACCTTCCTTCAGTCTCTCAGCCGCACTCGCGTTCTCGACAGCCCTGCGCATCAAAAAATTCAGGACTTCCGTCACCGAGCCCCAGCAGAGACACTTGTAGGCCAGAGGTGCGGCTTTGAGCTTGAGCTCGTACTCCTTCTCGCCGCTGTGGGACCTGGCGTCGTCCGCGGCTTCCTCGTATTGCTGCACGAGATGGCAGCTGATGTCGTCCGCCATCCCTTGTAGCTGGCCGTATTGTACCGGCGGGACGTCTTTGCCTGCGTGGACAAGCTCGTTGACTAGTGATGTCGCCAGGCGGACGGACTCTTTGTTATGGCCTGCAAGGAAGAGATGCAGTTTAGGGAATTTCGGACCATCGAGTCCGGGGAATACTCCTGACGCGGTAGTTTTCTTGAGGAGATCTCTCGCGATGGTATTGTAGGACTCGTCGGTTTGCTCTTTGGTGTCCCATATCCGGTCTCGCACGTCACTTGCGATGTACGCGCCGCGGACCTGCTTGATGCCCAGAGTCCAGCCTTCGTTGCTCGCAGTCTGTAGGAACTGACCGACTGTTGCACGTGATGATTTGAGGTACGTCTGTATGGTGGTCCAGACCAATGCATCGTCGTCACGGTTATATCGGCGCATGAGGTCCATCGTCCACGCATCGATAGTGGATTGGAAGATCTGCTGCTCGGCGTCGATCCAGATGCGACTTTTCTGCGAAGCTGCTTGTGTACATAGGGCATCCATCGCTCGACGTAGCTGCTCCGGCGGTTGCGATCCCGTGGCAAGGCACTGACTGACATTGGGACCGGCTCCTGTAAATCTGCCAAGGGGCAATAGATAAGTCGCAATCCTGGATTTGGGAATGGAAGTGTAGTCTTACTTGATATTCATATAATCATTCTCACCGATCATGCTTAGTGTAGCTTGATTTCCTTCCAACCACTGAACGATATGCTTATCTTCACCCGAGGCGGTCACAGTGTTATCAACGCCCTCAACTGTACCGCTGGCGGCTGTGTCCACCACGATCTCCCTCCCATAGCCCAGAATCACACCTGCATAACCGGCCTTCTTGATTTCATTAATACTCCGCTTGACCTCTGCCACATTCGTGCCCGCACAGAAATGGTCATAGACGGCCGCACGGATGACTCCGCGCAGAATCGGGTTACGATCCGTGATTAGTAGCGGCGATTTGGATTGAACGATGAAGTTCATCGCCCCCATAAGCATCTTGAGAAGACGTGGAGAGGTAAAGCAGTAGCCCAAGAACAGTGATCTTAGCAAGCTGGTAGTGGTCAAGCGTGATAATGGGGATGGTCTGGCGGTTCTGGACGTCAGTGTTATCTTTGGAAGTGGTCCTGTCGATGTTGATTCAGGTGCCAGGATCCTCTCTGATGACGTTTTCGAGCTCGAATGGAGACATCGTGGTGCAACATGATGATTGTAGAGGTGTCTGGTCCGTGGCGTTATAACTTGACTGAGACATTGGTTTTGTGACCACAGGGAAGAAATGCTCTTGTAGAGGCAGTAGCTATCTCGCACAACGCCTGCCATCATGCCAGCATCTGCCACAGATATCCAGCAACAAGACGAATGCTCCCCGTATGAAACGACCTTATAGTCAATATCTCACATGTATCTTTGGAGATCGACATCTCGCTTGTTGACCACCAACGGGATGATAAGCATTCACCCCGCATCCATGTTGGGCGTCGGGAAGGGCAGCCGAACATTGTCGCGGACATCCGAACCTGATGAGTGAATTCACTCTAGATAAGGCCAAATCTGGATTGTATCGACATGAAAGCCAAGAACAGAGTTGATTTGGTTGTACGGCATCTGTGCTGTGTCCAGATTGTCCAAGTCACACGCAGGCGGCGCGCCCGTCTCTTCTCCACTTCAACTTGTGAGTCCGTCTCCAGTATGCCAAGACTGATCGCCATCGATTCGTGGTCATTCTCACGTGGTTAGCTGTGGCTATTGGTAATGCGGTCGGTTATATACCTCTTTAGGATGATAATGCCGAGTATTTTAGAGAAGCATATCCCTCTCTGCTTAGGAAAGTGACCGATGCTCTCAACACTGCCACTCTTCGCCCTTCGGCACAAGCTTCGAATGAAAGAAATTATGCAGTGGTTGCTTACGAGATGTAAGGCCAGCAGAGTCGCCATACAAATAGCTTTCACATCGCAAACTCATGAGGTAGAATTGGCAGACCAACCCTGTAGTGATTGATACAATCCGTTTCACTTCCAATACCTGCGCAAAATGGCTTCCAAAGCGGCCATCGTCTTGATCCCTGGATCATTCAGCCTTGCTAGTATGTACTATCCAATTCAAGACCTCCTTACGGCCGCAGGCCACGATGTGTATGTCAACAATCTGCCCTCAGCAAGCCGGAATGCACCTGAAGCACCGGCAAGCCTTAGCGACGATGCAACATTCATTGGGACTATCATCGAGAAGATCGCCGACCAAGAGAAAGATATTATCGTCCTCGGGCATTCATATGGGGGGCGGTGGCATCCGAACTGACAAAAGGCTTGAGCAAGATCGAGCGTCTTGCGAAAGGACAACGCAGCGGAATTGTCAGAATCGTCTTCCTCTCCGCAATTGTTCTGCAAGAAGGGCAATCGATCTTCGGCGATCAGGGCAAACCACCAGCGGAGATTGTGGAGATTGATGAGGTAAATCTCCATCAGAGCTGATCACAAAGTATTGTATTGATCGCTTTTTTAGTCTGGCTTCATGCGACTTGCAAACCCGTCCCTTACCGCTGCACACATGTACAATAATTGGCCTGAAGAGCGGGCCACTGCATGGGCAAGAGCCTCACCGAAGCAATCTGCCCTCAGCTTTGCAAGCCCCTTGAAACACGCGGCATATAAGGATATTCCATCGACCTATATCCTTTGCGAGCAGGATGGTATCATCCCACCTTCCAAACAGGAACAGTACATTGAGAACATAAGGCTGGCAACCGGTAAAGATGTGGACGTGCGCAGGTTGAACACCAACCATGTTCCCAACCTGACGAACGTTGAGGAAGTGGTGACTTTGATTCTGGAGATCGCGAGCACTGCTTAGAACGACTGTCCAGGCAGATGTCGGGAAATTGTGGGTAGAAAGAGCAACGAGAAGATCAGGAAGCGATAGAACCCTCGGGAATTGTGTCACAACCAGTCCATGTTTGGCCACGATGTTTCAATGGCTTCGAACGGCACATTAATCAAGAATTCAGAAAAGTCGACCCTCGTTGATGGGACCTCATGAATAACAGTGATTGTTTGTGATTGCTCCCCACGACCATCTTCCGCGATTGTCCTCTCGTTCATTGTAGCTCTGGTCAGGCCCGAATCGCTAGTACCCTGTGGTTGAAGCTGAGTCATGGAGGATGTTGCTCTTATCGAGTTTGTAGCGTTCATCTCATCCATTGGTGCCACGTCCCTGTCTGCTTGAAAGTCTCTAGAAGGGTGCCTGGCTCTCGCGTAAGTTTTCATCTCAAATAAGCGGTTGGAAAAATCTCCGTTCTTCACACGCTCGATAAAACTTAGTGTAGAGTGCATCGAGCTGTACATTTCCTCTAGAGGTGCAAACGCGTTCAATGTCTGAGCAAGATATAGGTGTCCGGTACTGCGCGTCTCAGTGTCGGACAAAAGCCCGTCTTTGAGGTGTTGAGTTGCCGACATCGTGAAAGCCGCAACAGCAATTGAAGGTAGAAATCGGACGAGATAGCCCTCTTGTAGATGTCTTCCAATCTCCGAGATCCTTCGAGCTGCGGATCTGAGCGCTTGTTGCGAGTACTCTTGTAGTGCACCTGAAGCTGACTCCTTCATGCGCATCTCAAGCAGTTGTGGTCGGTGTACCATGCCGATTGCGATATAGTATAACATTTCCAAAGTCGAGGAATGCGCTGCTAGAACCCTTCCATTCCGACGATGGTCCTTGTCGAAGCAAGATCCTGTGATGGTTGTTGTCTCTAGACGCCACTTGTGAAGCTCTTGATCTCGTACAACTGCTTCGTTCACTGTGTCCAATAACTTCTTTGGGCTGAGAATCGTCAACCTCTCTGTTGCGGTGGCTTGTTGGAGATCACTCGGCTCGTATTGCGATTCCAGGATGCGTCCAATGATGAGGCACAATTTGAACTTCTGAATGCACAGTTGGACCATGCGAGCAGCGTCGACCTTGCACTCAGGCATGTAGTATAAGCTGAGGGCATCGGCAAAACTCGCTTCTTCAAAGTCAGGTGGTTGCGGAGTACAAATCCCCAGTCTAGGTATCTCCGATGGTTTCGTCAATCTCCTTTCGGTCAGAGAGAGCAATTTCTCTCGCATGATGCAGCAGTACCAGAGTCTTCGTCTGAGTAGGTTTCGAGGCTCGATTGGCAAGAGCCTCTCCTCTCGGTCGAGCCCGATGTCTATGGCCAGAGATATGGCAATCCTCAACCAGTGGACAGGACCCTTCGTGTCTGTCCGGTCGCATTGCCAGTAAGTCATCATTAGCAGCACCTGAATCACCGTGAGTGGCTCACGCTCCACATCCATCTCGTAGAGAAGCCTCACACGACAGAACAAGGCATCTCGTGCATCTAGTCTGCTATCAAAGCCCATGGACTGGAGGTGTGTTACATCAACGAACGCTGCACCAGAAAGGAAAACCGCTTGTAAAAGCACCAAGCTTATGGTGCAGTCTCTTCTGCCGTGAACACCATTGAGCAGCTGGCTCAAGTCAAGAAGGGGCAGCATTGGATAAACATAGCAGACAAAGACTCTCAGGAACTCCTCCATGGCCGACTGGCTGGGAAGCGTGAGAGCCCCTCGCCGGCGTAGGAGCCGAAGCGTATCCTGGTCGATGTCTTGCGGGAGGCTCTTTACAAAGCTCGGTAGATGAACGGACGCGTTCATCCCAATTCGATCGTTGTCTGCCGAGGACTGTGCGTGGGTCGGATTGATCGTGTCGACGCCCAGCCTGGATTGCCACGGATGCAAGTCACGAACGGCTGCTGGGCTTTCGAAGGGATCAGACACTTGGACTTCGTCGGCCACGTGGCTGTCGACAGGAAAGCTATTTGTGTTTGCCATAGGCAAACTGTGCCTGCTTGGGCGATTGGACAGTCGGCTCTTTCGCTCAGCGATTACGATGCATTCCGAGGAAGTTCTCGCACAATTTGAGCATGGCGTACCGGTCGTTGCAATATCACATCGGACTTTCCGTCCATGGCATCTTGTACATGCTCGAGGTGCTCTCCTTTTCTGCCTCATCCCTTGTGGCGCTTGTACGGGAGGTAAAATGTGCCCGATTTGCATTCTTCATATGAGGAAGAAAATGTTGCGTCCTTACCAGGATAGCTCGGTCTCGACAGATGTCGAGCTATGTGTCACAACTCCCGATGACAGGCTCTAGAGTAAAGAAGACTGACTTCTCTCTCTTGGCACGGTTGGCGAGGAGACTCTGATCTGTTCCGGCGTCATGTTGACAAGCCATGCCAAAACTTCCGCTGCGACAAGAGCTTGGCTTTCCTTTGCCGCACCGACTACAGTGAAGCATGTGGACGTCCTGTGTAGTTCGTGATTTATCTTGCATGGAATCAACGACTCAGCAAACAACATGATCAATATTTACTCTAAAGGTGACCGTCTGAATGAGGCAGCCCGATCTTTTACTCAAGGCTGTGCACCATGCTGTGGTTCAAAGTTACTAATTTCAGGGAGCCATAGAGCTTGAAAAACAGTCATGCGAACTAAAAATCATTCCCAATGTCATCTCGATATCCTTTTGTGAGATGTGCTCAAGCACAAAGATATTCTTTCAAGAACTTGGCCTGCCTACTTGCATTGCGTTCAAAATTGGGCCCGCTATAGGCGTCAAAATGCCCGCCAGGGATGATATGTATCTGCTTGGGTTCGCGTGCGCGCGAATAAGCCTCAAGGGCAATATCAGTGGGAGTCAGTACATCGTTCTCCGCTATTGTCATTAATAAGGGCGTCGGAGCAATCCTTGATATCATATGCGCCGGGTCGTTAGCCCTTAGAAGCTCGACACTTTAACGTTGTCTTTGATCAGCCATTGCCAAGAGCATGGGCGTGTGGTTTGCTTACCTTTTCAAGGTCACTTCGTTCTTCCAATTCGATTTCTTTTCCCATGTGGTGAAGAACTCGTAACTATCTGGAGTTGGTAGAGACGAGGGTTTCAGAGGATCAGCGTCCACAGCAGGGATAATGGTCGGTTCTTTGCCCTGAGCACGACTCAAGCGATCTGACATGGAACCATTTTGTTAGATGAAGGAGAATCATGAGGTTTTGGTGGCACAAACCTCCGGCGAATGCCGCGTTCATTCCGCCTACAAAGTCGGGTCTGATTAAGCGGTTGAAATTGTCCCAGCCATTCGTGAGTGGACTGAACGATTGGAAGATGTGAGCAAGTGTGGATTTACGGATTGGTCCAGCCAAGGCGATGAACATACACTTGACTTAGCACAGCCTTGACTCTGCGATCGACTGCACCAACGTAGAGAACATGTCCACCACTATAAGAACTTCCCCAGATTCCAATACGATTGGGATCGACCTCAGGCAGAGACGATGCGTATGTAATGGCATCTGAATAGTCGCTTTGTTGTAGGTGAGGAATAATCTCATGGCGTGGCTGGCCCGGTTTCTGATCGCTTTCACCAAATCCCCTGTTGTCATATACTAGACAAGCTATGGGCAAATTCGACGTGAAGTATTCGGCGAAAGTGTTGAGATCCATTTCTTTCAATGCTGTCCAGCCATGTGCCATCACTAGAACAGGCAGTTTGCCTTCAGACGATGCAGGCGTTACAAACCATCCACGAAGCGTGACATCGTCAGACGTCTTGAACTCGATGTTCTTGAAAGGCATAGTGATGATAGAGGAATAGTTGACAGACTGAGTGACTAATTGTGATAGGAGCTGTATCTCAACATCAAAACTGCAAATGATTGGAACACCGGAGCGAAGTCTTCTCAATGATTATCGTGTTGACGTCTGCGATTGCCTTAATATACTCGGTATAGGATGTAAGTCGTCTTTGCGCATCATTGCATGGCCCAAACATCTTGTCAAACTTCCAAACTCGCGCCTCCCCACGCGCTCGGCGGAAGCGACCGCTTGTGCGGAGAAAACGTGGGCTAACGAGGCGGAACCGCCATGAGCAGCGCGATCCGATGGATTTGGTAGGCTTCCAACCGAGGTCACCTTGCCCGGCGACATACAAGCCGATATTCGAGTCAGTGGAGTGTTCCCACGTGTGGACAGCTTGACCTTGCAACATATTCTTTGTCACAGTGCTCTTGTAGCACTGAGCACGACCGATGATTGCTTGCATCAACCATTCATTTAATATGACAGATGAGGTTAGTCGAACAGTCTGAGGATTGGAACTAACTCTTCACACATCCTGAACTTCTACCTGTCCAGGGTTCATGTTCGCACTGCGTTCATGACCAAGTCAACCTTTGGGTGCTGGACGAGCAATTGTTCTGTGCTGGACCTGAGGGGTCAGGCATGATCGATAGTCGCTTGAATACTGATCTCTGTCCAATGGCTATGAGCAGGATGCCGTAGCATCATCAAACTGTGGCATGGAGTCCAGCTCGTTTGCCAAGAAACGAGCAATGCTGCTTGCAGTCTTATAGCGACATGCCCCCAGCTCTTCAAGTACTTCGATGCATGCTTTGATGCCACGAAGACGTCCTCGGAAGTCCTGTCCATTCAGATACGAAGAATCCGGAACGTAAGATCTGAGCAATGTCTTCGCCGTCATAGCGAGCGACCGAACCATGAGCTCAGACCACGGCTCACTCAGCATTGCAAGTTGACTGCGACCTTGATCTGGGAGCAAGAGGCCAAGGCGACTTGTTTCCAAGCAACACTGAGCGATTTTAGCAACTTTCATAGCACTCTTCCATGCTAGAATTGTTGGACCATCTGGCGAATTCCGCCCATAGTATCGTTGGCCTTGACCTGGCCGCATTTTGTCAACAGTCTGCACTTTGTCTGCCACCAACATCACACCATAATGCCAATGTGCCATCAGGATGGTGTGCCATGACCGGAGATGATCTGGTATTGTGACATATTGATCCAGGCAAGCGTCCAGGAAGTCGCCGTAACTTTTTTGCCATTGTCTCTGGACAAGCAAAGCGTCTTGAATCGCATTCTCGATGAGATGATCTGCAGCTTTCTGGTCGATGAGTACTTGAAGTGTGCTTATATGCCGGAAAAGGAGGACCTTGAGCGGTATGGCTCTTCTTATTGTGGCTTCTAGATTAACGAGGTTATCAGATGGAAAGGGGTATGGAGCACTATTCATGTCCTTGGTAAGAACACTCTTCCACAGCGATGTACCGTACTTCCGACGATTTTTGGCGCACTGAATTTCAAATTTTCGGCTATCGTCAGCTGCGAGGTCTGACTGCATGAGACGGGACTCTGGATAAATTTGTTCTATAGCGCAATCATCATCCGAGATCACATGAGGCCGTCCGCTAATGGCAGATGCAGTCGTGTCATACATCACGGAGAGCCAGAAGATTGTATTGAAGTCATCAAGGAAAGACTGCTGAGCGGTATACAAATGGTTTCCCAGTTCCACAGTAGTCCTGAATTGCGTATGGAGCCGACGTCGCCAGTCTAGGATATCTCGCAAGGCCATTTCCATCTGCGTCATGCAAGCTGGGTCGGAGGTAATACTGGCGCAAACATCTTCAATCTGCCTGGCATCCGGATCCATGGAATGTAGACCACAAGTGGTTCCACTGCCTAGCTGGTCGTTGATAGGCTGGTCCTTTTCAAGAGGGCTATGAACAAACGAAAAGATGAGGCGGGCGAGAATAATGCGGAAAGACCCTGCTGGCCCTGCTACTTTCTGTAACGCTCTATGAGCCTCGTGCCAGAGCGTCCGGTGCATCACAGCTTGCAGTGTCTGAGAAAATGTGTCGTGAACCGAATCTTGCCGTGGACTTGATGTACTGTCCCATTGGCTTGCAAACGCTAGAATGACCTTGTTGAGAACCTGCGACTCCATGCCTCGGTGTGAACTTGCGTAAGGCATCACTTTTTCAAGCCCCAGGTGATGAATGGAGCCGTCCATGCGATGTACACGGTCGTAGAAGGTCATATACCCCTCAGCCTTGGAAGTTGCGCGCTCGGAATTGTAAAATGCGTAAGGACACGTCAAGATCGTGGACCAGCTTGAGAAGACTCCTTCCAGATTTGCGCGGTAAATGCTGATGAAAATGTCTGTGATGCTTCGATTGTTCGCACGAGTAGCGAAGCGCTCATTTCCCAGGTCCAACTCCAGCAGGGGATGAGAGCTTGATTGGAGGGAGAGCGTCTTCTTAGGGGATGGAAGAGCATGGTTGACGAAGCCATGCAGCGTAGGGTTGTGGTGGTGGCTATGGTCATGGTCGACCACGCCAGACTTCTGGGTCGACAGTTCAATTCCGTCTCCATAGAACTCTGGTGTAGATATGTCGACCTCAGGCTGGTCGATAAATGCATTCCAATCGATAGGTGTACATGTCCGAGGGCCGTCACGCGCATCAGGTGTCGTTCGACTCCAATTCACATCTTGATATTGGCGCGAATATGGCTCCCCATATATAAATGTATGGCTTTCTGAGGAACTCTGACTACTGACAGCATCGACTGTTGGTATTGTTGACGAGATGTCACTCGAAGTAGAAGGAATAAAACTTGGATCTCCTGGCATTGGTGTCGTGGCTTTACGCTTCGTCCCTGAAATGGAAAGCCTTGTTGAATTCTGACCCTCCATGACGGCTCGTGATCCTTTTCGTTCGATGAGCCAAGTAAAGGTGCACGCACGACCGAGTCTGACACAAGTAGTGCAAGCTCGGTTATTGTGTGGTGATCGTGCAGAATGCGGGTCGATCCCAAGGGCCACGGCATCACACTTCCTTCGCCGACTGCGACAATTGTCGCAGCTCCTGTATTGGCGGCGGGACGTAGGCGACGCCAAGACCGGTTGAGCGAGCGCTACATTTGCCATTTTGATGAGGTACAGGTATCGAATGAGACTATTGATGGCATGGGATTGTGCTGTAGACTATAGGGAGTGACAGGACCGAGGAAGGGATTACGACGAAAAGTCAGCTTCGCCAGGTTCGGCAGAAGCCGCTCATGACCCACAAAACCCCGCTTCCTTTGAGTTCCTGTCCGGGGCACTCTGGGCACTCTGGGGTTCATCTCGACCCCTGACCCATATCATGGAACATTTCATCATTAGAAACAGGCGTTGACAGGAAGCAGAGACGCCTGCATGGGTGCTGTGATTTTGTGATGCCATTATGGGATTAAACTTGTCTGGCAGTGAGAGCACACTACTTGATCATGCGTTGACAGCTACGATCTCCCGACCGACATGATGACAAGGACTACAGCCCAGCAAGAAGGCAACAAGGACGCAACATCTAAATCATGCGAAGAACATGCCAAAATTCTAGTTGGACATTCCTGCGAACTCTAACCCTTCCATTGAACCTCCCTAGGTACATGGCCGACTCACACCGAGTAGCGACATAGTGTCTCACCGCCATCGATGCGTATCAGGTCCCCATGGACATAGCTGGATTCATCGCTAGCAAGGTACAGCGCGAGGTTGGCGACGTCGCTGATCTCGCCCCAACGTTTCAGTGGCACCGACTCGCTGAACGTGCGCATGAAGTCCATATTGTCATACAGATCGCGAGTCAACGCGGTTTTGGCATAGGTCGGGCAAATGCCATTGACCCGGATGCCCTCAGGGCCGTATTCGATGGCCGCGCAGCGAGTGAGGTTGGCTTGCGCACCCTTGGAGATATTGTACACAGACTGGCTTGGATGTCCCTGCAGGCCGGCCGTGGAGACGAGATTGACGATAGTGCCTCGCTGACCGGTCTTGGGATTCTTCTCCTGGGTCCTGAACTGTCGCACGGCCGATTGCACACCGAAGAACGTTCCCTTCACGTTCACATTGTACGTTGCGTCGAGGTCGGCCTCGGTGAACTGGTCCATTAGTTTACCACCGCGGTATATGCCGGCGTTGTTGAACATGATGTCCAGCCTTCCGAATTTCTCCACGGCCGTGGCCACAGCAAGATCGACATCCTGAGCCTTGGTCACATCACACTTGACAAATGCTGCCCGCCCCCGTTTTTCTGGATGAGTTCCGCGGTCGAGTGGTCCAGATCGTCCTCAAAGCCCTTGGCCAAAGGCTTTTCCAAAACATCCGCCACAACGACTGCCGCGCCCTCGGCGGCGAAGAGTAGGGCGGACGCCCGGCCAAATCCCGAACTGGCTCCGGTGATGACAACGACTTTGTCTTGTAAACGAGGCATGGCTTTTTTGATAGATTCTGGATGATAGGTTGGTCTCTTCTCAACAACCTGCAAGTCCGATGTGTCGACAGCGTTATATTTGCATGGCCCATTCTCCCTACTGGATCCAATGACGCTTTAAGCGCGGTCGGCGGTACCTGGGTTACAAGGTATTGATGCTTCACCCCGCTTCCACCCTCGGTGGCGGCTCCGCCCCGGGACCTCCTGGTGTGCGACCGAGGCGCTTCCGCTGGTGGGGAATTGGGAAGAATGAATACGCCATTGACTGCTATTGACGACAGATGGTAGAGACTGGACCGTCGGTTAACCTACCAACAAGGAGGAACTCGCTCCAAGCTGTTGACAAGAGGCCTTGATTCATGTCGCGATGCTATCTACTAGCTACATAGGTAGGCTTAAGGCTTGGCAACTTGCACACGTGACTTTAAACCTCCAATAACCCTCTACGGTGCTACTATCGACGAAGTAGGGCGTGCACCTCCAGATTGCTCCTGGACCCCGTTGTCAAAGATCATCTTCTGTCGAGAAGGATAGTGGCCAAGGTGCAACTTAGCCAACGCACCTAAGGTCATGACCATGTGGACAATGCACACTTACTTGACCACAAGAGCCCCCTTTCTTGGTGAGTAGGCCGTCTGTGCAATCCTCTCGAAAATCGGTCTAAAAGGTTTCGTCAAGTTGAAGAAAAGATCATGATCCGAAGATGCAGATTTCTAACAGATATGTGTGTCATTTTTTGGCCCATCCCATGCTATCCTAGAAATGTCCGCCCTTCCTTGAACCTCCCACCTCCCTGAAACCCTTCTCTTCCCGTCGTGGTAATTGTAGTAGTAAGACAAGAAAGGATGCATGTTTGAAATAGAAAAGCCCAAATGTTAGTTGTGGCCTGCAGATGACGGGAGATAATAAATGACCGGATCCCTCATGTGAGGGATATGCTGGGACTGATGCAAATGCACAGACAGATAAGACAGACAAGATTGACCAAGATAATACCAAAATTTTTTCACTGAACTCCGCCTTTTATCATCTTTCCCTGGAGTCAAGGCCGCAAAGATATTCGTACTTCTCTGTTCCTCCTTTTCATCCTGGAACCCCGACGTCCTTGGCTTGCTGGATCATCATGGCCAGTAGGTCCTTCTCTTCGAGGGTGAAGTCGCGCTTGTATTCGGGTTCTGCGGTCAAGCAACACATGTTGCTCTCCTCGAGCTGCCACGCGCCAGGATCGCGAATGTCATGCGGCTCGATAAGATAGTGTTCGAATTTGCCGAATTTCTTTTGCTTCTTGTCGGCGAACTTGTTGTCAAGTAGCCAGCCATTGAACCAAAGGGGTTTGCCCTCCAGATCGAGATGTAATAATTGTGGCGCGCAGATCGAGTATGCGCTGACCTCCTCTAGGTCGTCCTCTCCGTCGTCGATCTCTTCCCACTCGTCTTCCTCTGGTTTCTGTTCGAATGCGACGTGACCTTGTGCGTCGACTCCAATTTCGCGGGGCGGCTGGCCCTCTTGGCCTTCCTGAACTTCCTGGCCCTCTTGACCCGGTTGAACCTGTTGAGCATCGACAGGTGGCTTCGGCTTCGGCTTCTTCTGCTTCTTTGGGGCTTGGGTTCTTTCTTTTCGCCATCAAGCGAATCTTTCGTTTTCACGGTACCCATAATACCGGCATCGCCCTGATGGAATGCATAATCCTGATCACCGACGAGCTCCCACCCGAGCCAGAAAGTCTCCTTGTCACCTGAAAGTGGAGTTAGTCTTGAATGATATTTTTGCCTGTGTTAAGTGTCAACTCACCATAGACCATGTCGTATACACCAATTCTGCCTTCGTCCTTGTTTCCATCACGATCAGGGCCATTCATTCGTGTTACGAGAAGAAGCGCTATGAAGTGTCGCCACTTGTCAACGACAATCACACCAGATTCCTGTTGGTGACCACTGTCTCCTGACCAGAAGCGACTTTGTTTCACTTGTCTGGAAATAGGTTTTGGTAAGATCTGTTGAAGCCAGCGTTTTTTGTTTTCTGGCATGATGAGACGATCTCGGAAAAATAAGGCTCCCGTCTTCTGGTATTGAGGTTCGTCGAACAAGCTTTCGGGATTTTTGAAGAACAAGCTGTCGGCATCAATAAAGATGACCTCTCGGAAGCTGGAAAACAGCATGGCGAAAGGCTTAGCTGCCCACCCAGCAAGTTTCCAGCCCTCATCGTTAACCATTTGTGCAATGTCGCGAGTGATGACCCCATCCAGCGCCTCAAGGTCTTGTCGATAATCTTCGCTTAAATCAGAATCACCCAGATACATTACTTCAATCGGAAGGTTGCATCCTAATTTCCTGAACGTGGGAATCGTAGTAAGAAGGAAAGGTGCTTGATCATCGCCAGCCGTCAGGACTATGCCTCGGCCTCCCTGCTTGAAATGCGAATGAAGTGTCATATGATCAGGGAAATATGGCGCCGTCCACGGGAAGAGTAGCTGTCCAAATTTGACAAGGAAGTACCGGTAGGCTTCATAAGAGTGGATGGTCTGGGCAAGTTCTTCATCTCCGAGTTGGTCAGACTCGGACGGATGGACATGATGACGAAGGTACTGGATAACGTCGTCACGAACGTAAGTGCCACCCTCTTCATCAAAAGCCAAGTGCAGGTCTTCCCATGCCTCAAAATATCTCTTGTACTCTCGTACACGGAGACCCATTTCGCGAAGTTTTTCCTTGCCCGTACCTTCAACTTGGCGAAGCAAATCTCGACCTTCCATCTCACCAGGCATGAGATCGATGACTCGACGCAGGGCCTTTTCGAATTTGGGTCGCTCAGAGAATGAGATGAGTGAATTAGTAGACGTGCCCTTTCCTTCCTGAAGAGATTGCTGTGTTTTGCGACCGGAACTGCTTCTTGGTATTGAGTCCTCGTCGTCAAAGTCTCGTAGTGGTCGTTTTGGCGGTGTCGAAGCAGGGACTTCCAGGGCTGGGGCCTTGAAGGGCACTTTGTCGGATGAATGACCATTCATTTCTGGCGTAGATGGGGCTTGTGGACCCCCATTCTGTTGATGGGGCGCATTGGCGATGGGATTAGTATGAATTAAATCAGCGCCTTCGTGAATTTGAGCGTCAGAGGATATTCCACCTAACGTGGGACCATCGGTGTAGGAAGTAGTGGTTGTACTTGAGCTAGACGAATTCCAGAGATATATCAAGGGGATACATAATAAAAATACAACCAGAATCAAGGCTTGTCGTGGTCTTAAAGCACGTCTTGGAGGGCCGGCATAGGGTAAGCCGGGTAGTGAGCGGCCCTCTTTCAACGGTGCATGTCGTGGAGTGAACATGCCGTCGGCCACCCGCATAAGTGGTTGGATAGATTTGTTGTGGCACGAGTAACCAAGCGGTGGAAGTGATACTCAAGACCCCTTGTTGAACGTTGAAATCATTGGATGGACTAGGCGGCCTTGATTAACGCGTTCCAGACGCGACTATGGGGCGAGGTCGCGGATAGATCAATGTCCCGCCAGAGTTCAGGCTGCGTCCAGGATTGTCGCAAGAATGGTCGAAGACTGATACACGATAAGCCGTGATTATATGTGATGGTATCGATGTCAACGAAGGCACAAAGATAGGGAGATGGAAAGGCGAATGTTGAGAGAAAAAGGTTCCAGGGTGGTGTGGTGGCCAGGTGGTCTGGAGTAAGGAGCCACTGGAATTTTCTTGAGACCACTTAAGCACTAAGGCCGACTCTGAGAGGGGCTAGCTTGGTATATTTTAGTATCTTTAGTGCGACCCGAGGGGGCTCGCTAGACAACAACGTGACCGGGAAAGGGCATGAAAGGCACCTAAAACGGTCGAAGAATCCAAGGGTTAACGCCGCTAATGCCACTAGGTATCCTTGCCGGTATATTCTCCTTTGGGCCTAGCCTCTTTCGGTTGGCATTCCCCTTTTGTGCCCTTGCACTCCTTCCAACTCAATAATTGCCAATTACTGGCAAGCACTGTCCTTCAAGACTCCTTATAGAGCCGTGTCTGCAACGAGTCAACAATCAATGCAGACGCCACACGACTTTTGTTCCCTATAATGTTCGCGCTCGTCGTGTTGACAATGCTAGACATTTCCGTGGATGACTTGCAGAACGCCAAGTTTGGGGCTTGGAAAGGCTTCTCTTAGATAGGTATGTAGGTACCTAACGTCTTCTAGCACCTATCTAACTAGAATCTCGGGTATTCTCAACCGGATCCATATGTCCAGGAATAGATTCTCCTGAGTACCCACCAAGAGATCTGATACTGCTTTGATGACCGTTTCATCATAATTGGGGCCAACGTGCTATAGCGACATCTGGCTAAAGACACTTTTCCTGCCATTGGCTGTGGCTCTAACATTGCTGAGTTGCCAGCATCCACCCTTAGAAATTACACATGCCAAGGATTCCCCTGAATCAACCATTCAACGTGCGTGCCACCTGTCTTTTCAGTCTTGGTGATAGACTTGGACAAGTGATATACATCACTCCAGTCAGTGTCAAACGTCCGACTGTGTCTGATCCCACAATCCTTATGCTTGCGTATGATCATTGCATCCTCTGCTTGGGTAGCTTAGGGATGAAAAGCCACACTATCAAAGAGACCACCAACGCAGCGAGAACAATAGGTTGCAATACCTTGACTCCAGCAGCATTCGCTATCGCACCAACAGCAAACGGCATAACGCAAGCCCCACTGGCTCCAAAAGCAGCTGCGAACCCCACTGCTGCCACATGCAGATTCTTCGGGAGAAGTTTGGTGAGAGCCACAATCGCCGCTGGAAACAGGGGTCCGAGGAAGAACCCCACAAAGCTGATCATGACTGCGCTCACATAAAAGTTCGGTATGAGCCAGAACATCAGTTGCAATGCCACGCTGAGAACGAGGTAGACCGCGACAGCATGTTTTTCTGATTTGAACAGCCGCCCAGTGACGAACCCCAGAATCAGTCGTCCGACCGTGATACCCAGCCAGAAGCCCGTCGACACCATTCCAGACGCGAACGGTGCCCCTTGACGAACGTTGAGCATGAATACGACAATCCATCCACCAATGCTGACTTCAATGCCAACGTATATTAGGAGGAACACCGACGCAAGCAGTGTAACCTTGTTTTTAACTGCCTCGGCAGTTTTGCTCTTGCCACCCTTTGCTCTCTTGCCAAACGGACTGACCTTGTCCCAAAATCCACGAGGTTTCGTGGCTTGATGAGTCCCATCGGTTCCCTCTGCAACAGTGGGCGTACTCGTGCCAGAATCTTCGAGTACGACTGTTTGTGGGTGTTCGGCATTGTAGGCCTTGGCGTCGGCGTTCCAGAAGGCAGAAACCAACACTACGATCTCTAGAGCCGCAGCACCAACCATGATATAGTAGAATTCATACCACTGCCAGCCAGCTTTGGTGACCAGCGAGGTTGCAACTAGAGGTGAGATTGCGGCGCCAAGTCCGTAGAAGCCATGGAGAAAACCCAGAACCTCATTCGCATTCGCCATATCACCTATCCAGGCATTCCTGCAGAAATGTAAGTCAAGCTGATCTTCATGACAATATTGCTAACGACATACCAACCGCTGTCACCTAACCCATTTCCATAACCCGCAAGGATGAACACGACAACTAGAACCGGATAAGGAGGATGGACACAAATGGCAGCTAGATCCGTGTCAAAAAATGTGGCAGACGCAAGTCTTGTAACACTCACTGTATGCTAGGAGATGGGAAAAGCTCATGATGATAGCCACACCCCGTTGGCCATAAACAGTGTGAATGTGATTGTTGGTCAAAGCGGCACAGGTGTAGCCAACAATGGGGCTCAGGAAAACCAGGGATATGACGGTATAGTTGACATTATAAAATGTCTCCAAGTAGGGTATTAAAGGCCCGTATGCAGCATCATTCGCTCCTAAGACAATGAACGAGTAGAATGTTGCAAAACAACGCCAGATATTGATCCGTGGCGAGTTCCATTTCTGTAGTTGTGGTACAGCCGTAGTGGGAGGTGGGAGGGCTCCAGCAAGCCTATCGTTCTCGTACACTTCTTCCAGATGCTTACCAGAATGGGTTGATTGTAGAGTCCTCTGCGGCAGCTCTATGACCATCGTCGAGCTATTGCCAGAACCATTGTTGGACTGCATTGAGCAAGTGGGTGAAAGATATTCAGGTCTTGAAAAGAAGTATATGTGTCCTTGCAAAATACTCTGCTTGACAACTTCGCAGAATATGAAGCAATGCCAACAGCGCGATGATGTGAAACCCAAGAACTGAGAAGAATGTTCACTTCTGAGGTAGGCAGTTAAAACAATGCTGGCAATCGTGGAATCAACTGGAGACCACTTTGTGAAGAAATTTTGCTGTTAGCGACGTCTCAAGTCTCAAAGATTTTGGTCATCGTATCGGTAATGAAGAGTATATCAGATAGAGAGGCAGATCAGTCAAAAAGGCATTTCTATGGTCAAGAAGGAAATGGTGCTCAGAGTGCCGAAGATCAGCCATTGATAGATCTCTATTCGCAGCAGCCGGCCCGCCGTTGCCCGCTGGCCTCGATGTCGAAAGAGGCAGCACTTCCACCTCGAGACGATCACAAGGCGCAGAAATTCTCGCGAAAACCTCCGCGGAGTGCCGGGCTCAACTGCGATGCTAGGCTTCATGATCGCCATCTGATTTCCTCATTGTCTCGAAATCGACATTCGATACAGACTATGCACAACATCAATTCACCTTGAGCTGTCCACAGCCTTGATGGGCCAAATTTGTCGGTTGATCACGAGGTCAGAATCTCGAAGCTGACGGTTGGATCCCCGCCATCATACATGCTCCGAGATGCATCTGGTTAGGCACTTCGTCTCCTCACGTCGGGATGCAAATTGATTCAAATTGAATCAATTGACAGATCTTGTCACACCGACATCAACTTGGCACCAAATTTCCGTAAAAGGATTAAACTCTTTCTTCTTTGAGGAATTTGCTGAAACCAACCCGAAAATCTCTTGTGCCAAGAAGACACCATCACGGAATTAGTCGTCGATACATCAACTTCAACGATGATTACCATAAACAGAAAATGTACCTACGCTTTTGAGCCTCTGTCTGGGAGAGGTGATTTTTAAAAGTACCAGTTTCTGGACTGACTCTCTGATACTCCCCAGGACCGTGAATTTAATTCTGTCAAAGAATACCGGAAAGGGTAAGCCCAGCGATGAAGTCACTCAACAGGGACAGTCGTCGCGAATGGTTCGAGTCATCACTGACTTAATGAATCTGTACATCAACTTGTGGCGCATTAACCCCATCAGGCAATAAAATCGCAGGATATGGAAATCACTAATTTGCCGACCCTGAAGTCTTTCTTTGGCTTTGGAAGATGCCCATTTTACATAATGCAACTCATTTGTACGCTATTGACCTAATTTGAAAGCGGCACAGCTCAAGCTTGCCGGAGTATTGATAAAATGCTGCCACACTCTGCAATTATGAGGGAGTAGATGATATCGTAATCTAGAGACCATCAAATTGCCTTTTTCGAGAAGACTACGCAATTGTGCTCGACATCTTCAGAAGAACTAGATAGCGCCAGAATGAAAAAACCTGTCATGGAGCACGAGAAAAAGGTGGGCCAACACCAAAACGCCAACGCTAAGTATCGAGACAATCACAAGCGTCCTGTAAGCCCAAATGAGACATCGACGTCAATAATCAACTCCGGAGCCACCCATTTTGTCGTGAATGTCGAGGACTCTGCGCGCCCTCAGTTAGGAATGTGAGAAAGAGACATAACATAAGGACTTACGAATATTGCCTGCTCAGTGTGCCTTCTCCGCCCTTGGCAAGATCAATGTTGAACACGTAGAAATTGCCCTCACTAGTGACCACCATAATCTGTGGAGAGTTACTGTTCATCGCCACAACACTTCGAAGTTGGCCTGGAGAGGTGCCAGATGCGGAACGAGGGAGACGTATCCAAGCAAAATCGCGTGAAGGCTCCCACATCTCCGCCACGCCTTTCGGAAGATAACCTCCGACGGTTGATGCCAGATTAATGCCAACGTTTTGGCTGGTCCTTCGCAGTAATCCCATAAAGGTGCCATTAGGTTTACGTCCCGATAAGGCACTTGGTGACCCCGGCTCGTCTTCATCATCAGCCGCATTTTCGAATGGGAGCTCCTTGCTTTGACTGAGACGACGAGTGAAGGGAGTACCTGTCTTGGTGGGAGACGCAGGATCTTGGTGGTCATCATGGATATGGGTCTGAGGCCCCAGCTTGAATATGTGGATAGTTTCGGTGGCTGACGACACACACAAAAGGGTAGAAGTGATATTGAATGCCATACTGTAAATCCGAGAAGGCATAGAGCCACGGCGAAACTGATAAAGTTTATGCGCATCAGGGACGGAAAACACCCGAATGATGGTTCCCTTGTCGGAAGCGGTCGCTAAGATTGTGCCCTCATTGTTAAAGGTAATACATGATAGTGGTGATCTGTGAGCCTCCACCACATTAACCGCTTCCAATTTGACAGCATCAAAGATCAGGACTTCTCCCGATGTTGGAGGTACATGGGTGGTGTTTGGTGGTGCATGCGAAGGAGGTGCAAAGGAAGATGATACAGCTTTTTGTGGCAACGGGTACGCAAGGTAGCAGTTCTCAGATGAAGGTGAAAGAGCACAGATAGCTGTGGTAACTGTCAGTAAACGTGTAGGACGGTGGGTTGTGCCTCAGGGCGATTCGAACCTGTAGGATTTGGAGATGTTTCAATGGTGTAGAGCAATTTCATGGTCTGAATGTCGTAGAGGTATATCTGATCTTCAAGAACTATTACAAGTCTTTTTCGGTTCAACCGGACTGAGAGCACGGTGGTAGGGAATGTGAGTTCGCAGATGATTGAATTACGCTGGGGAGGGTTAGATTGGTGCTGCGGAAGAGTAGGGCGGCCGTACTTTTGTATTCTTGATCTGTAGTCGCCTCGGCGAGAGGATGAGGGCCACCAATGAGGTGGAAAATAGCATCTCAAGGATGGCGATGTTGCCTGCGTCCCTTGATTCGAAGCATTTTGCAAAAGGATCGGTGGTGAAGATGCGAAACCCTCTGGAGGTACCTAGAGCGTGGATGTGAGTGGAAGCAAAGTAAACGGAGCGATAGCCCACGCACCAACAGCCAAATGACTGTAGTCCTGATTGAAGGTAACAAAATTCATGGCCATATTAGAGGAATGGACAGCTTCGGACAGGGTGTTATAAGTATTGGTGTGCCATGGGATGTTTCCTCGTGCAAGCGTGGGGTGTCGCGCAGGTTCAGAGAAGAGGTTCACCAGATCGGCGATGTCGAGTAAGGAGATTGAAGAATAGGCCTGTTATCGAGGCTACGAAGAGGACTGGCTGGGTATGGTCACCCGAGGGCCAGGGGTGTGTGCTATGTTTGTTCCAAGCAGAAATCCGGGGAAGGACTTGAGATTTATACAGAGCGCTGGTCTTGGGTGCTACAAGATGGATTGCATGTGACGTTGCTGGCGAGTTGAGGATCGGGGAGACAACAAGGCAGGTATGCCGAAACCTAGTTTGGGACTGTAGGGCTAACCAATTGGGTACCTACTTCCATAGGTGCTTAAGTAACTGTTATAGGTACAGAGTTACATGCGTATTTACCTAAAAGATACCTCACGAACAATACCTATATCTTATGAACCCAAGGTGACGATGGTCGCTCCTGCCCTGAAAACTTAGCGTGCAGAGTGCCTGCCATGTGGTCCAACTACGAAGTTTTACCATCCTTTGCTCCTTCCTTGAGTCAATCCTCAGGTAAGTGGCTGCCTACACAAAGTAAATAGGCACCAACACTCCTATCTTGTCGGACACGATATCCATCACCGAACGCATGCCTGTCACGTCAAGGGCATCTCCACTTCAAATATGGTGGATAACATGGAAGTCGACGCATCCCTTCCCCGAGGTGTGAAGCGGAATGCTCAAGAGGCTGGCCTACCTAATGAGCCTCCTCGGAGAATCAAGGCACGTTATTACCTTCAAATTCTGGGCCGTAGGCGAATGCCTCACTAACCCACTGGAAGGCATTGGATCAAGATGTGGTCAACAAGATCGCCGCTGGAGAAATCATTGTGGCACCTATGCATGCCTTGAAAGAATTGCTTGAAAATTCAGTTGATGCAGGTTCTACCGCTATCGAGATCCTGGTCAAGGATGGCGGACTGAAATTGCTGCAGATTACCGACAATGGGCATGGCATTGATGTAACTTTTCCTCCCTAGCTCACCTTGTGTGGCCATCTACTGAAACCTTGCAGAAAGACGATTTGCCCATTCTGTGCGAACGTTTCACTACGTCCAAATTGAAGAATTTCGAAGATCTGATGTCTATCGGAACCTACGGCTTTCGTGGTGAAGCACTTGCCAGCATTAGTCACATTGCACATTTAAAGGTGACCACCAGGACTGGAAATTCTAGCTGTGCCTGGCAGGCTCATTACGCCGATGGAAAATTGACTCCAGCGAAACCCGGTCAGAACGCTGAACCTAAGCCTTGTGCCGGTAGACCAGGCACGCAGATCACAGTTGAGGATCTCTTCTACAATATTCCCAATCGCAGGCGAGCATTCCGATCGCCGTCCGAAGAATATGCCAAGGTACTTGATGTTGTTACCAGGTATGCTGTTCATCGCGAAGGTGTTGCCTTCAGCATCAAGAAGCATGGTGAGACGGGCGCTGGGTTCTCTGTTGCCTCTGTCGCCACCACAATTGATAGAATACGACAAGCATATGGTACTGCCATTGCTAAAGAACTTGTGGAATTTTCTGTCGAAGACTCGAAGTGGGGCTTTCGTGCTTCTGGCCACACAACCAACGCAAACTATAGTGTCAAGAGAACATCTTTGTTGTTGTTCATTAACAATCGTTCCGTTGAGTCATCGGCCGTCAAGAAAGCTATCGAGCAGATCTACCAAGCTTTTCTTCCGAAGGGTGGCCATCCATTTACATATCTTAGTCTCGATATCGACCCAGGCCGCGTCGATGTTAATGTTCATCCCACTAAGCGGGAGGTGCACTTTCTCCATGAGGATGAAATTATTGAACTCATTTGCTCTGCAATTCGCGAGAAGCTCTCCCAGGTTGACGCCAGTCGTACATTCAAAACGCAGACATTGCTTCCCGGTGTGACGCCAATGACTCCCATTCATACCCACACCACTTCTGTTGGAGACGACACGCAACTACGGAATGCCCAGTCGAGAAACTCTTCTACTACCAAAAAACCTTACGAAAACAACCTCATCCGCACAGATTCTAGGATGCGCAAAATTACTTCAATGTTGGCCCCAGCCCTGAGTACAGACACATCAATCGGTGAGCTTGACGATGGAGACAATGGGATTCAAATCACCGCCACTTCCCGAGAGCCAGTCCAGATTCGCCTTACATCTGTCAAAGACCTTCGTGCGGCAGTTCGGGAGTCGATGCACAACACGCTGACAGAGGTCTTCGCATCTTCGACGTATGTTGGCTTGGTGGACAGCAGCCGCAGGCTAGCAGCAATCCAGTCCGGTGTCAAGCTCTACCTTGTTGATTACGGTATGACATCAGCTGAATATTTCTACCAAGTTGGACTTACCGACTTTGGGAATTTTGGTATCATCAAGTTTGAGCCACCCGCCGCACTGAGGGATCTACTTGATATTGCAGCACAGTACGAAATAGATCATTCGCCTGATTGCGAGGATTTGCCGAAAAGCGAAGTCGTTGAAAGAGTCTACAAACAATTGATGGAGCGTCGGCAAATGCTATCCGAATACTTTTCACTCGAGATTTCCGACGACGGAAAGCTTGAAGCCATACCGATGCTGGTAAAGGGATACGTACCATGCACGGCTAAGTTACCAACTTTTCTGCTACGCCTCGGGCCTTTTGTCGATTGGACGAATGAAGAAGGCTGTTTTCGTACTTTTCTAAGAGAATTGGCCTCGTTCTATACCCCAGAGCAGCTGCCTCTGTTGAGCTCTCCAAGAGACCCACATGTCGCTAAATCACAGATCCCACCAACCGCAGGCTCTAATGATGTCCCTGATGATGACAGTGCAACGAGTCTAACGAAGCGACACAAGGAGATAGAAAAGGCTCTTGAACATGTCCTCTTCCCTGCTTTTCGATCACGCATTATTGCCACCAATAGTATGCTCAAAGGTGTGACCGAGGTTGCCAATCTGAAAGGATTATACCGTATTTTCGAGCGTTGCTGAACAGTACTTGATCGGACCATAACTTAGATATTGGGTGTAAATATTCGCGCCATGAGATTGAAACCAAACAGTTGGATGCTGCTGCGAGTAGCCGTTGAGATATAGTACGTCGAAACCACCGTACCTGTACATATACATACCTAAAGAATTCGTCTTCCATCGATAACAGATCATGTTCTGCACACACACATACAACCCCGATCTAACGTATAAGATCAAGTAACGTAACAAAATACATTACACTTCCCGCACGGATCCCCTCTGCAGAACAGGCAATGCCGACAATTCACCTGTCTCGTGACGTGACGACGACAAGACCCTCTACTACAAGACATGGAGATCCACAGACGAAAGAGCCCAACGTAGATATCTTCTCACAAATGGGATGGGAGAGGCTAGGATGGGATGGGATGGGATGAGATGGGATTGTGTAATGTCGACTCGATGGATACAAGTCGGAATGGCAAGCTCAGATACTACTGCTCTTACCGTCGAATCGTCGGCGGTTGATGTCGGCGCCAGAATCATGTTTGATGTTTGCAGATTGCTAGTATTCGCCGTGGATGTTTATTTCGGGTGGACTGTGGAATGGATATTGATATGTTTACGAGGGAGAGTTGCAAGATACATAGAAAATAGAGAATGGAGAATGGAGAATGGAGAGGGGAAATTCGGGCAGGAGGGAATGAATAACAGGTGTTGTGTGGAAATGAAGGTCAAATTGAAGTCGTAAGTGTATGTGTATATTTGTAGGTATGTAGGTGGATATAGGCATAACTCTATCAACGGGGAATTCTTGACCAACTTTCATCGACGATTCTTGCTCTCAGACATGTGCATGCAGCTCCAAATACCATGCCGAACGCCCTAAAGACAATAACTATATGCCTGACCTTAGTCTACCGCAGTATAAACCGTCAGAACGTTTGGGGATGGCGAGGATGGAAAAGTTGCGAAATAGACAAGGCGTAATATGTAGCTGAACTCCGTCGCAAAATGAAAAGTGCCGCCGCCAGAAGTGGGACAGGAGACACGGGTTTGATCGCCATCCGGGAAATCTTATGTTCGCGGCACGCCTCGATAACCGAATCACAGATTCAGAGGCATGTCATAAAATTCAAACCTCTGACAAAGGTTTAAGATCTTGTTCTTGGAGGGAGGTTCTGATCTGAGTGAGAAAACAAAATGCCGATTTGAAGGAGGGCGAATGTAGAGAGTCGAGAGTTGCCATGATCGCGGCGACGAACGGTGCGGCAGAAACGGTGGGTGGTGTCAATTCCGCACCTCGGAGCACGTCCCGCAACGACGGAAAGACTTTTGCTCGACTCTTCGCTTCCGTTGGAATCGGTAAACCCCGCCTCGATTTGCCCCTCACTAACCACCAGTGCAAAGTCTTCTGTGGAGATCACAGAAGTGAAGGCGACATCTGATCCGTCCCTTGCGGGACCCCTTCCATCACTCACTCTGGTCAACTTGACTCTACGTTCGTTCTTCTGGACCGAAATCCATCCGAGGGTCTTTGGACGCATTGATAGCCGAGGACAATCTAGCCCATTATTGGAAGTATGTTTAGTCTCATTCATCTCCGTATCGTAGTCATCATGGTGTGCACCTCGCCTTCGAGATTCCTCACATGTATGGACTTTGTCGAATGTTTGTCGTGCAACGTGATCTAAGACCAGACGTCTTCTTGATACACACCACTGCTTCGCATGCTCTTGACAACTTGTTCGGCTTTTTTATCATCGATGCCTCTCTCTTGAGCGATGATCTGACCGAGGACCTCGTTTACCTCTCGCGCCATGTGGGAAGCATCACCACAAACGTAAAAGTTGGCCTTTTGTTGCAAGAGATCGTTGACAAGCTTGCCATTTTCTTTGATGAGGTGCTGTACATAAACCTTCTTTGAGGTTTCGCGAGAGAAGGCATTGAAAATGATCAGCTTATCTCCAAGAGCTTGTTTGTAAACCTGCGCAAACGCCGTTAGTGGTAACTTTGCAAGAGAACATGATATTATTTCTTACCTCCCATTCTTCTTTGTAAAGCCAGTCTTCGCTTGGTTTTCTACAGCCATAGAAGAGAACTGTCGTTCCCACCTCTTCTCCACGCTTGGCAAGTTCGGCGCGTTCTTGCACAAAGCCTCGGAAAGGAGCGACACCAGTGCCAGGACCAACCATAATCACGGGTTTGCTAGGGTTTGAAGGAAGTTTGAAGTTTGAATGGCGAACGTGCACGGGAACATGGATTCCATCATATTTGTTGCGGGGACCAGTAATCTCGTACGTCAAGCCATGAGGAGACGGGTCGGGATCACCATTCTGCTTCTGTTTCAGTGCCAAGAGGTAGTTTGTCGTAACACCTTTGACGATGTGACCGGCTCCTGGAACGCGAATTGACTCGACAACTGCAGTAATAGAGATCTTCTGTGGCTGCACAACAGACGAGGAAGAGATCGAGTAGTATCGGGGTTGAATCTTGTTCAAACCTTCCACCAAGGCGGAGAAGGGAACGGCCGACCATGGTTCGGGAGAGATAACGGCCAAGGCTTGGGCAATGTTGAAGAGTTGCGACGAGATCTTCTCCTTGAAATAGTCGGGATCAGAACCTAGTTTGGTGGCCTCCTTCTTTGCGGCCTCGGATGGCGCAAAGGCAGCCAAGGTAGAAATGAATTGACGGGAAACAGGGGCGCAGATCTCCATGTGGTAGCGGACAGCAGCTTCGTAAGTGGTTGGAGTTGGGAAAGGAACCTTGGCGGTTGGGTCGATACCCTTCAGACTGATGACTGTGTGTCTCTTTGCATCCAGGCCGAATACCTTGAGGAAGCGGTCTACCTCCAAGCCAGCGTTGGTTGGCCAGACTGCAATGTGATCACCGGTAGTATAGGACATGTTTGAGCCGGAGATGTCGATCTCGACGTGAAGGCAGTTCCGATCTTTGACGGTGAAGACTTCTTTGGATGACTCGATGGGTGCAATAAAAGGGTTGTGGGCATTGTAAGGGCCTCTCTGAGAGCCTTCCAAGTGGTTCTTGTTGGGTTCGCCCAAGTAGACGGTGTCATCTTCGATGGAGAGATCTGCTCTTTCGTCGACACTGAACACGGGTTCGTAGACAGCCTCTCGCTCCTCAAGACCCATCTTCTCGGTGAGGGCAGCCCACATGGGCTCCTTCCAGGCGAGGAAATCCTCCTCCATGGTACCTGCGCCATCATCACCTTCACCAGCCTCGCCGATTCTCTCTGCACCAAGTTTGGTGAGAATTTTGTCGAGGTTGCGAACCATCAGGTTGTAGTGCTCATAGGTGTTGTTGCCAAGACCGAAAGCCACGTACTTGAGTTTGGACAATGGTTTGTCGTCGCTGGCCTCTGAGAAGGAAGGAGGGTCACCATTGATGAATTCCCAAAATTCGACGGCGTTATCGGTGGGTTCACCTTCACCGTAAGTCGCCATGACGAAAAAGGCAACCTTATCTTCTGGGAAGGTGTCGAGGTTTTCCAGATCATAGTCTTCCAAGTCGGCGGTCATGGTCTTGAGGCCAAAGCGAGCGGAACCCTCTTTGGCAAGACGGGAAGCATAATCTTCGGCAGTTCCGGTCTGAGAACCGTAGAAGATGACACAGTTCTTGCCCAGCTCTTCCAACTTTTCAACAATATTGCGAGAACCTTTCTTAGCGGCATTGCCGTTGAGGTTGGAATTGGCATATGGATCTTTGGGTACGCCCCAGTATGTTCCCTTGGTGAAATAGGCAAGACTACCGATAAGGAGCAATGCGAGGACAATGATGTCCAAAGTGTCGACCTGGGCCATTGTGGCGGTGGGGGTGGTGGATTGAGGAGGGAGACGGAAGAGGGGTGTGAACCAGGAGAGGTCAACCTTGGTCGTATAGGGATTCTCTTTCAGGACAGAGGAATGATGAAGAAGGCCAGAACAGTAGAATTAATTGTTATCTGGCCAGTGTGGCATGTGGGGAGCGAAGTCAAGATGATGCGAAGAACAGCGTGGAGGGTGGAAGAAACAATGTCGGATGGTGATAGACTTATGTGGCCTGACTTGCCAAGAGTTCGGCAGCCTGGGGTATGGACTGATTGTGAAAGGTGCGGTATGGTGGTAGGGTGGTCGGGTGGTAGGATGGTAGAGTGGTAGGGTAGGGTGTTGCTGGTGCCGTGGGCGTGCCAGGCCCAGAGTCCGGCTGCGAGCCTGCAAATATGGAGAGTGCGGGTTCAAGCCGGAGCAGCCCTGACCACCCAGGTGCTGCCTAGGTACCTAGGTAAGTATGTAGATACTTGACAATTGTTAGGCCCGGGTGCGGGTGCGGATATGGGCGTGGGCGTGGGCGTGGGAGTGGGGTGATTCGTGAGCCAGGAAACAGGCTGGTACTTTGCAATTTATGTATTCAGAATTCCGCTGGCGACATTCGCGAGACGGTTGAAGAGGGCGTGGAAGTGATGAAGAATGAGGTACGGGGTGGGGTGTGTCTGGGAGGAAGGGCAAAGATCAGTCAAGTCGATGTGGGAGAAAAGTCATGGACGTCAATGGAAGAAGGTAAATAGGATTCCTCAAGATTCCGTGGTGCGGCACGCCGCCATCTACAATTTACCTGAACTAGCGACATGTCCGAACCCGGGGGTAAGACGTCGCGGCTCAGACGGTCCCTAGGTACTACGGAGTAGGTAGTTAGAGAGTTGCAGTATCTACTCATCTACGCGATACTCCGTATTATTCGTACGGTACATTTAGTTGGCTAATTGGTGCCTCGGGCCTATTCAGTAACTCACTAATTCATTAACTACCGTAGCTGGTTAGGTATCAAGTACCTCAGTTGGGTACTCGGTGCTCAGTGCCCATTGCCCACGGAGTAGATAGAGGGGCACGTGTGAATTCCAAGCTTGGGGATTGAGGGGACGAGGGGTCGGAGCGCCCGAAGCCCGAATTGTCCAAGACTCACAGGCTGAGATCGCCCCCGGAGTAGTAAACCATGCCTAGGTACCCTATACCAAGTACCTAAAATTAACCCGGAGGAACACCACTAAAGGGACCCTTCAATCCTTCGACCGTACCTACGGCGACTATAATATCTACCCAGAGGTAACACGTAGGTATCTAAGCACCCATCTCTACATATCTAGGTACCAAGTAGGGTACAAGCCGGGCCCAAGGCCCAATGTAAACTGCCTGGAGTAGATCATACGATTCGTATCTCTCAGGTCAGTCTCGTCAGTATCTTGCTTCCACCCATCACAACAAGGACAGTGGAAATCCGGAGGACGGTGCACCCGGTGTTCACATTGTAGGGGAATCACTTTGTCTACGGAGTACTTTCAGACCATTCATCTTCCACGGAACTCTACCAAGGCAAATTGTGCCTCGCGCTGTCGAAAGAGCCGACTCGTTCGTCGAAGCGCCGGCAGCGAGCTTCGGCCATTGCGGGCGGTCCCCGAAGTTGCAGCGGCTTGCAGAATTTGCCCGCCTCTTGGATCGGCCATGGCCAGATGCCAACCTTGTCACCTTGTCCTGTCGCTTTTTCGTCTCTACCTGATCTCTGCACTTGGGTTGCTCTCGGTTTGTCTATTCCTTCCGACGCATCAGTGACCAAGGACGCGGCACTCGCGTGTTTGCCACGTTTTCATCAGCTGTAATACCAAACCTGACCTCCACCATCAGCAATATTGATTGCGTCTTCTCACTGCTGTACAACATTCCAATATTACACGCAAACTGGATCTTTTGCGTCCAGCCCCGTCAGCGCAGCATCTTTCCCGCGAGTCATCATCGTCATCAGAATCGCCCCTGACTGTATTACGATATCACCTAGCTGCAGCAAATACGATGCGAGTCAGACTCCAAAAACGTTTAATCCCAGCTACTGATATAAGACATGACGAAGCGACAGGTTCTGGATAATGAATTCGCTCTGACTCGCCCTTTCGTGTGTGCCTCCTCAGCAAATCATATCGTTTGACACGGATTCTACTTATAGTAGCATTCGCCAGAGATCTGACCTCATGGCCAATCCCTTACTCCCATAGTCTCTGAAGGAGGCATTGTGCGCCAGTGTCAGTAAGAACACTCTCTATACTATTGGAATTCAATTGACGCTCTCCTGTTCGCCTCCCAATGGACATCTAGTCAGGACTACGCATTGTAGATTGATTCGTTGCCGAACTTCATACCATACCATCCACACATGACCTACTCCCTTCTCCCACGCATCGCTTCTTGTTTATGATTGGATCTCGACCAATCCCAGGTCACAGCCGAGTCTCAAATTTTACGGCTTAAGGAACTCCATCTTGTGTGTAGATGCCTCCTTGGGTGCGTACCTGTACCGAGCACAGCGAGTGAACAGTCGTGACCAGTCGGAGTCGAGGATGATGCTCTTGCATGCCGATTGCCTCTGCTCAGCTGTACTGTCGTGCAACCTGGACATAGACTTCACCGTACGGGTTATCACGTGACTGCGGACTTTCCTCCTTCCGTATTCCGTATCGCTCCCTCAATGTGGGAGTCACGGGGAATATACCAACACCGCAAGTGACCGCAACTACAATTTTTGGCTACTTCAACACAATCACACCCCTGTTCTGAAGCCGTGTCGTCCTTGTGAGATTCCCCCAGTCCTGGAGCAATGACGCTGTTGTTTTCCCAATCTTCTACACGGCCATCTACGGCACACGATGCTGCATAACCGTGAGTCCGGAACCACTGCGAGACTCTCCCCATCGCTCCCTCATCCTGAATGGCCCCGTCCAAGTGTTTCATGTCTCTAGAATCTGACTCACCTAATGCTTCTAGATGCTTTACCCGCCTCGAACGAGACAACGGCCTATGCTCTTGATGGGCCCGGTCCCGAGCAGGTTTCTCCGCCCCTGACCACTACCGTCGGACGTCCACAACAGTATTCTGTACCCTTCCACACCAGGGAGGCTTCCTTGCCGCGAGGACGAACTCAGCAGTCGGCGTCTCAAAATCATGCTGCCACCTATCTACCATCGTCGCGTAACGCTTCGGTTCAGCCGCATATTACAGACCCCAATTTGACCTCACGAGCCCCTCCCCCAGTCGACACCGGCCTGCAGCGACGACCTTCTAACAACTATGGTCATCATCGACAAACTTCGGTTATCCATGGGTTGCAGCACTCACGAAGTCCTAGCTTCAATTCGCCCTCTTCTGCCAGTCCTCTCACACCCGAGTCAATGGCCAGCGGGCCTGGTCACCCTCGTTACCCTGCGACATCGCGACGCGGACAATACTCTAATGTAGAGCCCACTTCCACCTTCCAGAGCCCAGTTTCGCCCTACCAAAATCACACACAAGCCCAGTCCATCGATACCTTGATGGACATTCCCGGTCAGCAGCAGGAATCTGCCCTCCCACAGCCGAGACGGCGGAAGGATCAATCGCGAACAAGGCGAGGCCATGGATACCAATCTTCCAACACCCCAACGGAGCCGCGCACTCCTGGCGAGTATGCGCTGCACCACCTTTTCCATGCCTTCGTCCTCCGGGCCGATCAGAGGATAAGTTACTGTGTCTCAATCCTTGAGACTTCCCCGGCGCCCGTTGAGCAGGCATGTGCTCCTGGTGTCGATGTTGGTTTTGACCAGCTAATCTCCTCATTGGGTCACATATCTCGTCAAGGTCCGAAGCCTCTCGTAGATAGCTTGATGCTGTGGCGAAAGGGAAAGGGTGATGCTGCCGCCAGCATGAAGAAGCAAGTTTATCAAGCCCGCCTTCAAGCTGGGAGCTCGGCTCTGAACCTACCCATTTCACTGCCTCGTCGCCATACCGAGCCTTTACAGGGACCTGGAGAGTCAGCCATTGGCCAACCCAACCTCGATAACCCAGCTTCGTCGGTCGAGGAATCTTTGACTCAAGAATATGTTCTTGCAGATCGAAGGGCCACCATCTCTGTTTACATCCTTTGTCGAGTTCTCATTGCTATCTTCGAGCAGAGCTCAATGGCGGCGATTACTCAAGACTTGGCTAATAAGCTCGAAGACATTGTCTTCACTCAAATTAGAGAGGTCGACCCGGCCCAAATACTGACTTCAACGATTCGTCTGGCGAATTGGAGGATCTATGGCCAAGTCCTTGGTCATATGAGTCGACTTGACTTTGTCAACGTCACTACTCGCTTCACACAACAGCTCGAAGCTTGGCAGCAAGAATTTGGCACAAGCTCTGGCACGGCCGCCGCTAGAGATATTGAGGCAAGGCTCGAGTTACTCATCTTGGCCATGCGCCATATTCATATAAGTGCTACGAGAGAGACAGCTCTCCCTGTCGCCGACCTGCTCAAGACCCTTGCAGGATTGTTCGCAGATGCGCATGGACCTCGCGTCAAGCAAGCGTACTGCCAACTTTTCGAGCGACTTCTGACCGGAGTCGCCAGCAACCCAGAATGTTTTCAGACTGTTCCCAAATGGAAAGAAGTCATTGATGCCATCGACTCCAGGCTGGACAACATGCTGGTGAAAGTGCGACACTGGAATACAGGATTCCCTGTTTCGATACTACTGCTTTGTATCTCACCACTTGATACATTCATGACCCAATGGTTTCCTATGATCACGTCAATGATTCCCAAGCTCAAGGATCGGTCAACGCGTGGCCAGACACTACAAGCCATCTGTCAGCTTGTCTGGACCTACCTGATGCGAGTTAGCGACCCTTCCCAAGTGCCTGTGCGAAGGCTCGAGGAGATCATTAAGATCGCCCTTCCTCAAGGCAGAAAAACACAAGCCTCATTCGAATCGTCCCTAACCGCTCCACTTGTGCAACTTATTCGAGTCATTGGCTTCGCATCTCAAGATTTCTGCTTTCGTTCCGTCATCTTTCCGCTGGTGCATTTCGACCTATTTCAGTCGAGTAGAAACTTGAAAATAGAAAGCATGGAGCCGGAGAGAATGGTGATTGGCATACGCGCCTTCTTAGCGATAATGGCCGACCTGGAGAAAGAAGGCGCGGGGCCTCCTCCTTTTCCTGGGTTTGGTGTTCCAGCACCCAAACTCGATACCCTGCCATCATCTCCCACAAGTGTTCGCACGGGTTTGACCATTGACTCCCTGATTTCTACGACTTTGGAAGCAGATGATCCTCCTTCTGTACCAGTCAATACTGCTCGCCTCGACGACAAAGCTCGTCAATATTACCTACAGTTCTGCCAGATTCTTGGCAAGATCACTCTTCTCTGCGATAATACCTTTGGAGGGCAGGCCACCCTCAATGAAAAATTCTCAACGGCTTTAACCCCAAAGACTCCACTTGTCGATGCCTTCACGTTGGTACGAAATCAAGATGGCCCGGGGCCTGACCAAAAGCAGGCATATTATGAGCTCTTGCATGTCGCCATTCAAGCCCTCCCACGGTGCTTTACAGATCATATCCCTTTATCTCCTCTCATCAACCTGCTATGTACTGGTTCTGCACATGTGCAAGCGAATATCGCCGCGTCCGCCACACAGTCTTTGAAAGCAATCGCCCGCCAGGGCCATGCACAAGCAGTCGCGATAGCCTTCCCACGTTTCATTTTCCACTATGACTCGCAGTACTCGACGATGTCCGACGAAGGCCGCTTAGGACCTGCACATATTGAGTCTACACTATCTCTGTACCTGGAGTTACTTCAGATCTGGATGGAGCAGCTCAAGCAAAAGACTATCGCTAGTACGTCAGACTCAAGGGATCGTCTTGCGTCCAGCGCCACACGAGCTATGCAGATGGAGTTGACGAATGTAATACCACTTGTGGACGAAATAGAAGCATATGGTCTGTTCTTTCTGTGCTCGCAGTCGCGCCGGGTGAGAGCATTCGCGATCAAGGTTCTCCGCCTGGTCACACGTTTTGACAGAGTACTTGGTGAGGATGAGCCAACGCGGATTGTGAAAGTATTGGAAAACAAGTCTTCACAAATCCTGGACCTTCAGGATGATGTGCTCAATGCAGCAGAACGCAGTCGGTTGCAAAAAGATAAGCGAGGCAACACAGGCCAGAGCACTCTGATAGAGATATGCAGCTCCGAGGTGTCTTATGATGCAACCTTATGGTCAAAGGCATTTCCAAACCTCATCCGAGTCATATTTGACGCTTGCCCAAATGCGATTGCCCTTTGCAGAGGAACAGTTACTGAGAGACTGGTGATGATGCAAAACGATATCGAAGGTCTTTCCGAAACTGTGAACGGTCCAGCTGCGTCTTATGAATATCGCACACAAGGGAGAAGCTCGGCAACGTCATCCGAAGTCTTGTTTGAACAGTGGAAACTGTATCTGGTCATGGCCTGTGTGACTATCAGTTCTCCGGGTGCGCAATCTCAGAGTCAACTGGCCGAAGCAGCGCATGCAAGGAAGACTTCTAAAGGGCCCGATCGCTCACAGGAGAAATTGAGCTCCGCAAGAGCCTTGTTCTCAGCTATTATCCCCATGCTTGGTGCAACACCAGATGCGATTCGAGATGCTGTGGTCTCAGCACTGGGCGCTATCAACCGCAAGCTGTACAGGACCTTACTTGAATCCTTACAGTACGCGGTCATCAAATGCAACGACGAAGCGAAGGCGAGAATCAATCATCAACGTACACCCAGTAGCCCTCAAAGATCACAGAAGACGGAACGTCTACGAACTGAGGTGACACATGTCTACAAGCTGACAGCATCATTTCTACGAGAAGAAGACACGTTTAATGACGAGTGGATCTTACATAACCTAGTCACCTACACGAGAGACCTGCGGTTATTTCTCAGTGACACAGACGTGCAAAATGATTGGCGATTTCAACGCCTACGGTATCACTTCTGCGGTCTGGTAGAAGAGGTATTCGAGGGCGTGAGCAGAACCAGAGATCCCTCACGATGGATGCCATTTGAATCCCGAAAGTCAGCCTTTGCTCTAATGGAAGACTGGTGTGGCTATCCTGTCGAGCAAAATCTGTTCGACGCAAACCAAGGCCATGGCAGAGACCTGGCAGAACGTGGAAACCCAAGTGTGGCAATCGAAAGAGAAAAGCACAATCTTCGTATGGCTGCGCTTAGTGCAATGGCGGCTCTATGCGCCGGCCCCATTTCCATCAAGACTGACAGCAGTGCTGTACTGTCATTTAACTTGCAACGGATGCTTTCGTGGATCGATACCATTTTGGCAACTAACAATCACAGAATGCATACTGTTGGGAAACGTGCTCTAAGGTTGTTGTTGCTGAATAACCCCGAGCACTTTTTGATCGCTGAGCATACCATTGAGAAATGCTACACGGCTCAATCAGAGATGGCTCTCGAGAGCTATTTTGGCGTTATATGCGACGTCTTGGTCAAACACACAGAATACCCAATACCATTTTGGAAGATTCTCGGTCTCATTATCTTCATGCTCGGGAATGAGGCTCAGGACATCAGGATGAAATCGGCGCATCTCATCCGCACTTTGGATGAACGCCAACATACAAGTATCAACCTTCAAGATTTCGACATAAGTATCTCGGACAAAACTCGTGCGGTCTACAAGTTGGCACAATTCGAGTATTCTAAGCGCCTGTCAAAGGCAAACGCGGATCTTGCATTCATGGTATTTTCTGAGTTCTCCCTCCACTACAAAACGTCCCGAAATGATCATCAAAGACACATGGTTGCTGCCATTTTACCCTGGCTCCAAACCATAGAATTGCAGGTAGATCCTGGCACAGGTGGCCCAACGGCTGTGTCATACATGCTTCTTGCAAATATGTTCGAGATCACCATTTCTTCAAGCAACGCATTGCACAACGAGGTACAAGCCTTGTGGCAAGCCTTAGCCACAGGCCCTCACGCTGGTAATGTTCAACTAATTTTAAATTTCGTTATTGATTTGTCTCTGGAAAGACGTGATCAGAATTTCGTTGAGCACGCAAAGCAAGTGGTTGTTTATCTCTCATCTACACCGGCGGGTTCCCGGGTTCTGGAATTTTTCCTGCTACAGTTGACCCCCAAAAACATGGTTAACGATAGGAAGGCCACCGAGGTCATTGTCCCAGATACTAGAAATCTCCCCTACGTTGCTGATTTAACCTCATTGTTATCCATGGGCAACAAGCAGGTGTGCTCCCTCCTCCATCATTTTAGAGTTCTCAACACTGACAAGTATCCAGTTTGGTCTGTCGATGGGTCAGGTATCGCTCATATTCCTTGTCGATTTAATGGTCACTCCCATCGTAATGGCTAAGGATGAGGTGATCAAATTGGTTCATGCTGTCCTCATCCTCTGGGACCACCACAACAATCTGGTTCAGGAACAAGCGCGCGAGATGCTGGTACACCTTATACATGAACTGGTGACAACCAAAGTTGACGCGGATACCCTCACGTCTGCGAGGCCGAAGATAGAGAGCCTGGTGGAGGCCGTACGAACGAACGATGTCCGTATCACATGGTCTTACGAGCATAACAGTCGAAAAGACGAAGACGATGGAGCGAGCCGCGTCCCACCAGCAATGTCAATATTGACCTCGGATATCGTTTCTATATTTAACCTCGCCTACGAGAACTTCAACGATAGTTGGGCAAAAGAAGCTCTGCATTGGGCCTCTATATGCCCAGTACGACATCTTGCTTGCCGCTCTTTTCAGATTTTTCGATGTATCTCTGTAACACTGGACGCAAGGATGCTCGCTGACATGCTGGCTCGACTATCCAATACGGTCGCTGATGAACAGACCGACTACCAGACCTTTTCCATGGAAATACTTACCACACTCAAAGTCATCATTGGCGCTCTGGAGGCCAAGAATCTCCTACGCTACCCCCAGCTGTTTTGGACTACGTGTGCATGCTTGAATACAATACATGAACGCGAGTTCTATGAGACTGTCGGTATGCTGGAAAAGCTGATCGAAAAGTTCGACTTGTCTGCACCCGATGTGACAGAAGCAATGCTGAAGGGACAACCCGGAAAATGGGAAGGTGGCTTTGATGGTTTGGAACCATTACTATATAAAGGCCTCAAGTCCGCCGACAGTCTCGATAAAACTCTACTTGTCTTACACAAGTTGGCAAGTTTGCCGGATTGTGACCTAGTTGGCAGGAATGATCGACTGGCGTACAATGTTTTTGCCAATCTCCCTCGACTGCTTCGAAGCTTCGATCTCGATACGAACGATCCCACATCGATTGCAGCAGCACAAACATTGTCGCAGGTCGCCAGTTCTAGAGGATACACCCTTTTAGCGACTTCCCTCCAGCGGTTCCTCGACAAGACTTACTCGACAAGTAGAGATCTGATGAATGGTATTCTCCATGCACTGAGAGTCACCTATTTTCCAGCGTTTGACGCTCAAGCCCTGATTTTCATGATCGGTCTTCTCACCAACAACACTGGCTGGTTTCGAGTGAAGGTCATGGATATCCTATGTGAGCTGATACCACTTGTCAACATGAAGAATCCTGCAATCACGGATCATGGACCAGATCTTATCTCGCCTCTCCTACGACTTCTCCAAACGGAACATTGCGCACAAGCTCTTGAAGTAATGGACTTCATCATGGAGGTTGCTACAACCCCTATGGAGAAGCATCATATGCGAATGAGTATGGCGACTGGGTCTGCAAAAGCGATTCGGAAAGAATACGAACGAACACAAAGCTTGTATGGCATACCTCTACCGTCAGGTTGGTCCATTCCAATGCCCGCCATTTACTCAAGCATGACTCGACATAATGTACACGCGGTGTTCTATACCTGTGGAGATTCTGAGACAATGACCGAGCAAAATACGGCCACTCCTGACGTCGAATTCTCGGGTGACGATGGCTACGCCGATTCCTACTTTCCCCCACAGAGCAGAGCAGACACAATCCGGTCGATGGAGGTTGCTGCAGATACAAATGTCAGCGATCTCGTCAATACTTTGGACAGCCTTGACGACTTTTTTGAAGATGTCGATGAAGACAATGTACTAACTCCCACCGGCACAAGTCATCTGTCGGCAACCATGACCATACCCACATTTCCAGAGCACAGCACCACTCTCTACGACGAGCAGACTGCTCCAATCCTCCGCCAAAGTTTAGCACGAACTCTTTCATCCACCAACGTCCAGAACGGTTTCACGGAATCAGGCATGCTACCATCTACTACGCACCGCAAGCAACCAAGTGCATCCTCTCCAAGTCACAGTGGTCCTACACAATCTTCGTTTTCCTCAATTGATGAACTTGGTGGGCCAGGACCATCCCTACCAACATCGACAAAAAAGCAATTGCTTCAGACATCAAATACAAGTCCTGTTGGCCCATCCCGGCCAGGTCTGCATGCCCGGTCGATTACATCGCCGGCCAATCAGTTTCCAGCATCTCATCCGACCTCCGAGGGTCTCACCGAGCTCCCTCTCGGAGGTCCATTCAGATCTCAAGATGACTATGCCGATCAATACGACGACGCCATCTTTTCGGATGGTGAAAATAGTCCTTTCCCATCGTTAGTGGTTCCTCCAGGCGGACATTCTCGTCTCTTGTCCGGACCTGGACCGTCGGAATACCAGGCTGTGTATCCACCTTCCGCAGAGACTGGAGGTGCGTTCAGCCTCCAGGGCATGCGAAGAGGAATGCGACGCTTGACCGGCGGAAAGAGCGAGAGCGCTAAGGAGAAAGAGAAAGTTCGCGATGGAACCCGTTTGAGAGGTCAATCTGGTGGACACAACGCCATGATGGCCACGCTCCAGAGCCCCAGAGTACCCAAAGTGCCGCTGGAATACCTGAATGCTAGCAATAGCAATATAGCAGTCTTTAGTCCGACGAACAGTCCCGGACTTTAGCCATGGAAGACAACTTCAAGTCAATTCATCTTGTTTGGCATCACCGCCTAATCCTACCTCTTGTTCATCTTGGACACACGCAACCGAAAAATGGAGAGGACGCCGTCAACATTACGATAGCAAGCCGGCTTTGCATCGGGAAAGGCGTGTTTTAGATTTTGACGTTGCGTGAAATACCACAATACCCTCGCTCCGACTTGTCTCAACACTATTTGTACCATATTGACATTAGCATCATTATACAGGGGTTAACAGAATAGATTTCTCAGGATCATACAAGACATTAGGATTGTATCACTAACCCGAAAGACGGGCAGAAGAATAACGAAAAGTTGGAGACAAGATTATCAGGTATTGAAACTGGCTAGGTAGATAATCATCTAAAGATCTTGAACACCCACGGTGATGCTGCGTCTGACCCGAGTGTTGTACTTTCGTCCCATAAGACATCCAATCTGAAGGCCCATTAGGCGAGCATTCTAGCGTTGAGTAGACCAAGGCACAACTAGTAAACGAGAAATTGTCGACGGCGGTGTCTTGAATTCCTGAGCTGCCGCGTTAAACTCTGCAGATATATCGTGTGGCCTCTACCTCTACTGCATGTAGTATGTATATACCCCGTATACACCCTCCCATGAGCACGACAAGTCCACGACCCCAGAAACAAAACACTCAAGACACCTTTTTAATGGCCCACACACATCCAACTGCCTGGCTGACTGCCTAGGTACTTATTATGGACTGTACATATGGTAGATCACATACTCCGGATGTACATATGTGCAAGATCATCTTGACAACGAGATTGACTCCCTCGGCCCGCCGAGCTCTTGGCTTGATCCTTTTGGGAACAAGGGACACTCTGGAACTGGCTGGGAAAGAGACGGACTTGTTGTTGCTCAGCGTGGCTCAGGCACATGTTTGTTTGAACAACACAGGTCGGGGCCTCAGGAGTATCACCGTCAGGCAGGCAGGCAGGTAGGCAGGTTACGGACTCCGAATACGCTCGACAGGGCTGTCTCTGGGAACACACCCCTCCCTCTAACTACGGAGTATATCCCCGGCCTCCCCTCTGGACGCCTGGAGAATGTCCTTCGTCCTGATGATGATGATGACGATGATCGCGTACTTGGAGATTTGCAATCACATACTGTACCTGTGAGGAAGGGGGGGAGATGAGGAATTTTTCTCACGTTGTTACTAGTACTGCTCCCTACGCAGTGTTCCGCTGCAGCATGTAAGTAGAAACGCCCGTTGGGGTGTGTGTGCGTGGGTGTGGCAGTAAAACTTTCGCTGTCTGTTGACTTCTGCTAAACTCTACTACAAACTCTGGGTCGTCAATCTCAATTTGATTATATGCTCCATACTCCGTCAGGCATGGCACGGATACATACATAGATAGCATGCCCCTCGGACCTCGGGTGCAAGTGGACTGCACATCTCTTCTGCGCGGTGATGTGCACAGGCTGAAAGGAACCCTGATCGGATCGACGCTGATCTGCAGCCCTCCTCTCCTGCTTCAGCCCTTTATGCAGCGACGTTGATGGTGGTGTTTGGTAGTGGTTTATGGAAGTTCAGTATGGAGGCACACGCTTCAAGGATCCGGTAGTTATTTAGTCAGGGCAAGACCGCCCTGCTTAGCGTGCCTGAATATATCGGTCCTGTCCTAGGAATCTACGATACCTGGCACCTGGCTAGGTGCCTGGATTAGACACTGGATATGTTCTGGGATTGAATCATGGTGGGGCACCAGTTGCTTATCGATAGCTCCTATTGTTCTTTCAAGAACTCAACAAAGCAATTACATTGGACGTTGGGGAAACCTGAAACTCTGGTTCTTTCGTTGCTGGGACTTGCCGAGATTGGTTCTGAGATGATCGTTCGGAAACTCTAAAAGAGAAAATGATACGGAGAATCTACGAGGTGCTTGCTGGATGAGTCAAGGGCCCGAAAGGGCTAAGGGCTCGCTCCCAAGGGCGGTGTTTGAAGAGCCGAGCAGGGGAAACCGGTCCTAACTTTGGACTGGGGTACCGCCTGAGTGTGTCGGAGCAAGCTAGCTAACTAGAACTCTAGGAGTACATATGTGTACTGATTTATTACCCGGCTGACTTAAGTGGTTAGGGCTTGGTAGATCATCCCTCGCTGTGCAGATCTCAGGGATCGAATCAGGTAAGGCCAAATTGCGGTAGTCATGGGTTCTCCTTGGGTTGCCTTGACACGATCGTCCACGGGTTATGTTGTAGGATTATCACTTGTATCAAAAGTGTGAACGACTGGGCCTGACAGTGCCAAGGGTTTGGCTAATTGGGCGTTTGTGCCTGTAACTATGTAGAGTGCTAGCTAGGTACTATCCTGTCAGTATGTTTCTTAGTCCTTATTCTGTCTTGATTGGCGAGTCGTGAGGCTACACGGGGAAGCTGAAAGAGATGCTGTAGTTGCTCCCGTAACGTGGATGGTAGATGGCCAGTATTTCTTGGTAGGGGCTAGCTTGGTGGTCGGAACGAGGTGGTGAAATCTGGGCAAAGATGATGCGAGCTCCTCCAGCCCACACGACAATACTTACCTCAAAAACTCCGAGGGATTCTTTAGTTACAACCTTGAGCTGGGAGGCTGTTTGAAGCTCGACGGAATTGGCCACTACTGTATCCTCAAAAGGGGACAAGCTACCAACCGAGTCGGAAGTCGTTCTTGGTTCCTGGAAGAGCTATTCCTGGTTCCATAGGAAAATCCCGTGCAGAACCATGTGGGTGTACTGTGGTATCAATGCTTGCCTCCGAGATGAGAAGGCTTCGTCGCATCGGCTGAGGTGAGTTGCTGGTGATGATTGACAGGCGAGGCTAGGGGAAGCATCCGCAGCCCCCGTTAGCAAAGAACCACAAATTCAAGGAAACAAGCAAACAGGATTCAAAAGGCTTCTCGAGGAATTGATCAACACAGGGATGCAGTCATTATTTTGTCTTGACACGGGACAGAAGCCTTCCCAGCTACTATTAGAGAGAGGTCGAACTGCAGAGTGTTTCTTGGCTATCAAAAATACACCCAGGTCAAGGAGGAACGAAGGGTCAGAGAGTACGAGGTTGATAATGGTGGACTGACCTCCGACCCCGAGGCTTTGCGCCCGAGGCAACGAGGTCGGTTGGAAGTTTCAAGTTCTCACACCCACAGAGTCCGTGCACATGCAGGCGTAAATCCTTAAAAGGCTCGCCTGCGCTTACCGTGCCGGGTACCTGCGCAAATTTGGTGGTCCGAGCCTCTCTTGCTTTAGGGCAGAAGTTTCTTTCGATTGATGGCTTTTCGTTGAGATAGGAGAAGCAAGTGTGGCTACAATGTGGCGCCTTCCACTGCATAGTGGTGCAAATTGTATGTTTCTATTAGCAGATCCTTCTGACTAAAGATACTTTTGAGGGTCATAACACATCTCCAGAGGCTGGGAGAAGTGCATGTTAGAACAAGCTTGCGGGAGCCTTCTCTGTCAAGGCTGCCACGGGGAAAAGCAGATGGCATCCACAGAGAACGCACAGACTCAGATTTCTCCTCAGAATGCCCCCTTTGGCCCGCGAAAATCCTCCGTGCGCGTGGAAGGACTCCATAGAATACAAGCTACCTGTCAATCCCGCCAGACAGCTGGCAAAAAGGTCAGAGCCGTCAGGCTGAAGAGTTTACTGCCACGTTTTCCGTCATATATCAACGACGTGCAATAATATAGCATTATATGGAACGTCGTGTAGAAGAAAAAAAGAACAGTCTAAAAACAATCTAAAACATGTCATAAAAACACAGGTATCTCGCAGCAATGGCGGTCGAGCTGAGCTTTCCCCGCAAAGGCAAAAAGCATGGGCTTCTTGATTGACCATAAATTGACTGAGCCATTGGTGATCGGGAAATCCTTACAAAGATGATTTGTCTATATTCTGTCCATAATCGTAGCCACATTTACCCGAAACACCGTTAGACTGGCAAAAATTATTTCCGTGCGCACAAAGGCATGACCTCTCCGCTTGCCCCAGAGAAATAGATAATAAAAAGGGTGGTCCGTCAAGTAGGAGAGGCAGAAATCGTCATTGTAAGAAGTGAATAGTTTGTGTGGAAGCTTGGACCGATCGGGCTGTTTTCGTCGAAAGGTCCTTTTGGATTAAGATGATGAGGCCAACGACATAGATCCAACAGTTTACCAGACGGTGTTGACTGGAGGAGGAGGGTTCACTGGAGATGGCTTGCCCCAGCCAGGCTTGTACCATCCAGGTGGGCTTCCAGGTCGTCCCCATCCAGGGCGGCCCCAGCTGGGTCGCGATGGTGCTCCTCCAGATGGCTTTCCTCCTCCGAAGGGGAAACCAGCGGGTTTGCCAGAGCCCCAGTTTGTCCATTGACCACCCCAACGCTTCTTCAGGTCGCCCTTGACATCGGCGCCGGTAGCACCGCAGAATGCATCGGCGATTGAGACGACTACAAGGGAAAAGGATTAGATGATGATACCACGACGAGGATTCAATGGCTTTCAAACGTACTTTGCTCGGCGTGCTCCTTGTCAGTGGCGGTGTTCTCGGCACATTCAGCGAGCTCGGTCAGGAAGACATCTGATGTGCAGATGCAGACATTATCAGTGGCAGAGCACTCTGTGGCGACGATGGCGTTTGTCAAGCAGACAGCCTATTCCCTTCATCAGTGTCCCTGTCCATCAGAAGACCATGCGTTTAGCCCAAAACATACCGAAGAGACTGGGACGAGTCCGGCTTGTGCGGTTGCTGCGAGCAGCAGGACGGATGCGAGAAGGCCTTTCATTGTGATGTTTCTTTAGTTATGTACTGGTGAATTTGATTTGAGGGTATTTGGTAAGAGGTTAAGAGGAGGACGTGCGTGAGGTGTGCAACGAATGACGAAAAGAGTGACTGTAACGAGCGACTTGGGTGAACGATTGTGTAACGAGTGACAATGGTTGAGAGAGGAGGGGAAGAAGTTAGAATGCAGGTTCTCGAGAGCACATAATAAAGCGGCAGTCCATTCTCACATGGAAAGCAAAGCAGTGCGACTGGCAACCCTGGTGGCTTGCCCACGCTCGTCCCACAAGTAATCTGGCCTGTCGTGGCCGACCGGCGCCAGACGGCGTTCAAGACGTACAATGGTCTACCCTTGAAATTTTACTCCCTGTCGATTTTTGTGGACCCCTTGCTACTCTGATTGACGATTCAGAGACCGCCAGGGCCAACGGAGTATGGTCTAGTAATATATTACTCCTCAAATTATCGCTTGCCACTTTAGCTGGCTATTCACATACCTGGTCTCGCTTACCCTTGCAAAACGACAGGGAGTAAAATTTCAAGGGTAGACCATTGTAATCTGGCGACCCAGCAAACTCTGATCGGCCTTGCAATGTTGTTGCAACGCCCTTTAGGATGCAGTCATACGTGTGTGGGACACGAATAGAGTATAGTGGCTTGCTGCTATCGGATTTCTCGAGGGCTTCCAGTGCTTGTTCTTCTGTAATTACCACTCGCTGCAGCGTGCCTGGGCACGTAGCTCGAGACCATAACGCCTTGCCTCGTCGGCATTGGCGAGAAATGGCCCCGTTGCTGCGGGATTGGCTTGTGGCGCCAGAAACATTGAGCTGGCGCGACGACCCGTATCATTGCACGGCATATGAATCATACAAGCGCCAACTCGGGCTTGTTAGGCCTGGCAGGAAATTGATAGGGATGAGACTGAGTCGACGTCCCACTCCCACTTTGCGAGCAGGGGGACCAGGAGCAAGGGGTATCCACCTTGAGCCGTGGGTCTAAGACTGTTCCTGAATTCTGCATCTCGACCAAACCTTAAATAGATATCATCATCTTGGATCCGCACGCCTGAGTCCAACATCGGCGATTTCAAGGCCGACCTTGAGCCTTGGCCTGCTCGTGCATGGGCCATCGGTCGACCGTCATACTGTCATACCTGCGATCCATATACTGCCACACCTGTGCGACCGCCGACCACTAATCGGAGATTTCAGTCTTGCTATACTCGTATATACCCAGCCTGCCGCACCTGGCGAATTTCAAACACCGCCAGCATTGTCTTGGGCCAAGGCTCAACCATCATCTAGGGCTGAGCTTGAATATCATGCCAAGTGGTCATCTTTTGCAGGCCAGTCTGGACACAGATTGTAGATACGGGTGGTTTCCAACTTCGGAGCACCCAGTAGAGAACACCAGGGCGTGTTATCGCCCCAGAGTTTAATTTTTACCGAAGCCGCGACTTCGCAAATTGTGGTTCAAATCCCGCCGCATCATGACTCCATCAGTCCATGACCAAGTCGCGAACCAGACTGGACGTGAATCTAGCAGAGTATCTCATTGGATCGACACGTCGTGATTCGAGACACTCCTTCGTCGTGTCTGTACCAAGTACTTGTAGAGACCAAAACACCCCTGCGACTGTAAGCTGCACCTCTGCTGAATATACGGCTCCTGAGAGACATCCTATTGCTTGGAATGTTCATTGGCCAGTATTCCGGACGTTTGCTGCAGGACTGCTACACACTGTGCACAGTCCTAATCTACACCAGCCAGTCACTTCTCACTGGCCACATCCTAGCCTTGGCTCACGTATCACTCAACCACGGTACCGGCCAATCCGTCCAACCTTCTGACCGCTGCAAGGATGGCAAATAAAGTATTCCATATCCGGAATTCTGTCTGCTCCGTGGCACTTTTCCCCCTGCTCCTGAATCGCGTCTGAAATATTCACCTTGAGCATGTGAAGGTTTTGCGGTTGCCAGGATTATTGGTACCTGTCTTGTGCTGATGCCGGAATATCGAATTTGCTTGTCTAGGATCATGTTGGCTCATGTCATGTTATTGGTGATTCAGTTATCAATAGTCCAGAATCTTGCCCGAATCGACTTCCACATTCAATAGGGCGCATGTGGAAAAGCGCTGAGCTTTCGACGGATCGTCAATCGTGAGGCTGAGTAGCGAAGAGCGAAGCGAACGACACCTTGGAACGCCACATTTTGCAGACTAGGAAAAACAATAATGAATCCGGCGCCTATCGTCTATGTAAGAAGATCATTCTATGTAGTGTAGTCATGGTCATAACGCCTTTCCCCATATCCAAAAGTCCAGTAAGGCTGTGAAGTCCTCCCCAAGTGCCACGAACCCTCGTGGGCCCAATAAGAATATACAACGAGTAGTATGCATCTACCCATGAAATGTCTCGGATGCGTCGAAAATTCACGAACCTAGACCTTTTCGTACATCTCCCTTTTCCCTGCTGCATCAGGTCGCTCTATGGTTTCCTTTGTGCCTTTGTAGAACCCTTGAGAGATCTTCACACTGTACGTGTCGAATGACTTGGTGACAACTTCGGCGAGCCACAGTGTCACCGGGAATAGTACAACATGTGCCATAAGCATGTTGAATTCTAAACCCATCGGCCCGAAGCTCGGGAGGGGAAAGAGATTGATCCATCCAGGCACAATGGCTGCGTGACCTTCGCGCACTCTCCCGACGGCGGCATAGACCCGGTCACCTAGGGTCCATAGCACAGGGCCGTGCACGAGATAGAACCCAAAACAGTGCTTTCCCAGATATTGACAGAAACCTAGTTCGAAAAATGCCTTGAGTGATGGAAGGTATGACACCGAAAGCATGATAAAGGTGGCAGCCCAGAAACGGTAGAACCATCGGAAATCCCAGATCGCTTGCGGCTTCAAAAATGACAAGTAATACCAGCCTGGCGATGATCGCAGATGTTTGATGTCTTCACTCATCGAAGGCACTCCACCCAGATACAGGCCCACTCCCAGAAGGGTATAAAGGATGATGTTCTTGTACGGCTTGAGATGGTAAACAAAGCTCGGCAGATCTTCCTTGACAGCTAGCAGGTCCAGGTCGCACAGCAACATTCCCATGGTGAAGAGACTGCAATACCACCCATCGACCACGTAGAGGAAGTAAAACACCATGCCAGCCTCGATGGCCAGGCGAGCGTTTCGTCGACATCTCGCAAGTGCAATGAGCGAAGTGTACACCACAATTGAGCCCTTGAATTCCAAGGCAATTGACCAGGTGTGGTCATTGTAGGCGAAGGCTGGATCTTCGTGGAATACGAAGCTGTAGTTCTTGAATGCCGCGTACCATTTCCAAAGCTCGTCGTAGTAAGTTCTCTCCGGCTGTGGACTGGCTGGATTGCTCGATTTGATTCCAAACATATGCCACGAAGTCAACCAGATCAATGTCGTGCCAATGACAGGGATGAACAGCCGCAACCAACGTCGAAACAGGGCAGATCCAAGGTTGTCTGCAAGCTTTTCGATTTCTCCTGATTGAATCAAGCTCAATGGTCGTGCAGACAGAACAAAACCTGAGATAATGAAGAAGACCGCAACGGCCAAATGACCACCAGAGAAGAACAATCGTATGCCTGGTAAGCAAGCGAAGTAAAACTGTCGGTCCCATCCGTATGCATTTTCCAATATGAATTCTGCCTTGGTGCCAGAATGACCCCAGACTTGATGATGTAGGCAGTAAACGAGTAAGGCACCGAAACCTTTCAGACCGTCTAGATATGCAGTACGGCTGAGCACTTTGTTGCGTCTGCTGAAGTTGAACCAGAGTGAAGGGTGTAGGTGGTCGACACAAGCGTTCTTGACATATGTCAATATCGTCACCGCAGGGTGCAGGTCGCTGTCTCGATGAAGATCATCTTTTGGGAGCTCGTCACGCAACGAGGCTTCCATTCTGAAAGGGAGGTTGTCGGTAGCGATGGTTTCCTTGGAGGAAGAAATCAAAGAGAACTGTTAAAGAGGTCTTGCAGATTTCCCTCCCTGCATGGAGAAATGAATGTGGTGGGCAGAAGAAACCAGAAGTGACCAAGATTGCTTCAACCAAATAGCATACAACGCTCAATCAGAATGGAATTTTCCACTCGAGAACGATAAGATAAAGAAATGCACTTTCAGCAATAACAGCCACTGCCCTCGTGTGGGCCTTGATGCTCGATTTGAGGTGTGCCGAAAGGCTGCGGAGGAAATGACTGCGCTGCTCCCTCGTGCATTCATAAGGTCCAGAGTCCCAACGCGTCCGGTCCACTTATGTAAGCCACCCCCTGAGCCGGATATCTGCACGAGCGTGGAAACACACACAAAAATGATTATGCAGTACTGGATCACCGCGGCTGGGTAGAGAAAAATACCCCTTTCCATGTGCGTCAGCCAACGTGGAAACCGGTCCTCCTTTAACCACTCACACGCCTACAGTGTCTTCTCTCAACCAAACTATGGATCTGTACCACTAATGTGTCTCTCATTGAATGTTGGTCTTCGGTGGCAAGCTGAACTCTATGGCCAGTGATTTACGGATACCGCTCTATTTTCGCCATGGAGCGGTAAGTTGGACCTATTCCAATTTGAGAATCAAGTACCGTCCCACTATCGATTGCGAGATTGTCCCTGAATGAGAGCCCACCATGATTTGTACCCCTGTCTCTCTGCTGAGCGTGCCCTTGCAGTGGCATGCCTGATCCCGTTGGCGAGACTCTTCCCTGTTTGATGGTCCCGAAGCCACTGATGGAGCACCCTTTGGGGGTCAGCCGCCTCCTACAAGGGTTAATCTTATAGTGTGGCTGCCGATAAGTGCAATGAAAGTTAGCTCCCAAGAATTTCCACGAGCCTTCTTAAGTTCTCTCCAAGGTATAACACATGTCAAAAGCTGCCACTGCTGTCGTTTCGTAGGGATCGACCACTCTCAATCTTGTCGACAATCGTGCAGGACGCACAGTTCTGACGATGAAGTTCCAGGCAGTGCGACGTCCTTCGGACGGCATCATTCCCAAACAATTTCAACGATTGTTACCAGTCTTTATTGTTGCCTTTGTTTTCTACCTGTACCACCGAGCGATCGCGGGCCCTGCAGAGAAGACGCTCTCATCGACAGAGAAGTTCCCGAAGAAGATATGGCAATCATGGAAAGTGAGCCCGCTGAGTTTCGAGACAAGAGATATGGAACGAGCATTGACCTGGACGACCAAAAACCCCTATCATCGGTATGAAGTGCTGACCGACGAAAATGCGATGGGCTACGTGGAGCAGCACTTTGGCCCATCCGGATTCAACAGGCCTGATGTTGTCTTCACCTACAAATCACTTCAGGACAAGATCATCAAGGCCGACTTGTTGAGATATCTTATCATGTACGCAGAAGGCGGCCTGTATGCAGATATTGACGTCGAAGCTCTAAAACCTATGGCCGCCTGGATCCCAGACCGATTTGACGAGCGGGACATCGACATCGTGGTGGGAATTGAGACCGACGAACCTGACTTCATTGGTCACCCCATCCTAGGAAAGAAAGCCCAGTCATTCGTCCAATGGACCTTCCTGTGCAAGCCTAGACTGCCTGTCATGATGAGACTTATCGACGGTATCTTGACTTGGCTGAATCGAATCGCCAAAGAACAGGGTAAACCCATCTCCGAGATTGAATTGGATTTCGATGAAGTCCTCAGTGGTACTGGACCATCTGCCTTCACCAAGGCCGTGCTCGCAGAAATTTCGGCTATCACGGGAGAGGCTCCTACGTGGAACCCTTTCCATAGCTTGTTCGAGGCGAAGTTGGCTGGACGGACATTGGTTCTCACAGTCGAAGCATTCGCCGCTGGTACTGGTCACTCAGATTCGGGCAACCACGGTGCGAAGAACGCGCTTATTAAACATCACTTCCACGCTTCGTCGTGGCCTACGAGTCATCCTAGGCATAAGCACCCTCTCTATGGTGAAGTCGAGAAGTGCAACTGGAACGCCGAATGTGTCAAGCTATGGGACTCCAACACAGCTTTCTTTGACAAGCTACCTACTCAAGAGCAGCTCAAACTGATCGCCATGAAAGAAGTCGAGGAGGAGGAAAAGGCTTTTGCAGATGCCGCAGCTCCTGCCGATGGAGCTCCGCCAGCTGGTGGTCTACCTCCCGCTCCTGGTGGAGCGTTGCCTCCTGGACCTCCTCTTGCTGGAGGTCTACCTCCTGCTCCTGGTGGAGCGTTACCACCTGGACCTGCCCCAGCTGCTGGTGGCCTACCTGCTGCTCCTGCTGGTGATAGCCCTCCAAAACAGGCGCCAATCGGAGAGACACCTCCAGAGCCTCTGTTCCAAGGGTTGCCCGCAGGTATACCGGCTGATGTCCCTGCTGAAGACAAGGCTCCCTGAGCTGGAATACCGGATGGGTTTTCCCAGTAAAACATTTCCTATACCCGACAGATACCAGAGCGTATTAACGAGCCTCTTGGTCTTCCACAGAATCTTTGACATGGCATTACGAGGAGTTTTTGCACCGCTGTATCTCACCCAAACTGTACACGACACGTTTCTGCTGCATTTGACTGATGCAAAGCCTGCCTGTTCTTGTGATGGACTTTTCAGCTATCGTGGACACACTAACCTCAAGAAAGGCAAAGTGCTTGCGTAACTCAAACAGTCACATACACATTTGAATGTCAAGCTGCAGCACATGGCTTCAAAATTAACAAAAGAGATCTAAGACTCTTGGGCCCGATGCCGGGAATTTTTCTTTGTCACAACTTATGATGACATTTTCTTTATTTGGCACACTGATGAAGGAACAGAACTATTAGGGTGGATGGCTGGACTACAGAATGGGAGTTAAATCCTGGGACACGGAGCTTGATGTTTAGATTTTTTACATATCATGATGACGACCTAGACTTTTAGTAGACTTTCAGGATCCAATATTTCCATCATGGAGTACAATGCTGTTATACCACGTGTCTTACTGATGACTGAGTGTGAGGACTCTCAAGTGCGCATAGCAGCGGCCTTGGGGTGATGATCAACGCTATCGTGCCTCGCCTTGACGCATGCCAGTAGAAGCTGATCATCGACCTCCCACACTCCGTGGGCGCAAGCGGCGAATGATCTCGCAACGATGATTGGCAAGCTACACTGTCCAGTGCAATGTCATTCAGCCATGTTCAAACCTATCATCAAAGTCGGCAAAACCTCGTAACGGCTAGGGCAGCAAGCATGTTCTGCCAGATTGCAAACCGCCAAGTGGTCGGGTATCCCTGCCGGAAGGGATTGTGGGCGACTTGCTCACGTTACTGGCACGATGCTATCCGGGAGACGAACGGGGATGGATGGAAAACCAGGAAACGAGAACAAACGGTGGTTTCAAGCCATGCAGGCGCCATGCAGGGGCATGAGTCGAAGAACTTACGCGCTAAGGAGATGTCCCCTCAGTGACCCCCTGGTCGGTAACCACGTTTTCAGCAACCATTTAAGTGCTCGGTACGCGAAACAGTGGGATCAGCATTGCATCTGCGGATCCTGGATAAGGTGCATTTTGGAGAAAACAAGCACTTGGTAATCTTAAGATGGGGCGGGCGATTGTGCAAACCTGAACAGTGGCCAGTGGGCGCAGAGTGTTGGAGTGGGGTCTGGGTATGGCAAGAAAAATCTACGGAGTAAACACTTTTTGATATTTGTTTTTCCTTCTCTGCGGATCTCGAATCTGCTCGAGCTGAAAGTGGGATTATACCTTCTCTCTCGCAAAGACCTATGCTGTACCTGGCTAAGATCCATGGAGTTTGAGTTGGCAGTTCCCACTCGGGGGAGATGGATCCAGAATAAAGTGGCCTCCTAGTGATCTCTTAGCCCTGTAGGCTTTACAGGGGTCAGGGATAAAAATGGATATCGAGTCAGGAACAGGTTTAGGCCGACCAAGCTTTTGCAGAGGAAAAAATAGGAACAGGTTTAGATCCAAAGTCTCATTTGGTCGGAGACTCGGAGTCGCCAGGGTCGATCCACCAAAGCAATGCGAGCATCTCAGATTCTCAGGTCTAGCCAGCCAGCCAGCTCATTCATAAAATCATGATTCAGGGGTATGTACATATTGTCATTTTGGTCCCCAGTCCCCAGTCTCCAGTCTCCGTTCTCGACACTCTGCTACGTAGACTCCAGTGCTGTCCTCGGTACACGTTGCTTGATAGGGAGATGCTTCTGCGACGCGCTGCAATATTGAGTTCATCTGCCTCGCCTCCAGGGGTAACGCGAGTTTCCTGCATCCGCATTCGCTAAGTAGATACTGCTCGGTCAAGATGATAGCATCCATGGAGCACTCTATCCACATCCAAGAGTTCGGATGTTGTTTGCGGCCAGTACAGACAGTGTAGTTAACTATCTTATACAGCAGGGGCACCTCGAGGAAACTTTGGCATGGTTATGAAAGCACAGGAACCATTTGCAGGGCGCTCAAACCCTGGACAGTCAAGAAGCGCCTCCTTCATAGTCCGAACGGCTGGCTTGTCTGGCCTTTCTGGAAATGGACATGCTACGATTACCTTGCAGCATCCGTTCCACAGGCCTTTTGGAGGCTCGAGGGGCTCGAGGCCTCACTAACCGGCCTAAGACTTCTTGTGCAAATTGAAATTCCGTTGACAAGCCAGCCAGCCGGCCAGCCAGCCTTTGCAGATCGTGCTGTAGCAGTCAGGACTCAGGATTCAGGAGGAATAGCCTCCAAACTCAACCCTTACTACTCTAATAACAGCTAGTTAGTTGCCCCTCCTATCTGTCCCTGGCCCCTTGTGTACCATATTTGTTTTTGGCACGTGAAGACCCTCTTCAGATCCAGATTGTCGGTTTGTACAACTCGACGCTTCAGATACTGGCCTTCGCTGTCCAAGACGTCGTGACATCTCCCTGTCGTCTGCAAAAAGAATCGCACGATCGTGGGTGAACGGTGTCATACCGACGTCAAAGGGTCAAAGCGGGTGTCAACCATCTCGTCACAATGATCGTCAAAACAACAGCGAAACTGGTCGCTGTCCTCAGTCCCTTGCTCGTCATTGGATATTTAGTACCTCATTTCTTCAACAGCCACGGCGAAGAACGCATCCAACCGCTTGAGCCGTGGCTCAAGAACGATGCGCAGGACGAGACCAATCCCCTGGCCGTTGTGCCTCCATCCCACATGCTAGTTATCGACGACGACGGCAACCCAGTCATCGACACACACGTATACCGACCTCTGCATTCCAACACCACGGCCAAAGGTGACTACTTCAAAGTCCACTTCGGAAGCGTCCAAGCCTACAACCCCAGCTTCATCCCTCATCCTCTAAAACACGACAGCTGGTTGGTGATCGCGAAACAAGTGCAGACACATGAGTTGGGACATATCCACGAGGAACTGGTGTGCACGGCCGGGTTCCTGAACGATGTGCTACTCTGCGGCGCAGATGCCACACCCTTGCCCATCGAGAAGACCGAAGGACACTGTACAGGAGACAAGGCCAGCTTCAATTTCGGCCAGGGCCCTCGCGATGCTCGTGTCTTCCATGGCCCACGGCGCCTTACATCCTCTACGGGTCTCTCTCGTCCTTCACCTGTCTCGGTATGTTCGTCCAGGACGCCCGCATGCTGATCGACGACTTCCGGCATCAAGCCGTGCTGGCCAACGAGTTCAAGTCCGGCACCGAAATCCAACGACCGCTACCATATTCCGAGCTCGAAAAGAACTTCTTCCTCTTCTGGGACAGCAAGGGCGAGATGTACGTGCACTATGACATCCACCCGAAACGTGTATTCGCCAAACTGCTCCCAGATGGATCTGTCGGCTCGGATCTCGCGCCCTTGGCCGCCAGCCAGGACGAGATGTGTCTACAGAACTACCTCCCTCAACTACCCGCAGAGAACGCCTTTATCCACCAAGCCACGAACGCATTGTCGATCACGCTGTGCAAACGCGCAGACCCGAACTGCAAGCCAACGGACGAAAACACCTACGTCATGCACGTGTTCCACTACAAGACCTTCTTCGACTGGCACGGTGGCTACGAGCCATACGTGATGCTGTTCCAGCAAACAGCTCCGTTCGCCGTTCACGCCATCTCGTCTAAACCATACTGGATCAGCGGAAGGACACGCTTCTCGAAGGAGACCGGCGCAGTGCTGTGGCAAGGCAGAAACGACTTGCCCGAGAACCACTCGGAGATGTTCTACGTGACCAGCATCAGCTGGAAGACCCACGGCCAGAGATATCACGGCTTTATTGACGATTTGATCTACTTGGGCTTTGGCATTGAGGATTCGCGCTCCGGTGGAATGGACGTCGTCGCATCCGATCTGTTGCAGGATCTCAATTTCTGCTGAGCGAGCGAGAGTGTCACTCGGCTGGCAAACACTTTGGTTCATTAGAAAGCATCATACTATTGTGGTTTGGTTCACTGTCTGGCGTCCTTGGCCTTGGTAGGGGAGAGCTGGGAATGAAAATATAGGCATTGGAAGTTTAGAATCATCAAGTTACGACCATAATGTTACTTTTAGATCTTTTTACACAGCTTTGACGTGTTGATTTCTCGCTCTCATGTGAAATTCCGTATCAGGATGTCCCATAACACGCACCATCAGGACACGAGGGCTTGCCACGTCTTGCTGAATTCTTTTTTGCCTCTCTCAAACGGTCCTGCGGGCTGTCTCATTGGAGGAAAGATTTTCTCTTCCGCTGTTGGAGTCGCGGTCCTGCCTGAAAGAAGTGGCGAGGTCATAACGACAAGATCGTCAACCAGCATTGCTGGGACATCGAGTCGTATAGCTTTTTTTTTGTTTTCCGTTATGAAGCAGGACTTCCGCAAGCGAACGGCAGCACGTGAGTTCGACTCCCCTTTGCAAGTGTAGCAATAATAGTACTAGAACTTCAGAAAACACTCCAGTGCGTAACGAAAAGATTCCGCTGTGGTGACAATCCTCCCAAGCTTCTGCACATACAATCACCACCTAATCACTACAGTCCGAATGGTGGGACTCATCAATTCTCCTTTCATGAGTCGCATCCACTTGAACTCTTTGTTATCACGCTGACTCGTTCGAGTGCATCCTGTAGGGCATTGATGTCTGCCCGGCTCTCTAGAACAAACCCTTGCTCGGCTTGAAGGCCCTCCTGTTCGACAATTTCCTTTAGTATTGAGTTCAAATATGCGAGGGATGCTTCTAGGCTTTTGGCGTGGCTTTGTGCTCGAGGAAGAAGCGCCGTCAATTTCCCGGACGTAATTTGTGGAATCAGAACATATAGCAAGTTCAATGTCGAAATGTAAAATGGTATGTTGAGTAGAAAATCGGACAACGCATCGCTTCCATCCTCTTTCAGGGATCCGGTGGCTGGTGCAGCATTCCCGTCGGGAGCCAAAGGTGTAAGATCGTCCGGGAACAGTAGCTCGACAACTGGTGGCTTCTCTAAAGAGGATTCTGCATCAACTTCCACAAGCAGGCTTGGATTCAGCCCATGCAAGAGGCCCGAAGTTTGGTCTCGCAGGTGGGTTAGAAATTCTTCTTTCAGCCAGTCAACTCCAACGGCCCTCAAAATCCCTAGCTGTTGCGGTGGAGCCAGCGGAATCGGATGAGGCTGAAGAGCTGAGGTACTCCGTGTCAAGCCAGTCTCCTCGTCAATGCCAGGTGCAGGTTTTGGCGCTTCCTCTACCTCGTCCCAATTAGAACTCAAAGTGTAGCCTTGCATAGTCTGTGTGATAACTTGGAGCCGCGTTGCAGCTTCTGGGTAGGTATGGAGCAGCTTTGTTGCTACATAGTGAAGTGAGTCACGAAGATCGGCCCAGGGAGTTATGGTGAAGAGTTGGGTCAATGTGCTCAAAAGCAGAAGGAACTTGGCTGAAGATGCCGTCGAATCCGGAGACGGGCTTGTCTCTGAGGACTTCAGTTCAAACGTTTTCCTGTACAGAAGAGATAATAGAGAGTCCAACAAGGCTGGATTTGGAATTATTGGGTTTGCAGATAGTGGAGCTGTATGGTCGATCAGGTGTGCAATCGCGGGGAGTGACAGCGGAGAGGCGGATTCTTTTGAGCTAAGGTATGACTCTGAAGCGTAAAGGAAAATGACTCCATTGGCAGGAAGCGGGATCTGGTTTGGCGTGGTCGGATATTCCGACGCTTGGTCTTCTGCATCTTCCGTATCGGCATCCAAGTCATCCTCATGACCAAGTTTCTTGACTTCTTCCAAGGCATTAATACCCAGCATTGAGCCAAGTCGACCCGCTTGCACGAGGATCTTATCCCTTTCAGACAACTCGGGTGTATCCGTGAAAAGCTGTACTTCTGTTTTCCTATTTGGTATCAGTCTCTTCGGTTCAAGCCGCTCTCGAAGACGACTTGTCCAAGACATCGAGGGACTATCCTGTGTAGCCAAAGACGACAGAAATTCATCCAAAACCTCAAGTAGTACTGCTTGAAGGAGGCGAGTGATTATGATACCCTCCTGCGGAGAAGCCGCATTGGCGCCAGTCTCATCCTTTTCAGCTTTCGCCTCTGGGTCCGGTAATGTCACTGTAGCTGTGGGTTGTGAATCAGTCTGAGCGTGTGTTGAAGCAGTGGCAGTTTGTGTACTTCCCACCCGAGGAGGAAGAGCGGGGCGATTTTTACCTGCCAGCTTTTCTAGCATGTTCAGGAATGCCACTGTGGAGGTTGCTGTTATAGGAATATTCCGATAAGCTCCCAGCGCTGCCGGCAATGAGGTAGCTAGAAAACGACTTGGATACTGGGTCTTGATTCTGGGTGTAAGAGGCCAAGCATCTGAAGCAATGCCTGCAGTTTTATAGCTTTGATTTCTGAGCCAGAAGGCTGGGCAGAGACAGCTTCATCGCCAAGTGCGGAGGGAGTGGTTCGTGGAGGCCTCTCCTTTGCGTCAGGCATGCCGTCGAGACTCAACTCTCCCAGATGAACACGAGGTGCCTCCCCTGCAAACGTTGGTAATTCACTCTCGTCATCAGTCTCGTTCTCGTCATCAGAAGGAGCATCGTTAGCATCATCACCGAGCTGCTCTAGCTCCTCTGCCACTCTGACAACCACTTCACGTGGATTTCCCCTTCGGCTGATGATGTCGAGACATCGATTAGCCTCATCCGGGTTTTGAGGCAAGATGCGAAGAACCAGCTTCAGCAAATCCCAGCCGATCTCCTCAGCCAGAGTACCATCATCTTCACTTAGAATCCTAGTCAGAGTGGGCAGGTTTTCAGCAGTTAGTTGGTACTCTAACAAAGTCAAATACGTAACATAATCCGTGGCTGGAGGAAGAGCGGCGATCAAGGGATCTTCATGTGCAGACGTCTGGTCGGCCATCGTTGCCCGGAGAGACACTTTGAGAAGGAGTAAATGGTTTGAATTGTTTTAGCATTAAAAAGGAAGGTTGCGTGGGAAACGTAAAGCTCAGGTGACAGGGAGTTTCTGCCGGTACGCTCTTATGATCTGGTATGGAGAGGGATATTTGGTTGACCAATCCAGTGGTCAGGAGACAAGCAAAAGTCTTGTTTCATCGAGTAGAAGGAACGCTATCTCTGATTGACAATTGCCTCCTCAAAGCAGATGAACGGTGCAAGTCAGCAGTGCTTTGAGGTGACAATGATCTGTCGTCACATAAGGTGGGAGACTTGAAGTCAGAGTCTCGAGGAAACCGGACATGCATAAAGGCTTGGCAGATCCCGTGCCTCACGTGACCATCAAGCCTTCGACCCCGCTCGTTGCGCCAGCTTGCTCCAAACTGCGCCGTGCTAGGCAGGCAGGAATAATGTACTGTCGAGTATTCACCCCTTTTGTGTCCGACCACGACGGCATGACAACGTCTCCCGTTGCCCGATCTCATGAAGCAACAACGTCCTTGGCCAAACAGATTCGACTGTATATAGACACGCCCTTTCAACTTCAATGTGACTCAATGGGACCAGTAATATCGTCTTGTACATGATCAGACACGACTTCATTCACGCCCTTGCGAATCTCAGAGTGTGCACCGAAAGGCATCGAATCTGGTGGCAGACTTGCCAAGACCCTGTCTTCAAACGGTAGGTATCTTCCTGAGACACCAATCGACTCTGACTGGCAGAGAAAGATACTCTATCACGAAAATAGAGCACAGCCTTTCATTGAGTCATCCCCAAGGCAATCCGTCGGGCAATTCAGGCCACCCCGCAGGGATCTCGTGGCCGGATTCCTTGTAGCCTCCCTATCTGCAAAGAACTCAGTCACAGGATTGCTTCCTCATAAATGCTATGGTACCCAGCCAACATTCGACAAGTCAGTTTCGATGATCAAGGATATTTCCCAATGAAGGCATGGGTTCCGTCTTCTTCCGCCGGCCTACCGATGACAGCTCGACTTCAGATGGCGACGATTCTGAGGATGAGATCTCTGAACATGGCAAAGGAGGTCTGAGCCAGGAAATGGGAGAGGCCACCGACACCATCAACACCGAATCCATCTCGAGTAACGGCAGTGTCTCCAACGGAGAATTACAAGAAGATGGCTCCGCGCCCTTTGCACATGTCGATCAACATCGGAATATGCTACTTTCCGCCTTGCTTGAAGACTTTACCCGAAACCGTGCCTGTGAGGAAATGAACAAAGCCAACCCGGGGAAAAACTTCAATAGATTCTCACCTGAGATTCAACCACTTGCTCAAAAACTCTTTCAGCAAGCCAGTCAACCCTTGGCGGTGAATGGTTGGATCACGCCTTCAGCGGCAGGCGAAAACACAGCAAGTAAGCAAGCACGAGCTACCTACTTGGCCGGCGTTGAGAGCTTGGCTTTGGGGAATATGCAGAGTGGACATTTGTTACAGCAAGCTCAGCAGGCGGGGATAGCATCGAATGGAAATTCGCTTGCATTGGCACGCCAGGGAAACCCGGTGCAGGCTATTGCACAGCGTCTACCGGATTCAATGACCAACCTTTCCCTGCACCAAATACCGCAGAAATCGTCCTCTCCATATTCGGATCTAATCTTCTCTCCTCCTACTCCAAGAAGAAGTCACTATGAATCTAGTTTTCGACAATTAAACTTTCTAGGCAGGGGTGGATTTGGTGCTGTCTATCACACGTACAATCTCTTTGACAAGAAGGAGTATGCGGTGAAGAAAATCCCGTTGAGTCCACGTCTTTCTCTCAGGTATCGGGAGTCTGGACATGAATCGCTGGAAAACATTCTTCGAGAAGTGCAAGCATTGGCACAACTCGAGCACAGCAATATTGTCAGATATCACGCAACTTGGATCGAAGAGCCGGTGGAGGAGTTGTCGGAAAGTGTTGTTTATGAGCAATCGAGGAAGCCGAGCCTGACGGTTCGAGGAAGAAAGCTTATTGAGGCTGTAAATCAGACAGCAGCAGACTCGAACCGCTTGAACGTACACAGTCTCTGCCATGCTCCGCCGCGGAATATCAGATCGCTTGAGGAAGATGACAACATTGTGTTTGGATTAGATAGCACTTCTGACGTCCGAGAACTACCCGAGCGTTCTGCACTCGAGAAGCCATCTTTCAATCACCCGATATCAATGCGACCCACAGAAACTGACTCAGTGTCGATATCAGCACGGGAATCAGAGATCTTCACGGACGGAAACGCTATCCAGAATCCGGCGAACATAAAAGAAACGGTACCAGATACCTCAGTCTACGTTCTACACGTGCAAATGTCAGTATATCCCATGACATTGGCACAATATCTCGCTCCAACCACATCACGAGCTTCCAAGACACCAACTTCAATGATAATGGGCTCGAGCCGACACTGTTTCCATTTGGTACCTGCCCTGCGTATCCTGATGGGCATCCTTTGCGGGCTCCAGTACATCCACGCCAAAGGCCTGGTGCATCGCGACATCAAACCCAGCAACGTGTTCCTAGCAAGTATTGACCTGGCCACCGGGTCCCTGGTCCCCGACGGCTTCTTCGACGTTGGGACTTGCACCCCCTGTCAACAACAGCACCCACGATTCGTCAATCCACGGATCGGAGATTTCGGACTCGTCGCAGAGCTCGCCAAGGACATGGGTCTAGAATCATCAACATCTTCCAACAAACCAGTCGGCACCGAATACTACCGACCGCCTCCAGTCCGCGACGCAAAATCCAAACTCAAAGCCACCACTATAGACGAGAAGCTCGACGTGTTCGCTATGGGCGTGATCCTCGTCGAACTGCTCTGGTGCTGCACGACCAGCACGGAGCGCATGCACGTACTGCAAGGCCTGCAACGCGGCGCGTTACCAGCAGAGCTGAAGGAGAAGATCGACGCCGAAGGCCACCGCGCGGGCACAGGCGATGATGTCGTGCAATGCATCCACGGCATGATCGAGCGCGACCCCGGCAAACGCTGGGATTGCGCGGCCGTGGCGGAGCGTGTACAGAGACTCCTCGACGAGAATTGCTGTCTGTCGCCGACGCGGCCACGGGATCATGCTGATGTGTCTCGAGAGGAGATGGACACGGTGGCTCTCAGCTCCGGTCGGGAACTCAGCAAGGTCATGAGCATCGAAGATGTAGAAGACGGGAGCAATTGAATATTATTTAGCTTAGCCTTCTTCAGGTGCTGAAACCAAGTACATTTTATTTTTTCCAAGATACAGTTTTGTCCTTTGTTCTGCCCCATCGACACACAACAAAGTTCACAGCCAAGTGATACTAGCAGTAACATCAAAATTGTATCCTGGCGGTAGAGTTGTAGGCAAAAAGGATGTAATCCAAGTATGCACAAGCTCCAAAATCTGATCTACAGTAAGCATTCGCATGTTTTTTTGCATGGGAGTGGATCCCACTCGGCGACGAAGATTTGCCGAGCCGCTTTAATATTTTAGAACTATATATATTATGTAGTAGGATTTCCGTTCAACAATCAGTCGGTCGGATAGTGTAGCGGTTATCACATCTCCTTAACACGGAGAAGGTCCTGGGTTCGAGACCCAGTCTGATCAAGTTGATTATCTTTTTTCATTCCTGATGCTTCATGCTTCATTCTTTTTAGACTGTGGAATTTGGGTCTGTCGTACGTGACGAGTTTGTTTTTGTGAAGAGTGTTATTTTTGCGTTGGGGAGAACTGCCAAATTTTGGAGAAGCAAGAATCGGTTCGGGTCCTCCGTGAGTCCTCCACGTGGTCCTGTCACCCAACAACGAAAATAGAGGTCACCTGACTAACTTAGTATTTACTTGGGTACGTCATCGTGACGAAACTCTGCACGCACTCAGTGTCTAGCATGTGCGACGTCTGGAATTTCTCTGAGCTGCACTTTTTCGTGGCTGTCGAAGAGCTACTTAGGTGCATGGGTGCAAAACTATGTAACAGGTACATTATTGATATACCTCGTGGTTGCTACGGAGTTTTCACCTCGCATCAATTAGCAGCATATCTCGTATGTGTCATGGGCTCGCGTCAGTTCGTCCGGCAAACAAGGTACTGAATTGGCGAAGAGAGTTAAGGAAACAGGTTGAAACCATGAGGCGAATCATAATGTATCCGCACTGTAAGAGGGGAGTTTTTCTCCCTTTTCACCTCTGTGTGTGCTCCGTAACTCGTGAAGGGGCAGAGCGTACTGAGGCACAACTTGTAAAATGCAAGACGTTCTCTGACGTTCGTGAAGCGTTGTGACGAGTGATTAGCAGGTGGTCAAATGCATGTATGCTGACGGGCGCGTCTGCTTGGGCTGCTGACTTCGCATTATTCTATGCCTAAGTAGAGCGTCAGTCAAGCGAGATGTGATTGTGCAGGTAATGACATGGATCTCAGGCGGCGGAGAAGAAGCATTGGCGAAGATCCAGATGGAAGATCTGCAGGATATAATTAGTGTCGTCGTAGACCGTTTGCAAGAAGTAAACACGAGCCTAGACCCGTCTCGCTGAACTAATTGGGAGGCTTCCCTGGATCCCTACAATTCGCTGACTCGGCGACAGTGGACGATTTCCGAACATACGTCACGATGAATCCACCCTCTCTTTTATCTCTGTGGGAGACAGACACCGTGGTCATTGGTATGGTTTGGAGAGTGGGAAAAAAAGTCATCGTTTCGTCACGGAAAAAGAACTCCCCACCGTGCGAGTTTGAATGCCTCCAGTATGTCATTTGTGACGATAGGATCTTGCGCGCAGTGATGCCATTGGACGGAAAATGGACACATGCTTCATGGGTTGTCCATGCAGAAAAATCCACGACTTACGGTCCTTATCTATTTCTCATTTCCCCCTCGTATCATAGATCATTGAAACCATATTGCACCATAGTCTTGGAACATTAGCAACATTCCCAGTAAATCAGCCAATATGGGTTATCCGGACAAATTCGAGGGGTTTATGATCGAGGATCAGAAGAAATGGACCGAATTCAAGAAGCAGGAGGTATGTGACTTGAAGAAACACTCCAAACATATCATGTTGTCCGACCAATACTGACCGCTGAATTGCTTGCTTGGTTAGTTCAAACCCAAGAAGTTTGGCGACCATGACATCGACATCAAGATCGAATGCTGTGGAGTCTGCGGATCAGACGTACACACAATCAACGGTGGTTGGGGCGACGCTCCTCTACCCATCTGCGTGGGTCATGAAGTTGTTGGACACGCTGTCAAGGTTGGCAACGCTGTCAAGGACATCAAAGTCGGAGATCGGGTCGGTGTCGGAGCGCAGATCTGGGCTTGCCTGAAATGCCCACAATGCAAGAGTGACAATGAGAACTATTGTCCTCACATGGTTGACACTTACGGTGCTCCTTATCCCAAGAGTGAGGATCCTGAGGAAACGGTGTCGCAAGGTGGATACGCTTCACACATTCGGGCGCATGAATATTTCACATTCCCGATTCCGGATGAAATTCCTTCACATCTTGCTGCACCCATGCTTTGCGCTGGGTTGACAGTGTGGTCGCCGCTTGTCAGGGCGGGGGTGGGATCAGGGAAGAAGGTTGCCATCGTCGGACTCGGTGGGTTGGGACATTTTGCTGTCATGTGGGCCAACGCACTGGGTGCAGAGGTGACTGTCATCTCACACTCGCCCAGCAAGAAGGACGACGCCATCAAGTTGGGAGCGAAGAATTTCGTGGTCAGCACCGAAGATGGATGGGAGAAACCGTATGCGTTTGCCTTTGATTTCGTCCTGAACGCGGCCGACATGACCCACAAGTTCGATATCACCAAGTACTTGTCATTATGCAAAGTCAACTGCGTATTCCACCAAGTCGGGCTTCCAGACGAGGCGTTGCCCCTATCAAGTCTCAGATGTTTATGAGCAATGGTAGCGCGATTGGCGCCAGCCACATCGGTAACAGGCCCGAGTGCTTAGCCATGCTGAAGTTGGCAGCGGAGAAGAAATTGTTCCCCATGGTTGAGACCCTGCCTATATCGGAGAAGGGATGTGCGGAAGCTGTCTCGCGTGTCAGTGAAAACAAGATCAAATATCGATTTACCTTGACAGATTATGACAAGGCGTTTGGAAGTCGGGACTAGCTGTGCTGTCAAGAGTGGCATGAGGGTGGAGGTTGTGGTGGCTCCATCGTAGAAAGGATGGCATGAAAAGATTCCACGATGCATATATTCACCTCGTATGATATGATACATATTGCGGGTTTTTGTCATTTGTCCAGCGTGCAGGAAAATGATGTGCAGTGTGTTCCATATCGAGAGTAGTAGTGATAAAGTCTTCGATTGTGAAGATTGAAAGTTGTCAGCTGGAAGACTGAAAAGAAAATCTAACGCCAATGGAACCAGTGCCACAGCGCCACAACGCCACAGCAGTTGACTATGGGCGGGGAAAGATACCCGTGGAATCAATCCGTTAATACCTGAGAAGTACCAGTTCCGTACTACCTAGCACCGAGTCGGCAACTACTTATTGTTTAGTAGCTTGACTAGTGTAAATTACCTCTGGGAGGCAGCAGTCGAAGTACCGATATACACAACTAAGTGCTACGTACAGAGTAATAGACACTTGCTACTTTAAGGTGTGTAATATATCAGGTATGCGTTACGCCCATCTACTTGATGCAAGTATTTACTCCGTAGGTCCCTAATGCCCTGGCCCCTGGCTACAGATTACCAACTTGCGGGTATCGCTGGGGAAGGCCTGGGCGCAATAGTGGAACAGGTTAGCAATGCGCAGGAATGCTCCGAACGCATCAGCATTGGTCACTCACCAGGGCCGAGGGCTTCAACCCCTGGGACATCGGACATTTTGTGCACGTAAAAGCAGTCTTGAGCAGATCATAGCGGGCCACTGCCGGTCCCCATTAGTCAATTGTTTAGCTGCATCTGGGCGGCCGCCAGCCAAAACCAGCCCCCTGTCGCCCTGTGAGTGCCTCTAGGCTCGATTCCGGGAGCGCTCCGGGAGTTATTAGCCGTGTTTACTTGTAGAATGGTAACGAGGCCATTGACTGTAGGTCATCCGCAAATTTACTGCCAGTCTCAGTTGACCAATGCGCCTGCTCAATGTCTAAAACGCACGGCCGCACGTCAACTCTCAGCGGCCAGAGCGTTGGCCACTGGTTCACAGCATGATAGGACATTGCACTCTGTTGGTGGGGAAAGACCTTCAAAGCTACCTGCAAGTTGGATCTCCCAAACGCGGAATCTGGAGGTCACCAAGGTTCTGGAGATGCTTATTGGCGGTTGATCACCCGCTTAAGAGCCCCAAAGGCTTGGAGCTGCGGGCCTCCCCGGCGATTCGAGACAAGCTCTATCGACATTTCACCGCCTCGACAAACCTTGGAGCGGATTCTTCTGACCAGAAAGTGTCGACGAGTCATCGATTCTACTTATTCGCAGGTTACAAGGACCTTCTCTCTACCGACAATTATCCATTAATCACACCAACCCCCTTTCCAAGTTTCGAGAGCCCAGGATCAGTAGACAGTATCTTTCTATCGAGGACCCTCCGAACTACACATTTAGCTATCTAGGTAGTTAGTCACCTAACTAAGCGCCTAAGTAGTAAGTGCTAGGTATTAACTAGGTAGCCTTTACAGCCTTTAATTAGCCAAACATGGGTAACTCCAGACACCAACTAACTAATAGTATTTTAGGCACCTAGCAAGTACTGGTTAGACGATTAGGTAGGTTCTTAGCTAAAGACTAAAGTACAAGCTCCAGATGACTTGCCCGTAGTACTTAGTATTTCCACTACTTCGTACTCGGCTCCAAAGGTCCATGGACTGGGAAACGCCAGACTCCACCCAACTCAATGTGTTTTCTGCTTCCACTTCCACCACTACTTACTATTACTGAACCGAGTACATCGATCAATCATCTTATCACTGCCGTCTGCAGACTCCTCTTCATGAATCACTCCATACTCCCTGCTGTCCTCCACTCTCTTGCATCTTTCCACCTGACACCTGCGCCCTCCTCTCCAGCCATTGACCCCTCTTACCGCTGACACTCGATTCATGCCAGGTCTGTGGCATCCAGATCCTCAAAACCACAACACCGGAAATGCTGATCTATTCCAGTCACTGATCTCAAAGGCTGAAGCCAGTCCTCCACACCAGACCTTGGTGTGGGTACCACCGGTCGCTTTGTTTACCAAAACTCACACCTGCACCTACACGCCATCGCCGACGTGGTGATTCACTTTCTCCTCCGACAACGACACTTACCACTGCCCAAACACTTACTCAAAGTCTTCCTCTCCTCTGATCAGACCGTCACCTTATCCAGTCTCCATTTTCGGGTTTTTGTCAGCCTGTTGGGCCTCTTACACCTTTGCGCTTACCTACATTCTTCCTCCTCTCATACCTGTTCAACCTCTTCACAATTCTAGACATGCCGGGTTGTTGTTGACTTCCTACTGTCTGGGTGTTGAAGCTCGGTGTTGCCGTGCCTGATGGAACATCTACGGGCACATGTCACGTCTCCATGAGTTTTCTGGGTTCATGACCACAGGCAAAATTGAGCCATGGACACTGGCTTCAAGAGATTATGGACTCGCAGAAAGAGCAAGGGTCTCGATGCTTCCTCGGACGCCAATTTGAAAGACTTGAGGGCCATCCAGAACACCAACCAATTCGCTTCTCATAGTACCACTAAGAAGTCTCTCCCCAGCCCTCCAGGTCACAAAACAGGCATATTGGGCAATGCTTCAGCAGGTCAAGATGGATCCGTCCGCCCTCCTTCTAGCAATAGAAAACAACCAATGCTTGTCGGAATTTCAAGGCCTTCGACTACCATATCCAGACCAGGCACAGCGGGGAGTGGCAGTCTGATGAATGCCGTCACCCGTGCTGCAGATTCCATCGCCGTGCCGGACCAAGACTACAGGAAGTCAGCCGACAAATACACAAAGACCCAGGGTCGGTCCAAAGAGCCTCGATCTGTCGATATCTTTGCCGTCTCCCACCCTGCCAGTCCCAAACTGTACAATGAGGATATTGCTGAGAGAAATTTGGATCCCGTTCGAACGGCCCCGTCCAGTGCACATTACCCTTATCGCGCCTCTGCCAAATACCAAGAAGACGTCGCCTCGCGTAACGCATATCCACCTCTAGCCGCTGATATTGTCGCCGACCAGTCTCGTTCTTCCTATCCCATTTATTACGACGATGGTCTGAATATTGATTATTCACGGTCGAACACCAGCGGCGACCATTTGTTCTCTAGAAGTACAAATTCGTCTCAGTTGGTTCGGCCGCATTCACAAGATAATGCCGATGATCAAAATTTGTACAAGTCGCCTGAAGATGTCCTCCAGGGCCATCACTCGCCGAACTCACGCCGTCCAGCCTCGGGAAACAATCAAGGCGACCAAGTCTCAAACACGGGACTACACAGCATTCCGAACAAAGACCGCCAACTCAATGGATCACATTCGTCACAGCGCGCCAAGATTCAGGATGGATACCGTAGTGATAGCCTTCGAAATTATGTCCTTTCACAGTCAGAGCTGGTTCATGGTCGCCCTTCCGATAAACCACCTGCTCAGAGACGTCCAGTTACCGCATCGCATGATATGGTGGATCACAGCCATCTATCTGATCGGTCCACGCGGCCTGCATCTGCTATGAGTAATTCTTCCTCTTTTAAAAGATCAATCACTTTGGCCAATCGAACCATTATGGATCTGACAGCTGATGACTCGGAAATCTTGTCGGAAATATCACCAGAATCTGCCTACAGTTCAAGTCCAATTCTGGAAAATGCAAAAACAGATACCATGCAAAGGATACACGCGCTGGTCGTTTCTCCAACTCCCAACCCGGATTCAGTACGTGGATCAAGGCCCACAAGGGGAAGCGATAGACCTAGGAAGGACAAGGACCCCTCTCCGGTGGTTGCTTCAAGCGTTCCCTCTGTCCAGCCCTTTCAGAATCCTGTCTCACAACAAGTGAAACCGAAGCAGACGACCAATTCGACTTCTCTACCTAGTTCCTTTTCGCCTATCAACACAGTGGCGTCGTTCGAACCGCGAAGAAGTGTGCTAATCGAATCCCAACCCAACCGGGAGATCGCTGGGAAACATAACCTCGATTTTGAGAATGAGCCTACTGGGCGCAAGGAGCAGCTCCTTGATGACAAGAAGGCTGATGAGAAGATCCATCCGAGAGCACTGAATATGACAGATAGCTCAACGCTTGCCCCACCGAAGATAATGTACGGAACTTAGCCCTTAAGTCTGTTCAGTATCATTCTTCCCAAGAACATGCGGATAGAACCAACGACAGTGAACAAGCTCAGGAGTCAATTTCAGAATCTACCCCACTCAGGTCTCACAGTCTGATTGACTCGAGAGATACGATTGCAACACCACAAAATGAAGCCAATATTCAGACTACCCCAGAAAGTCTACATTCGATTGATTTTGTCGATCCAACCAGAAGTTTTGGCGTCACAGCACGTGATTTCGCCATAACTCCCAGCAAGCCTGTACTAGAGAGTGTACCGGAAGATTTAGAGCCCAATCTCTACACTAAGCCTCAAGTACCAGTGCAATTGACCGTGGACAGAAGAACGACAAGTCATGACTCTTCGTCATCCAAAGTTTTGCCTTCGAGAAATCCTACACTGTATAAGTCGACATTTGATGAGGTTGAATTTGCTCAGAAGCAAGCGGAAGCAAGGGCGGCTTTGATTCGACTTCAGCAGAGTTTGAATGAAAACTTTCTCACACAGCCACCACCCCAGTCACACAAGCTACCATCCAGAATCAGACATCACTCGTCTCTCAGTGATGGCAAACCAGTGGCACCTTCGTCTATTTTCGCCCAAGTCAGGACTATCTCGCCGGCACTGACTGATCACAGGCTTAGCGTAGCGACTTCGACATCAAGTGATGACGCCAGACCAAGAACTTCATACCACAGTCTAACAACGACAACTAACATCAATTCAGATCATCAGGTCACAAATACCACTCTGCCACTTGGACTTGAGAACGACAAGGTGAAAGCACAATTAGAGCCTAACGGCCCCGGTCCGTCAATCATCAACGATGAGGCTTATACGAATCCACCTCCTATTCTACCAAATCCACTTTATATGAACGGACAGATCTTGCCTCGCCATTTGAACAATGGCCCTGTACCGCCAAGTCCTGGCGAAATTTCTTTATCTAGCTTTCCAATACCGATATCTTCACCCAGGCATTCATTCAGACGGGAACACAATACTCCCGACTTATCACGCCAAAGTACAGCCTCTCAATCACAACAGAATAACATGAATAGTCCTGGTATTCCACGACCTTCAAGGCGACCTTCGAGCGTACGAAGCCAAGCTAGTAGCACTTCTCAATTTAGCATCCCTTACCATATGATACCCGATCGTTCGAGCAGTGCACGAGACCGACTGCTCTCGGAATGAAATTCGACATGAAGTGAAAGTTCAACAGTGCCCTTAAGCCGATTTGGGCCATTATACCATTGCTGCCGTTTTATATTTGGGCGAAACATTGATCGTTTTTCGAGGTAGAGCTTTGTGGTTGGGACTGGTCTCCAATCCATATTTGAACCAGGTACAATTGAGCCATTGTGGTCATATTTACAATATAATGAACGAATGAGATGATTTCTTTAATCATAATTATTTTTCGTGATAGACCTGTCAACACGCACCTGTTTAGCCCTTACAAAGGTCTTTTAGTAGAAACGATGCTTTGGAGACTGACTCGCATATTGCCCAACCACGGGCACGCGCATTCTGTACATGCTTCTGTCTCGATGATCTCAACCATTTCCCAAACATATAACCGTACCCAATGACCGCCTGACAGATACAAACGTAAACGTAGGTGTAGGAACCTCCACATATGCACCAAGATATGGATTATAGTACATCACTGCACAGCACTGCACTGCACAGCAACGTCTGGCACCCTCTAAGTTAGCTTGCTATCTAGTCTCAACGAGCCGTCTACCCAGTCAAGGCCCGCTGGTCTGGGATTGGAGAGGGGGGCGGCGGTTAGATGCGACGATACCCACAACACAACACAACACAACACAACACGTACGTGAGCATCATCACATCACATCACCATGCAGCCAGCAAACCAGTCAGGCAGGTAGGTGGACAGGTAGGTAGATAGGTAGATAGGTAGACAAATACACAAATATCCACGCAGCCATCTCGCTAGAAACTCGGCACAAGTTACAAAACAAACAACAGCTCAGCCCAAAACTCCCGGTAGACCAGGTGGATCAGGTATGTAGATTGGGTGGATCAAATGGAATGAATGAATGAATGATTCAGAGCTAAACGCCCCAAACACTCCTCCACCCCTCGGTGGTACTCAGCCCTCCTCTGCGGACACGGCCTTGCTCGACAGCCCGGCCGTGCTCGGACACCTCTTCCTCGCCCGGGAGGCGCAGCCATTCGTCGACGAACGGCGGGATCTCCTCTTTCACGTGCGACACGACGATGAGTGCTTGGCGCGGCGTCAGGCCTTGGAATGACAGACCGGAGGAGGAGGTGGTGGTGGTGGAAGACGAGGACACGTTGTTAGATCCTTGTCCGAACTCCAGCCAGCGCATGGCCTTGTCGCGCGTCGCGGCCGAGAGGCCGGAGAACGCTTCGTCCAGGATCACGATGTCGGGTTGCTTGATGATTGCGCGCAGGAGCAGGAGGAGTCGTTGCGCCGGGAACGGGAGTGTGCCGTATGTGTGGCTTGTCTTGTCGGTTGACCAGCTGAGGTCGTTCTGGGCTGGGGAAGTCGTCGTGTTGGACAAGGAGGAAGGGGAAGGGGAAGAGGAAGTTTCGTTATCATTGGTCTTGTCGACGACGACGACGTCGTCGTCATTCGCCTCACTACTCCCGCCAAGGCCGTCCTGTCGCAATTCCGCCGCCCACCAGCGCAGGAATACATCCACTCGACGTGCTCGGTCAGGATTCAAACTCGGTTTCCCCGCATATGTCTCTGCCCAGGCACTCTCGAGCACGCGCCGGATTGTGAGATGTTTCGGAAAGAAGGCGTGGATCTCGGGACTGGAATGGCCGATGCGGTTCTGGATCTCCCACAGTGAGAGACCCGGTTGACCTGGACTGGGTAGGCGTGTGCGTCCGAAGAATTTGATTGGCAGGCTGTACGATTGGGGGTGGTCCGATGTCAGAAGGCTGAGGAGCGTGGTTTTGCCAGATCCGTTCGGCCCGAGAAGCGCCAGCCGCGTGCCTTCCCGGATAGTCATGTTGAGGCCAGGAGTTGAGTGTCCGGCTTGGGGCGGTGGATGTCCGAGGACGGTCTTGCTGCCGTACCGTACTGTCACGGAGGATAGTTCGATCAGTGGACGGCCTTGGGTGGGTGGGCTTTTTGGCGAGGCGTCTGGGAGGTGTGTTGCACCTGTGGCTTGATGATTGGAAGGATTCCTGTCCTGTGAATCCGAGGACATAGCTGTTACGGCTCTTTTTTTGTTCAGATAATCATTCAGCCCTACGGGCATTGAGGCCATGAGGGCTAGCCAATCACTCGGGGACCTGTGATCGGTCGACTTCGCTCTCGCAGCGAGCGCGGCATCTTTCTCTGCTAGTGATGATATCTGTGTCTGATCGATACTGCCGTCGGAATCTAGGTATTTCGATCTGAAAATTTCGTCTGCGTCGGCGAATAGTGTATGTCGAGTGATACCCGTTTCGGTCAATATATCGCCTACACCTATGGGTGGTGGCCCAAAAGCTTTGGTCATGGTTGCAACAAAGCCCTGTGAAAGGGAATCTTGAGAATCAGTCCTTCTGCTGTTGACTCGGTTGAATTTTGAATAAAGCTCGGTCCATCGGCGGAGCTTGAACAAGACTTCATTTGCAGCGCCTTGCAATGGAATGGTATAGTTGTGACCGAGAATGACTAGGTGCGTGATCCAATCTGGGATGGGGTCCTGTGGGCGTAGCCCAAGAAGCAACAATGGAGATGAAGTATAAGCCAGGTCGCGCAGGATAGGTGACAATGTCACCGAGGTAGGAGGATCAAGACCCATAAAAGGCTCATCGAGCAATAACAATTCAGGCTTCCCAAGCAAAGCTTTGGCAATGCGAGACCTTCGGGTCTGTCCATTACTCAAGTGACTAACAGGCATGTCGGCGAGTTTGTGCAGACGTAAATCAGACATGACTTTCTGAAGGAGTTTGTCGTCGACGTGTCTCTCTTGTGCTGAGCTCTGGTCTGGGTTGAGTTCGGTTTCGCCTTTCAAATACTGTAATACTGACCAGTCAGTCTCCTCACGACGACTTTCGTACCTGGCACTAAGATAAGCGCCTCGAACTCCAGTTGTGGTGGTTTGCCCCTTTGTCGCATTGAAGCCGACATATTGGATAGCCCGCGACGGAATGCGTAGACGGTGATCCTTTCGGTCAATTTCTTCCGAGGAGAGATATGGGTATGACCGTGCCTCGGGAGGGAAGCATAGATGTATACCACGCAGGACTTCTAGGAAGGTGGTGCTGTCTGTGGGAGAGATGACTGCCCAATGTTGATCCTTTCGAGACCCTGGAGGGCGCTCGTTCAGCTCTGTAGAAGGAAGAGTGAAGCTGAGATTTGGGTAGAGAGGTGGGTTGGATGAAGTAGCCTGAGAGTCGAGCGAGGGATGTTCACGGTAGAAGGTACCATGACTGATATGTATTAGTGGCTGATTCTTTGCTGCCTTTGCAGTGTGGATCGAGAATAATGCTAATGTCGTCCTCATTTTCTCACGCTGTTCATCTTATCTGTTATTTGAAATCATCGAGTTCCATTCCCTTATCACACTCACACGCATCTCTCTGCAACTTGAAAGGACGCCGGGATTGAAGGTATTGGTTTTCTTACCTGATGTTCCCCAGCTGCCTTTTATTCAGTCGGAATTGGAGATGTCCACAATTCAATATCGGATTTGGGGAACCGGGATTCTTCTAGCTTCCCCGAACGCGTGCAGAAGCGAATGACGCCAGTGCGCACAAGGCTGAGTACGCAAGGCTGAGAATTTCAAGGTCATTCAATTGCATTTGCACGTTCACAATGTTGCAGCCTGGCCAAGTACACAAGCACACACCAAACTACCACACATTCAGTCGTCCGTTTAGTTTGTCGTTAGAGCTATGGAAAATCTAGAATAATGCTAACCATCAACTGATCCAACAAGCACGAGTATCCCCAAATCGTGAAAATTAAGGAGACTCAGCGGCAAAACTCACACAATGTGCTGTCAAGGAGGGAAACATTGACATACGCAATTCTAACGCCAGCATTGGCAGATCCCTGAGTCGGCAATAATGTACAATGGTCATCTTTATGAATGTCATGCAAACACCTCGAAATGCTGGCAATATGTCTCAAATCCTGGTCCGGAAAGAAGGTCGTGACCGGTCCACATCGTAACTCTTCAAGTCCAACTTATCTCTTGCCATTTCTTCGTGTCCTGGTCTTGATCATAGAAAATATTCATTACGACCACCTCTTGAAGCCGGAACGTGTCGCAGTTCATCCTTGACCGCACTGAAAAGTTTGAAATTGGGCTTCATGTCTTCCCCAACCTCACACACTGAAGCCAAGTTTCCACACCGGTAACAGTAATTAGGTGCACTCCAAACCGTCACCACATCTTGACTCTTGAAGTGGTATTTGTATCCTTCATTGACCAGTTGATGTGCTCGAGCGATGAGGTTGAGACCATTGACATGACAAAATTCTTGACTGACTCGATCACCGAATAACCATCCAGCACCTCGTGGTGACACTGCCCACGTTTCCACATCTTCGGGATCTGACCACACCAAGTCACAAAATGCACCTTCGTGAGGAATTTCCTGAGCACGTGCGACCACTCGTACTTGATCCAGAGTTCGAATTTCAGGTGAAAGGCCACCATGCACGCACAATACTTTGCCATCAACAATGGCTCCGAGTGTCATAAAGTCAAATACTTGACAGCACGCTTTCCAAACCGACGTGTTGCCATATTTTTGTACACATTCTTCGTAGAAACCATAGACTTGGGTGATCTGTCGCGATTCGTGATTTCCCCTGACGAGTGTGATCTTCTCCGGATATTTTGCTTTCAGACACAGGAGGAGTGTGAGTGTCTCTAAAGAGAAGTACCCTCGGTCCACATAGTCACCGAGGAAGATGAAGTTGGCATTTTGCTTGCGTGAGATGACGTTCCCTGATTCCGACCTTTCATCTTCGAGTTCTGATTGTTGTGATGAAGGGATGTCCTCGACATCACTTATATCACTCTTTTCGCTAGGGGTGTCAGGATGCTCCGCTCCTCCAAGCTTCATTCGCTTCTTCAATTTGGGGTTTGTGATGGTCGAAGGTGGTTCGATATCTGCGGATGTGATTATGTTTGCTGGTGTTACAGGCGCTTCAGGGGCAGATTCATTCGGCATGCCACCTGCAACTCGGAAGAGTTCGAGTAAATCGTAAAATTGACCATGGATATCGCCACAGATAGTCACCGGGGTAGACACAGGTTGAATGTTCGATTCTATGAGTCTAGTTAGCCTAGATGTCGCTGCTACACGACTGCTTGTAACTCGCCTTCCATCATATATTCCTTTACAATCTCACAAAGTTGTTTCATGTGATATTCCGAAAGATATTTGCAATTTTTCGCAGCCTCGAGCCATTCGTCGGGGCCTGCCGACCGCTTTAAGCGTGCTGGTCCAGGCACTGGTACCTTTACAGCGCCCGCCATGATGACGGTTGTGACTGAAGATCGATGATCAGGTTGTGGCAGTTTCTGCCAACAGCTCGATCGGAGACGAGGAGATTATGAAGCAAGTCCAGTACTGCAACGCCTCGATGAATATAGGGTGTTGACCAGAGTCACGGCTCCTGTGGAAGACTGGTTTTGCTACAGAACTCAAACTGTACCGGTAGTGGTCCAACTACAGCGGTACGGCTTGAAGAAGGCGATGAGGGGTGGAGCGCGGGCGTTTGTATAGCGGTGCAGACAAGGGTCGCTGCAACATGGGAGTTGAGTCGACGAATAGAAAGCTCTTTTCGGTTTGACAGCCGGTAAATACTGCGCGTATGACTTTGACGAAGACAGGGAGATCTCTGGAAGTGCGGATTGTGCTTGACGAGGTTTAGAAGAGGGTGCTGCTTCCAGTGCTTCCCGCAGTCGCTCGAGTTCAACTTCGACCCTCGAGATAGACTGCACACATCGTATCACGTGAACCCTTGTCGGTGTCGGCACAACTTATCTCCGATGTGGTTTCACAGTCACCAAACTCCCGGATCATATTGTCACAATTCACATATTGTGTCACACTGTGTGAATTGTTCACCTAAGGAGTCTCGCATGACCCTCAAGAACTTTTCAAACTAGACTTTCTGTACATGGACAAAATAACGACAATCCTAGAGAAAAAGAGAAAGAAACCGCTGACACCCTTGAACAACGCGAGGTGTTTCACTCTCTTTGTCTATCACACGCCATAGCATAGCGATCATGTCAAACACATCCAAGGGTCGTTCAGGTGGCGTCTTGCCTGTCAATGCAGCAGCTAGGAAGACCCCGACACCGGCGAAATCATCAAACCGAGCACCTGCACCTAAGTCAAGACTTATCATCCGTCGTCTGCCACCAGGACTTACCGAGTCTGAATTCTGGCTGACGTTGGGTCCTGCTTGGAAAGTTGGCGGCGGTAAGATTGACTGGGCTGCTTTCAAAGAGGGCAAAGTTTCCAAAGAGTATGTTCCTCTCTCACCTGTTGACAGCAATGTTTGCTAAAGGACAGCAGCCCTGCCAAGCCATCCCGGCCAGCAAGAGCGTATCTAAGAGTCAAGGAGCAAAGTTTCTTGGAAGAACTTTCTACAGTTGTCAAGCAGTCGTCGTTTCTCGATGCCAAGAACACGAGCAAAGATCCCTGTCTCCTTGGTCCCCCGTCACTTGAATTCGCCCCTTATAACAAAACCCCTAGTGGACGGGTGCGAAACGATGGCAGACAAGGCACCATTGACCAAGATCAAGAATTCATCGATTTTTTGCAGAGTTTGACCGAGCCAATCATCAAAGGAGCAGTAAATGGCACAGATCCAACCGATTCAAAGGTTGAGAAAGTTTCCACAACTCCGCTGATCCAGTATATCAAAGAGAAGAAAGCAAACAAGGCCAAAGAGGCATCTCAAGCAAAAGCGGCCAAAACTCGCGAGGCCAAGGAAGCAAAACCTGCAAAACCTGAGACCCGTTCGACTGTTATCATAAAAGGCAAGAATGCTCCTGTCGCAGATAAAGAACGCATTGCCAAAGCCACTCAAGATGCCGTCAAGGCGGTCAACAAATCTGTGGCGATAGCTCAAGGCGGAAAGCAGGCAGCAGGCAAGGCGGAGACGAAGCAAGCCACTAAGGAGCCGACGCCACAAGCAGCCCCAGCTCCTAAGAGAGAACGTGAGAGGGGCAATGCCAGTGCGGCTGCGAGAATGCTTCAGCGTGACCTTGGGTTATTGGCAAAGGAGAGCAAAGCTCAGCGGGCAGTCAAAACAGTATCCACGAACGCTAATACCTCGGAATCTGTTACTTCGCCCAAGGCTGTCGCACCTACAAAGTCGAATGTGGAACCTACCACAGAGAAGAAGGAAAAGAACAAAGAGACTGCTCCGCCGACACCTACGACACAAACTCCACCCACTGGGCCAAAAGCTGCACGTGCAGCAAGTGCTGCTTCGACAGCTTCATCTGCTAAAGCCCAATCTTCCACATCTACACAAAGACCAGCCAAAGCCGCACCCCAACCCACATCAGGAGCGAAATCCGCTTTTCTCAAGCATGCAAACCCCTCTCAAGGCATTACCGAGGAGGCATTACAAGCTGCTTTCAAAGACTTCGGGACGATCACCAAATGTGAGATTGACAAGAAAAAAGGACTCGGATACGTAGATTTTGATGAACCTGAAGCGCTGAGGAAAGCCATGGCAGCAAGTCCGGTAAAGGTAGCAAACGGACAGGTTACAGTCTTGGAGAACAAGAACTCACAGGGCGGTGGAAAGAGGGGCGGCATGCAGCAAAAGCAGAAGGGTGAAGCCAGTAAAAACACGACCAACGTCGACACAAAACCCGGCGCAACTTCTGCACCTACCAATCCGAAGACTTCTACGTCTGCCAAAGTCGCTGATGCTCAGCCGGCCACGGCCACGGCAAGTTCAACGCCATCTGAGGCGACCCCGACTGTAGGCACAGCGCCGGTGGCAGCCGCCCCTCCGTCGGCACCTCGTGCCAATCCTCGAGGTGGTGGACGAAATGGACGTGGTGGTGGAAGCGCCAAGGGTCAGAGTAGGGGTTCAGGTCAAGGCGGAAGAGGTGGGAATCGTGGAGGCAAGGGAGGTCAAGGCCGGAAAGGAGGGCAAGGTGGTGTTGACGGTACACCAAATTCTGAGCCCACGGCTAACCAAGCTGTCACTGCTGTGCCTTCCGCATCAAGTGCTACGATCGAGTCGAAGAAGGAATGATGATTGCAGAGGATTTGGGTCAACTCCATCGCCATTGGATACCTTCGAAGCAGAAGGGTGTACTGTAAACAACCTCTTTCCAAGGTGGTACATGCCCCGATCTCGCCTTCGACTCTCTCATAGTCGATACTTCTACAACGTCTGCGTAGGGAAGGCTGTCGATCTACGAGCACCCGGGTGCTCACAGAGATGCCGGAGTACTTCCTGTGTAGTACTACATTTGCTCCACATTAAACGGTTTGGATATTACCGCCGCGAAGATGAGCCTCATGGACTTGTGTCTTTTCAGCGTTTCCCCATATGGAACATCTTTACTTCCCACACGAAGCGACCGTCCCGAGTTTTGAAATTGTTTTCAGCCTACCTCCCCAGCGTCCCATCATGAATGTCTCAATATCGTTGGCTAGATTCAAACACGCGTGGGAGAATCTACACGATCCAGCCATAGCAAAATTCAGCTGACGACTGGCTCGACTTAGGAAGCAGCCTGGTCGGCTAACCCTTGGAGCCCATAGCGGTACACAGGAAATGAGGCTACTTATGTGGCTGCAAACCTAATACGGGTTCAGTAATTGTATTCGGCCTCTGATCACTGATGCGACTAGTGATCCGTGGGTTACCTTCACTTGCTGGAACCCAGGTCCACCCGGCTTAGAAGTCACATCTGTAGGTCAGATATGAGGGCCGACCGAGCTCTGGCGCATTTACACAAACAAGGCCTGATCCCAGTGTCTAAGTGGAACACGTTACGCCACATCGAATCCTGCACGATCGCCCACTGGTCCCTCTGGTCCTTGGGATTTTGTGCCTTGCCATGCCGACAGACATACTTCGTGATGAAGTGCTCTTTTGAGCATTCTACCTAGGACGCTAGGACTATCGAAATCTAGGTCAACATACCCAAAGTTTAGCTTTTCGACGGGTTTCTGTTGATGAGGCTGAAATATCACGAGAGTGGAGTCTATTAAACCATGTACTTAACACACTCTCTGTACTCTCAACAGCCTGTCCTTTCCATTTCTTCAACTCCTTCTCAACGAAATTCATTCCAAAAAATCCTGAAACCCTCACGAAAGAGCAGTGTCTAAGGCAACGAGTTGCAGACTTTTGTGGAAATGGCTTCGATACAGCTACCACACCTGCTGCCACTCCTTCTGCTACTCCAGGTGGTCACCAGCCAAACCAGCTACGACTACTGTGAGCTGTTGGTCGATGTGATCTCGTACTGCGAAGCGGCGACGACCAACTTCGACTCCCTTCCTGTGACCAAGCAGGCATCTTGCTATTGCGGGACTGCACTTGGAACGATCACCTGGGGACCTGCGAGCTTCGAAACTTTGGCTGCCGCGTGTGCCAGCCAGTATGCTACGCTCGATGTCACTATTGCAAGTGATGCGCTTGTGCTCGAGGGATTCTGTACCGCCGGCGGTGTGGTGGTGTCTCCAACAAGCACGGCCTCACAGACACTCATTCAGTCTACAGCGATCAGTGGAGCGACGGCAACGCAACAAAGTTCGGTACGTGATCTTGGTTCAAGTTTTCTTCCCCATGAACTTGACAATTGATGGGTGTGATTTTAGCCAAACACTCTCGCTAGTGCAACAAGCACACCTACCACGCGAACCCCGATTGCTTCCTCACCTACGTCGAGTTCTCCTGGTACTGTGGTGAGTGTAGTCACCGTGACGACAGCACCGGCTTCGACATCGAGCAAGAATGGCGCCAGGGGAGTGCCCTGTCCTGCGATGAATGCCGGAGGCCTTGAACTAGCTGTGGGAGCGGTGGCTTTGGGTGGTTATCTCTGGGCTTAGTTAGTTTCGCGATGCCGGCAAGGCACTCGGGTTTGAGAGACATTGGAATGTGCTAGTTTAAGGGACCATTTCGTGGTTGATGTAGTGAGCAATACACTGGGCTCTTGTCGAGACGTGAGGAATCTTAATGTGACGAGTAATCATCGACGACCCCTTCATGCTTTGCCATCCTACAACACCTCCCGCATCCATCTAGTCATCGAATGAGGCTGCATTGGAGCCGACTGTATCGGGACAGCACCCTGGCCTCCTTGTGGATCCCCAATTCCCCATCTCGTATTCAAGCGCCAGGTTCTCAAACTCTAAGAGCAAAGGAATACGATGCTCGCCCCTAATCCGGTATGGACATGGCCCCCAAAAGAGGTTTGGCTTAAATCAAGCTACGGTACTCGTGGGACTCTCTGCAGGAGAAGTGCCGCGTCATCGCTATGCCAGCTGTAAACCGTGATTTTGCGGCAGAAATAAGCGTTTTTATCCTCAGCTAAGAGTTGGTCTTCGGAAAGCTTGGCTACTCTGTGCCCCAGATGTCCAAAGTAGGCGAGCGATTCACGGACTAAATAGAACTATTCAATGCAGCCTGGGCAAGAGGGTGTGCAGGATTGACGTATCAGAGCGCGATTTTGACGGATTGCAGGGGAGACATGTCTCAGTGTCAGTAGGACCTGTGTGTATTTCCGCGCCCCCTCTCCCCCTTCCTGACTTTGGAACCAGGTCTTCGGTTCGTTGCAACGGACCGACACGTGTGGGAAGAATGAATTGTCTTGCCTCGCCTCGCATCGCCCCGCCTCGTCCCCTCGTCTCGAACTCCACAGCAGTGATAATCTCGATCAGAATTCCATTTTCAAGCTATCGATCGTGGCGACTAAGCTACGTTAGACAGCTCAGCCTGACAAGGTGGAATTGCTGGGGTACGATCTGAGGAGATCTGAACTCTATCTCAGTCATCTCGCTCCTGGGGTGTCTTTCAGTTCGTATCCTGGCGTCACACCTACGCCCGAGTGAGCAGGAGATATCGCCACCGAATTGCCGCTCTTGCCGTCTCCCACGGACTGTTGGGCCATGGTATTCAGGAGCATGGGACGGTTCTCGAGTTCCTCCCCTCCCGGCTTGAGGTACAGATACCGGTAGTCGTAGGAAGGGGTCAGGTTCCAGTTTTTGAGGCTAGAATGTGTCAACTGGCGCTCAGACTCGGTGGTCGAAATCACGGCCTGCTGCATCCAGTCGAGAAGGCCGTTCGGAGTGTTGGTGGCCACGAGTTTGTAGCGCACGGTCTCCTGTCGTTGCGACTGTCTCAGTAACACCCACAAGACGCCCAAGTATGCGATCAGTCCGAGGGTACACAGAGTGACAATTACAAAGGTGAAAATCGTGCCGGCAGGAATCTTGGTCCTGGTCGCAAGGCAGCCCTGGCTGGGATCGGTGATGTTTGGCGCGGGCACGTTATAGCCTGCTTGGTATGCGGCTCCCATCATGACCACGCCATCGAGGAGGGAGGCTAGCGGGACTCCTGGGTCGGCCATCAGCGGGCCTTGACCACTGGAGTATTGGTAGATGTCTGCCGCAGCGTTACTGCACAGGTCCTGGAGTGTGGTCAGGGCCTGAATCTTCCCAAGGATGTATTGGAGATTTGCAGGAGCGTCGAGTTTGCATAGATACGGACGCATAATCTTGGGCACCGAGGGACTTGAGGACATGTCCACGGCGGCGCGGACATCCCATGGAAAATCGAGAGGGCTCGAAATAATCTCATCCGCGGTCTTGCCGCTTAGCAGAGCCTGGCTCCAGTCTCCGACCGAAGTTGAGAGGACGACAAAGTTGAAGTACAGATTGTTCCCGATCCAGTTCGCCTGACAATGTGTCGAGTTCCCGAAGAGAAAGTTGCGAGATGTGAGATCTTCAATTATCAATGTTGGATCTTCTGATGCCGCGTATTGAACGTCATCACCGCCTCTCCCACAAGTCCACCGCCCTTGAATATCCTGAGCGTCGGCACGGAATTTGAGATCTTCATTCGCTTTGCCGAAAATGCCAGTTAATCCTCCATTGGATTGACTGGTGAATGTGGCTCGAGTGATGGTGTCCCATAGTGCTCCTATCGGAGCTGGTGCGTAAGGTCCATAATCGCTTGTGTCGTTTCTAAGGACGAAATAGTGGCCCGTCGCATCAAAAGGGCATCTGTCCACGACGTCGACCGATACCACGGTTGCGCTCACGACGAAATCAGCCGCAACCCACATAAGCCCTGTCAGTATCATGAACACGCCCAATACTCCGGCGGGGCTGCGTCGAACGGAATAGATGACATAGGCAGCGCTTAGTCCTCGAAGCCATCCTGTAGTGTCCGTCGCATTAATCGTATTTTTGTGCATCAATTGAAGTTGGGATCTTTTACGGCAGCATTGATCTCCGATGAATCCCAATAGCACGAATGTTATATTGAAATAGATCCGGAGTACAAGACGTACGTACGGACTTGATGCGTCGAGCAAGATCTGAGTCATGGTATTTGCGTGTTATAATCGTCAAAATGGTGTCCACGCTTCGAAAGGATGCTGAATATACAGCTCGTGTCGAGCATGGTATCGATGGCAGTTTCTGTTTTCCTTGCAAAGGTTCTCGGACACAATACGGTAGACATGGGCCACACCCCAGACGGTGCCACTTATCATTTAGTGCCAAAGCCATTGCTGAGCTGAAGCACCTTGGGCCCACTTATGTACCATGTCGGTTCCGGCACAGAAAGGCATCTTGAAATGACTTGTCCTTGTGAGCTTTCCGATGCCTGCCTCTCCCCTAGCCATTGTGGCCGCCAAAGACCGAATGCGAAAACTCTGTCTCGTTCTGGTCGCCTTTTGGCCTGCATCACAGGCAGGGTTCTGCAGAGGCTCTCCATAGGCACCACAGTATGAAGAAACAAACCTAGATTTCGTCCAGTCGTTTGTCGTCCTCCGGTTCCATGTCGTATGATGGCTCAAAGTTCAAAACAATCTCCAGGAACAGGTGAGCAAGCGAGCCAAGGGAAGGAGGGATCGCACTGGCATACTGCTGGTTGGCAACAACCACTTTGTGATGTGTCGAACCGGAAGTGGAAGCCAAACTCTGATGTCTGCCATCCATAGGTCATATTTTGTCGGGCGGCAAGGTTGAAGAACTAGTTGTATGGTTCATTTCATCGGCCCCATGTGTCCCAGACTCAACTACCTTCTGCCTAGTCAATCACAAGTTTGGCACTCTTTCCTATCTACTGGCGCACCGAGCAGCTTCCCATCCTACCCACCTCGTGTCCCTCATAGACTCCTCTAGAGCCTCATCCCTTCTGGAGTAGATGCCCACCTCACGTGATATCAGAAAACTAATATTAGCCGAGAATCTTCCGCAAGGCCTTGGCGAAGGACGCATGTACTCCGTACCTCGTAGGTACTCCAGTCACTGTCGTGTTTGGTACAGACTGTCTGATTCTTGACGCTGAGGTCGCGTAGATTGGCAGGCTATTGCACAAGTTACACAAGCAGGAGCTGGTGACCAGTTTCACTATCGTTTACGAGGAGCGGTTTGGCGCACGATGACCGAAGGGTATTTACTCTAAGCATCTTCTATTTCACTCCTTGCCTAGTAGGAATGTCCGACAAAATCAAGACGAGTCGTTCTTCATTTCAATGCGGATTACGAACTTGAAGAAGCACCTATCCTTGAAACGTACTTCACAGAATTTGGCCCACAGCCCGAAGGTGATTTTTACCCTCATCTACTGGCTCCGAACGAATCATCCAGAATGTACATCATCCTCGAAGTGCATTGCAACACGGTCCCGCAAGTCTACCTTGAAGGATTCAAAATCAAAAGGAATGACAAGTTGTATTTATCCCGGCCGTATGAGAAGGTGTCTCTAACCGTTAATGCAAGTCATTTCATCAGACTCGGCACAGATTCATGCGACTATGCTCGCTCTCGGTGAAGAGGCCTTTCGTGGAGCACTGACCGACATCAATCTGACGAATTTGCCGGAGTGTCTCCGGTCCAGATGGGGTAGCCCTCCGGAAGACTGGTGTCTTGAGCATCTAGGGACAATTGCAAGTCTCGTAGCTTTCCCGTTGGAGGGACTACTTTACGTTTTGGACGTGCTTCGCTGTCAGGGCATCGAAGAGAGAGAGAGAGAGAGAGACCGCGTTCACGATGCTGAGAGTGAGTGAGGTATGTGGGTTGCATCTGAGCTCTTCTCGGCTTTGACTCGTCTGTTGTCGCCGAGATTCGAGACTGGAATGTTGCCCGGACGAAAAGCGAATTACGAACCACGTTGTTCCATTTCCCAGGAGTAATCACCAACATCCACGTATAAACAAGAGTCCATCAAGACGGCATAATCTTCTTACGGACAGCTCAACTTATGGCCCTCGTTCCCAAGATGCATGCCGTCCCGATTCCAATAACAATCCTCATAAATTCTTTGTCATGCTCTAGTTGACCTCATACTCTCCTTGTCATACAATCCTGCATGCGGCTGTGAAACACAAAGGAATTAACGTTTTCAACTTGTCCGGTTACTCTACATATATACCTGAGAGACTATGGTCGCTCCTCGTTCTCCTTTGCTGCCAATAATACCAGGCAGGAAATTGCTTCTGTTACAGCAACGTACCACTTCAAGTATTGACACCAGGGATATCACACTTACCCAGCAGCAACTATGTCTGACGGACAGCGCAGTACTACGGATGCAGTCAACACAGCGCATATTGTCTCCGAACTCGAACAACGAGCTATCGAGGTCTACGCAGCCGCTCTACTCAATCGCTCACAACTCCTCTTGACTATGCGAGATGCGGGTGTCGATGCGTCAGCTGCTTCAAACGAGGCTGAAGAAGTGAAGTCAGAGCAGGAGCTTATGTACCTGCTGAACATATTCAGAGATCTGCCATCTAGGAAGCTCTTCCCCGCTGCCATGCAGGCAAAAGAATCATTCCTCCGTGGCTACCACTGCGAATTGAAGAACGAAACAAACGAGGCGAAGGCTTTTTATCGTCGAGCAGTGGAACTTGACCCACGGCTGGAGAAATCCAAGAGAGTGCAAAGATGTCTTCGAGCCACGGAGGCGAGATCAAGTATGGCTTTGAGTCCAGCGAGAGCAGCCATCGGGCCATCGAGGTCTAGAACAACTTCGAATCCTGCACAAGCAGGGGCTGATATTGGTACATCGGGGCAGCATATCGAGACTGAAACCGTGTCTAAGGCCATTGACCACGTCGAGTTGGATTCATCGAAGACAGACAAGAAGATGAAAGGCAGTACGGTGAGATTCGAGGAGCACATTGGGAGTTCAAACGTTGAACCAGCCACCGCCAGAGTAGATCAAGAGGAGGCAGCGCAGGAGTCGGTAAGCAGCCACCGTCAGAGTGAACTTTTTTCAGATTTGATTGCTCAACTTCAAACCGAGCCAGGAAACTCCAAGGATTCTAAAAGGTTAAGTCAATGGGATACTCTGGCAAATCGTGATGCGGCAGGCGACAGTGGCCCATCCAGGCAGCCAACAGGAATTGATGTTGGCTTTCGCACAAACTACCCCGAAGGACGAGAGTTCTTCGACCAAAGGTACGGCCCGTCTGCATCTCCAAGGATGGTGGAAACTACAAAGCGACGTGCCAGCAATCCTAAAACCTACCCCACCAGCCCAACGAGCGCAGTACGCCACGAACATCCATCATCGACAGCCAGGAGGCCAAGCTTGACCATACTTCCGCCTCGACGCCTTTCTGGCGAGACCCTACTCTCAGATATGCCCACATTGGAAGAACTGCCCAAGATCATCAAGGCCGATGGCGTTGCTCCTAATTTGACCGAAATTGCCACAGATTCTGCGACGCTGGTCCGACGACGGTCTTCATGCGCACTCGATATGGTCCCCACATCCCCAAGCTCGCCAAGTCGCTTGAGGCAGTCTTCCACGATATCCGACGACGAGGGTGATGGCGAGGAAGGGGAAAGGGGCTTTGAACCCGCCAAGAGGAACTCAAGTGTGACCTAGGAAAGGAGTATGAGATGCGTAAATCCCATGGCGAGATCAGTTTGTAAGTTACTAGTATAACATGAGATAAGCAACTATTTTAGACGATGCCAGACGATGCCTGTTCCGTGGAGATTTGACAGAATACCCACGCCATCTAGATGGTCACGGTTCCGGTAGATATGCAATACGATTTTCATTGTAAAAGTTGAAGTACGACTTCTTTGTCTCAATACCTCAACCTGCACTCTTGGTCCCTGGGATGTGGTAAACAGGGTCTGCTCGTCCGCTCCGGGCTCAGTCGTACTGTAGTACACTGGGCGAGGCTGCACCCCTGTATGACTAAGCGAGTCCGTCCTTCATCAAATTTGACGATCACGGACGAGGAAGTCGGTGTGACCGGTCCTTGCTCAGAGAAAAGGAAAGCAGAATGAAGTGGCAAGTTACTTAATGGACCACGTGGAAGCTTAACACAGGGATTGAATATAGCCTGCAGAATGAGCTCTTTTCGCAGTCGTCATGCTACTCCCAAGCACGTCATCTGCATACATGTCAACTGTACCTAGGTAGGCTCTCATAGCCTGAGCAGAAGAATCGCATCATCAATCAGCATATCTAGGGAAACCTATACGGTTATGTTCGTTCTGCGCTACCGACTGAAACTCGGCATACCGTTCCAACCTCGATGTGTATGTATGTATGTATTTGTGAACCTCTCGTTCTAACAAGCATGCTCGCTCAGGACCGCACCGTGAAGGACCGTACCGCTCAGCGCACGCATCCCCTCTCTTCGGTCGGCTCTGTGAGTCCAGATTGATTACTGAACAGTACTAGTATAGCATTTGCCGAAGGAGAGGAGGTCCACACTGCTATAGCAATTCCCAGCCGTTATTTAGTAGTATGTACGAACACAATGTGCAATAGCAACGCTAGTTGGAGATTCAGGCGCTGCTTCCAGGCTATATTAATGAGCACATCCGTCCATATTGGCAATGATCCATTCTGATAAGTCAAACCTTCAATTTACTGACTTCCAAGACCCGAACTTCTTCAACTTAGCCTTAGGAGTTACTCATTCACCACATCCAACTTAAGTTAGAAGAAGCAATGGCCCCATCACTTACCACTGACACCGTATCTACCCCTCGCTTGACGTACCGCTCTTCAATCCCATTCGCAACCGCCGAAGCACGCCTCCGAGCATCAATCCAACGCAAGGCCGACGAAAGCACCAGCCCCACGGCCGCATACAAGACTTCCGACCTGCCAACATCCTCCAAAGCATCATTCGAAGCATGGATAGCCAGCAAAGTCGGCCCTCACGACTTCATGTACTTCACCGAGTTCAACCACGGGGCATGGCTGCCACTATACGAGCCGCCGACATCGACCATCGTGATTAATCCCCAAACGGGCGAGAAGAAGCATTTGAAAGCGACGCGCTTCCTGTTGGGGAATCCACTGATTGCGCGAACGATGATCCAGCATGATCTTGATGCTGGGTTGTCTGTGCCTATCGAGTTGCTGTTGGTGGAAGAGGTCGATGATGGTGTCCGGATCGTGCAGTATAAGCCGAGTGGTCTGGTGGCTGGATATCAGGGTGCGAAGGACGAGTTGGTCCAGGCCGCTACAGCGTTGGATAAGAAGATCGACAATCTCATTAGATGGGTGTTGCGTGATGGAGATGAGGAAAATGATGATGATGATGATGATGATGATGATGATGTAAAGGGTCGTCTATAGGAGATGAAGACGTGAGCAAAGTGCTTATTTCGTCCCAAGTTGGGAAGAATTGGATCCTTTCGAAGACTTTCGCGTCAGAGTCTTTTTTGCATGAGATATTGAAGTTGAGAATGGCTGTGGGAGCCCTTGATACCAAGTACTAAGTACCACACTGAAGAAAAAGTCAGCCAATATCGTGTTACTTAGGGTTCCTTTGTAACCCGTCGAGTACGTAGTACTGAGTACATGTTAACTGTTGCCCAACGACCCGTTTCGCGAATCCGAATCTGCAGAATGTTCTTAACTTTACCTTAGCAAATACTAAGTATATTGAGTTGTTAAACTAGCCCTGCTAAACACTTGCAACGTCGAAACGAGAAAGCTATTCAGTGAAGTACTGCTAGCAGGACTGTCAGCAGTTAACTATATAATCTATAGTAAGTAGTAAGCAACGAGTAAGTTCTTTCAAGCAAACAAGTGTCGATCCGTACGCTGCGGAACACTGCAGAGTCCCCGCGAGCTCTTTAAATACCGCCTCACAATGTTACACTACTACTTAGGATTAAGTTCTCACTTTCGAGACACCTAGCTCTCCCGAGGCGCAGAGAATGTTGCTTAAGTATCAGTAGTCGATAGTCGATTAGACGTGTAGAATTAATTAGAATTAAAGTACACGCTTACCCCGATCCGGAAATTCCAGTGTCGCGTTTCGCCAGCTGTAGTATTTTACTATGCAGTCGCTTGTATACATCGGACACCGATTTGAAGACCGATCCGCATTACTACTAGCAGCTACCTGGTTGACAGAGTTTAATGTTCATAATGTGTGAACGAGAATCTAGGTGTCTATTACTTTATAGCTATACCTATGAAAATAGTACTGGCATTCCTTTAAAGTAATTCTTAATTAGGTACTAGTAGTTATATTCTCTATCACTTAGTACTAGTAGTACGAAGTAACCCTTAGTTTCTAGACGTACAGAACGAGCGGTAAAGTACAACAAGCACAAGTCTTCCTAAATAAATACTATAAGTTTTTAAACAATACTCGAACTTCTTTAATTAGGTTTTTAGATTGGATCAATACGAATATATCTAGAAATTAACCAAAAGGTCTATTAAGCGAAATCACAAACTTATATCAAGTCTAACATAAAGTAATTTTAAAAAGGAACGAGTAAGAATTTTCCAAAAAGTATTCCTCTTGCTAAAGCGTGAGTACTCATGAATTGATAAATTCTGGTTCAACAATAACTAAGTACTAATGACTTCGTGCTTGCTTTGTTGTTATGCAACGCTCCATACTTTGTTTGGTAACTACTCTAGAGTCTCTCCGACAGGCCAGCACACTAAGCACGAGATGACGACGCCACAAAGACAACCCGGAGGTTTGTTTCTCTCATCGTCCTTTCCTCCGACATGAATTTTTCCTCAGAGATTAGAAGACAGGCGTTTGCAGATTTTCTATTTCGGTGAAAGAAGTTGAACGAATTCCTCATCTATATCAGGTGTTAGTTCATACCGATTAGCCGGGATGCGATGGACAGGGCTTTGATGGAAAACTGCGACTAAACAAGACCACATACAATCAATGGTTCCATTACGATCCTTATCGGCTTCACGGATCATTTCATCGATTTCATCGTCAGTCAGGTTTTCACCCAGAGATTTCATGACCTGGCGCAATTCATCGGCAGAGATAGTTCCACTGCCGTCCTTGTCGAAAACATTGAAAGCGGCACGTGTTTCGTGGGCAAAGTCTGTTGCCTTGACGGTGGTGGACATCATTTTCATGAATTCATCGAAATCGATACTGCCTGAAGAGTCGACGTCGACCTCGTTGATCTTCGTGGATAGGGATTAGTTGGGGTGTAGTTGCGAATGGACTTTGAGCAGATGATTCTTGGCATACCATGTCTTGGAGTTCCGAGTCGGAAGGATTTTGACCTAGCGAGCGCATGATCTCGCCTAGTTCAGATGCAGTGATTGTGCCTGAAGACAAGTAATGGGATGTCAGAAATCCAAGGTGTTTGCATGACAAGTGGTATGACGGCAAGGCTGAGCCCTGGCAGAAGAAGGGGAAAAAAGGCGGGGTTGAAAAGAGACTGAGCTTACCACTTCCATCCTTGTCCTTTCCCCAAAGAGTCAGTATTCAATACACAGTGAGAATAGGGAGTAGAATACATACAAACAGAGCAAAGACGTCCTTATACGCCTTGATTTCTTCGTCGGACATTGGAGCAGGAGTGGTCGGGGTCTGACAGGCGACGGGTAAAGACGCTCAAGGGTCAGCTCTCGTATCTGAAGACCGGACTTTGGGATCCGGGAGGAACCACAAGCAGTACAACTCACCATAGAATAATCGATCGGAGGTCGATTGGAAGAGGGCGATTGAGTATCAATCTTCTGGACTTTTGGCGGCATCAAGAAGGAATGTTTTTAGGACAGGCTGAAGTGGGTAAATAAATGACTTGTGTGAAAGGCAGCAAGGGAAGGGGAGGCGGGGCGGGCGCTGACAGTATGCAAGGACTCGAACAGATGGGGCCTTTGAGACACCAAGTCGAGGGTGATGGTTGGACGAGCGAGGATCAAGATTGTGTGTGTATTGTCGCCAATTGGTGCTTGGATAGGGAACGACTGCCCAGGGAGTTTGGCGAAGGCTGCTCTGGTAGGTTTGGCGGGGTTTTCTTACCAGGCTGCGTGGCTGGCCAAGAGTTTCAACGTGTTTAGCTGTCGAGTTTGTCAGGTTCAGGTGGTGACCGGTGTTACGAATTGAGATAAGGTGGTGATGTGGTAAGACGGTATGGTGGGGAGTTCTGCGTACTGCGTCCGGCGTATGGAGTACTGGGATGAGACTGGGATAGGTTGTAAATACAGCTTGGACCTTGCGTGACCTTGGAAGGGAGGAGTTTGGGGCGAAAGATATGAAACGTCTTGTAGGGCCGTACTGATCAATGGTTGTCGATCTTGATTCTTGAGATGCTGAAAGTGAGGGGAGGATGAGCACGTGCTCTAGGCTGCTGAGTCCGTCTGGTCACGTGATAACACAACTAGCCACAACCCGTCATTTGCTCCACACTAAGGGTCCCTACGGAGGATCACAGCTCTGTGAATAACAACTTAAACTTCTGGTCATCACGTGTGCCCCTGCACGTCGATGTCATGTTGTCATAGCCTCGTCGGCAACCAATATAAGTATTTTACTTAACTCCCGAGTCCTCATCACCAGATACCACGCCATAACCTTCCTCCCCTCCTCACACAGCCTCATTTTCGATTATCAAAATCAATTTGTAGCCGTCTCAGTTATGCACAATTATTAAGAATTTTTTCCATCCCCTCTTTAATCCCTCACTGAATAGACTCGTTGGCAAACCTCCGCCATTGCCTTGTCATATTTACCTCTTCATATGTTCAAGAGGAACATTCCAAAACCTCTCTTCTCCTCTTCCCTTCGGCATCACATCTGCAATAAAGCACTCGCACACCCATCCACAATGCTCCACCAAGCCATGTCGACATCAACACCCAAACCCAAGAGAAGCTCATCTGTAAGTCCCACCCCAGATCCCACCCCACCCCACACACCACTCACTCCCTAACGCTCTTTCTCTCTTCGTCCCTCCACAGTCGCCCCGGAGCAACATCCAACTCGGACACTACCACGCCATCTCAAGCGGCACAGTTCTCGCTGTCGCAGCTGCATCGCTCATCGCTGTCGCCATCCCCCTTCACACAATTCCACCGCTGGTTCAGCACGCCGGGACTATCGAGCCACGTACCGGAGACCGTGACTCTGTCGACGGCGTCGCTACCGAGCGGGCGCGTGTCGTCGCGCGTGGTGTATCTCAAAGAACTCGACGCGCGCGGGTTCGTCATCTATTCGAACTTCGGCACGTCGCGCAAGGCCGCCGACATCGCGACCAATCCCTACGCGAGCCTGTGTTTCTGGTGGAAGCCGCTCGAGCGCCAGGTGAGGGTTGAAGGGACCGTGGAGCGCCTGACTGCCGACGAGAGTCAGGTCTATTTCGACACAAGGGCCAGAGGAAGTAGGATTGGCGCTTGGGCCAGTCAGCAGACGAAAGTGTTGGTGCCGAAGGATGGAGGTGTTGGGACTGGTGCCGAAGTCGACGGAGTTGGAGATGGAGTTGGAAGGCAGGCGGAACTCGGTGATGATGCTGCTGCAGCAGAGGATGACGGACGTGCAGAGTTGGAGGCTCAAGTTGCCGAGGTTGCGAAGAGGTTCGAGGGCCAGGACCAGATCCCCGTACCGCCTTTTTGGGGAGGTTTACGCATCATCCCTGACATGTTCGAGTTTTGGCAGGGAAGAGACAGTAGATTGCACGACCGCTTCCGCTATACCAAGGTTGAGGGCACAGACGAGTGGAAGATTGAACGTTTGAGCCCTTAACATCACAGTCCTTACATTATGCATTGCATTGCACAGACGAAAGAGTTAATAAACAGAATCAATCGCAACAAGATCACGTTGAACAAGGGCATGTTCTAGAGTTTCAACATTTAGAGTTGAATTCCTCTTCCACCTCATAATGTCGGCGTAAAGCCAACCATATGGCCAGTCCACGACCTGGACCCGACCAAGGTCTGACAAGACCTTTCCTTCTAAATCATCTATATAGGATTGAGTAGAGTGTAGCTTTTGTGTTCTGTTGGTACATGCCAAAAATTATCATGCCAATATATCCATTGTGAATTCCAGCGCCCGGCTAGATTCCATCCCTATCCACAATCGTTTCCCATCAATGCACCGTCCCAGGTACATGAGGGAAACAAATGACAACGCCTCCCATCCTCGACAGAACACAAGAACAAAACGCCGAGGCCGTCAAGAGTCAACCACATCGTTGCTCGTAAATTTTGGGTATCGTCATAAAACAAAAGAAATTAGAACAAGAGGCAAGCAGAAGTCGCCACGCTCGAGTTATCGAAATGCCGCACAAAATCATCAGGCAGTTATGCCTCCAATGAGCGCCAGAACCTTTTCGGTCACTGCGGCAGGATATCCCTTGCGCATCATTTCTTGAACCACAGCATTAGCACCTACACGATCCTCTGCAGAGAGGAATGCTCGTGTCATTGCTTCATATGTACTAGGCTCACGTTTGGCCATTCCAATGCTGTCATAAATCGACTTTGCTTTGACAATATCACCTTCACTGGTCCAGCCGTGGATCAGCGTATTGGCAATATATGGAGTCATCGAAATCCCACGACGACTCATGTCACCCACAACTTCCGAAGTCTTGCCAACTTCATGATTGGCCACCATTGCCTCAAGAAGATTTTGATAGAGAGTGTCAGTTGGTCGGATAGTTCCTTCACTGATGACCGAGTCAAAGATTGCCCTGGCTCCAGCCATATCATGGAGTACACAACCTTTGGCGTGAATCAAAGATCCAAAGTGAACAGCCTCGGGTTGGACATTATTTTGCTTCATCTCTGTGAGAAGAGCCTCGGCAGCACCCAGATTGACAGGCTCAAGCGATGCGTATGCTTCAATCAACAGTTTGTATGTATGAGAAGTAGGCTTGATGGATTTTGACTTCATTCGCTCATAATATTCGAGGACCTTGCTCCGATCTCGCTTGGTGTTGAGGTAGTACTGGATGATGGAATTGTATGGTGCTGGTCGTGGTCTGTAATTTGGTGCAGCTTCCATTTCATCAAACATGTCCACAGCAAAGCGTTCTTCGCTGGTACGGCAAAGAGCATTGACAAGAGTACCATAAGTGACAGAGGATGGACGAATACCACGTCCCTCCATGTCACCAAAATAGCGTAAGCAGTCATCGATTCGGCGAGCCTTTCCGAGTTTGCCGATAACAGCATTGTACAAAAATACACTTGGAGTGACACCTTCCGACAACGCACGCTGGAAGATTTTCACAGCTTCAGTGGCTTCGTCAAAAGTACCCTCAAGTGTGGTAATGTAAATACCGAAAGTGTTAGCCGATGGTGCTGAACCCATGTCTAGAAGATCTTGATGAAACTTGGTGGCCTGTTCACGTTGACCGACAGTCAGACATGCCGCAACCATGGAATCGAGGATCGAAATCCAGCCAGTTCGTACAGAGGGGATTTGAAGAGCCATGGGTACATCTGCATGTGCCATGCTAAGAATCTCATGAGCCAGATTTGCTTGTTTGGCTTTGCCGGCGGCGGTGATCAATTTAGCATAGGCGGAATAATGCAGATGTCTTCCGGCACGACGAACGTTTCTCAAACGGCCAAGGCCGTCGCTGAGATGATTTTCAATTCGGCCCGAAGTGCTTTCAACCAGATCTGAGATAGACTTGGAAGCTCGATAATCCGTGGTATGCGCATATGGATCATAAGTATCGGCCGGAGCGATTGTCTCCGTCGTGGCAGAATGTGGCGTCATGGGTGATTGAGGTTGTACATTGACTGGCGCGGTGGGAGTAGGCTGTAGGAGGTCTTGCCATCGTTGAATCAGATCAGGACGTGTATCGGCAATCTTTGGTAGATTCTCCGTGACAATGTGGACAGTTGATGGGTCCATCAAAATAGCACGGCTGAGAACAGTTTCAAGAAGGTGAGAGAAACGAGCCGCATGGGCAATATCTGCGGGTCCATGACCGGCCAACATCTGTGCTTGCACATGAAGAGCCAAGGCAATGTCTTGAGCGTTGAGCTGATGAATACAGTCAGGACCTAAGCTTGCGATGGCATGTTGAGCGACAGGCGAAACCAAACCACCATTTTCAATCATGGCTCGTAGAAGTGAGACACTGGTCGAGGCCGAAACGACGGCCTGTTGCTTTATCAGGGCCTCGCCAAATAGGATGATGGCTTCATCAATCTCTGCGATGGCCAAGTGACTGCTGGCTTCGGTACGGCATGATGATCGAATGACCTGGAACATCTGCCTCGCTTCAGCAATTCCTTCCTCAATACGACCACTGTCCATCAAGGCGAGGGTGTACATGGTGGCAAAGTCAGTGCTTGGAATCAAGGAAAGAGAACGAGTCTTGGCCCAGAGGGAGATTGCCTGAGAAACATTGTTGTCTCTGATGTGCATAGAAACAATCGCCATGACTGTGTCACTGGTCATATTCTCGAAATTGATGGCTTCATATGCGGACATGGCATCGGTTGCAACGCCAGCATCAGCAGCAGCTACACAGATCATTGACAATGCCTGATCGCGTGCGGCAGGTTGCAGTGCATAGCCATTGACACTTGCGATAGCGGAAGAGAATGTCTTGTTATTAATGTGATGCTGAACAACTCCGGTCAAAATGAAGGCCGATGTCAGGTGCTCGGAGAGTGCCTGCTCGTTTGAAGAACCCTTGAAAGATTGTAAGATCTTTTCGTAGAATCTTATACCCGTTTCAGCAAGGCCACAAGTATAGTATGCTTTGATCAGAGAAGCATAGACTTGCATATCAAGAGGGTCATTGGCAGACCGGCTAATGGCCAAATCTCGGTATTGCTCGTACAAGTTCTGAGCGGCATGAATGTCCTGCTTGGAAGCTTGAGCGTCAATAACGATGGTGTATAGTCGAGCATCAAGAGCGATCTCTTGAGATTGCATATCGGCAAGGAGGGTGTTCATATGATCGACGAGGCCACTCTGTGCACATGCCTTGACGAGAGCATTGTACAATGGGGCGGAAAGACTGAAATCGTCCAGTGTCGCTCGAGCGATATTGTACAGCTTGGTAGCAAAAGCGAGAGAGGTATCGGCAGCATACAGTTGATATTGACTCGTGGCCGATGGTAATACCAGTGCACCATGGCTACCATAGCGAACAGCGCGCTGTCCAAGCGTTGTTTGGACCTGGTGTGCCTCGAGACTCCGGGCGGCCAAAAAGCGAAGGAGAATAAGATACGTGGTGGCATTCAATTCCACAGATCGTTTGGTCATGTCTCCGTAGACCTCGAGGGCTCTCGGCCATGGCTGATATGTGTGACTGAGTCGAATGGCAGATAAAAGAATGTGATTGTAGGCATCAACGGTGGGTACGCGGCCATCCTTGATGATTGCCTCGAAAACGGCGGGAATCTCAGTGTACCGTTGTTGTTGACCAAGTTCGATAATCTGATCCGACAGGATGGACTCTTCCGAGGCAAGAGAGGTGGTATCTGTCGGCGGAGTTGTATTTTCCTGAGAGGCGTTGGAAGAATCAAACTCGGCTACGGCTTGTGTCTCCGGAACTGCAGGGGTAGGAACGCGGGTACTGGCAACTGGAGTTCCCACCCGGTCATCCCGAGCAGTGACCTCGTCAACCTGGTTTGAGGCCTTTACATGTTGGATTTCCTGGGCAATGGCTTCATCGACCTGTGCAAGGGCCTCGGCTTCGGCAAATGCATCATCAGCTTCTTGGACCTGAGTGGCAAGACGTTCGCTGTTGACACGGGAGACAGTCAATCGAGTGACGGGACGGATACCGTCGGTGGCGCGAGAGGAATCGAGTCGAGGAGCGTGCTTTGAGGAAAGAAGACGATCCTGTTGTTTCCAACCGATGGTACGAGCAAACTCGTGGCGTTTCCATTCCGAGTCATCACCTGTCTGTTGAGCATGTTGCCAGGCGGCATAATATTGAGCTAGACCGGCATCACTTCCTCCTGATTGTGAATTGTAGCCAGCTTTTGCACCAGCACCGGAGCCCGAGGGACCAGAAAAGACTTGTTGGAGTTGGGCGGTTTTTGTGAATTTGGCAACGGGGTAATTCTGGAATTGACCGAGAGACTGACCAGCAGCGACGACGGAGGGGGCGTAGGTATGAGCGATTCCCTTTGCAAGACTAACACGAGCGAGATGTGCGAAAGGCTTGAAAGGCATTTAGGGGTGTTTGTAGACTCTTCAATGTGAAGAGGAGGGTGATGTCGGAATTATGAAAGTGGACAAGGCAGGTTCATTGACGACTGGTAGGTCGCCAAAGAACGCGCAGGTTGAAAGTGAGGGTGGAATGGTGAAAGGTATGAAGGTGTCGACACCCTAGAGTGGAGTGTCTGAAATGAACTGGTCGTGGAGAGTGTAGAAGATAGAGAATGTGTTGATGCAAGCGAGGCGTTGATAGAAATATTGCCAATGACTGGAAGAGGGTAGAGGACGGACGTACTCGTAAAAGTCGTGCCTGGCGATCAAGGTTCGCGGAGTTGGTGTTCGGTCGTCGGTCGAAAGAGACCAAGAGCAAAAAAGTGGTGACGAATGGTAATCAGCGATGATCCCGTGTCGACAAGTCAGGTGGATTGGAGATGGATTGGGTTAGAGTGAGGAAGAGTGAGGAATGGAAGAGAGTGTAGGAAGGGGTAGGAAGTCGTGCGAGCCAACCATGAATGGAATTACTATGGGCTTTGATGGAGAAGATGGGATAATGATAGAAGTGATCGGGAAGATGAGGGATTTGAGAAATGATTGTGGGTTGGCAACGAAACTGCGCTCTACCTAGCCTCTGTCTGTGGGTGTTTTTGGTACAGAGTCTGCATCTGTGAGTGTCTGTGTGGTTCGCTAACATTCTTGCTTCCGTCGATTTTTCGAGCTTCGGTTGATTAGCCAGTCAGGGAGCTTCCTTAGTTGCGCGCTTTACCATTAATGGCTAGTAATCAATAGGTTAAATGAGAGGTTAAATCCTGTTCTCCCACGCCTCCTCAGGGCCACCATTTGACAGCCACCGTGAGCCACTCACTGACACACAGCTGAACTAATCCTTAGCCCCTTAGCCTACCGGGACTCTAGGAAGCACGCCCGGGAGGCCCTAAACGTGGATGCCTGGCATCATGCCTGGAGGATCCCTAGGATCCCTTCTGGAGTGTGTCTCGACCTCCCCGAACCAATAAATTATAGCCGAGAGGATACCAGGACTCGAGCTCTTGAAGACACCTAAGCTCTAAGCTCTACCCTTCCACCCTCTCAGGTTGCCTCTGAAAGCCTAAAGCCTTCTAGGTGGTTCAGCCTCCCTGGCAATCCCCGGGCCTTCGGAACTGGACTTAACACCCTTCGTTTGTCTTCTGTGGAGTCGGGATCCTAACGCTCCGAGGCTGAAATCTCGTGGCACGTGGCACGTAGTGAAGATCACGATAATTCCCATTCCCTAAATTTCTCAGCTGCGTCCCACGTCGACTCCCGAATCCGATTCCCAATATTGACGTGGACGATCTGATCAACCAGGGTGATGGAGAGTCTGACAGCGACAGTGCTCGATGCTAGTGGCAAGGACAGATCCCCAGATTGACAAGGACTATCTGAGATGACTTGCATCCTCATCCGTCCAGTCATACACTTATCAACTATTCTTGTCTACAATGTACAGACTACGGTCTAACCATTTCCCCACAAGCCCTGTGGTGGACGAGCGCATTCATTCCGCGTTGGTCTCTAACGTGCAATTCCTTGGGTACGGAGTACACACACATACATACGTGACATCCAGGAAAGCATGTGCTCAAGTCCAAACTCAATGCAGAACTCGGCAGATGAATTTGACCACAGGCGGATACGACACCAGATGTATAGCCCCTAGAAACAGTAGGTATCTGCCTCATGCATAGACTAAATCCATGATGCATGATGCCTGATACATGATACATGTACTCCACGATTTACCCCAGACCACGTCTATACTAACTACTGCTACTACTACTCACACATTCCATATTCCCACCTCACCTCCCACCCAACATACAAGTGACACGATACACACACATCTCACACATCACACACATCACACACATTTTAACCATGGCATCATCCCCCATCAAACCCAATCCATTCGTGCAAAAACAACTAGGCGTATTCCAGCGCATCAAGTTCTTCCTCCAAGTCTGGGCCATCAAAGCCATCGTCGCCACACTGATCAAACTCGACCGCCTGCGGAAATCTTCCAAGGTCACGGCGTTACTGCCAGATTACACCAAGAGATACCCTGAACGACCAGGCCTTCAACATCGAGTATTCCTGCCGCCTGGTGCTGCGAGCGATTCGGGGAGGAAGTTTCCTTTGTTCATCACGATTCACGGTGGAGTATGTCTCTTGTTATCATTTTGTCCCCTCCCCCTCCCCTACCCCAAATCCATCTATGTCTATATACAACTCTCGACCAAGCAAGCCCATTATCAAAACCATGCATACTTACCCCCACCCTGTTTCCCCTCTATCTAGGGCTACACACTCTGCGACCCGCAAATCGACGATGAATTCAACCGGCTATTCTCAAGCACATACGGCTTCCTGGTCGTGAGCATCAACTACCGACTGGCGCCGCGAAACCCGTTCCCAGACGCCGTGCACGACACGGCAACCATGATCCGCGCGGTTCTCAACGACACGACGCTGCCCATCGACCACAGTAACATCTCGATCGGCGGGTTCTCTGCAGGCGGCAACATCACGCTCGCGGTGGCGCAATTACCGGGCATCCACGAGCGGGTGCACAATCTGGTGCCCTTCTACCCGGCGACGGACTTCACGCGGCAGACGCGCGGGCCGTTCGTCACGACCAAGGACGGCAAGGAGGATGTGTTGAAGAGTCTGTCGCCGCTCTTTGACTGGGCGTATATCAGTCCTGGGACAGATAGGGCCGATCCGCTGTTGAGTGTCACCCTGGCCGGCCGTGACAAGATCCCGCATCGGGTGTTCTTCGTCACTGCGGAGTGTGATATGCTGTGTCGTGAGGCGGGCGTCATGGCGAAGAGGTTGGCCGGGTTTGGAGATGACGACGACCTGGGCAGTGACTGGGAAAAGGACGGTGTCAAGTGGAGGATGGTGCCTGGCGTGCAGCATGGCTGGAATCAGATGGAGCTGCAGGGTGAGGACGAGGTGGCGAGGAGGAAGGGGTTGGATGTCTTGTACAAGGACATTGCGGACTGGTTGAGGGCGTAGGAGAGGTTTGTAAAGGGAAGAACTTTCCAATTGCCTTTCGTTCTGAGGTCTGGAGACAATGTCATGCATGTCGTTCAGGTTCACCAATGCGTCCAAGATCTGAAGAATAGCACGCTGCATTACAACAAAGTCAATTGTTTGATTACAACAACACCCCAACAACGCCATGCTATGCTAATTTGCTCACAAGTGCTGTACCAACAATCATAGCCCTCCTATCGGCCGTCGTAAGTACAATGTTGGTAGTCCGTCCGGAGCAGGCACCAATGTGAAATGTGCCGGTCAGGAATCCAACTTGCGCATGTGTAGGTTGTATATATTGGTGAAAAGAATAGAATTGCACAACCGTGCCATTCCATCTTTGGTGTTCCGTGTTTATTTTCATCTCCATTTAATCCGCTCTTTGATTCCCTTAGCAGGCGCAACCGTCGTCGGCCGGCTTCTGGTTGTTTACAGCGACGTCGATCATCTGTGGGTTCGGTTGGTTTTCACCTTCATTGTCCATACCCGGTAAGGCCTGCGCTATCCTCTTGAACAGAGCCTTGACGTTATGCCCGACTTTTGCTGAGGTTTCCATGAAAATAGCCCCCGACCGTTTGGCTTCATCTTCGCCTTGCTGTGTTGTGACTTCTCTCTTGGAATCGCCCAAATCGGTCTTATTGCCCACGAGGACAACAATGACATCGTTGCCTCTTTCTCCACGCACATCATCAATCCATTTCCGTGTTTGTTCGAACGTCTTCTTGGAGGAAATGTCGTACACCACCACTGCGACAGATGAGTCGCGGATGTACGAGGGAATCAGCGACCGAAATCGTTCTTGGCCTGCGGTATCCCATAATTGTAGTCGAACCGTGCGGTCTTCCAGATACATGGTTTTGGAGAGGAAATCGATGCCGATGGTGGCTTGGTATGTTGTGTCAAAGGAGTCATACATGAAACGAGTTATTAACGAGGTCTTGCCGACTGCACAAGTAAATTAGTCTCGAGAATGCGCGGTGTAGTTTTTTGTCAGGAGGGCAGGACTGACCACTCTGCTCGCCGAGGAAGACGAGTTTGAATTTCTTCAAGGGATTCGAATACGAACCCACCTTGCTTTGTTCCATGGCAGGCTGTTGGTTGATTTGGAAGACAAGAAGACAAGATGTGGTGGTTGCGTTAAGCTCAGGTAATATGTTGGATGGTTGCTTTGTTCAGACAACAGGGCCGGTCTATATCGTCGGATGGAGTTGAAAGGCCAGGATTGTGACCAAGCGGAAACAGCTGAATATGTTCACGGGAGGTTCGAATGAGTGGTCGAGAGTGTTGGCGTCGACGCCGTAGATATCCAAGTTTGATTCGGACCACGGATGATGGAGGCAATCAAAAAAGTTGGGGCACCGAATAGGAGAAAATGGAGACCAAACACCATCTGAAAGAAGTTGAACCCAAGGACTCAGGAGGGACCAAAAGTTTAGTTATGACACGCGCAGACTGCAGCTTCTTTGAGTTGAAGTCCCGGCCCATCGGGGCGGAGCAAAAGTCTGATTTAGTGGCAAGTCAGAGGGCAGTTTTGGGGAGCCACTCCCTGAAGATCTTAACTGTAACCCAACGACGTCTCGCCTAGAAAAGCCCAAGTTCTAGGCAACTGAATTAAAACTGCTCTCAATCCGAATCACGTCACGAGTCACGAGTTCCACAGGAACTTGCCCCGATGAACTCCTCGTGACCTGCCCACGGAAAAATAGTTAATCCTTCCACCCAGCCAGCATGCTCTTGTCCCAACTGCGGTTGCAACTCACAATTCTTTGTTCGAGAAAGCCTACTACCACGAGCCCACGACAGAAGCAGACCATGATACCACGGTGACCATGCGCCTTACATTACCGCTACTCAAGCGATCCGCCTGGAAAGGTACGAACAAACAGTCCCATTGGCAGCCCACACAAATACTTCCAAACCATGCCTCCCATCCAACGCGACCACTGACATCTCTCTCTGTGTTCCTCTCGACCAACAGGCCCCAATCTCGTCGCATTCCCAAACCTCAGAGCCGCAGAGAAAGGCCATGTAATACGCACTCAAGCTCGAGCCGCATCGATTCTCCCCGCCATGGTCGGACTCAAGTTCTCCGTGCACAATGGCAAGACCTACAGCGATGTCTATGTGACGGAGGACATGGTGGGGAGGAAATTGGGAGAATTTGTTCCGTGAGTTGTCTTCCGACTATACTTCATCCGTCGTGATTGAAGTGCTCTTTGACCGACTGACTGACCGATGCGGATGTTGTGCAGCACGAGGAAGAGATTTACGTATAAGTTGAGCAAGAACAAGTAAATGTACAAAAGGAAGATACAGCGGCGGTTGTATATTATAGCTTGACCATCAGGAGTCGGCATAAACACTTGTGCGTGAGGTTGCGGCCAACGTCTCAAGATATGAGGCAATGTCTAGTTCGTCTCAGATACCCAATGTAAAATCTCAATTTCTTCAGAGTCTGAATTGTTCGATTCAAGTTCTTGGGCTGGGCCGACCTTGACCTGCATGCAACGCTCGAAGCAGGGTCATGCTTTAGTGAGGGCTTGCTATCTTTTCCTCGGTTGCGCTGCTCCATATCTATTCGTCAATCATCCGCTAGAAGATGTGACCACTCTTCATCCATCCGTGAGTTTCGAACAGATCTCACGCCGCAGTATTCCAAGAGCCATACCTCCCATTGTTGTTTAGTGAAACCATTCGTCCAACGCCGTCGCTATGCCGTCAAAGGACCCAGATAGAACCCAGATAGAAAGCAGAATGTCTGCACTGGGGCATGCAATACATTGACTCGTCATCGGTAGAACTCTCCCCTCTTTACGTTGATCCCGTATTCCTGCACCGCCATACCGAGATCCTCCATGGTAAGGACTGTTCTGCCCTGCCCACTTCCACCCTGTCCACCACCACCGTAGCCACTTCTCTGTACGCCTAGTTGTGTGCCTTGTTGAGCCTTTCCACCAGCACCAGCCCCAGCCGTGGCTGCGGCACCAGGCCCACCTGGTCCTCCCGCACCAGTGCTTCCGAGCGGATTGTTCGCTGACGCAGAATTGGAGCTGCGGATTCGGCTGTACTGATATGCGTCGGCGGCGATGTCAGCGACAAATTTTTGTGTCGCTAGCGCAAGAAGTCGAGCAAGAGGGAGAGGCGTTGTGTTTGTACTCGCTCCCGTAGGATCAGCTGGCGACGGCGGTGGAAGGCCCGAGAGTGTCAGGTAATGTGCTGTTACGGCGTCGGGAATCTATTGTGATTTATAGCTGGTTAGTTCATGCACGTGGCGACAAAGGGTCGTCGTTGGGAGTCCTCCATAGACGTTGAAGGGGTCAACATGGCAGAACTTACAATCGGCGCATAATCATCCATCTTGCTCAGGAACTCTCGCAGCGTTACGTCCTTGCGATCATGGTGTGGTAATGAGGAGCCTGGGCGGCAGGTTGTGGTTCGGACTGTGTGAATTCATGATCAAGTGTTGCGGATGAGTTCTCGTTGGGATTTCTTGATGCCGTTGTGGTGTCTTGAGTGTTTTCCATTTCTGCATCTACGTCTGGATCAACGTCTTTGACTTGGGGACAGCTGGTTGATCCGCCATTGCGGGCGGAGATGACATGATCTTGTTCCTTTTTCCGACTGTGTAGATTATCCACCACCTGGTTGGATAGAGAAAGTAGTGTGAGTGCGACGGCTGAGGCGAAAATTATGTAGTGTAACCGTTGGACGAGTGATGCAAGTCTATCGTTACATTGGGCGTCGTGCAGGAAGGCCTGTTGTGAACTATTCTGGTCGCTGGGTCTAGATTCGAAGTGCGTAAGGATGTCACTCAAGGCCTCGATTGTCAGTGCAGTAGACTCGAGTCCAGACTGAGATGGAACCGCGATGTGGACGTGGTTCCGTAAGTCGAAGTTCGCTAAACATCTCGGATGCGGAGAAACTCATCCGAGGGATGACTACTCCGTACTCCGTGCTCCGTACTCTCTCTAGAGCGTGGCACATGTATGGAGTTTGTGCCAGCAACGAGCAGCAGCTTCATCAGCTCGAGTTCCGCTTCACAGGGTTGATAGAAGTTTACAAGTGCATACACAAAATACATACGTTCTAGACAAACCGTCGCATGCCACCTTCGTGCTAATCAAAGGGTATCGTCTCCTGCAAATACACCTCGCAATGGAGGTCACACCACCCCTAATCTTACACACAATCACCGCTTCTTCGCTTGACTCAGCCTACTTGGTGCGATATACTGAAACAGTAATGCAAAAGCGCCTTGTGGTCGTGTTGGGAAAACACTTGCCATCGAATGGTGGCCATGGACCATCATGTCACTGGCATAGGCGATCATGGCCAAGCGTCAGGACCCAGTGATTGAGCGGCCTGAGCGGCAGCTCTTGCTATCATTGCCTCCACATCATCCATGCTCGGTTCAAACTGCTTCTCTGGTTTTGCCGCTGGTATTTCAAATTCCTCGGCTGTTGGTGATTGCTGTGCTGATGGGGAACCACTTGATCCCAAAGCAAGCAGGTCCTGATCTTCCACGTCATCTAAGCCCTGACCGTTCTCACGGTCATTTCCATCGTTCTGTAGGGGATGTCCTGGAGCACGAGTTCGGAGATCTCCAGTCACGTATTTGAGATAGTAAGGCACTTCGATCCCGCTCTTAAGGAAGAATAATTTCAAATTGCGTGCTTTATCCTTCAGCTGCACTTGGTTTCGATCCTTCAGAGCTTCGCTAATGGTACCGCCCGGTCCATACATGGCCAAGATCTGACTCCAATGCGGCCCTTTGACACGGTCCAATCCCGTCATCAGCGCATTCTCTTCTTCGGTTGTCCAAGGCCGCCGTTGACTAGGCATCACGCCTTTCCGTGTAGGTAAGGCTTGCGCTTTAGTCGTCGCTACCAATCTTGCCCTTTCATACAGCACAGAGGTTGGAGCTGTTTGCGATGCGTGAGGAATCTCACCAGCAATAGCCACATCGTCCACGGACGACTTGGCTCCTGCGACATCTGCAGCAGGTTCGTAGTGTTGGTATTCTGGGCTAGCTTTGGCCGGATTTGGTGGAACATGTAGGGGAGGTGGTGGTGTTGGGGTGACGGGTGGAATTGCTTCGGTGAAAGAGAAACCCAGGGCATCTTGCATTGCAATCTCAGCAGCTCGGGCAGCCTGGGCGACAAAATCATCCTCAGGGCCTGCGAATGGAGTTGAGCTACTGGTGAGTGGACCTGATAAGAATGGATCATGCGATAGTGTTGGCAAGGGAGGAATGTGTGCTGGAAACTGACTTTCCATGTTCAATTGTGCGATTGATTGAGATGAATCAGACGAGCCTGTAATCGCAGTGCTGTTGAGGCTGGCGGCATGTCCTTCAATATTCTTTGCCAAGTACGATGAGACTTCTCGACTAAAGTCTTCCCATTTGTACCTCAAGGGCAGTTGTTCTAGAGTATTATTCTTGACATGATTTTGGAGAATTTCGCGGCGGGATGCCAGTCTATTCAAGAAATCATGTTCACTCGACGCTAAAGTTGACGTTCCGGGCCTCCTGGAGAGTATGGCCTTGTCGATATCTGTCCCAAACAGATCACTCATAACAATCGAAGGTGGTGCAGCTCGGGTGCGCCATGCAGTAATGAAGCCTTGAGTCTTCAGCTCTAGGTAAATTGATGCTTGCGCCTTCAGTAGTTTACCACCCTCTGGCACAAAAACAGAAAGAAAACTCCGATCCATGTCTCGGAGACCAATCTGACCTGTGAACACACTCGATACGAAGATTGCTTGGTTCGCTCGTCGAATCACATCGACATGGCTGCTCTCATGTAAGGCCAAATCTCTTGCAGACAAAAAGTGTGCACCAGTATTATACAATCTTCGAGTGTATTCAAATTGTGATCTGAGGGCCGTATATTCTCTCGTCCGTGGAGAATCGGGAGTGTTGGACAATCCCATGGCTTCGGCTGGGTGAGCTTGGCCAACAAGGACAGAATCTTCAAAGAGAGATTGTCTAGAGTAGTCAGATTTTCTATTCGGGTACTCGTGCTTGGAGGCTGTGGTTGAGGGATAATTGTCGCAACATGATCTGCTTGCGGCGCACGACCAGAAGGTTGCGTCGAAATAGATTTTGTAGAGGTGACATCTTGACTCGCTGGGGCCGGAGACTGCTTGGGTGCAGGTGATGTGGCCGATGCTAAGAGTAGAACGGGGTCTGGATTCTTTAAGTCTTCATCCGGGGACAAGCGTCTCCTCTTGGGACTTCGAGGGTTCTCGTCGGGGTTTGAATCGTGGGAGAGAGCCGATGGCATATTCGACATTTGGGCTGAATAAGTCAGTTCGACGTTACGGTTTGGATGGCATGATTGGTGTGACTCACCTTGTGGAGGATCGGCATCGCTCTCACCAGCGCCACCAGCACGTAGTGGATTTGACGAAGTGGCCGACATTGTCGCCGTTGATGAACTTTGGCTAGGAAGATGGAATTTATGAGCGTCCAGAAAAATCAAAGTCACGTGAAAGTCGGCCACGGTGAAACGTGGGGATCTTGGAGACAAAGCGGCGAGACCACGTGCCTAAAGCTGGTGGCCTGTGACTTTCTCAGGTCTTGCTAATGCGATCTGATACGTGGTCTGTTGGTCTCAGACTCTTTCCGCTCCTCTCGCTACCTATAGCATCCGTGCCTCCGCGGATTGTATCATTCTACCCAGATTCACTGTCGGCCTTACATCGCTAGCAAGAATACATTTCCTGATAACACATCATTAGTAGGTATGTACATACTTATCGTAGTGGCACTGTGCAAGCACGGAGTGGGGCAGCCTCGGCTCTTTCCGTTAGACCATCATGACCTCAGAGGTGACTTACACTGGATGGTCGACCTCATTCATCCACAACAATAGGTATAGATCATGATCGCTATACTGTAAGCTCATAGCTTTCAAAAATTTGGTTCTCTGTATACTCCTCAACGACTTGTCATGTGAGGGCGAAGTGGTATGGGCACAGGGTCAACCGTAATACATTATTCTACACTCAACCCCGGCACAAGCGGGGCACACCTCCAACCGCAAGTCTCCGGATACAACTCATCCTCAATTGGTCCCCAGCCTCCTCGATTTTCACCATGGATGTACCAAGGCGCCAAAGTGATGCAATTATCTGGAAAAAAGGCCTAATTGTTCTTGGACGTGCGGAAGACTATTGAGCCAGCTCCCAACGCTGAGTAGCATTTGGTGGCTGAAGTATTATTGCCTTGAACCAGTATCACTTTCTGATGTCACGACATTTCTGTAATCAACTCTGCCGTGTCAAGCTCGTCTCATAGTTCAGCGGTCTTCGTGTGTGAAACCTGGAACGTTACTCGGGTCGGTATTGCCGATCAATCGATAATTATGTGTGAACTTCTCCCGCTCGGTGATATAGAGTAACGGGACCTTGCATCGTTGTCTTCGGGGCTAGCGCCAACAACGGGACAACGATGTAATAATGGTCCAAGAGGAACTGCAAGCTAAAATGCTCGTCGCTACTTGTTGGACTGGCGTCGATTAGGAAGCTATGTGACTCTGCAAAACCAATAAGACGCTGCATCGAGATATGACGGCACATCAAGAAAGCAGCCCACCATATCGAAGCTGCAAGGCTTATTGATAGCTCTAGTGGGTCCACCTGTCACGTTTGACCAATAAGAAGACACGATATGCAATTCACCCCACCTAGCCTGACTTCATGCATGCCTGTTATCGAAGCTCCTCTTCCACTTATCCCTCCTTGAACCGCCTTTTACATGCTCATGATCATGGGACATCCATCTCAATGTGGTAAGCCTGATGCTCGGCTTTGCAATGAATTGAGAGAGCTTGCATGAGCTTGCTGAGCTCGTGCCTAAGAACTCATGCTATTCTTCCAGACTCATAATGTTCGCTTCATCCCCGCCTCTTCTCTATTTTCACGTTTCTTGTCTTCCTCTGCATGCAGGAAGATTGGTAAGGACAAGTTTGAGCTCCGAGTCTTCTCAACCGGTCTTTTGTATCATTGAAATGGACAGAATGCTTCCAGTACGTGCTCTGACCGCATTTGCCCTTGCCTTCACGTCCCTGGTCACCGCCCAGTCCGGCCTCAAGCATGAAGTCCTCGGCACGTTTATCTATACGACGTATGGCGACCGAACACCTTTTGTGCTCGACTCCGCGGCTACATTAACACCACTCGGCGCCCAACAATTGTATGAGGCTGGAAGCAAGATCCGTGACCGCTACGTTACCCCGATAGAAGGCGACGGTGTCAAGACCACCATCCGCGGCATTTCACCGTTTCAACTCCAATACGAGCAGTTGACTGTCTTGTCTGACAACGAGCAATATATCACTGGTTCGGCGCAAGCGTTCTTACAGGGCTTGTATCCACCTCTCCAGACTTTCTCCAACTATACGTACATCCAAGGTCAAAGTACCATCGAAAATGGTACCAACTTGGTAGCGCCACTTAACGGCTATCAATATCCGACCATTTTGACGGTCACGAGTAACGATCTCAATTCGATCTACCTAGACGGTAGCAACAATTGCCCAGCGTATAGGTCGTCTACCAATGATTACTATCGCTCTACTACCTTTAAAGCTCTTCGCAATCAGACCCAGTCCTTTTACCAGAGCCTGCAGGAAGACTTCCTCAGAGGCGTATTTTCTAGTTCTGTCGGGTATCTGGACGCTTACTACATCTATGACTACCTGCGGTATGAGAGCATTCACAACACAACAGTTGCGCGTCTGCTGCAGCCAGACGATCTTGTAACGGCAAAGGTGCTTGCAGCTGATTGGATGTACGCCTTGAATGGTGACATTACTGTATCTGGAACCAGTGAAGGCGATCATATCCGCGCCATTGCTGGAAGGACATTGGCCACTCGCATCCTGCAGTCCTTGTACACCACGATCAATACCCAAGGAAATTCAGCCAAGATGACTCTGCTGTTTGGCAGCTTTGAACCAATGATCGCATTTGCCTCCCTGGCAGGACTCTCTTCGCCCCAAAATGCTGCTTTCTACAATATCCCGAACCGGGTTCGAGCTTCATTTTCGAATTGTACTCGATGCAAGCTCAGAACGACACGACCTACCCTGACAGTGACGAGATATTTGTTAGATTCTTCTATCAGAACGGCACAGGCTCCGACTCGGAGCTCGTCGAGTATCCGCTGTTCGGCATGAGTCCAAGTCAGACATTAATTCCAATGGCAGATTTCGTCACTGGCATGCAGAGATTCATGATGCTCAATGTGGAGCAATGGTGTACGACTTGCAACTCGTACTCTGTCTTCTGCCCTGCCTTTGTCGACCGAAACGGAAATCTAGACCCAACCACAACGACGCCAGCTTCGAGCAGCAGCGGCAGACTCTCGCCCGCCGTCGCCGGTGTCATTGGAGCTGTGGTCACGCTTGTGATTGCAGGATTGATCTTTGGTGCTTTGGCATTCTTTGCAGGATTCAGGCTTCGACGAGTACAGAATAATCGTAGATCGGATCTTGGGGGTTTCAAGGGCTCAGAGAGACTGGCGAGTGACCAAGATTTGACTGTCCCCAAAGGTGGAGCGGGAGCAACTGTGATATCAAGCCCTGATCCGGCTCAGATACGCGGTCATGAGCGTGTGGGGAGCTGGGAGTTACGTGAGCAAGCAAAGGCCGAAGAGGCTCAAGGCAGGATCATCAGCCCAGGCATGACACAACCAAGGCGTCCGAGCTATGAAGAGGATGATATGCCTATAAATCCCTTCACTTCTCCCGTCGATCCTCGGAGCCACGTCTGACGACTTATGACTTGGAATTGAATTTGGAGTTTTGGGCGACTGGCGCACAATATACGATGGTTGCTAGTGGCATTCTGCAGGAGAAGTTGATCGGGTTGTTTTTTCAGCTGCCGATACCCACAGACAGTGAAGTGAATGATAATTGACGATAGGACAATAGAAGACCGCCTTGAAAAACAACCACGCTACAGAGATCTTTCTCGCGATTCTGCCTGTCCCTTCTCGACAGGATATTCACCTCCCGTCACCACCCAACCGCCCCGAACCACTTCATTCCTCCCTGCCCTCCCTTCTGTGTTCTTCTCCACTGTCGTCTTCCACTGTCTTGTTTTCGCACTGTCCGAGCGCACTTTCCAAGTTCGATTTGTTTTCAACCATCGCTCCTGCAGAATCTTCGCATCTCTTGTTGACGCCTTCCTCTCTAGGAAATCATCGAAAGGTACCTGTCGTTGCTCTTGCCCAATTTGATGTCATTGCGTTGTCAAGTCTTTCCCACTCTTCGCACATCTTTGCCTCATCCCGACCACTGAATCTCAAGACCTGCCCCTCCTCCTCCATCGCAGGCATCGTGCAAAGCTCGCATCTTTGCCTCTCGTCCACGGCCTTGAGCTCTTTTTTGGTTCTTTCTTTGGCTACAAGTCTCCGTCCTCAATTAATCTCGCATCTCAAACTCACCATCAATATGACTAATGAAAACAGAGATAGTTCATCTCGAAAAAAGCGCAGATACAGTGTGACACGACTTCTTGAGCTCGCTCCTAGAGCCGTCACTGCAACTTTTGATCTGTCAAAATTCACATATGACGCTGCCAGAGGTACGCCGATCTTCTCCAAGACGATAGAGTAATACTGACCTGGGGAAGCCGGCGTCGTCCCCCCATTAGGCTCCTGCGTCATGTCTGGACGTCGAGCCATGAGTGACCAACCTCGCAACTGGTCCCAGCAATCCAGCAGCTCTCCAGAAGAATGCGTCGCTTACCCGGGAAATCTCGTAACAATGCCTAGAAGACAGCCATACAACGCACCTTCCGATGACCTTGCTCAGAAGAAACAAGGCTTCGTCAAATTTCTTCAAAAGCACTCCTCGCCCACGCATCAGCGTGTCACTACTGGTGGCCGCATTGTCCCCATGGAGCAGCCGCACCGTCCCCCCATCTTCTCCTTGCCTCCAGGCGATACCAGCCCAATCTCTTTCACGGAAAGCAAGACAAATGATGGTGTATCTATGTTTGGTCGAAGGGGCTTGGAAGAACAAGGTCCAACCGAATCACAAGCCAATCCTACAACACAAAGTCATGTTCCACCCACACATGTCGAGTCCCTCGACAAGATCGGCCTCGGACTTGGCGCTGGACTTGATCTTCGATTCTTGCCACCACCAGAGTCTCTGTCCACAACGACTGTCTCTTCTCAACCGGAAAGCTATGCCCTGCTGCCACATCATTCCATCTATCCGTTGCCTTCATTTGATCCATATGGATTGCCCAGTCCGCCACTGTATCCAGCCAGCGCAGTTTCGTTCACTCCGGCTATTGGAGGATTCGGCGGACCTTTTAACCTTCCAGGCTATTCTGGTCCACCTGTGCCCTATGGAGAGATGTATAGCCTCACTGGCTCACAGCAGATAGCCGATAACCAGCTCTACTGCCAGAATATGCTGATGAATGTCATGACCCGTTTTGACGACCTTGACAAGCAGCTCAAGTCACTTGATCGTCACCGTGCGATGTCCGGACCAGACCCTGCTATTACGGAACAGCGCATGATGGTCGCTCAGCAACGAGCAGAGGCAAAGCTAGCCGTCAGTTATTGGCAGCAGACTGTTGCTAAGACGCTTGTGGTTTCTTCAGGAAGTTCTGCTATACCCCAGACCAGAGGTTTAAACGTGCAAGCACCGACCTATGTCCCTCTTGCATCCCCTGCCACTTCTGTCATGCCATTGTCGGCTTCGACCAGCAATGGCTCAAAGTCCGAAAGCCTTCAGAGTGCGGTCACGGTCCACAAAGCGGCACCCAAGCGCATTCCGATCGTGCCTCCTCCTGATTCGTCCCGAAGCCATGAAAAGGTTAACCAAGGGATCCAAGTCAACATCCAAAACGAAGAGGACCAGCAGCCTCAAGTTGATGAATGGGGTGCTCGTATTGGTCGTCCACCGCCACACATTGAGCGTGAACAAAGCGAAATATTGGAGGCCATGATCCGCGAGGCCAAAAAGTCTCCAGAAGAGCGATACCAGCCTCAAGGCTCTATTGTCAGCCAGAACCATTCAACTACCTCGAGCTTTGGCCGCAAGTCAATTGAAGATTTCCCTCCACTCATCAGTGAGGATGATACAGATAGAGCTGAATCGCTACCATCAAATCCAGGCCGTGCTCCTGCGACTGTTGAAGCATATTACGAGACACAGCTCGATGCTATGCGACTTCCACAAGGCATTATTGCTGATGTCAAACTTCCAGACGGTACTTTGACAGAAGTCCCAGGTCGAGGCTTACAACGTCCACCATCTTTTGAGATGGACGAGTTTGAGCACCGCTACTGGACGTCTCGGCCAGTTTTGACACCAGAAATGATGGGTAAATTCGTCAATATTCGTCGGACGACCGACACACAGGTCTCAGACTTGACATCCAGTGCGGTCGCTCTTAATGACCTAAGTTTTGACAGGCAAGTATTATACTAGCTCGTTCCGTGCGTCAACGCTAATGTGGGAACGGCCTTTTAGTACCAGACAGATCAAAGAGAACATGACGGGTAATATTTCACCGCATAGTTCACATTCTTCTCGCCGGCATGAAGGTGGCTTTATACAGAGACAGAAACGAGATTTGAGGTTGGTCAAGATCTATGTTTCAAAAGCACAGATGTCTGACTGAAATTAGTCGCGAAAACTCGAGTTGCGATGTCTACAAGCCTTCGACCACGTCTCCTCTCATCTCGGATTCAGGGTCTTTGGCACGAAAGCAAATAAGGTCGCCCAACTCTCAGAAATGGATGTCAGAACAGGCGGGTGGCACATGGCGGCCGGATAACCAATTACAGCAAGGACAAGAGCCAGGTTTTGATTCACAACACGTGAACAAAGGATATTCGTCAGTGGCGATTCAAAATGTACATGCTTTGGGTAGACTGCCTCACATGCTAGATGGTACAACGGATGGGCAACAACGGTCTGCTAAGACGCTTCTTGCAGCAGCGACCAAGGTTCGAAGTCCAATGCTGGTTCATCGACCAAGTCCAACTAGTGGTGCATGGTATGGGCCTCATTCACGGGAGGTTCACAGCAACAGCAGCGGCATCGGTAACGTGGTGAATGGTGATAATCGGTCCCGTACTGGGATGCACAAGAGTCAGTCATAGAGGAAATCCGCACATGGGTCGGTAAGTATTGCTGGTATTGGAAGGGCAAAGCAGCATGTTCACAAGCGGACATGTCTTTCACGAATGTATGATACCCAAGGCATGAATTGGTTGGGTCAACTTGGAGACATGATTGGCACTATTGGCATGGTTGGCATGGTTGGCTGTACGGACAGTTCAGAATATTGCAAGACAACAAGAATGTTGTGAGGAGAAGCAACAAGATCAAGAATACGCCCTTGGTTTGTGTCGAAAGGACTGTGGTGGGTGTTGCAGTACTCGGTACAGAGGTATGAAGAGGCATTTACGATGTATGCAGTTGAACAACGTGCAGAGTTCCAATTCCCAGGCGAGAATAGTGTATTCGAATACAGAAGTAGTGACAAATCGACATGCCTAAGAGACCAAGACTCAAGAAACAACTTGAGCTACTGGCTCAAATTTGATAGATGCCACAGTTGGTGCCATGGCCACGATGGCTCATAAGTGAAGGATGACAGTTGAATGAAGGTTGGCATAAGAGTGGGGGCAGACGTGGCAGACGTGGCACGCGTGGGCAATAATACGCCGACCATTAGGAATATGAGGGGCAATTGGCCGTTGTCCGGAGGGGAGTCCATATGTACTCCGTACATGCTGAGAAATCAACCGGGAGTACCAGGCACGCACCACGTCGAGGCACTGCAAGGGACATTGAGATTCGTTGTTTGTGATCAGCCTCTGACGTGATGAGCCGGGGGAGATCATTAGACTTGATTTGGGCTTTAGGAACGGGTAATGGTTTGGATTTGCTTTTGCAACCTGGAACTCTGGTTCTGGCGTCGTCGATATGAGTTGTGTCCAACTGACTACTCCGTAGCCACAATGTACTCCGCACATACCTAATAGTTGCAGTAACTACCTAGGTAAAGCAGGCCTCGGGTACAGTAGACAGAAGATCCTTTGGCGGGGCAAAAAAGGACTTGGGGGAGAGATCAGTCATGGCATAAATGGAAGAAGAAGAACACCACCACCTTGGTTAGGCCTAATGATGTACGCTTCTCCTAGACCATTAGGCGGTCTTTGGAGCCGGAGAGCCTAAGCAACAGGGGATGTTTTCGCCCCAATGCTTGCGCCCAGTATTTATTAGAAAGCAACATTGAGATTTGCCATGGAAGAGGTACAGGGACTGGGTGGCCAAGGTACTGATATTCAAATACCTGCCAGGTGGTCGGTGGTCGGGAGTTGCCTCTTCTCCCTAACTACCTAGTACCTAACTACAGGTACCTAACTAACAAGCCCAATCTACCTCTTAAGGCCCGGGGTGCAGAGGCAGGCCAAGGGGCCACGGACTTGACCGAGTTGAGTGAAGAGTTGCGAGCCAGTTAAAGTGTGCGGGCAAAGACAGTCTGCTCCGGGGGCTATGGTCAATGGCTAAGGGCAAGAGTGTCTACTCCTTACGCAGTTAACCAACTTAGTTAAATAACCAACTAGTTAGTGCTACCTAGGTGTTATTAGGTAGGGAGCACCTAGAGCAATTACTAGGTAGTGTTACTCCGTAGTAACTGTTAGTAAACTCACAGGCCACGGGAATTGAAAGCGCTCACCTCGCCCTCGCAATATACGGAACAACTACTACCTCCCTGGTCAGTTGGTTAACTAACTAGTTAGTACTCCGTACTCTGCAATTGAGCCCTCCGTCCGCACCGCACCGCACCTTCTTGTCAAAACCAGATTGCGGCACCTCTCTTTCTTCCACATCGCAACATTGTCCAACACCATCTTTTGCATATCTACCATATCCAACAAATCTTTCCATCGACCTCTTCTGCCCTTCTTTTCCTCTGGCAGGAAAACCCTCTTTTGCTTTGAAATCCATCTTGATATGGCGCTCCACCGATAGCCGTGTCCCCAATCCAACGACTACCCTTCCCTTCTCCGATCCCATCCCATACCTACGCCATCCCTTCCTCAGCGGCCTTGTCTCCAGACAGGTGGCTTATGCTTCTGCTCCGTCACCGAGAGACAAACAGAGCAAACCCAGTACCATCTTCTTGTTCGATCCTGCGGACCCATTAGCTTGGCTTCCACAGCATCATGGCTACCGAGAAACGTAACTTTACAAGCCTCTCCTTCTCTTCAAAGAAGAATACAAACGGGGACCCGGGTTCAGGCACTCATACCCCTACTTCTACCAAACTCAAGAACTTCTTCCGAATCAACAGCGGCGGCAGTCAAACCTCGATAGGCTCTGACGGACTTCCTACCCCCAAGACCGAATCGAAGCCTCTTAAACAGTCAAGATTTCTTCCCGGCCTGAATAGAAACAGATCCACCACCATCGCCAGCGACGGACATCACCTAGATGATAGTATCGTTTCTCCCACCGCCCAAGCAAACCCCTATTTCGCCCATCAAGGTCCACCGGCTTTGAGGCATCATAACGAAGGCAGTGTCCCGCCTTCACCTCCAGACACGCCCAAGGTCCAAATCAACGGAAATACACCGGATGAAAAGGTGGTGACCGCGGGCAAAGAAGAGCTGGCCCGGAAGTTGAGGCGCGTCGCTTCGGCTCCCAATGCGCAGGGACTTTTTAGTAGCAGCAAGTCCAATGGCGACCGGCCCCAAACTGCGGAATTGGGCAAAGAGCCTGTCGCGGTCGAGTCTGGAACTACACCCAAGTTGAGTATGATGGCTCAGGAGGATGTCTCGGCGCTCGATCTTCCAAAAATAGGAGCCAAACCACCCCTTCCAGGGCAGATCCGTCAATCCATCGCCTTCCGAAGAACCTATAGTTCCAACTCTATCAAAGTGCGAAATGTCGAGGTAGGTCCAAGCAGTTTTGACAAGATCAAGTTGATTGGCAAGGGGGATGTCGGAAAGGTTTATCTGGTGCGGGAAAAGAAGTCCAACCGTCTGTACGCCATGAAAGGTTGGTCACCCATATCGGAGCCGGTGGACTCGTGCTAACACTGTCTAGTATTGAGCAAGAAGGAGATGATCAAACGAAACAAGATCAAGCGAGCTCTGGCTGAGCAAGAAATCCTGGCTACTAGCAATCACCCTTTCATCGTCACCTTATATCACTCTTTCCAGTCGGAAGAACACCTGTACCTGTGCATGGAGTACTGCAGTGGCGGAGAGTTCTTCCGCGCTCTACAGACCCGGCCAAATAAATGTGTCGGCGAAGAGGACGCCAGATTCTATGCCGCAGAAGTGACTGCAGCCTTGGAATACCTCCACCTGATGGGGTTCATCTACAGGGATCTAAAACCTGAGAGTTAGTTGGTACTGTGTCCCTTGGGGTTCCTTGCTGACCACTGTAGACATTCTATTGCATCAGTCCGGTCATATCATGTTGTCAGATTTCGATCTCTCAAAGCAGTCTGATTCGGGAGGTTTGCCCACGATGATATTAGGCACTCGAAATGCGTCAAATCCAACCGGTTACCCTCTCGTGGACACCAAGTCCTGCATCGCTGACTTCCGTACCAATTCTTTCGTCGGGACGGAAGAATATATTGCGCCCGAGGTGATCAAAGGCAATGGTCACACGAGCGCAGTCGACTGGTGGACACTCGGTATTTTGATCTACGAAATGTTGTTTGGAACGACTCCTTTCAAAGGCAAGAATCGCAATGCCACTTTTGCCAATATTCTTCGGGATGAAGTACCGTTCCCCGATCACTCCCACCCGACACAAATCAGCAAGTACGTACATGTGGCCCATGGCTTGAATGATAATTGAACTGACATGATCCTAGTTTATGCAAATCCGTAATTCGAAAACTATTGATCAAAGACGAAGCTAAGAGGCTGGGATCTCGAGCAGGGGCATCGGATGTGAAGAACCATCCCTTTTTCCGGCCCATGACTTGGGCCTTACTCCGGCATATGAAGCCTCCCATGATTCCACATCAAGGCCGAGCAATCGACACGTTGAATTTCAGGACGGTTAAGGACTCGGGCAGCGTCGACATTGGAGGCTCACCCACACGACTCAAGGGCGTTCCATTGGACTCTGGGATGGCTACCCCTGGAGGCGAGATTGCAGACCCGTTCCTCGAGTTCAACAGTGTTACGTTGCATCACGACGATGATGATATGATTATGATGCAGGATGCCGGACAAAGCAGCAATGGCCGTTGAACCGAGTCACAAGCCGGCGATAGACAAGCGGAAGGGATCTATGTTGATAGGCAATGTGCCTAGCTCGTGAATCTGGGACGGTGGCGTTCCGGATCGGCATTTTCGATTTGGAGTTTTGAGGATACTGGCAAGAAAAGGAGAGGCATCTCACGACAGCTTGGCGAGTACCATGGAGGACAGAAACATATTTGTCCTCTCCCATCAATCGACACACGTTACTCCGCTGCTTTGGCAGAGTGAGAGCTATGAGCATGCTTTGGGCGTTCAGGTGGGCAAAAGAAACACCTCCCTGTACAGAAATACAATGGAAGAAGATGCAACGGTTATTACGCTTTGTAGATCCATATCAAAGTTACCAAGTTAGTTCAGCCGCGGTCCTATATACGTACCAATGATGATAAATGATGATGCATTTGAAAAGTCGGATAAGTGACTGGTGGTGCTTGTGCCTGGCACCAAACGGGACAAGACTCTATACTCCGTGGATCTGCACATGCAATGCCCCGGGTTTCCACAGCGCGGCGGATATCCACCTCACACAAGCAATGTTGGAGTCGCATTGGGGCTTGGCAATCTGACAACCGACTTTTCAGGTCCATCGTTGAAACTTCATAATGAAGCCATCAAAGGGGCAAATTGCTTATTATTCGTAAAGTACAAATTTGAGAAGCGGTGTGACCATAGTACTGGAGAATTTGAGACGAGCACGAGGACTAAGCAAAGGGTATGTATTGCTGATTGAAGCATCGGGGCCGCGCAAACAAGTCAGGTGAACCAGCGCCGACCAATCACGGCGAGCCTAGGATCAATATCTTCAAAGGCCAATGACAACAGTCTTTCTTTCCACGCTCATTGCAATTGCTTCGCTTTTTTGACAAACTCCCCCTTCTGGTTCCTGATTCATCTTTGTTCTCCCTTCCGCAATCGAGGCGGCTTATGACCTCTCCGTCGCCCCTCGGCTCCTTCTGAACCCCCAGGTCTCAGCTTGTTCCGTCGTCGATCTTCGCCGGGCCCGACTAGAATGGCCAGCGAGTCACACTTTCTTCCATTCATTCGTGTTCTTCGAGTTCGCTTAAGAGGCCTATCCTACCTTTGAGCCTTTCTATTTGACCCTTGCCCTCCTTTCTGTCTGGTTTGCCCTGGTCCGGAATCTTTCTTCTGGTCATTGCAACCATCATGAAGTTTGGACGCAATCTCCCTCGCAACCAAGTGCCCGAGTGGGCAGCCGCCTACATCAACTACAAAGCCCTCAAGAAATTGATAAAGGCAGCCGCCGAGACCCAGAAGCAGGATGGAAGTCTTGATCTGGCTGGTACGATCGGCTGACTGTGTGGAACCCCTGGCCAAGCTCATTGTGAATAGGATTCTTCCACACCCTTGACCGCAATCTAGAGGATGTCGACCATTTCTACAACAAGAAGTATCAAGATTTCTCCAGACGCCTTAAACTCCTCGAAGACCGATATCCCACCTCCCCACAAGCCGCCGCACTCATTGAACAAGACGAACGTGAGGATCTCCTCGCTGCTTTGCTCGAACTGCGGGGCCAACTCCGCAAACTGCAGTGGTACGGTGAGGTCAATCGGAGGGGATTCATCAAGATCACAAAGAAACTAGACAAGAGAATTCCAGAGGCCAATGCACAAAAGAGGTATTTGCAACTCAAAGTTGATCCATCTGCCTTCGCAACAAACGCTCTACTTTCCGAAGCCTTGAACAAAATCAACGATTGGATTTCTGTGCTGGGAGAGGCGGCTTCGACCATTACTAGTGAAGATCGAGCTTCGATTTCTTCGGCTTCATTAAAGCGTACTACTTCACGGCCATCCTTAAACATATCCCCCGAGCAATTCGCCACGATCGAGGCTACCATTCGACAAGACGATGCTGAAAGCCTGGAACAACTCATCGGCTCAATCAAACCAAATCAAGAATCTGAAATTCCCGAACATGCAGTCCAACAGTTTCTCAAAACTCTTCTTCAGCGTGCCGTTTCTGCTCGAAGCCGTAACTGCACCGCGGTGCTGCTTGGCAAAATTGTTTTTCTGGATGACCAAGATGACATCAATCGCCGGAATGTCATACATCGACTAATTGTTTCCATTGGCAGGAAGCAATCTGAGAACGACAAAGAACAAAATGCAAATTCGCTTCCAGATGCTGATTCTGAGCTCTCGAACTATATCACCCCTGCTACCCCTTCTGCCGTACCATTTAAGCGGTTGGTGCCACAAGAGAGTCAACGCAGGAAGATACTGACCAGAGACGATCCATCTATTTCGTTCCTTGCATTTCTCCTAGATCATCTGCAACCGTCCCAATACTCCGCTCTGACAGCGAGGGATAGTACTGGTCGTACACCTTTGCATTTTGCTGCCGAGTATGGAGTCCGGGTCATGGTCGAAGTTATCATTGAACATTTGACGGCCTGGAAGTTGTTCAACGTCAATGATGGCATTGATGGACCTTTCTGGCAGGACAACGAAGGCTGGGCGCCGTTACATTTGAGCGTCATTGGGGGTCATCCGCTCACTACTCAGGCTTTACTTGATGCTGAGCAGGCAGCTGTTCCAGGATTTTCGAAGTCCGTCGTTCGCCGAAACGCTCACAAGTCTTCTGCCGTCTTGGCACTTGCTACGAAAGCCAACTTTGTTGACATCGTGAGGTTGCTGGTGCAAGCCGGAGTAGACATCAATTACCAAGATGAGCAAGGTGATACCGCCCTCCATGTTGGGGCAAGGTTTGGACATCTGGACTGCGTCAAGCTACTTCTAGCCGGTTCCGACATTCAGAAGATCAACACCGAGCTTGGTGAAAAAACCTATGGTTGGACACCACTGTTCATTGCCTGTGTTGATGGACATCTGCAGGTTGTCGAAGCGTTAATCGAAGCTGGTGCTGATCTCGACAGACTTGATTCTTCCGGCTGGACCGCCAAGGAGCATGCAGCACTCCGTGGCCATGTAGATATCGCAAAACTGCTTTCAGACATTCTTCATGATACGGATTCTGACGGTGCGGCATCTGACTCGATAGTATCCACCTCCCCTCCAGTCTCCTCCAGCCTTTCAGAAAGAAAATCTAATGCAATTGGTGGCACGAGCGGCTCGGTCAAAATGAGTGAGCCTGTGAAAGCATTCGGACATCGATATCTGACCGACAAGAGTATGATTTTGGTCAGTCTAGGCTCTATGGACACCCGGAAAGCCATTAAACCTGTCAACCTGGATCGCATCCCTCTGACGAATGCTCATTCCACGCAGCTTGATACTGCACTTTCAATTGTCGTCTCTGCCAAGTCGGCTGATGGTGAAGCCGAGGTGATCGATCTCCCTGTCCACGATAATATCTCGACAGAGCCGATCGTGTTTCATTCAAGCGACCCAAGGAATGTAAAAATACTTTTTGACCTTGTTCCCACCTATGCCGGGTCGAAAGAGCGTATCGTTGGTCGGGGTGTTGCACTTTTGTCTAGCATCAAGTCAAACATTGGATCTAGACGAATGCCCCTACAAGGCGACGTCACAGTACCGATCATATCTGCGACAGACCTCGAGGTCATCGGGTCTGTCACCTTCAACTTTTTGGTCATTACTCCGTTTCACCATCCCAAGATGTCTATCACAGAAAATCAGACCTATTGGAAAAGTATGTCTTCCACCATGGTCATCGGACATAGAGGATTAGGCAAAAATTTGGCCGCTGGCCGCCGTTCTTTGCAACTCGGTGAAAATACCATTCAATCGTTCATCGCAGCTGCTAACCTGGGCGCATCCTACGTTGAATTTGACGTGCAGCTGACAAAAGACCATGTTCCTGTCATCTATCATGACTTCCTGGTTAGTGAGACAGGTATCGACGCTCCTGTGCATACCTTGACTCTTGAGCAATTCTTGCACGTAAACGAATTGAGAACCCCGCGGCAATCGAGACCAGCATCGCCAATTCCTTTCGAAAAGACAAGGGTCAGCAACTTGAAAACCGGCGAACCTCGAGTTGGCCGTCTTCGATCGATGTCTGTTGGTGGTGGTGATAGCGACGTAGTCGACATGGAAGAACGCATGAAACACACGCGAGATTTCAAGAAGAAAGGATTCAAAGGCAACAGTCGGGGAAACCACATTCAAGCACCTTTCGCAACATTGGAGGAGATGTTCAAAAAGTTACCTCAGAATGTGGGCTTCAACATTGAGATGAAGTATCCCATGCTCTCTGAAAGTGAAGAGGAAGAAATGGACACGTACGCTGTCGAACTCAATTCTTTTGTCGACACCGTCTTGACCAAGGTCTATGACTTGGGCGAATCCAGGAATATCATCTTTTCTTCATTCAACCCAGACATCTGCTTGTTGCTGTCATTCAAGCAGCCTAGTATACCTGTCTTGTTCCTGACGGACGCAGGTATTGCCCCGGTTGGAGATATACGAGCAACTAGTCTACAAGAGGCAATTCGATTCGCTAGTCGTTGGAATCTGCTCGGTGTTGTCAGTGCAGCAGAGCCGCTCGTGTATGCCCCTAGACTGGTGAGGGTGGTCAAAGAATCAGGCTTGGTTTGCGTCAGTTACGGCACACTAAACAATGATTCATCCAAAGTCAAGTTACAGGTGAAGCAAGGCATTGATGCAGTCATCGTCGACTCTGTTCTCGCCATACGCAGAGGTTTGACAGGTGAGGACAAATTCATCAGTGGTGGTAAATCATCCACAGGCCTATCAGTGCCCAATTCTCTTGCAGCTGCGGCAGCTAACGGAAGTCTCGCACGAAAGCTGACCGGCAGTACCGAAAGTCTTGATATCCCCACCATGACAAAAACCCTAGAACCCGAAGAAGTGAGCGGTTCCGTGGGTAGTAACCTCTCAGAAAGCGGTAGTATCATTTCTGGCGACAGCATCGAAACTGGTTCTGAAGTGAAGGTGGACGCAGAAACGCCAGACAGTGTTCAACTGTCAGATGCGGCCAAACAAGCCAAGGTTGAGATCAAAACAGCGCCTCCCTTTCAGGTGACCCGTTCTCAATGAAACATTCATTGATTTCAGAACCTAGGGAATCATATTTACTCATGCGAGCAAAATATACTGTTCAGTCAGTTAGTCACTTGGAGTTTTTCGAAGATCGGCAATAGAATCGATGAAGTTGGCGAAAAGGAGCAATTTGAAATTACAGCAACGGTCACATAGTTCCAGAGCTAGTGCAGCTTCGACGGATCTATCTTATGAGTTACAACAACAATCTAACAGCATGCTCTGCTTCTTAAGATAGAATCGTAGAGACTAGACATGAGGTATTGGGAAGCTGAAGAAGGAGAGTGGCGAAGCCATGGTGTTCTTGGAGTTGACCCGCGCAAACGGAAGTGAATAGACAGGGAAGCAAGACATTTAGGAAACTGACCATCAGCTGATGATATTGTTGTTGAGAGATATCACGGCACATCTCTTAGGACAGGACGGACAGGACTTTCTTTTGCATCTCCACTCATTTGTGCTGGCTTGGTAAGTCTTTTTGGTCTGGAACTTGGATTGGCAAAGGGAAGTGGGAAAATGGCTCAGGGAAAACTAAGCACGTAGCTTTTCAAATAGCTCATTAGGCTTTTGACCAAACCCTCGCAAAGCAACGGCAGTGCACTCGGTGCTCTTACACTTACCATCTTATGTGATCCAAGTAAGTTCATAGTCGATCCTAACCCTCACAGCCACCCGCCCACGGATCCCTCTGAACGCTTCCACCGACTTCTCCGTCCTGCACACCAGGCCGTGGAAAACACAATGCCATGTCAAAACTTCCATCCCTGCCTCATCACAGTCCATATTCCATATTCCATATTCAACATCCTGGATTCTCTGACGCTCTGGTAGTCTTTTCAACCGAAACCTCCTTCGATCTGCTCGATGGACGGAGTAGTCGATGATGCTCCGACTGAGTTCGAGACGGGGTGGTCCATTCAATTTTCCCTTTTTTCCAGGCCCCTCCTCCCCCATCACTCCCCTCTTACTGCGTGCATTAACGGGTCCCTCTGATCAACCGAGGGGATAACATCGTCAGCCAGATCAATATGAATACCTCTTGTTATAACACAGAACTTTTTATTGTCTTCTCTTTTCCCGGTCTCACATCAAACAGGCGTCCTTCTCGCTGGAATGGATCTCCGTCCCGCCGACGCGGACTTTTCTCCTCATACTCACATTGCCTGCCGGTGACGAGGTCGATGTCGATGTCGATGTCCCCAGACCGGGTACGGCTACGGGTCCGGGTGAGGGTAGATACAGATAGACGTCGACCAGCCACTCGTACCAGACGCGTCGGTCGTCCGTGCGCCGCCACATGGTTACGGCGAGTTCGGCATTATCGGGCACAGAGAGCGGTGTCTGTTCAACAACCCCAATCAATGAGGTCGAAATGGTTAGCTTGGCATATTTGGTTTTTTTTGGACAAAAAATCACACGAGGGAGATAAAGCCGTGTGTGTCTGTGGCTCGGGGTTTGAATGGAGTAGGTGGATGGGGAGAAACATTGAGAGATGAATGTCCTTCTTGCTTACCTTTAGCGGGAAATATATTGGGAACCAACTGATCATGCCCTCGCTCTTGGCGTCCATGGTGTTCGGGTTCGTGGACAGCTCGACACCCTTGTATAGCACGGTTTCAAAGTATCCCGCTAGGCCGTGGCATGTGCCCCGGTTCGGGATGGGGAAGTGCAATGTGCTGGAGCGTGCGTTGTGGGCGTTTGTCGGCGAGGGTGTGATGTGGATTGTTGATTGTGAGCTTGACGCCAGGGATGGGATAGTGGATGATGATGATGAGCTAGGGGTGGGAAGCGCTGGGTTTGGGTGTTGGAAGGACCATGTTGTTCCTATGATGGGCGTCACTGTGGGTGAAGTCTTGGCCGGGGGTAGTGATATGGGTGGGCTCGAGGGGCCTGAGGGTGGGAAGTGGTGATTGTGCACTTGTGAGTAGAGTGGCGAGATGGGTGTAGTAGGGGACAGGGGCTGGGATGGTGGCGGCGAGGGATTCGTGTCGGGAGTCATGGTCGTAGTCGTGCTTAAGAAGTCGATTGCGTTCAGCATCACTACATATGGGATCTCGGCTGCGTGAGGCGTCGTGCTGGTCAGGCCGTGCGTGATGTCGCCGTGCAGTTTGGGTGCGCCAATAGGTGTAATATGCGCCGTGTACGAAGATGGAATGCTGATCCCGTGGACTGGGTTGAGCAGGTGTTGCACCCCGTCCAGACATTCGGGGCTGAGTTCGTTGTCGGCGAATGAGCCAAGAAGCTCTGAGATCAAAATGTCGATCTTGTACGGTATAGGCTGTGATACTTCTGCACTGGTTGCGATCAGATCGGATGGGTCGTGAGAGGCTAAAGGATGGGTTCTGGTGTCCTCGTCCGACTCATCTGGCGAGATGGCTTCGTCGGTGTTGTAGATGCGTTTTGGAGGTTCGCTGTTCGCGGATCGGGTCGGGCCTCGCCATGTTCGCATATCCGATTTGACCAGATTGACACGGTGGTTCCATGTTGTTTCGTTGTGTCTTTGTAGAAGGACAAACGCGTTAGGGTTCTTCTCCAGTGCCCACATGTCGATGTCAACCTCGACGTCCTCGCTAGCTTTCAATGCTCGAGTCACGAGCGGCCCACGTCCAGCGCCTACCACTGCCACCACGACTCTGCCGTCTGGGTTTGATGTCGGCTTGCCTTGTTCGATCCAGTCGTGTAGAGCTCGGGCAATTGCACGTTCGTACCAGGCGTATTTGATGGGGTCCTTCTCAAACACTTCATACGTTATGCTCTCAAGATTGACGGTCAACGGTTGAAGAGGCGCTTGTAGATAATCCTGGTATCCAGCACCAAAGCGGTCCAGGTCCGATAAGGGCGTCTGTTTTGTCTGGAGATTTCGCATGTATGAGAGGTGTGGCGTTGGATCCTTCAGACGAGGAGCTTCGGCAGCCTCTGCGAGCGATGGAAAGGCTGTTGAGGATGGTGGCATGCTATTTAAGATGGTTTCGGAAGTAGTAGGTACGGGTCCAACATTGCAAAGGAGGAACCACGGCACTGTGCGGAGACGACAGAATCGATTGATAAGTGCTTGATGGGAACGGGAGAGTACAGGATAGCCCTTTGCATTTTTGGTGAATATGCCACTATCAAGTGTCAGGAGTCGGACGGGTTCTGAATACCATCTTGATTGAATTGACACTGGCGGAATAAGTTTCGGCAACGTTAAGGCTTGGAAGAAGTTAGTGTCAGGCATCTCGTTACGAACGAGGTTTGAATGTGAAGAGTATTCGGATCGAGACTGGTTGCTGAGAATGACTTTATGATGCTTACCTACGCATAATCTGGATGGATATTTACATATCGATCTAATCATGTCCCATGCTTCCCAAGTCCCGAATAGATCAAGCTTCCTCTCCTGATTGGATTCTTCGAACTGGAATTGCTGACGAGCAAAAGGAGCCAAGTCTCCCATGGAATCGTATTGATCCTCCGAGTGATCAATCATTGGGAACCATATATACAGCTGCATGTACGGTGCATTTGCGAGAGCATCTGTAATGGCTCGAGCAAATCGAGCAATCCCGCTGTCCGAGGCCCCATGACCACGTAATCGAGGAGCTGTAATAACGGCATATGTAATGCCACAGAATGCCGCATAGGCGAGCTCAAGCTTTAGAATCTGCCGAGAAACATCGGCGATAATAGGATCTGGAGAACTGACATCTATCCAGACACTAGTAAGGCCGATGATTTGAGTGATGGACTCGTCTGGGGTTAGTGGAGTGTCTGCTGGAGTGAGTTCGGGGACAACGACGGGCGAGGCGTTCTTGGTTCTGGTGACATCCTCATCTGACGTGTTTGACTGTTGCGAGAGCGCTGTTGACAATATAGACAAGATTTTCGAGTGGAAATGTGGAGTCGTTATAGGACTCGTTAGCATATCATACTACAATGAATCAGTAACAGGTTCGGAGAAAATGACGGGAGGCTTCACATTTGCATCGTGGGCGTCCTGCACCATCTGTGGAGAGATTGGCAGAGGACGCTTCGGGTCATGATGACCAATTATGAATCGAGGGGTTGACTCCATTGAGACGGGGTATCTTTGTATTGCTCGAGGAGTTGAGATTGCGCTACCAAGACAGTTCAGCCTTGCAGAAATTCATTGTGTGAAAGAGGGGACTCTGTGAAAATATAGGTCACGAGTTGGTCATGGATGTCCAAAAATGTAAGATGAGCTTCCGAATCTATGCCTCATTCAATTTGAACACAATATCGATGCACAATATGGCTTGACAAACTCATGCTCGAGTTTTGACTTGTGAGGAATTTGAACCTCGACAAAGATATTGAGATGCCCAAAAGACGTTAGCGTCACTTCCAAGTGCCAAGATCGTACTATACTTTTTACGGAGCAAAGTAGTCTTCTGTAGCCAATCGGAGGAGCAAGACTACAATTCGCAGTTGTTGCTGTCGTTCAACTTGTCCCGTCGAGATCTCCAAGGAACTTTTTGCTTCAGTTCCGACCAGCTCGTCCAGCGAGTCACGCCATCAACTCCCTCCCTTCTCCTTCTCTTCGGTGTCTTAGAGGTCTTGTTGCAGACACAATGAGTGTCGCGCGGACCTCCGAGTGCCTATTATGCTCTTTTACTAGAAGTTCGAGAGTGGTTCGTCCAACTCAATCCTCCCGTCGCCAATTCAACTCTTCTTCAATTCAACAAAATCGAAAACCACGATTCCCCAGTGTCAAAGCTCCAGAATCAAAGACATCTCAACATCCTTTATCCTACCTCAACCAACGAGCTGAACAGTTCTTCTCCGAAGATGGCTCCCTACCACAAAACTACTCTCCTGAGCAACGCGCTGCCATCGAGGCTGCGAAGAAGTTCGACACGCTGAAACACTTGAAAACCTACCGTGGTGGCATGCGAACAGGGCCTTATAAATTGAATTACTTCGATGATCTGACAAAAATCGACCCAGTCATTGACAAGGCTGTCCGTCAACCTATGACCAACATCGATGATAACCAGAGGCTGAAAACAGAGGACGATTTCGCCGAAGATTTCATTGAGCAAGCTATGAAGGAATATCCTATGGAGACACATCGAGACGAAGACGGTAATGAATACCTCGATTCTGTCATTCCCGACAATGAATGGGAGAATTTCGATAGGAATATCCGCCTGACGAAAGGTCGAATTGAGGCCGAACTGCAAGCACCTTCAGCCCTTGCACCAGATCTTCCCATGTTGAACCCTCCCAAAAAGAAGCAAGCATCTGGCAAAGGCAGACGACGTGATGATGCCGAAGAAGAAGAGCAGCAACAGAACCGATCGCAAGAAACACTGTCGCCTGCTTTAATCACATTGATGCAGATGACAGGATATAGTAAGAAAGAAATCGCTCAAATTCGAGTCAAAGCTCTTGTTCGACATGGTGTCTCGAACCAAACTCGGCTTGGAAAGATTCATCGCTCATATGTACTCTCCGTGGCTGGTAATGGGAATGGTATGGTCGGTATCGGTGAAGGCAAATCTTCAGAAGCTTCAGACGCATTGATGCAAAGTCAATATCGTGCTATCAGAAGCATGCAGCCTATATTGCGCTATGAAGATCGCACTATCTTTGGCGAAGTCAAGGCCAAAGTTTCCGCAACTGAACTTGAGCTCTATCCAAGAGCTCCAGGTATGTCATGACCTAGCCTTGCATTGATTTTCGCGAGCTAACATAATTACTATAGGATTTGGACTTCGTTGCCAGCAGTACATCTGGCACATTTGCAAATGTGCTGGTATTGCCGATCTCGCAGCTAAGGTCCATCGTGCCAGAAACCCCATGAACATAGTCAAGGCAACTGTCAAAGCTTTGCTAAGTCAGAAGCATCCAGAAGACATCGCTCGTGGTAGAGGGAAGAAGCTGGTAGATGTTCGAAAAGTGTACTATGCAGGTCGCACATAGAATTGTACAATATGTATCGTGAATCGCTTCTGAGAGTGGCCATGTCCTCTTTTGAGATCCGTGAGAAATATCATGAGATGATTGGGGCGCCTAGCGGTAGCCCTTTTCTTCGTCCCTTTTCCTCACATAGCATATTGACAGTGAAACTGTTCCTTTCAGATTTGCCATCAAAATTTCCATCCATCAAATCTGCGCCAATTCGATTCATTAGGTCAAACGGATTGACATGTTGTTTGAGTCGACATCGTCAACCTTCAGGATATCCACCATTGTCGTCGCCCGTAAACGCACTGCCGTCGTCGCCTTCCAATTGCCCTTGCTGCAACACAATGCTATACACACTAGCCTTCATCAATGTGTAAACACTAGCCACTTTGCGCTCTAGAAGGCGCAGCCCTTCTGCAATCTCAAGTGTCATCGGCCCGCCTGACAGTGTAGTCAATGTCGCTGCTAGCTATAGCGGTAGCCATGCATCATGTTAGTCGCTGTGGACATGGAGCACTGACATTATCGGATATCGCAATGGACGGAATTAAAGGGGAGGCAAGGCTACAGGAAAAGGTTTTCATAGTCAGCGAACTCACCTCATTCATATTCTTGAGTAACCTCTCATATTCATCAAGGACTTCTTGCTCTAATGGTGATACCCCGGAAGAGGCTTGTCCTGTGAGATTGAGCAGCGGGTTCCGCGAGTCGTTGTAGATTGTGCTTTCTTCCATGGTTGGTCTAGGAAAGGCGAGTGAGTATTGATTAACGATATCTTGCTTCAGGCATGTACTGGCACAATTGTAAACAGGTTCATCGACGCGTCTCTTGGAGTTTCTTCGACCTCATGGAGGCGACCGCGGGATATGCCGATTTGAACCGCCCTATAAAATACGCTTCATGGACATCCGCCTCCGCCGGAATTGTTCGTTTTGACTTTCGCCACGATGCAATTTGATTTGACCTCGAGAAGGTTGACAATAGCTATCGGAACACAAGACTACATCTTCAGCTTTAGACATTTAGCAGCTGCTATACTCAAAAAGGTCATGTCTTTCTTGAACGGTCAGGTTTAGGGCAGAGCTGCAATCCAACGCAAAACTGCCGGTCCTTCAGAGCCTTCCCCGCACCATCTCCGCCGCCTCGAGGCGATCAATGTTGATGGAGCCACACTAACTCGGCTGTTGAATGACCTCTCGTGATTGCCGGTAGCTCCACATATACACAGAGTCCGAGGTATGAAGAGTTCCTGTTTGGGACTATGATGATTCTTCCGGTAGGTCTGTCTTTCTTTTCTCTTTATTGGTGGCACATCGCAAGAATGTTTTAGATCTTGTCTGGCGGATTAACTAGACTTGCACGGCTTCCTCTTTGATTCATTTGCGATGGCTTTGGTTTCTAGTTTGGCGACAGCCGCTCTAGCAGCGGCCACTGGAATGTATCTCGATGCAAAATACTCGATCCGGAGTGATGTGGCCCAAGTCCGTGGAGGCATGCTCATGCAACGGTATGCACAGGAGATGGGCGAAAAGCACGGTCAGGATGATTGGTCATTCTACCATGTCCTGCATTCGACGTATGACGAAAACCACCACACAGACAAAGAGGCGTTTGTCTTTGAAGATCGTACTTGGACATACAGGCAGCTACGGGAAGAAATAGGAAGGTTGGCTGAGGCTCTGCAGCGGCTAGGAGTTTGCAATCGCACAGTTGTTGCTGTTTTTATCAACAACTCTCCTGAGTTCCTGGTTGCATGGTTCGCGTTGTACAAGATCGGCGCAATCCCGGCACCTGTCAACACCGCTGTGACAGGTGACCACATCAGGCACTGTGTTAAAATTAGCGAGGCTGAGTTGTTCATTACCACTTACGAGCTCTGTGGTACAGCTTCAAAGGCCGTTGGCATTGGTGGGCCTGGTGGTTTACCGCTACTCCGGAAGACGGTGGTATATGACTACAACTCATACGAGCCCGTCCACTCACTGCCACCAGACCTGGTCCTGCTCAGGCATGATGATCTGCCACCAGTTACACCAGACATGGGGGATTTCCCCAAGTCAAAAAGACCTAAAATCGCCCCACGGATGCATCACAGTATCTTTTCACATCTGGGACAACCGGTATGCCCAAAGCGTTGAATTGGCCGGCAGGGTACTCTTTTCTCACAACTTGCTCCAAGAGGTGGCCCGGGATGCAAGAGAAATATAGACGGTTCTACATTTGCCTGCCGATGTTTCATGGAACGGCTGCGTTTGCTGCACTTCCAACGACGTTTTCGGCGTCGGGGACAGTAATTCTGGCTCGTCGATTTTCTCGAAGAGAGTTCTGGGCTGACATCAGAAGATCAAAAGCCAACGCAATCTTGTACATTGGAGAGATGTGTCGATATTTGGTCCAATCACCGCCAGACTCACGGTTTCCTGACGAGAAGGATCATGACGTTGATCTGCTGTTTGGGCTTGGGTTGGCACCCAATGTTTGGCGTGCTGTAAGGGAGAGGTTTGGGATCCCATGGATAGTCGAATATTACTCGGCAAGTGAGGCCACTGTGTCACTCATCAACTCAAACAAAAATGACTTGGGTGTGGGTAAGATCGCAAGATGGGGTCCAATTATGCAAAATACCTGGCTGGGGCAGAATGCCTTGTTCATCGTGAGGACGGATTTTGAAAGCGGAGAGATAATTCGGGATCCTAAAACTGGATTCTGCATCAAAACGCGACCTGGTGAGATAGGTGAGTCAATATGTAGGATTTCTCCTCCCATTCAGAGAAGACACGATTATGTTGGCGAGGGCGGAGCCGAAGCAACCACAAAGAAAACACTTCGGAATGTGTTTGAAAAGGGTGACGAGTTTTTCAGGATCGGTGATGCTCTGATGATGGTAAGCAGCAAACCCCCCTGCGTGAGCATGGAGAAAGACTAAAGAGGTCTCCGTCTCATCGAACAGGATCACGAAGGATTCATCTCGTTCCATGACCGCCTTGGCGACACTTACCGTGCCAAAGGTCACAACATTTCCACGACCGAAGTCGAGAGTTGGTTCAGCCGACACCCTCGAGTCACCAGTGTCAACGTCTATGCGATCGCCATGAACCGGTTTGGTTATGATGGCCAACTGGGATGCGCAGCTATAACACTGCGGGACAATCTTTCGCCCAATCAGCCTGACCTGGCCGAGCGTGAGACCATGGCACAATTGGAGGCATGGCTTTTGAACTCGGAGAGTGCTCTGCCAGCATATGCTGTGCCGAGATTTGTACGGGTCTTGGTCAATGAAGGAACAGCGCAAGATCAAGGAGGCATGACGGGAGATAGTGGCAGTGAAAGGGTTTCGGTCATCATGAAGAAGCTCAAGACCGGACTTCGTAAAGATGGTATGTCGACCCGCTGTTGAGATGTGTCGTGTTGGGTCATTGCTAGAGAATCCATAAGCTGACTTTTGAACTTGAATCTATAGGCTTCGTCATTCCTCAAGGAAACCGAGACAAGATGTACTGGATTGAGAAGGAAGGTTCTGGCTATGTGCCCCTGACGAAAGAGGCAATTGAGCAACTTATCGCCGGCAAGGCTAGATTGTAGAATTAGCCATGAAGTTTGAATGCGTGATACGTGCACGACTGTTCAGCAATTACCAACTGCTCCGTAGCACTCGATCGTCAGCCAAATAAGTAGACAAGCATCGACTAATGAAAAGGGTCAAGATAGACTCTAAACTCAATCGTCGTCACCGAAGCCCCTGGGCCCTGGCTGAAGCCCAAAAACTTAGCCCGATGAGTTCATGCCTTTGAATCGCTGATTGAGCAATACGTCAATTTATCCGGAGATACGGCCTAGCCTTGTAAATGGCCATGAATCCATAATAGTTCCCATTCATCGGGTTTCGGATTCCCTCCCCGTGCATGGATTGGTGGGCCTGACTCCACGCGATAATTACTTGTGTTTTGAACTTTTGAGTCAAACTTCGATACTTGAGATTACGGATTGCTCAACACGTGGGCTCAGGTTTTCCTGTTTGGGTTGATGCGTTTTTGGTTCGGTTCTTCCTCGTAGCGAACTGACTCTAAGGACTCACTAGCTGAGGTACTTTATCGAGATAGTGTCGAGGTAGTGTCCATTGAGACACCGACTAGGCTCATCCGGCGCGTGGACATCAAGCTTTCAGCCTCATGGTGTTGGATCCTGGCAAACTCATCACACTCTCGGTCTCTCCTCTCAATCATTCACAAACTTCTCACGGCTTAGGATTACCCAGGAGTCCACCATGCATTATGCAAGACTTTACGCCATGTTGCAGCAACGCAAACTAGCGTCAACGCCTGTGTGACAGGATAACGGCTGCGTCGGACTTCTGCCAGGGACGACGCAGGGGCTACAAGGTTTCAACGCTGCCAACGGAGTTTGTTTGCCTATACTAAGACCTAGTTATTGAAATCAAGGGGCATGCTTAGAAGAAGCAGCAGTCACTGCCAGTCAGAAGTCCTCCCATACAGGTGTAATTGGAGGAAAATACATGGGTTTTGATGGTCCGGAGGCGGATATAGTTGGCATCATTTCGGCAGTAACATTAGAGGATAGAGAGCAGACGGTGGTAGGTGGGGTGGAGGCACGTACAAACGCGGTAGTCCTAGATCCACCACACGGAGAGAGGGAGGAACAGAAACCACGAGACCACGAGTCCGCAACTTGAAGAACTTGAATGTCCGGGTCGAAAAGATCCTGCAGCATGCAGGCCGCTTGTGGCCTTGTCCCCTTGAGGGTTTTTCAGCTTTGGTCCTGTTGAGGTTGTGATTTTGTGAACTTGTGACTGTCAGCCATTCATGAAGCGAATCTGCTTATCTAGCTCTTCCGTCAGCCAATCAGCGAGAAGAGCTCCTATCATTTCCCGTATGCAAATTGGGCAGCCTTTTGCTTAATATTGCGCCTCCCGTGCTTGTCGCCCTTTTTCGTGAACCTTTTCCATGCTGTAGAGCCTCCACCAATTTACGGCACCATGCCCAGTCCGTAGTTTACTGGCCAGTGGCAGTCATTTGTTCTTCCCCGACTTGGGTTCTCCTGGAATCACTTGGTTCCAAGGTTCGCATGGTTTCGATCTGGGCTGATCAGCCTGCCTGTACCAAACCATTCCGCTTCTGCTTTCGAAAAGGACGTTTGAGTCTCGAAGGCCCCATGGCAGAACCGGCAGCCAGTACACTGTGAACAATAGCCGAGTAAAACTAGGCTTCAGCATCATGATCCAAACATTCCTGGATTCGTGTTGAACAAGGGTCATGGCGCACACCCCAGCTTTCAATAGCCAGCCACCATGAAGCCGAATCTGTGTCTGGCCACACTTGGTTCCATCATTCCATGGAGCATTGAAGCTAAACGAACCACGGTTCTCGCCGAGGGACACCTTTCCATCCTGCCAGGCCCTTTCGTTCGCGCCTCGCCAGTCGCGACTTGTCCTCCGTACATACTGCACGTTGGACAGCCAGTAGGTCGACAGGCGACAGGACATGGACAGGCGACTCCGCGCATTTTACGGCATACCGGACCTCTGCCGCCATCAGCTTCCAAGTAGGCGACTGGTAGGCATCGCCGTCCCAAGATTTGACCTGATGGATCAGAATCTCTCGGCCTTTTCCTTGTTGTTGGCAGCCTACTAACTAGTTAGCCTGTGTGTTTTCGTGTTCGGCCCCCTCCACTTCACCTCGACTCACCTTACCTACATCTCCACCTCGACCTCACTTCACTCAGTCACTTTCACCGTCTTCGTAGCCTGATTCCGCCTTTCACTCAGCCGCCTTCACCACAAACCGAATGTATTGTTCTCCTCACATCGTTTGACTCACTCTTTCACTCTTTGTCACATTGGACTCCAACACAAACGAATCCAGTTCCAGGGAAAACCCACAGTCTTCAGTCAAATGGTGTAGAGAAATGCACGATCCACCGAGACAATTGCCGCAATCCAACATTCTGACTCCCAAAAATCATCACTTCTGAAGCATTCAGAAATGGACGTCTTGTCGATCGAGTCGTGTGTACAAGCAGGTAAGAACAACCTCTCGTCTTCGATCCATCTCCTGTGCACGGCTCCGACAAAAATCCAATCCTTGGTTGAAGAATGCGAGATGGCGTTATGCTGCTGGGCGGTGGCGGCCTACTGTCAGGAGTCCCGCTGACGTACAATGTACGAGTCTCAATAGACCTTCTAAGTTCACACTACTCAGAATCAGTCGATCTTGGATTGGGACTTCTCCGTCACGCCTTGCACATGACAAGCAATGGACAGACATCTCTCTGACAACTTCATCGATTGAGATGCTTCATGTTCATGAGAGCCATGTCCATCCGCTTCACACGTGATATATCGCACTGTTTGTTGGATGACCATGTTGAATGCGCATTTTCTAACACCCGGCTTTAGTCATATCGGCATATAAAGACGCATCGAAACTTGTCCAGCGTCTAAAGGACAAACAAAAGCATGGCGACGATTTCATGTTACCAGAAGACCTAACTAAGGAATTTGAGGACTCTCTAACATTGGGCTGTTCTGCAGTTCAATCACAATATGATCACGATGTGCGTCGGTTCGGCGAAACTTACGCCCGTGGAGATTCAACTGCACGAGAACAAATGAAGGACATCCTGATCAGCCTGCAACAGGCCGTGATTTCTCATCTGCGCGAAGTCTTTATGGATGAGGCTGCCCTGAATCTCTATTCGCTGAAAGAGACTTCAGACGACTGCCGTGTCAACGCCACGGTATGTCTGGGTCAGCTGTACCAACGAATGTCCACGGCCACGGCTGCGGTCAAGCAGATCTCTTCAAGACCATATGCGGACAGTGTAGACCAGATCCAATTGCCACCCTCACTGGCCTACTCTAGTAGTCGAAGCACACATTCTTCGTTCGGCGGTCAAGCATTTGACGCCCAATCAGCCGCCTCCTACAACACATACAGTTCCAAAACAGCCACCGAGATCGACCATAAACCCAACCCCGGCCGCGTGCCCCAGAGACGAATCTCGTTGAACTCGGCCTTCTCCTACACAAGCGATAGAGACCGGCCCTTGAGCCGAACGCCTGGCGAGGATAGTGTTCCCGCAATGCCCTTCTTGATGGTAAGGCAAACGAGCCAGACGTCGGTTCCTCCAGCCACGGGCCAATCACCACGCATACAAGATGATGACCGGTCTTCAATGCCAGCCTCGCCTCCACCTTATGTTCCCAATGCGTCAGTTCATGCCTCGGACGACAAAGGGCAAAAGTTTCCTCCGGGGTCGAGCTTCTACGAAGCGCCAACGACCAATACCTCCCCACCACCACCACAGCCAACACAACCAGTACAAAATCAGTTACAGCCGTCCTCGATGCGACATACTCCTCCAAGAGTCAATGGCATCCAGGGCAATGTCGTCCAGCCCATCCACGAGCTTGACCACGAATCAGCGTCAATCGTACAGCCGAGTTCTGGCGATAACGCAGGAGACCAGGGCCAATATTCCGTGAATCGCCAACCAGTTCCTCTGAACCCTGACTACAGCACGTTAGAATATGTCGAGTCCCTAGAGATCCGAAGCAGGCCACCGGCAGCAGTAATATCCCAACAAGAGTACCAGGAATACGTCCAGCAGCACCACCTCCAGTCACGACTCCGCCCTCAACCACTGTTTAGCCAACCTAACCGTGGTATCTATCCAAATCTGCATTCAGCCGACTTACATGACCAACGCTTGCACGATCTCAGTCCAGTGTCTCAAGATCATCAGGTCCATCAAGATTATGCGACTGCGCCACCCGGGTTATACCAATATCAAACATTGCAGAGACATCCATCCCAAGATCCTTATGCGCCACAACGAACTCTGTCTTATACACAATCGAACAGTGGATCAGGAAGCCAGATTCGTCACACAGGGGAGTCTCCTCCCCAAGCAAGAGTAAGTTGATCATATCTGGCACCTGCAAAGAAAGGTAGTCCTGACAATGTGCAGATTAATTCTAGTTCCACCATGTCGAGACCGCTGTCGATCCGATCTACCAGTTCCACATCATCCAAGATCGCATCGTACGCTATTCGTAAAGGCTTGCCCCGGGAATTGCCGATGCCATTCACAAACCAACACCGTCACCGATTGAGGAGGCAATCAAGAATCAGCCGCGTTATGTGAAACCACATGCGATCAGCGTAACACAGGATTCATCGAGAGTTGCACCGGGCCCAACTTCACCCATTGCACAACATATGCGTACCCTGTCAGCCGAGGACAGACATCAGCCAGCCAATATCAGCGTTCCTTCTCTAGAATCAACAATGAGAGCACCAGGATCAACTTCTTTACAAATCGCAAGATCCGATCTCAATCTTCCGTGTGAGACCAATCTTGCAGGATTCTGTAAAGGTGCGGTGCGGCACCAGTTAGGGGGAGGAAGAAAGGGTTCGGGCAAGAGCATAGAAGGGGTATCAAAGGTCAAGAATATTTCTTCAAATGCACAAAATGCAATTTTGAAGGCCCCGCGGCGGTTTCAAAGGCTCTACCCAGTGGTGGCCGAGGCGGAGCCAAGGTGGAAAAAACATACGACACCAAAGTACGGGTTGCAGAAGGAAACATCAAGTATCGGTGGGCATTCCTTGCCAAGAGCCACGTTTTGAACAAGGGCAATGCCAGCGATGCGAGAAACAGTAATGATGTGTATGCATGCTACTTCTGCTGCGCTGAGGGAGGGCCCAAGGGCTGGTTCGATGACAGCGTTAACGCTCACTTGGCAACCCTGAGCACCTCGAGCGATGCCAAGTCGTCCGGACATACCACCCCGACTTTCAATGGACTCGACGCCTTTATGAAACATCTCACCACTCATCGGTTACCGGGCCGGAGACCTGGACTGATCGTGGCGAATGAGATGAATTGTATTGTCGGCAGAACAGCGCACGACAGTGAAGATTTTGATTTGAACCTACCACCTTTGACGACTTGAGCGAACTTGGTATACTAGTGATACGGTTTTGGCTGGCGGTGTGCTTGATTTATGGGAAAGACATATTTCAAATCTAATATATCTGGTCTTGGGAGATGTTAGTTGAAATTGACGGGGAAAGTCAGCAGGCATATCATGATTTGATAGGATGAAGATATCATGAGAGATGACACAGACAAGGCTGTAGAATTCTGAACAACCGATGAGATGTGATGAAAATGTCGTCACGTGTCCCCACTTTACAGTAGGCACGAGTAGGTACTTGGGCTCGGATGCGGCGGATGGATGTGCACGAGCAAAAAGTTTGCGCAATGCCATGCCGACGGCAGCTGGATAGATGTTCTGGGCATGACAACATCGTCGGCTCCACAAAGAGTACACGCGGGCTAATGTCTGGCAGTTGAGAAGGCAGTGTTATCATTATCCAAAAGACACAAGTAGTAGCATGATATATTATTCGACTTTTATCCTCGTGTCGACCTACTACCTACTAGGTGCCTACTAGGTACTACTACTGATGAAGCTGTCGTGTCAACTCAGCTGATGGTCATTCCTTCCCCATCTCGCATCCAGCACTTTCCCAACAGGCATGGTCCCGGGCCACTTTAACTCCAGCCAATGATGTTGCGAAGCCTATCTTAACCATCATCACCACCTCACGAAATTCACTCGCCCAAGGCCAATTTCCGCCTAGCTTCCGCAAAACTCCAGACTAAAGTTGCCCCAGAAGGCGCGTTAAGTGGTCTGTGGTCGCTCGACTTGCTTACTACGCGAGTGAGTGAGTGCGGGCGTTCTCGTCTTTCTCAAAGGTCGTGGGCTCGTGCCTGCCTACCCTTTTCTTGACCTGTGCTTCCTCCCACTTCCCGATCTTGCCGAACAACTTCACGACATCAGTACAAATATCCATCGGCGAACGAGATAGAGCTTTTAGTTCTGCGACGAACAAACAATCCACTTCTTCTCCGCCTCGGATCGCTTCTCTGTCACTTGCCGACATCTACAGCTCTTGGGCACAACTTCTGGGTGTCCTTTATCTGTCTTGTGTCGGGTCTACGGGCGTCAGCATCCATTTTCTTCGATCGGCACATACAACTCCACCCAGCCTTGTGCAGTGTCTCGGAGCATTCAATCGAAGCTTACGACTAGCTTCGGAGTTGTGGACGATAGATTCGCTGTGTATGTTGCTTTAGATCGCCGTTCTCACTTGGTCCCTACTACGGACATAGGTCTATTCGACGGCCGGCGCATGAACGACTTCTCAAGCTACTAGTGCCAGAAGCGGACAAGATACTGATAGTCTGAAGACCGCCTCTACATCTTGCAAGATGGATACCAGCATGCCTACCAATTTTTATTCATCTGTGGAACCATTTCCTTTGTTTATCGACTCTGCTCCTCCCAACTCGGCCAATTACTTTTCTTCGCCTATCGCCATGGCCGCCATCCAATTATTAGCTACCAAGACATCTCACCAGTCAGAACTGAATCGCGGCAAGTCGCGGCTCAGCATCTCCATCTCACCGAGAATCAGTAATTATATTCGACTACGTTATTATCAATATGAAGTGACTTTCGGTCTCTATATGTTGACGACTCGCGAGAAACTGATCTTCAATTCGATGCTTCTCACGATATTGGCCGCAATCTTATACACCTTGTCTTGGGGCTTGCAAGGGTTTCTTGTCAATGTTCTCTGCCGATTAGTGTATTATATCACCGGCTCATTTTCGAATGCTCCAGAAGTCTGCAATCAACAAAGTCTTGCAGCTTTTGATGGAGCATGAACTTGGAAATTGTTGAATCTTCTCACAAGAACCAGTTCTCATCTGTTGTGCCGGGAGGCCGGGAGATACTAATCCCGAGTCGCTAAAGAAGGGTACGACGACAAAGAATCATACTCAACGAGGCTTATGTTATGGTCTCGATATTGATCTGTGTTTCTGAAATGCCTGCTCGGCGCCAGTACGACCGCCACACTCTCGTTTTTGATGGGTTGACAGCCATATTCGAGGCAAATGCTCTATTTCCGCGATCAGGTACGAAGACGCCTAGTGGTGTTTCAAAAGTCAACGGCGACATTTGTCCGCAAGTTGTGAATTTTATGGACAGTACAGGAGATATGCGGAAAGCGATTATGAAGAGTGATGGATTGACGAATGATTATGAATGATTATGAAATGAAACCAGCAACTGTATGAGTTATTGGGGTAAGAGGAATGGATAGTTGTTATCTGAATTGAGCGATTTGAAATTCATTTGTGCATGCTCGTTGTAATTGATATAATTCTGTGGCACCCCCAGAACATACTGTGACCTCCACGTGACCCGATGCTGGTGAGCTCTCACGTGCAGGACATACCTCTCGACCACGTGACATATTTGCCAAGCACGCTGTGTAGTGCACGTGTATCTTATGCGCGCGCACTCATTCAAGCACAAAGAGGTGCGAGTCCGATTGGTGTCAAGATTCAAGATTGCGATGAGCCAGCTCGTGAATCGTCATGATGACTTTTTGAGTTGGATCTCGGAGATTTCGCGATTTCGAATCAGGACCTGTAGGGGTGTTTCAGCTTGTCGTGAATCTCTGATGCAAAGTCATTGGCTCGAGCAAGGGGCTGGGAATAGGAAAAAGGGAAAGAGAAAGGGAATATTATTATTCAAAGGAGAAAGAGGCCCGTGACCTTGCTTGGTCGGTCGGCAAGACTGCAGAAGGGGTCAGTGGTCACCGAGAGAACTCTGACTGGCTCTTGGGATCACGGCGGAAGGAGTGTTTTATTTTTAAGGAGCACGGCCCACTGCCAAATGGTCTAATGCAGGTACCACCGAGTACCAGTTCGCAAGTACTGGTCAATCAGCCAGTGAAATGAGGCCTCGCTGACTGGAAATGGGGCTTGGGCTTTGAGGCTTGCGGATGCTCGACCGCGCCTTGCTCGTTTCGTAATCTTGAGACACGCCTAACTTTGGGAGAGCCTGGCAGTCACCTAACCCGCCTGGAGGCTGCAGGCTGTAGGCTGTAAGCTGTAGGCTGTAAGCTGTAGGCTGTAAGCTGTAGGCTGTAAGCTGTAGGCTGTAGCACCGCCCAACCCTCAATCGACCCCGGGTGTGGCAAGGGCGAAGAAGGGCCCCCTAACATCAGAAGCTTCTATGCTGGCAGTTGGCAGTTGGCAGTCGGCAGGTGATGGCTACACTTGCATCTTGCATCTTGTGGAGGAATGCTCCAAGGGCTCAAGGGGCCCAAGGCTTCTAAGCCACTCTGAATACGCTGAGAGTCCCCTCCCCCCCCCGGTTCCACCCCAAAGAGGACCGAAGGCCCTAAACAGCCTACGGGTACGAGGAGACGACGACGCCTACGACGCCCAACGGCCCTCGTCTCGCCTCGCCACGTCCTTCTTCGCATCGCCTCCTCTCAGTCGTTGTTGGACACGAACACAAGCGTAAACACCAACGCATGCACAAAGACATAAACCAACAAACAGACCACGTACACAGTCTAATTAGTTCGTACGATTCTGATTCTATTCTGCGGCTTTTCATTTCTCATCTCTCACTTCCTCTTCACTTATCAAGATTACTCTCTTGACCTTTTGAATTCCTCGGACAAAGACTCCTTCGCAATTTGCATGGTTATTGTTTGACAGCTGCCAATCGCAACCTTGCCGACGACTGTCAAGTTTCCACTTACCGCCAACTCTCCTCACCCTCATTCTCACATCACTGCAACTACAACTCCTACCACAGTCACAACCACCTCACTCATCTACTCTCAAAGTCACCTCAACACCCTTGACTCACCTCCTCACCTCCTCACCTCCTCACCTCCTCATCTCTCTATCATGATAGTCTTCGAGCAATGAGCACATTCATTTGAGTCAACTACCCGACCTTCGTTTCGTCCTTTTGTCCTTCATCTCCATCTAGGTGAAAGGACCTCACACTCGTTCCAAATTCACAGTTTGCAACACCCTGTCAATCCAACAGAAACCTATCCTCGTTTCCACCTTTAATCAAAATGGCCGCAAACGAATACTATTCCTCACAACCCTCACAACCATACGGCAGACCCCAATATCCCGAACCAACGCCAATGCAGCAGTCCTCGGCATCCAACTTGTACAATCCTTCCTACAGTGTTTCCTCATTCGATCAATCAAGACCTTCTCTACCTTCTACCAACTACTCGCGACCACAACAACACGAATCTAATGACCATGATGCACATATTCCTCTAAAAAACCAATACCAACCACAACAGACCACCCTCGATACCCGTCAAGATGATTGGCGAAACAACTCAAACAATCAATATCCTCCCTCCCCCGAATCGCAGACCATGGCTCCTCCATTATTACCAAAGTCAAAGTCCAAAAAGAAGGGTTTCTTTTCAGGAAAAATCCCTTGGGTGGTGTACGTCGTGAGTTTGGTACAGATCACAGTCTTTATCGTACAAATCATCAGGAATGGTAAGTTAAAAACACTTCTTCATACGACAAGGTGCTAACGATTTTCCAGCCATACTTACAGGCTCTCCCATCATGATCAAACCTCAGTTCAACCCCATGATCGGTCCTTCTACTTATGTCCAGATCAACATGGGCGCTCGATTTGTACCCTGTATGAGAAGAGTCCCTGGTGTACAAGATGCTACAGAACCTATCAACTGGCCATGCCCCAATACCACTACATCAGATTCTAATAGCCCTAGCAACATGTGTACCCTTTCGGAATTATGTGGGTTTTCCGGCTTTGACGAAGATCACCCCAACCAGTGGTTTCGATTTATTCTTCCCATGTTTCTACATGCCGGTGTGATTCATATTGCTTTCAACCTTCTTCTACAATTGACAATGGGTCGCGAGATGGAAAAATCTATTGGCAGCATTCGCTTTGCCATCATTTATTTCAGCTCGGGCATTTTCGGTTTTGTTCTGGGAGGTAATTTCGCCGCAACCGCCATTGCTTCCACCGGTGCATCGGGCTGCCTATTCGGAGTTCTGGCACTTGTTCTACTCGATTTAATCTACACTTGGAATGAACGACGAAGTCCTGTCAAGGATTTAATGTGGATCTTGGTTGATATCATCATTTCTTTCGTCCTCGGTCTTCTACCTGGTCTGGACAATTTCTCCCACATTGGTGGATTTTTGATGGGTCTTGGTGTGGGAGTTTGTCTTTTACATTCACCTAATATCCTACGACAAAGAATTGGAGAGGCCAAGAGTCGACCTTACCGAAATGTCGAATCGGAATCCGACCTTACTGATCCCAAAGTCAGTATGATATCAGGTCCACAAGCAACAGCAAAACCAGCAGACGTTACAGCATTTGCAAAACAACCAATCAATTTCTTCAAAGGACGGAAACCTCTTTGGTGGTCATGGTGGTTATTGAGAGCGGGTGCATTGATTGGTGTGTTGGTGGGTTTTATTGTTTTACTCAACAATTTCTACAAATATCATGACACATGTTCATGGTGCAAGTATTTGAGTTGTTTACCTGTCAATGGATGGTGTGAATTGGGAAATTTGACCTTTGATCAAAATGGGACCAACAATACCAGTACCTCTCCGAGTAAGAGAGCTTTGTTGGAACTCGAATCGATCATCTCACGTGGTTTGGCCGAGTTGAATCGTTCATGAGTGAGCCAGAGGATGGACATTAGCGTTGTTTTCCAAAATCAATAGCATTTCAGTAGCAGTCATAATTGATTCTAAAAGTATTCTCTTCGAATTGACTAGTAGTCCTTTGTAATGAATTTTCAGAACACGGTCATGTATGAAACGACAAGGACTAGGTCTCATACGATGTAACATCAATGAAAGTTGAAACGAGATATCTGAACGACAATCTCCAAAAAACCTGAGACAATTAACTAATTGACCGATCTTGAGTCCCCTGCGTCAGCAGTAGCAGTCAACGGCCCAAGTACTTCTTCTAGCTTTGACCTAGTCGACATACATAGCTAGCACCTATTATATAGATATATATGTGTGTGGTGTGTGTGTGAGTACACACGAACGCTACGTCGCTGACTACTTACTTGAGGACATAAGGTATCATTGAACCAATCCTCGCCTTCTTCCCTTTGGCATTAATCCCAAGATCCTAAGATCCTAAGGTCCTAAGATCCTAAGGTCCTAAGATCCCAAGATCCGAGATCTAAGGATTCCGAGATTCCGAGATTCCCAAAAGGCCCAAAGACTCAAAGACTCAAAGGCCCAAAGAGTCAAAGAGCCATGGATGGACATGTCCGCCGTCGCTAGCTAACTAGCTAACTAGTTGGTTATTCACTTGACTAACTACTGTATGTACTGCGTATATCTAAACCTTCATTAGCATCATTAGCATAATCAGATACGTCGGTAACCTACCTGGTAGTTAGTTAGAGCCTGGAACATACCCCTTAGGTGCCCCTCATGATCATGAAAGACATCCCTCGGGTCAGACTCCTTTGTACCTACGATACGTATGTACTATGTACGGAGTATGTATGTATATATATATGTATGTATGTATCTCACTTCCATGCCATGCCATCCCCCTGCATAGTTAGTTGGCAGGTGGTTGGTGACTTACCTAACTACTCCGTAGTCAGTTAGTTAGTGGCTTCGGAGATGCACGCACGCACACGCACACGCGCACGCCCAGGACCTGGCGTCTGGCTCTGTGCGGACTACATACTTGGTTTCTCCACACCAAGATCAAAAGTAGGCTTTTTGTAGATATCGGTTCTAAAGGCAAGTCGTGGAGATGTACGCGATACGAAAGATGGTCAGAAGGTGGGATGAGGGGGGAGGGGGGATCAGGACTTATTGTCCATGTTCCTCGTGGGTAATAAGAGGTGAACATGATTGATATTCATATATACCTTAATTCCGCTGTTTCAGTCTGAGGTCTATGGTTCTATCTATCTCGCTAGCCGTTATCATTTGCGATCTTGAGCTCCAGAATCGATTGGTCTATCTCACTCTCTCGGCAATCAATCACTGTTTCTGTTTCGACGTGCATGCTTCATCACTTCGCCTGGATTTCGTGTGGATCTGGATATTACAACTGTCCGTCCAAGTACGGAATCCCAGATTCGGGAGAGCTGGATTTCCTTGGGGGTGTCAAGTGCCGAAGAGGATTTGGCCATTACAGACACCTAGACCCGAGGGGGAGAGAGGGATAGATATTCATATCTTTAGCGGAACTTCATTCCTCTGAAGACTGGAGTTCGCCTCGTCTATCCAGCCAGCCAGCCAGCCAGCTCGCTACCGCATCTAGCCAGTCATCGACCTCCTTATACCACAGGTCTACACATCCACAGACCAGCCAGACCAGCCAGACAAGCAAGCACGGGCACGCAAGCGAGCAACAATCTAATTCTACAGAAATCTCCAGAATTTCTTCTCAACTCCACACAACCAAGACTCGTGAAAGAAAAAACCATGGCCCAAACCTCATCATCCTCATCCTACTACTCACTCAACGAAACACACCAAATCCCCGCGCGGTCATCGGTCGCGGTGCCCCTCCAGGCGGGCCAACAGATCAAAGTCATCAACACGCACGGCTCACAGGTCGTCGACTTTTGGGCTCTGGTGCTCCCACCAACACCAACACCAATACCGACATCGGAAAATGACACAAACACGACGACGGCGCGGGAACAATACGACGCGCGGGCTGCCCCACCGCCAACGGTCTCATCACCAGTGACAACACCAGGCTACCTGTCCATGAGCCACACACGCGCGTCAACACAGCACGCGTCGCCAGTGATCAACGACATCCTCGTCACGAACCAACGCACGCCGATCCTGCGCCTCACCGCCGACTCATCGCCGGGCATCCACGACACGCTCATCGCCGCGTGCGACGTGTGGCGCTACTGGCAGCTCGGCGTGCCCGCGGACCAGAGACACGATAATTGTACCGATAACTTTGCACGCGCTGTGCGTCGCTATCAGGAATGGAAAGGGGGTTTGCTACCAACGGCACCGCCAGCAGGCGCAGTGTGGGATTCTAGGCCCACGCCGCCGGATCCGTTGAACCTGTTCATGAATATCCCCGTTGACGAGCGTGATGGTCATGGTCATGGTGGTGGTGGCGGTGGCGGTGTAGCCGTAGAGGCAGGGAATGACAACAAAATAGCCGGTGGGAACATCAGGTTCGAGAAACCGGTGTGCAAAAAGGGCGATTTCGTCGTCTTTGAGGCTCTGCTGGATTGTCTCGTTGTCATGTCTGCGTGTCCTCAGGATCTGGTCAGGGTTAATGATATGATGCCTACCGAGGCGCATTTTGTTGTTAGCTGATTGCTTCGTTATCTGAGGGCGTGGTTATGGGGCTGGGGACGGGGAGGGAGGGAGAGAGGAAGGGATATAGGTAGGTAACTAGGTGGACTACCCGATCGAGTGGGTCGGTATATGGTCGACTGACTGGATGATCAGCTTCTTGGGCTTGAGAAGGAGGTTAACTACGGTACAGGAAACGACAATGGTAATGAGACACGACGGACATAGGGCGTGGTATACGTTTTTGCAGTGTTTCTTACACACACGGACGACACAGCCACTTAGATCAATGGTGTGAAGTCGTTGCAAAGCATAAGTCTGATATCGTCGAGAACTAATATGCGGCGTGCTGGAATTGAGTCCTGATGAATGAGTGGTATATCCGCAGTAATTAATCACGTCATATCACGACAACCACATTTTGCTGCCCTTTGCACAAAGACAATTTCCCGAAATCAAGATACCTAGGCCAATTCATAAACCTTCCTCCTCCCATGGACTTCCAAGATCGCAAAAGCTTCACGCAATTCGAATTCCTTTCAGCTTTTCCTTCTTCAAGATCCTTCAACACTAGCACGTAAATCATGCACAGGTATGATAGTATAGGTTGAACCCTGCCGCCAATGCCAACAAATGCTTGTCGTTCGTGAAATTGTCAATCAGTATAATATTGGGTTGTCCACCACTGTTGGCCCAAAGGAACGGCGAGTTGTATGGAGCCGAACCCTGGACTTCAGCTAAATGATTGTTCACTATATTAGCCCTGGTGGTGATATGATCAAGAAGATTTGCGTTACTGCCTCCTTGTAAGGTGATGGTCCATGAGAGTTCGAACAACGCATCTCCATAGTCACTGTTAATGTACTCCTGTAATTTATCATACTGATTTTCGCGTAATGTATCCAGATTGTCCGTGTCGGCATAGCTCCCACTTTTTGGGAACGCCTCTTTGGGGAAGAAGCCGCGGCCTGTATAGAATCGCTCGTCTAGGAAGGATTTGTCTCGTTCGTCGACGACAATAACCACAGCAGGACCATCGGAAATGAAATCTGACAGGGGAATTTTCGTCAATGCAATACTAGTGTCAACGGCCCATAAATTGTTGATCCCGGTGTAAAACCGATAGAGGACTGAATTCCATTCGTCGTCCTCGAAAGGTACATAACCTGCATCTGTGTTGACCGAGTGGCTTAGATACAAGATGACCAACTCCGAGTAGATTGCGGTAAATTCGTTGATGTCCGCGATCACTTCATCAATTGATTGACCTGCCGATCCTTGCCAGTCTGCAAAACTACCCGTGTTGGAGTAATGGCCAGTGTAGAATTGTGAACCGATAAGTACTGGCCTCACATCGAGATATCGTGATCCCGCTATCAATTGACCCAGTATGTCCAAAGTCTGCGTCTGAGTGTTGGCCGGGTTGGAAAACTCAGTATTGTGCTGTATCTTTGACATACCCGCATTGTGGGAGCCTGGGATCTAAATGTTTGTGTTAGATATTGATCAAACTAGTCAAGTTCTTGGTCCAATTTCAGAACAATTTGAGACTATACACGCTGAATTGGCTCCGCTTGTAAACTTACCGTGATCTCCTGTAGAGTTCTACACCCAATCAATGGGAGTAGGCTTGCTAACCATGATGTTGGGGGTTATTACCAATGTATCCGACGTCTTTGTTGCCAGCAAGAATGAAAGGTGTCCATGTCTCAGGATCTTGAGCTCCATTATCCCGAAAGCCTATTGGCGCCGATGAGGGATTGTTGGTTGTACTGATGCCGTCGAAGTTGGCAACTATGGTGATTTCGTAACCCCGACAGCATCTCCAGATACATCGAGTGCGAGCACAATGGTATTATCTGAGCCATCGTCAAGCGTATAATAAAATTCTCCAGCGTCATTAGCTTCTTCGACTATCGTACCAACCTCGATTTGCACACGAGCCCAGTTGGTTGATGCTGATAAAGTCAATAGTGATCCAGGCATACATATCAGATTCATGAGCAAAGTATCACTTACGGCCAGGGACACTTGAAGGAAATGCATCGTCCCAAGCCACCATCTGGTAGGAATGAGGTTCCTTTGATTGTACGAGATCATATGGTGTGAGATTGATGATAGCAAGATTAGTAGCATCTCCAAGACAAAGTGTAAACCAGGTATAGAAAGCTGACAAAATGTAAAACCAGATGGTAGACATTGTTTCCAGCCCAGTATTGCCTTCCTGCAATGAAGGGAAAGGATGTTGAAATTCCATCTGAGTTGCATCAGGCTTGTGCCCATATTTATACTAACATTCTTCTACCACATGATGATAGCCGTAGATCTTGACAGACCATCTTCTGGGCAAGATCCTGCTTTGGCAAATACAGGTCGACTGCCGGCTATGCTAGCGCGATGGAATTCGAGGAAAAACAATAGGTAAAGCCATTCGCTGTGCAGATCATCAAGTCTTGTGGACCTGAGACTCAAGAGCTTCTGCTTTAGCCCCCAACTTAGGTGTCAACCATTCAAAACGGCAGTATTCGATTGCGAAAGTCGACGATATCATGTAGTGAAGGTCGTTAAAACGAAAGGAGAAAAATCCATCAAGCATGCATCACTAAGCCTCCACCATGGTTGGTGCACGCCTTGGTCATTGCAAACCGGGGACGCGAGGAGAGAGGGGAGAACGGGATGTGTACTGAACATACCAAGTATTTCGTTTGTTGCAGATGAACTAATACTCCGTAGCCAAATTGAAAGATGCAGAAAAGTCAAATGCTGTGTATTCTCGCATGAGGTCCACACGTTTTGTATCGAAGGCCTTTGGGGCCTGAATGAGGGGTTAGTAAGCCTTAGACCTCCAATGAAAGGGTGTTAGTCAGTCTTGTCCTTGCGCGGTTATCCAACGAAATCTTTCGGTGAACCCAGCCTCGTCAGAAGAATTCCAAGTGACTCGGGCGCTGATGAGAACCAGTATTGAACTCTAACGCCTGACTGCAGTTGAGGGGAAACTGCCAGGTTTCAAGTGTTTCACCATTTCATGGGTTTGATGAACACCAGAAATCCTCCCTTGCGACCTGTAATTGAATTCGGTCGTGAAGAACTCCTTCAGGATCGCTTATGATGCCACTAGATGAAGTTGACCAGGTCATGGTGCTGCATTTGGTATGTGTTAGTCATTGTATATTAGACCCACCAGTCGTTTTGAATTTAATGCTTGAGACTACTGTGACTCTGAATTGGCAAGACGGCTTGGAAGCCCATGTAGGACCTCTCGAGCTAGTCCGTAGTCCACAAAAGTACAGAGTTGATGGATGACCGATCCCTTCTGAGGCTGAAAATATGGACACTGAAAGGCTGAAAGTGGGATCTCTTGTCACGTGCTATACTCTTAGCGTGTTGGCCCTGACCTCGCTTTGTGCCGTTGATTGAAAAGATAAGCTAGGTAATGCCTACCATAGATTTCGGGCAAATCCTCACAATTGAGCTGATGGAGCCTGCGTATGATCGTCTTTGACTGAATTCTTTGACCTCTGCAGGTAGATTGATCCCCTCAGCTCGCATTATCTTCACACCTGCCCAAGAGAGCTCGCCAAGAGAATTGGTGGCTCGCTCTGTGCCAGTCTAAAGGACCTGACGGTAAGTTATCTCTAGCTCAAAATGCTGCGAGAATAGGATAAGATGGTGCAGGTATTTAGCGCAGTGAAGGTTGTCCGACTGATGAAAAGCTTTAGCCAAGGCGTAGGCTAGATCCTTGTGTCTCGTATGTGCCTGTTCTCAAGTAGAACATGGCTGTGTAGAACAATGGGTACTTTAACCGATGTCCAACTCGATCATAGCTCGATCGTGTATAACCTGGCCACGGCTTTGAATAACGAGAAACAAAGAACCATGAGTCTTGATTCTTGATTCTTGACATGATGGAAGTAGGTTATCACTCTAACTGAAAAGGGTTAGCGCCGAACCCCCTTTGGTAGTTCTTTCCAGAAGCGGTAAAGTATTCACTTTGCTTGAGTCGAGGCCTTTTTACCCCAGAAATCTTGGTTCGAGACCAATGATGACAACATAGTATTTCCAACAGTCTCCAGTCTTCTCGTATTCTTTGACACAACAAGGTCAAGCACTCCAAGCACTCCTCTTTCTACATCTTCACGACATGAACTAGACACTATTCTCAAAGACTCCATGCGCCCACGTGGTCTCCGTTTCGACCTGAAATCATACACGGACGCGTCCGTCATGGCAGCTGTTGCTCCTCAAACTCCTGGTTCTTCTCGATTTCTGTCCTTCATCGAAGATGACCATGTTCCCATTATTGATTCCAAGGAATCTTTCAGCGATGTTGTCTTCAAATTGACCTCATTTATCTCAAAAGCGATCGACGCCGCCTATACCTATGAGCAACTTCGAACCACAGTCGCCGGTCAGACCTTGAGACCTTTGATTTCCCGACTAAGTGAAGATTGTCATCATCCTGCCGTTGTTGCTGCTCTTCTAGCAGCTCGATGGCTATTCACAAATGCCGATGCAGATGGCGATAGTGCTTTGAATGACTCGAGAGCTCTAGCCTGTGAACTGGTCGCTTGGCAATTTCTGACATTCCTATCAGAAAAGGAATTGATCGATTACCTCCTCCATGAACTTCCACAATACGATGATGATCCTCAATCCTCATCAGACAACTCCGTTAGACGACCAAGCAATCATTCTCATCCTAATTCGTCTTCGGATGAGCTTTCGCCTCTAGTTCGTTCTCGTTCGGCCGAATATGGTGGACTTCGTCCACCCAAACGTGCCAGTTTTGACCACGGTGTGACCACAAGCACTGGCTTTCAGGACGATGACGGATCTCGACCTAATCTTGATGAATCTATGGCGGGCATGAATGCTCTTGAGATCGCCGCAATTGGTGATGCAAAGAAATTCCTCTCTCAGGCTCCTGTACAGAAAATCATCGAGGACATTTGGAACGGCGATGTCATTTTCTGGGAATCACTCTCCGTTCATGCAGTCAAAAAGGCACGAGTTTACAATAAACGCGTTGCAGATCCTTTCACTCGACTCCGTGTGCCCAAATATCAGAAAGCCTTCCAAACAACTTTCTTCATCTCCCTGCTTGTACTCTATTATGCTGTCCTGGTGGAGAGAAATCCGCAACATATCACAGCTACCGAATGTCTGTTGTATGTTTGGATAGCTGCATTTGCGTACGACGAGTTTGGAGAGATCCAAGATGCAGGACTGATGTTTTATCAAACCGATTTCTGGAGTCTGTGGGATATTGGTATCATAGCAACGTCAGCTGCTTTTGTTGTTATGCGTAAGTTGCCACTTGGCTCGACCGGTTTACTTACTGAAGTGAGTTAGGGATCATCGGTCTCATTAAAGACAGCGATTATCTTATTGACGTAGCTTTCGACATACTCTCTATGGTTGCTCTCTTCCTAGTACCCAGGTGAGTCTTCCAGACCCTGGCCAATTGAATGACGACTGACTCCTCCAAGAATCTTCTCAGTCATGAGTCTAAACCCATATTTTGGAAGTCTTGTGAGTTGCGCCCATATTTCACATTTCTTCTTGCTAATCCAATGGTCTAGATACCGGTACTCAAGGAAATGGTATGAATGCTTTCGATATTGCTTCCTAGAATAGCACTGACAAAGACGAAGACCAAAGCATTTTGCAAATTCCTTCCCGTGATCGTGGTACTATATTTGGGCTTTCTGACGACATTTACTATGCTTGCTCGGGATAGAATGACTCTGAACGAGATGTCTTGGCTTCTTATCAAAGTCTTTTTTGGGTAAGCACTCGCGTACCGTAGTCTTGCTACTACTAACAGATGTTACAGATCCAGCTATCTTGGGTTTGACATGGCTGTGAAGGTATTGAATTAGTCTCCACTGCTTGATTTCAGAAAAGCCGTTGACTAGCCACAGATATCTCCACTATTTGGATACACCTTGATGTGAGCTCAGATCCCTGTTGATTCCTTGTCTCAAACCGCACGTCTTTGCATCGCCACAGCTGTTCACACTGATGCGACCCTGTCGCCTCCACTGGCGCTAACCACTGAATCTCAATCAACCTCGGCGGTAAAAGTTGTTGATAGCTAACAATTTTTCTATCTAGGCTCATTTTCGTTTGCTTGACCAACATTCTTCTCATCACATCACTGGTCTCTCTCGTTTCAAATTCTTTGACAGAGGTACGTTCGATTCTAGCCGTTGGCCGTGTTTCGTGTTGTGGTTGTCACGCGGCTACAGCCCCTACTTTACCGCCCACTATTTTAGCAGCTCAAATCTGATTCGCCGAAAGGTCATGGCACATGCACGCGAGGAATACCTCTTCCAATATTCGATCTACGTTCTCGAAAGCAGTACATCCCGACGCCTGACGTACTTCATGCCACCCCTAAATTTGTTCCCGCTGACATTACTGCGTCCACTCCGGCTCTTCTTTCCTTCAGAACAGGTCCGACGAATCCGAATTTTCGTTCTCAAAGCCACCCATCTGCCGTTCGTGGTCATCATTTGGGCCTACGAGAAATCTCGTCGTTTGGTTACTCAATCACATCCAACATTAACCAAGGCGCCCCACTTCTCTAGTCGGCCCCTCAGCGCAGGTCAATTTAGCCTGGATGGTGGCCAAGACTTGTTCAGGGCATCATCCTCACGACGCGCGCTTCCTGATACCTCACACGGGCCGACACCTGACATGGCTGGTTCTACGTTGAAATCTGCCTCGGGTACTGCCGAGAATGCAGATATGCTTGCTCTCATTCAAAAATTGAGCGCTCAAGTGGACAGTTTAACAGCCATGGTTGCGGGGCAGCACAAAGACTAATGGATATCTGGAGAAAGGTGTGTGGCAATTCGAATCTGAAGTCCACAAGCCACGGCTTCACCGCAATGGTTCATTCACCTTGAGACATGTTGAATGATGGATTACCGTTGCCCATGACGCAGCATTACCTTTCGCTGCGCCTGCCACTGGACCCTCTATCTAGATTTGACAGGGGTTCAGTCTAAATAAATCACAATCAAGTCTGGTTTCCACCTCAAGTGTTGCCCCAAGCTATCAAGGGGTTCACATTTTGGCCCCACGATAACAGCACCACACCTACGGAGACGCCGCAAGTCTTGATCAGAGGAGTACTGAACTTCTGCTAGCAACGAAGTCATTTGGCCATTTTAGCTGCGCACGCTACTGCAGTCCTTTTATGGTCCTCCACTGATGTTCGACCTAGCCTAAGTCCAAGGCCAATGGGGCAATTTGCCTCTACAGAGTTGGCATGATTATCCGCTTGCAGCTATTCGAGCGGCGTCAAAATCTGTTCTCCAAGGAAACATTGGAGAAGTCTAGATTATGTAGCGAGACGGAGACCCGTCCACCATGGTTTCGAGGAATTTCTTCCGTTAGCAGGGTATATAGGTGTTGTCTCATTGCTTTGCAAGATTTGTTCAAGCCCCTCTTCCTTTGCATATCTCAAACTTTACGACACGACATTTCACAACCTTATTGTCTCATACAAATTTCTGGCGATTCGAACACGACGGTTTCGAATGCTCGAAAGAGTCTGCACATCGGCTCTACGGGCATTTGCCTCTTTCCAGTCATTCAGCGACTAGAGAAGTGGGTGTTATTCACGAAGCCCTAGATTGACCAATCCCCATATCTGCGACTATCGCAGTACATGCAGTGTAATGGATCACACTCGTTTTACTCCCTTTGCTCGGAGATTCTCAGATTTCCATGGAATTGAAGGCTTTGAAGCCTCGAGCAGCATCCCTGCCACGAACTCTGGACACAACCAAGGATCCGATCGCAGCGAAACCATTCATCACGCAAGTACACAAGAGCCCATGGCGGGGTAGACAATGCATATCAAAGTGACCAAACGACTACCTCGCATCCTACGATTGAGAAAGAGACCGGCGAGCATACGGACACGGATTGTGTCAATTCAGACGAGCGCAGGAGAAAACGTGCACAATCTTCTTCGAAAGGTCAATATGGATGTTTTCAATGTCACCATTGCAATAAGCTCTTTGTAAAAAGAGTTGCCCTTAGACTCCATCTTCTGACTCATAGCTCCAAGAGGTACGAGTGCACCAAAGATGGCTGCGATAGGGAGTACAAAAGGTTGGCAGATTGCAAACGTCATATCGACAGCGTAAGTTTCTAGTACCACGCCTTCACAGCCAAAGACATGACTCTAACCTTCACAAGTTCCATGAAAAGAAGGAGTACAGGTGCTCATTCTGTCATTTGGCGACTTTCACACGACATGACCTCAAGGACAGGTAAGCTTTCTCGCCTCGACGCGATAGCGTCCTTTCCTAACCCGCCACCTGCTATCTCGACAGACTTATCCTTGATAATGACCGAAATAAGCTAACCCTCCTTATTCTACAGGCATGAGAGGAGATCTTGTAGGGTTGGCAGGAATCGCTCTGGTTCTGGGGTTCCGCCACCAGAATCAGATGCGAAAGCAGTTGCATTCGGACCGGGTACTGTCCAAGGACAATTTTACCAACCCATGTCAGAGTCCGTACCATTATCTCCGTCGCAAATGACAATCCCGACTCCAGCAGTCTACCTTCCGGCCTTCCACTCTCACGAGCTACCGGCATCAAGGTCATTGCAGACTCAATTGGGACGCATCCATCACAGCATCTCACCACTTACCTTGGGCAATCACTTCATTAGCGATCCGAGAAATGCCCAGATCAATGGCGGTCCCGACAATCATGAAAACGAGTTTAGCTACGGAATGAGCATTTCCGACGTCGGCGCAGAAGAGTCAGACGATTCGTTGACCCAAACGGCTCCTACTTACATGTCACGGGTCAGAATCACAAGCGGGATGATGGCGATGATCATAGACATGGTCGCACACAAGCCAACACCACTATCGGGTCCATGTCTCTAGAAGAGTACATAGGCAACTGGGACTGGGATGTTCAACTCCAACGATTGAACAATTCTGCCACTTACAACGAATACATGGACATGGACATGGATATGGATATGGATATGACCTTGGAGCAGGAGGAGGAGATTTGAACTTTCTCTCCACTCCGATCCATGCCATGCCTGAAGAAGATATCAGGATTCAGGAGGCTTAATCGATTGCAGACTTTTGAACACCCACCCCCTTTCTCCTTTCTCCTTCCCCAGGAATGAAATGCTTTTTAATGTTATTATGTATGACAAACGCCGCAGTTTGGTCTCCTGGTCTCTTAGTCCCCAGGTCCCCAAAACCATACGAATTTCGGGCTACATATATATTATGTATTTTATATATTTATCTTTATATTTATCTTTATATTTATCTTTATATTTATCTTTATATTTATCTTTATATTTATCTATTTATTTGTTCTGTTTTTGGGGTTTTTGGTTTGTTTTCTGGGGCTTGAAATGACATATATGTCCTTTGATCGATATTTGAAATAGGAGCGCAGGGCTTAGTCGGCCTGGCCTGGTGACTGACTAAATAACTAACTCCCTACTGCTCGAAGATGACGTTCCATATATCATATATCACTTCGCCCCAGGTTTGAAGACAAGGGGGTGATATGATATGATAGGATATGATAGGATAGGATAGGATAGAGAGGGAAATGATTTGAAGACTCTTTCATTCGCATCGCATCGTCCAGATCATCTACTACTACTCCGACGTTCGGTTGTGTCCTTGGTCCCATTAGGGCTATTTGATATTATGATCCAACGCATTTCACACCGTTCTCTGCACCTCATCTACGAATCGTATTTCCATCATCGTCACTTCTCTCATCAACTTCCTCTCGTCGTTCAAGGATCGGAACGGATATTAGTCCTTGAGATAATGATATCGTTCATTTTCGTCGACATTTCGACAGTGCCAGCACAAATCGTCATTACTCATCCACGTATCCCAATTTGGACGTTGATTCCTTCGAGTCACGCATTCTCAAAACCATCGTGGATTTGTTCTCCATAGCCTCAGAGACCAAACAGAACTGAGGTTTGTTCTTTTCCCATCCAAATGGATTGCTGGATTGCACATCTCGCGGTCCGACCCATTTCGGGCTATACAACGAACTGTTGCCGCTATCCCCTGACACTGCAGTTCAATCCAAGGACGAGTCATGAGCATGTTCCTTAGTTATGCAACCAGTGATATGAGTTGTTGTATCGCTAGTGTGAGATCCATCAACTTCAGGTCTGAATGGAGGACTTCTGGACCGCAACTCATCCGTCGAAGAAAAGTCTTTGGAATGATGGCTTGCATTTATATCGTTTCGTGCGTCGTTTCCTTGTTTCTCCTCCTAGACGAAATCAGCCGAATACGAAAATCCTCTGAACTCTTCTTGATGAGCTGGTGAAAGGACTGTACAAAATTATGTTAGTAAAACATCAGCTCCATGTGAATAACAATTGAAAACTTACCACTCTGAACGGGTGTCAATACTGGCGTTACACTTGTGAATTCCGAGTCGAAATTACTCGTGTCTTTTTCGTTCTTGACCGTAGGTTTAAAAGGGGTTGGAACCCTCTTATGATAAATATCATCCCAATTGACTCCCTTGAAGAAAGGATGGCTCATGATTTCCTGAGCATCTCCTTGACCGCTTCCCAATCGCTGTTCAGGATCGCGGGTCAGAAGTCGTTGTAGAATCGACACGCTGTCACGTGGCATGTGAATGGGATACAGTGGTTCATCCGCAAGGATGGCATCGTAAATCTCATCCTCGTCTTCACCACGGAAAGGTGATTGCTGAAGCAACATTTGATAGATCAAAACACCAAATGCCCACCAATCAACAGCGCGTCCATATTTCTTATCCAAAAGAATCTCGGGAGCCATGAATTCGGGGGTACCGCAGAAAGTGGATGTGACACTCTTATACCACATATCTTCCTTGCAAAGTCCGTAATCGGCGATCTTAATATGACCGTCCAAAGTGAGCAGAATATTGTCCAATTTCAAGTCACGATAAATAACACCATTCTCATGGAAATATTTCAGCGCCAGGCATACTTCAGCGGCATAAAATTGTGCTCGCTTGAGCCCGAACTGACCGCGTTGAATGTGCAACATCAAATCACCACCAGAAATGTATTCCATGACGAAATAGACCCGAGTTTCCGTCTGGAAGCAAGCGTGCAAGTTCAGTAAAAAGGGGTGTCGTTCCTTATTGGCGATCAAAAAGACCCGCTTCTCGGATCTGGTCGACTCAACCTCATCATTCTCAATGATGAACTCCTTCTTAAGGACCTTGATTGCATATAGCTTCTTGGAGCTTTTGGCCTCTGCTAACATGACTTTTCCAAAGTTACCTTTACCCAAAACGGCCAGAAAATTGAAATGATCGAGCCCAATGCGTGGTCCTGATCCTCGAGCCGTGGCAGGAGTACCAACTTGTTGGGTAGATGGTGCAGGTTTGACAGGCGCAGGATTATAGGCTTGTTGAGGCTGCGGAGGCTGTTGCTGAGGTCTTTGTTGTTGTATAATGGCTTGCTGTGGCATTGGATGTTGTGGCATTTGTTGCTGCACCGGCTGCCTATCATATTGTTGATATGCTCGAGGATCGTAGGAAGCGTGCTGTGGCTGCTGCTGCTGTTCTGCAACTGGTGGTCTCGCATTCGCATAGCGATCAGCAGGTTGTTTCTGAGGACTATAATCGTTGAAGTTTTGATTATACTGCTGAGACGAGGGACGGGCTGTGGCAGCCGCAGCGGCTTGTACGGCAGCTGTGGATACTAACCTCTGTTGCTGAGGTCTTTGTTGTTGCTGTACTTGTGACTGTGGAGGCTGGTTGTACATGGACGCTGCGGCACTCATTGCTGCGGAAGAAGGTTTGGGTTGTTCTTGAAGCTGATCGTACGACTGATTGGACATTTGCTGACTCAGGTTGTTCTCCGACGAAGCGAAACTCTGCGTCGGAGAGGTTGGTCCCGGTCTACCAGAGTTCGGTCTCAAAGTCCGACCACTCATGCCTGAACTGACGGACGATGATTTGTTGTGATTTTTCGTTCGGGAAATGGTCTCCAAAATCTCATTGGCAACGATCATGGACATACCGCAAAAGTCCGGAACCAAATGCTGACATTGAGCGTGACAAGTCAGACCGCACTCGGAACATTTCTTTGCATTGCGTCTTCCCAAAGGTAGTAGATAACCACAATGGCAACACCAATTGGCACCAATATTGGAAAAATTGTCGAAACGATGAGGAATACGATGATTGATCTTCTCCTCGTCCGGATCGGTTTCATAGTTTGCCTTGCTGATACATTTGGTGACCACTTTCGGGTAGCATTTAGTGTGGCACGTGTACTTGCAATCTGCACACTGCATGCCCGCGGAATACTTGAGAAAATCGCCACACAGAGCGCATCGCATGACATTGTAAAATTGTTGTTTGACGAACTTATGGCCTTGTTTTTCGTGTACTTCTTCCTTCTTCTGTCGAACGGCGCCTTGACGATTGAGACCGATATCGAAAGGTCGTCGTGCTCCAGTTTGCTTCTGAAAGCTCATGGTAAGGTGGATGCGACCGGCCGGCTCAAGAGAAAACCAGGAATCGATCATGACGGGCTGGACATGTTGAGCAAAGCCTGCAGCAGAACCGGCGCCGGCGCCGTCGCCTGGAGGCATATATGGTTGTGAAGGAGCATCGGCCCTCCCACCCGCACCGCCATTGGCCATTTTGTCCGCTGATACCCAACCACTTTGTTGGAACTCGGATTCTATTCTTTTCCGTCTCATTTCTTCAGCGATGTCAGATATTCTGATCCATAGAAAACCTATGGGTAAAGGACGATCTCCGGCTTTATCGTAGACTGTCAATTCAATCTCGTTTGCCTTGTCGATATCAACGCTATGCACTTCTTCGGTCCACCTGTCGGTTCGAGTGGCTCGTGTTTTTGCGCGAATGTTGTCCTCGACCTTCATGATGACAAAAGTTTCTGGTCCACGGGAGAAGCGTGAGGAAGCGGCATGATCAACGTCCTTGATAGCATGAATGCGCATTTCTAGGTGACCGGTCAAGGGTTTTCGCATGTTGGGCGCATTGAGACTATCATCTATTTGTGGATTAGTGGGGGTGGATATGAAAAGATGAAAAGAATGTCAACAATACCGTCTGCTCCATCTGCGGCATCAATGTCGACATGGAGATCCATGTACCTCTTGAGGGCTTGTTTGAGTAACTGAACCTTTTGGTTGCTTTCTATTCGACGACCTTCTGCATCTAATCTGCTTTTTCGATCTCCTTCGTCTTGGTATAGGCGGACCATCTTCTCGATACCGGCTTTGTATTGTTTCTCGACGGACAACTTGAACTCGAGTTGTGACAACATCAATTGAATCTTGGGGCCGAGATAAGGAGTATCATATTTGATGAGATCTGTCGGAAGGATTAGAGCGAGGACTTAGAGACTGTTAAGATGATCCAACTCACCTAGTTTAGAAAAATTGGGCCTGGCGGGTGGTTGTGAGGCATTGTAGGGTCGTTGATCAGAGTAGGGAGCGCGCGGAGGCATCATTCCTGTACCACCTTGACTATAGCCACCTGGACCAGGATCTCCATAATCGGCGTGATCGTTGGGATAATAACCTCGAGGTTCTTTGGGTGGAGGGGCAGGGGCGTTTCCACCTTGGTATAGTCGTTGATTTCGATCGGGTGACGGGTATCCTTGACCACCATGTGCAGGCGGGGAGGAGGGCCATCGCCACTTTCGCCGTGCTTACGGATTTGCAGTTCTCGTAGCTTGTCTTCTAGATAGGTGATGTTTCTCCTGCCGTCTTTGATGTTGCTATCGACACGTGCCTGGACAGCGGCATTGGAGGTGGACTGTCGCATGTGAGTTGCGGCATTGATAAGAGCCTTTTCTCTTTCGATCTTCCGAAAGACCTCGGCGATGGCTTGATCGGTATCACCCATGATGGGTTGTGATGTGGAGGATTGAGAGGAAAAAGGTGGGATGGTGGTGGTGGTTGAGAGATTGTCGGGCTGGGGCTTCAGTGGGTGTGGGTATGAGATGTCATGGCCAAGCAAGGTATTGTTATTGTAGTGGGTGCACTGGGTGGTGACTAGTGGTGGTGACTAGTTAGTTAGGACCGAGTGCAGGTGGGATGGAGAGGTGAGCCACCAAAAGTGGCATTTGTTGTTGTGGGCAAGGCGGAGGAGGATTGGCGAGGATGAGACTACAGGCAGAGCAGAGGGAGGGACGATGACCGGTGATGGTGATATGGAAGTACCGGACAAGTGAGAGAGATCAAGAGGAAGAATGGATGAGTAGCAGCAGGCGGCGGCGATGATGATGGTGATAATGATGACAATGATGGGAGGGAGGAGAGAATTGCGTGTTGGTCTTTGACTCTTGACTCTTGACGTTTGAGTGTTAGCCCACATTTATCGATTGTGGGTATGGAGTAGTACGGAGGGCTTTGGCAATAACATAGCCACTGGAGGGGCATAGGTATCATAGGTACTATAGGGACCATCCGATAGGGGCCATGACACTGCCCTCGGGGGACCAAGTTACTTCGTTATGAATCCGTCTCACTGAGGTAAAGGTAGTTAAAATGGCGAGGGATTATGTGTGGCGAGCATGGGGTACTTGGATACCTAGGTGCCCAAGGGCCTACCTAATCAACCGACCCGACCACCCAAGTGGCGACTCCAGTTTACCTGTTGGTCATGAAGTGGTTAGGCGTCGACTCCCTCCAATCCAAGCATAAGGAGCCACTCTAGTTAACCACTTGGGTACAGAGAGGTCCTCAGCCCATCTCCATCGAGTAGGTACCACCGGGAAAAATGAGACGTCAAAACCCGATCAACAAAACGAACACGCAATTGTTCAATCGTTCCCCCACTAACTACTTACAACCCCTTGGGCGTCTCCCGTGATTGACCAAGGTAGCAATTAGTCGTGAATAACTAAATATATGTGATTCCCTAATAGATGCCTAACAAATTAAAGACCTTTTAATACCCCGGTACATTTAATTGGCTACTAGGCTGTGTATCTAACGTATTTGTATTCTTCAATCTCAAATCTCAATCTTAATGAACCCCGGGGCAAATACTGCTCGCGTCAACAAACCCAACGAGGTTACCGAGTCTTGTTGTACTTGGCTCTGGTACCTATCTGCTTCCATTGAGAGACATTGCTATGGTTAGAGTTTGACGGGAGGGGAAGCGGGGAGGGGAGTGACAACGGCATCAGGGCAGAGCGTACAGGGCTACAAGCCAAGGGCCTTAGCCCAGGTGCCTAGGGAACCCTGGGGACGTCTGAAGGCTTAGGCGTCCAATGGCCCGTAAGGCAGATGCTTTAGGTGTAAACATTGAACCATAGGCTCAGGTAAGTGACTAGTTAACTAACGTTAGTACCTACCTACTAGGTAGGAGATGGCCATACCCCAACCGACCCTCGCCAGCTAAACGACCGCTTACGGACAATTGACAAATGGAACAGGCAATCTACTCATCATCGCACAAAGAGTACAAGTTGGGCATCAATAACAAGTCAACAACAACTGCAAAGACGAAGAGACAGTGACAAGCTAAGCTTGTTACATAACTCATCAGGTCCCCTGCAAGCCCATGACAACCAGGGCTGAAGTTGTCATCCGACATGGAACCCAGATACCCTGGCCCTGGTCTACATAAGTGGTCCCCAGCCCTGGTCACTCGATCCGTCATCGAGGGGTAAAAACCCGTCGACTGTCGAGTCAAGTGCTTGTTATGATTCAGAGACTGTGATGAAACTCCTGATAAACTTGGTCGTAACCACTCAAGCAGTCAAACCGCATGACAATAGGGAACACAGGCAGGCCACAGAGCATTGTACGAGGCAATCGACCATTCCTTGAGCCCTGTGCCAGTATCTGTTACGGTAAGTACTGTATGGCTACTAAATACCTTACCTACCTAGGTAGGTACCAATAGGCATTGGGATGCCCGGGTCAGCAGTGAAGCCTAAGCAGGCCCCATTAGGTGCCTACGACCCCTCGAACCCTTCCATCGATAAGCACACAACACAATACATACCAACTCCAGCACCTGGAATCAACTATTAGATAGTGACCTACGGGAGTAAATGCAGGCTACGACCAACTATAAACCCAACCAAGGGTATCCATGGATCCCTCTACAAGGTCAACGCCATCTACTCCCTTCTCGGCGCGGTAGAGTGTACCACGCCTGCCCCTCGACATCAAAACCGTAACCAAGACCCAGCATTTACAAATGTACCTACTCCGTACATACGAAGAGAGGGAAAAAAAAAGAAACCCACAAACAAGCTTGCCTGCTTGTCTGCTTGCCTACTTGCCTTGCCTCCTCCACGTCCACCACACACGGTGTTCGTTCCACCCCCTCCATCCACCCGGAACTGTCGCCTCGAATTCCGAACCAGACGCTCGAGGAGAACAAATCTGTATGGAGTAGTTAGGTGTTAGGTAGGTAGGGAGTTAGAAGTGTGTCTCGTGGGTGCCGCGTTGCCGCTCAAATGCCGAGTATGGAGTACTGTACTCCGTACATACCTACTAGCACTAGTAAAATAGTTTAGGTACATAATGTAGCTATACTAGGCAACTATCTATAGTGGTACTCCGTACGCGAGACAGGAGGAATTCTTCAAGTTTGTTTGTTTGTTAGTTAGTTAGTTACTATAATTACTTGGTATATTGACCCAACCAACTAGTTAGAATTGAGTAGGCGTGTTTCCCCCACTGATGCGATCTCATGCGAGCATCACCCCATGCCATGCCATGCCTTGCCATACCTTGTCCACAATGACGACGATGGCGGTGGTGATGGCGGTGGAGGTGGGATTGGTAGTCGTATTTTTTTCGTTTCTTTTTTTTTTTCGTTTCGTTGTTATGGTAGCATCGATGCGGCTGAGAAACCGTTGCATCTCGAGGCTCCATACTGACCTGACTGGAGTATGCGTACATGCAGTACAGCAACTCGGATTGCGCTCTTCGGATTGCACACAAGTGCAACGACACTGACTAACGTAACTAGGTACTTGACCAACTAACTCAAGAGTCAAGACTCAACAGGCACATGGCTGCCAGTGGGATGGGTGGGCACTGGGGCACTGGGACACTGGGACACCCTTGAATTTTTGGATACGAGGCTTATATTCCAGCTTGTGGTTCGGACTCGCACTGCATATACATATGTAGGAGTAGGACACAGAGTACTCCGTTCACATGTACAAGAAGGCGAGGTCTATTGTCCGACGTGGTTCAAAAATAGACTGGTTGAGGACCTGAGGAGCGAAGACCCAACAGCTGGAGTGGTATCCGTTGTGCCTCATATTACGTACAGACATGGAAACATCCAATCAACCCTCTCATCTGGCTTATTGTGAAGCCAGTCTCAATTGATCTATCTGACCACCTGGTCGCCAGCCTTTTGCTTATTCTGCTACTGGAGGCACAGTGCTCATGACACCGCGACCGAAGAACTCCCCCACCGTTCCAAACCGGTTTGTACTTCGAGAGAGAGCCGACTTGAACAACTCGTGTTGTTCTGCACTCTCAACCTGTTGTCTTCGGATCGCCTTGATCGTGTCATTGCCTGGTTTGCAGATTGGACAATCCACCTTGTCGTCCTCATCCATGCCGATGCCTGGTTTGTTCAGGCATTCTTGATGGAACGAGTGTTTGCACATGAAGTGAACCGTAGGGAGTGTCAGATTTCGCCCACACGACGAGCATCGCCGCGTCTGGAACGCAACTGGCTTTGTTTCCAGATCTGATAACTCCGATTTCTTCGCTGCTGTTTCCGTTCGATAGGATTCGATCAATCGCCTGTTCGATTGAATCTCTTTCCTCTCTCGAGAGATGTTCTCCGAGAGATACGTCTTCACCATCCCCATTGTCACTGCTCCACCTTGCGAAAGAACCTTGACCACCTGAAGAGGTGCCATCAGATTTTCCTCGTTGATTCGCCGTAGCACGTTCTGCAGCTCTTCCTTGACCCCGGCTTCTTTGAGAACTTCTACCGATGAAGAAAAATACCCAAGAGCAAGAGGATACAAGCTCGGATCTTCAGAGCCATACTTTCGAAGCGCCGAGATGGCTCCAGATGTGTCCTTGGCCGATGTATAAGACCGAAATATGTCGGCGTATAGACCTGCTCGTTCACGCACTAGTGTTGTCCCCGTCGGGAATCTCGATAATGATGATATGAGCAAGACGTTCGATGTGTCGATTGCCGCTCCGTCAGCGCCTTTGCTATCTGCGATCAACCCTGTAGCTTTTGCCTGCCACTGAGTTTTGGAGTTGGCATCATCCGCATTGTTGGAAGCCTCGAGATACATTTCAAATAGCGTGGTCGACAAATCTGCTTGGTCTTGTTTCGACAAGTTGTCTTGTTGGATCAACGCTTCCAAGAACGTGATGAATTGCGAAGGGTGGGCAAGAAATGATGGAAACGCCGTTCGCGGTCGTGGTATCGGGTATGCTGGAATTTGCTCGACTTCCTCCGTCACCTGATTTCCTTCCTCCGTAGTTGCCTCTGTGGTTGCTTCTGGCTCTTTACTTGATCGATGCATAAAAGGAACTGTCCACAATGCCGAGAGACTTTGGAAAGTACCTCCGCCGCTTTGTGCCTGCACCTCGGCCACTGCGGGTACGTCTTCCTTAGGTTTGTAGCGGCCAGTGTAGTATTCGATAAAGAGTTTGGTCGCTTCGTCTGGGCAGTGCTCAATAAGACTGCGCGCATATTTCATAAGTACAGGGTACGCCGTCTCCGGCTCCAATCGCCAGATATACTGCAAGGCTTCCGCATACTTTTTCGAGTCTTCGATCAGAATATCGATCACCACTTCATTTTCACCATGCTTGGTAGCCAAATAAGCAGCTTGCTCGAAATAGCCACCCTGTCGACACATAGCGATAGCTGTCTCAACGTCAAACTTGGCACTTCCAGGAGTGCGTATAAATGCATCCAGCTTCTCCGTGTCCTTCAGCTTTGCGTAGCAATTCAACAATAATGTTGTGTGGTCTGCGGTTGCTCGGTCGTGGTCGTGAAGTTCCTCCAGATAGTCAATGAGGTTGTGAATCCTTTGAGTGTCCAGAAATCTTCGGATAACTTGAGATGGCTCCGTGTTGTCAATAGCCCGTAGATATTGCTGCATAGCTGTGTCAAAGTCCCCCTTCTGGTAAAGATAGTCTCCATATTTCCTGAAGATGATGTTCTGTTGAATCTTGTCGGCACCGAATTTCTGGGCCAAATTAATGGCATAAATATAGAGGTTTCGTTGGTAGAGAATTTCGAGTTTCTGTTGCAAAGTCTTCTCCTGATACCGGTATAGCTGGTGCGTGTTAGTCATCGCTTGTCTCGTCGTGTCGGTCCTAGCTCACCTTGCCGTCCATCGTCAGAAGGAACAATTCCCCCATTCCACAAAGATATCTTTGACCTGAGCGGGGAGAGACTCAGTATGGGCAATATACTTTAGGTCTGTGTCAAGAAGAGTGAAGGACGAGCTACTGAATAGCTCATCAATTTCATCACCTCCCAGACGTCGAAAAGTCTTGGACTTGGATACCTGGGCCACTCGAGGTGGACAAACAAGTCCAACGTATTCTTTAAAGACTTTGACAATCTTCTTCGGTCCCTCAAATGCGTAACTCGGGCCCCGACCATTTGGGCCATAGTAGTAAACAGCATCCTCTCTTGCAACAATAATGTCTCCAGTTTCTGGATCATGCGTCATGCATCCAACAATGGCCCCTCTATTATCGACTGTCCTTACAGGCTGACCTTGACCTTTACCTGAGATAACAAGACTGCATATCCGAGCCGTGTTGGCAATGTATAGAGTTTTTGTCGTTCCTTGCCGGACCTCCAATCCCGTGACGGGATCCTCGGATTCGTAGACGGTCCTTTGCTTGGTTCCACGATCATGGATGAAGTCGCCTCTGATCACAGTGACCGAGCCATTGGCAAACCCGACTGCCACCTGACTGAGATCGTCCAGGACGACCAGAGCTGACGCCTATATTGGTTCAGTATGTCAAGAAGACTTTGCATGCAACTCAATCACGTACAGGGAATTGTCTTCTTCCATTTTGTACTCCTACAGTGCAGAGCAGTTTCGGCCCTCCTGTCTTCTTCTCGATTTTGTCCAACGCCCATACCTTCAACGCAGGCTCCGCAGATAAATTTTCCGACAAGGTGACCAGGTAAGAAGTTCCAGGAACGTGGCGAATGTGGGTTATGGATGCATCTGATGTGTCGGAAGCCTGAAAGGTGCGGACGACTTTCAGAGCACGCGAGAGCACACGGACTGTGCCATTAGAGGATCCGAGGAATATGGATTCGGAGCCCGTCGCCAGGGATATTACATCGGACTAGCAGGATGTCAGTCATGGACGTGTAAAGCAAGAGGAGTCGCAAACATCAAAAACATATGAGCCATCCTCGTCTGCAGGAACCGGCAATTGCGAGACGTTGAAGAAGGGGAAGGCTTTCCAGCTTGTAAGAGCCATTGTCTTTGTCACCTGTGTGAGAAGTGCGTAACCACTAGAAGCTCCATGTCTTCATGGTTTTGTCAAGAAAGAGGCCTGGTGCACAAGTTGTTTTGCCCGCCTTGTGCGTTGACGGTGTGATGGGAACCTGGTACCTTTGGGGTGCTGGTGTCAAACAGTGTGTAATTCTAATGCGGGCGTGCTTGGTGACGTCCTCCCGAGGAGCTGCCGAAGAGCAGACATCAAGTTTCACGAGAACTATACCGTAGATCTTATAATCACTACTGACTCTAATAATCGCTCTGTCATGAACTCGTTGAGATATCCTTTCGGTACGATATATCTGATAATTACAAATCTCTATTTCCTCTCAGCTAAGTATGATCCAACCTCGGATCACGTGGCTCGGATCACCAGCATTCCTACTGGTAACAAGATATACATTAGGTACAACGGCCACTGAGGTAGGCATATTTACAATCAGTCATAATCATTCATTCACATCGTGCACTGTCCAGCAGTGGATTGCCCTCCCCGTGCTTCATTGCTCCCAGCTAAACCGCGCACGATGTGCCGCCGGTCGCACTTGTTGAATGACTGGTTGCTCCTCGGCAACAGAGGTTAGACCTTGCTCAACGAACCTGCTTCCAGTGCTAGGCGACCTTGATGGAGGACGTCCGTTGAGCTGTGGGACAAGAAAATTGCCATATCGACCACTATTTGTCGATGAGCTTGAATTTGATCCATCCGCAGGTTGGTTCGGCGAAGCTGTCCTTGTCATTTCTTCTGGTGATACTGGGCTGGGGCCAGCGTGACTGTCACTCGACCTGGGAGATTGGCCTGCACCGCCATTGGCATGTACCGGACTGATCGCTGCTTCACCCGAGGAAATGGTTCCGAACCCATGGCTATGTCTTGGAGAATAAGGACTGACCCCACTGCTTTGTCGCTCATTTGACTCGTTGGGAGAGTATGGTGGAACGGGTGAGGCTGATCGCTGACTCCCGTGTGCCGCGTTCATCGCCGCAGCTTCTGCAGCTTTGGCCCGAATATCTTGAGGATCAAGCTCTGCTGGGTTTCGGGGTCGTTTCTAGAGGACGCCGTACGCCCTTGTCCTCTACCGGCGAGGAATTCCGATGAAACTTCTTCTGCTGCCGCCATCTCGACTGGCACGTTGCCTGAAAGTTCGAATCGACTGTGGCCGGAGTCGGCAGGCACTTCGACAGGATGGCGCTTGTCAGCAAGTAGTTCCGAAACTGATGTTTTCGAGTCCGGGGTTCGATGTAGCCGATTAAAGAGACTCCGTCCCCTTGTCTTCTCTTCATTTGACTCGTCACGGGTTCTCTTCTTACGAATACAAAAGTACCATATGGCACCCGCGAGCAATATTATACCTATTGCTGCACCAATTGCAATGCCAACCTTTGCTCCTGTGGACAAGGATGAATCAGCTGGAATAATTGGCCCTGGCCAGATACTGTTTTCTGGACGATTTATCGACTGAAGGTTGACAGTATTCACAGCCTCTTCGCTAAAGACCGCTTGAGAGATTGAGAAATTGTTGCGTTCGTAATCCACGGTAAGATATGTTTCCTGCAGAAATGCCCGTCCGATAGCATATTGGGATGAGCTTGCAGCTTTGCGCAGTGGAAAGTAATTCGTCGGAGGAGAAGTGAAGGTAGCATTAAGATTTGGAAATGGATATGATAGCTGAAGATTAAAAGCGTTGTAGGGTATGGTGATGTCGAGGGTCTCATCAGAGCCAGGCAGATTACCAAGTGAAAAAGTAAATGTCAAACCCCATGCGGTGAGGTTGGCTGGTGATGAGGTATTGTCGAACACGTATAGCTCGAGGTTGTCATCGTAGGTCAGATTCAGGGCGCTGGCTATATTGTCACAGACTGGTTCCGGCATCCAAAGGAACGGCGTGGAAGAATCGATCGTGTACAGCTCAGCTAGTGATTCATCCTGAAGTGAAGCAGGATTTGATCCCCAATTTGAGGGCAGTCCATTGCCTGATGACGAGACTGTAATGGAATTGATGGCAATCACAGGTGCATACCCTGAGCTCAAGGTGAAGGTCAAGTTGTTTGGTACGAAGCGGCTGGTATCTACACCTCCTAGGACAAGTGAGGCGGGTACGCTTTTGAGACCTATGTGTTTCTGTCAGTACCCGATTAAATATCATACAGTCGTTTACTCACGATATGACGCTCCCGCCGTGTAACCATAGCTATGACTCGGGATAAGGCTGCCGTTCTGTACCAGGCTCGACAATAGTGGTAGTTCATTCTGCGTGCCATTGAACCGGGTTTGTTGAACTCCCAAGCCCAACGTTCCAATCCAATCGTTGGTCGAGTTTACCAGAGCTATAATTTGATTGGGAGTTTCCACCTTGTCCTCCAGATAGATCGTGTCCAGCCCGTAATATCCAATGCTCGAGTCTCCGGTGTCAAGCTGATAAAAGCCATCTTCCGCAAAGGTACTCGAATCGTTCGAGTAGAATAGACCACCTCTTAGTGTTGCACATGTTGATGTTCCGTCGCACCCTGCGGGACCAACAACCCAAGTCTCTTGTCTTAACGTGTTGGGCAAGACCGCAAGGTATTGCTGTGGTGTACCGACACGGATACTGATGGTAGACCAAGCCCCGTCATAACCAAGAAATCCCGGGCTCGTCGTCGCGACAATGGGTTGAGGACTCTTTGATGCCGCAAGAGATAGTGTCAGAAGGCAACTAAAGAGGAAAATAGTCGTCCCCAGATTTGATGGCGTCGTCGCCAGGAAGTGCAGGTTGCTGAAAGAGCGCATCCTCTCGCCGTGGATGGCCTTCACCTCAACATGCCGCAGCACTGATCGCTTTGCAGGGATACTTCGGCATATAAGTAGGTGGATCGCAGGCGGAATCTCTGTGCGTGAATGATCTCAGGATATTGGCAGATGTATACAACGTCTCGCTAAAGGCGTAGACCTCATAAACAATAATGCGAGCTATAGTGATGGGACAAGTTGACGCACAAACAATGCAGAAGTCTTCAAGAGCGAACTGAAACACGTCCAGATGATAGGCACCACTAAAAAGTCATCGTCCGGGGTTGCATGCAGCTAGAAGAACTCCAGTCTCAAAGAGTCAAGACTGGCTTTTCGCCCTGGTCAAAGCGTCTCTTACATGAGAAGTGCGGGCTGTGGCTTTTTGGATTCAGGGACAGCCACATGCATGGGCGTACGACGTCCTGGCTTAGGCGAATCCACAGCGACTTTTACGGGCTGGGACCCATGTGAGCTGGGATTCGGGAACGGGAGACTGGCGTGACTGGGCCTCGAGTTGAATTTTGACCTTCTCTGGCCTCGAGGCAGAAGGTCAAGGAGGGCCCGTGTCCTTTGGCCAAAGCTGCCTGTGATTCGTGATGCGAGCTTTTGGGCCTCGTGTAGAATTCCAGCAGGATCTCTGAGTTCGACGACTGTCCACAATGCTGCAAATTCTCAATCTAACTACTGGGGCCTTTTTTTCAGAAGGAAGTCTCGCTTCTGTGGCACCAGCCCAAAGCTACGCAGTTCGGCTCACCAACCACTCGAATGTCTCGAGTTTGCTGAAGAAAGCACGAGAAAGCTACCCCATTTCTCCTTGAAGCATTACTCTGTCTGGCTGTCTGCATTGACCGAAATCTAATGATTCTTAAACATATGATCCGAGTGTAGCTTTTGAAAGGAGTAACAATGGAGCTAATGGGTCCCCAGTGACCTTGCACGTGCTCCGTACATGGTTAGTAGCATCGCCACCGTGCCACTCCATCCGCCCTGAAATGCCACAGTCTCGGCATGACGAAGTCCAAATCGTCTTTGTGGATCAGCCAGGCATTGGAGAATCGGGAAGACCGTGGCCGAGCATCCAATATTCGAGGATGGACACCATCTATACACACGACGTAGACCAGGCTGGTACGAAGACTGCGTCCATATCCAATGATTCAGTGACTGGTTCTCATTGAACGGATGGTGAGGATACATCCTACCGCGAAGGGTATGAAAGAAGTTGAGTGTTTCACAAATGCTGCATGCGGGCCTTTCCACCGGCCCCAAAACTCTCGACCTTACAGTGCCTGGCCAAGCACAGTGACATCGCTGAATATTTTCTGGTGAGGAGTTGACCAGAACTAATTTGCTCATCTAGGCCACGAGAGGGAGTGGTCCGTGACGAAGTCAGAGAATCACCACGTCGTGCAAAGTCTTCTTTGCGTGTGGGTCACAGACTTTGGAGCGTGGAAGAGTACGCAGCCTAGTTAGTACTTAATATTCTTCACCGAGAGTCATTTTGAGTTATCCTGCTCTGGAAGGTCAAAAGAGCTGGAGATGAAAAGCGAAGATGTTCGTGGCAAACTTGAACTTGGACTGGCATTCGTGCAAATACTGTGAGGTGCTGCTCATTGCGTGGCAGTGTGTCTCAGACTGAGTGTGGGTGGCAGTCGGCTGGCCTGGCACTGGCCTTGTCCTCCTGCAGCTAGATTGAAGGTGCAGGTAGCTGAACCAGGGCAGTCCTGTTCGTACTTGCATCCATGGCCCTGATAGGCAAGCCTGAATTGTTCTCTGTAACTAGGAGCGTGTCCCTAATCAATCTCGCCGATAAGCTGGTGATCATTCGATAACCAATGGTACCGGTGGACAGCGACCACTATGACCAAACCTCGAGATGGGCAAGGTTCCAGAGATTCCAGATCGATAGTATAAGACCTTGACAATTGTGTCCTCAAGCCAGCAGATGAACGAACACAGTAAGCGACATGGGTCGAGCGAGGCTGTCAGCCTGTCGCTCCAATTCCTTGATGAGCCTCTGGCTCCAAGTTTGTACTTGAGCATCGAGAACCCAGAACGCGTCTGGAGAGTAATTCTGACAAGCCCCGACAACGGGAATCTTGATTACACGTCAAGGTGACGATGTTGTCCGTGATCCTGTTCTCCATCATTCATCGTCGACTGATGTTGAGAGGTCGTAGAATAGGAATGGTCCCTCGGCCATGGCTCCTGCCTCGAGTCAAATCCACGCAGGTCGTGCTTGCTACTACTGTAATTAAAAAATGTCCAGCATCTTGCTGGTATGGCAGGAGCAACTACCCTTTATCAACCGCTCCTTCCATTTCCCACCTTTGTCTGCATGACTCGGTGGCTTCAATCATATCTGCCTCCATATTTCTTGCTTCATGCTGACTGTCCAACATTACACGGGCCACGGCAGACGAGAACAAGCGAGAGTAGGATCACCACTTCACGTATAGCTGAGGAAAGTGCCAGATCAATTCCCAATCACCGATTGTCAGTACATGCGACCTGGTCTCTGCTAAAACTGGTCAATCTGCCCCGAAAAGGCCTCGTGAATCCCCACTGGCCAACCGGTGAGATCATCCTAGCCAACCTACAGGTGACCCCGACTCCGTACTGACTCACTGCTCAGGTCCCCGAACCTGGGGAGTGGACACGTTGACTCGGGTCCTTGGTGATCCCAGTAAAATTACAATGGCCAAGGCCTGAGAGCCACTTTTATAAGGCGGATCGGGCTCTACTCCGTCTCAATCGTCCCTGGTCCGAAGCCATGTTGACTGTCTCGGGCCTCTCAGTGGTCACTGGTCACTACTTTGTTGTTAGTGGCCACTGGCCTGTACGGAATACACTGGCCTGACTGGCTAACCAACTCACCGTTGGTAGAAGAAACACCCGAGGAACCTTGCACTAGGTACAGATTTTCCTTGGGCGGAGGTCCCCAGTCGTTATCCCTGCAAGGCCGTTCTGCAAGCCTGGTCTTCGAACGATCCAAAGCTAAGACCCGAGACCCAAGGCTGCTATCACTTCCAGTCGCAGTTACGAATATCTTGTCCACCTGCCTTCCCTCACGACTTTCAACATTGTCCCTCGTTAGACAGCACCGACATTCTGTACAGCGCAAGTTCGTCATAGCCCAATCACCCAAAGTTCTCCGGACACTCGTTTGGTCACTTCTTTCACGTCTTGCCGACCGTTCCTCCGACTCTTGGTCGGACTCTCCTGGAGTTGACTTACGCACAGGTTCAAATATCGCATTACACAAGCCACAATCGTCGCAACCATATCGGGATCGAGGAGAGGCGAAGGCATCTTCACATCTTGATCAATAGCTATGAGGGCTTGAGGAGGTTGAAAGAGCCCAGCTGGGCATAGTCATTCGTTTAGCATTTTACATCCCGTCGTTCACTCAGTCTAAAGGGGAATCCTTCAACATCTCTGTCGGCACCATGCATATTTCCGGTATTTTTGTTGCATTGCTGGCGGCCAGTGCAAGCGCGCACGACCCCAACCCTGTGAGAGTGCCTAAGGGATATATGCGGAGGAGAGAACCTCTTGCAAATACAACCTCAATCACAAACCCAACTAGCATCCCTGCGACCACACTCGCTCTGTCCACCTCTACCATATCCGCCGAAGTCCCAAACTCTTCTCCCAGACTGAAACCTTCCGCCTCTCAGTTATCAACACCTGCCAATACCTCCTCGCCGTTTCCTTCACAGATCACATCAGAACAGCCAGCATGTTCAGGCATTGCGACATACACCGACAGCGTTCCTCCAACCGTTTTCGTGACGATCGACGAACCTTTCGAAGTCACAGTCACTGTTAATGCTTCCTCTTCATCAACAGCATCCGAGACTCTAATCACACCGCCGCCGGAGTGTGGTCATACCATTGTACCCATCACTCAAACGCCTGTCAACGGACCTATCGCCCCCGAGAACAGTGTCCTAGCGTCGACATCAACAGACAAGCTACGGACTGGTTTTGGTCCAGATGCTCAGCCAGGGCCTTCTCTTGTCTCACCGCGACCGTCAGATAAATCAGGGGTGTGAAGTCAAATGCGCCGTTAGCTACAGAACCACCTCAAACGACCGCGCTCTTGTCCGCCAGTAATGTCTATTCGAGTGTTCCGTACACTAGCACTGTCACCGTAACAAGGAAAACTCCGGTCACGGTCACAGCACCCCCTACTACATCCGCAGACGTCAATTTCAATCCCAACTCGATTGACCCTGCAACTACAAGTCCGTCATCCCCTCCAAGCGGTGGGAAAGGCGGGAATGGGCCTTCAAGCGGCGGTTCTACTGGCGCATCCCCACCTAACAATGGCGTTGCCGGACCTCTGACAACCACCAGTGGCGCCGCCAATGGAGCTACTCGAGGTGGTCCGGGACAGACTGTTTCCACGGGATCTCAAGAATCAACCTCGCGCAACGTTGGTGACATATTTGTTTCCATCGTCTCAGTAATAAGATCCAGTGATCCCAACCCGCCAGCACCACCTTCCGGCACGACTTTGGTGGCCGGAGTTCCTGTTGTCGTTCTACCCTCCTCCGTGGTCATCGGTGGGTCGACGATTGCTATTCCTACTGCAACATCTACCTCGATTCAGGTCAACGGCGTCACTTTCGGGATCGGTCCCTCACAAGTTGTTGCTCCATCTGCTACCATAACCATAGGCGCTTTCCAATCAGCCCGGGAAGGGACCGTTATCACCCCTCAGCCGAGCTCGACAGTTATCACTGCAGGTGGACTTACGATCACGGTTGCATCAACTGTTGCAATAGTATCAGGAACCACCTATCGAATCGGCCAAGGTGCCCGGACAACATCCGTCACTGTTGGTGGAAACACAGTCTCGATCGGCCCTAGCGGCATTGGTTTGCCACAAGGTGGAGCTTCACAAACCACAACGTCCCCTTCTGGCGGTGGCTACGTCGTATATACCGTGTCTGGCAACACTCTTTCGATAGACAACAGCGAGGCGGTCATCAGTGGCACGACCTACCGAATTGGGCCTAATGCACCGCAATGGACCACGGTCATTGGTGGTCAAACCGTATCATTCGGGCCAAGTGGTGTAGGATTTGCGTCCACGACAATTGCACCGACTAGCCCACCGTCGAGCACGGCAGAAACGGGGTCGAGAGTGACGACAACTGGCGCTGCTGGGACTCAAAGTCCCTCTTCGGAGAATGCAGGGTCACAGCTGACCAACATTCCCTTTTCAGAAGTCCTCGGCTGGTACTTAATACTCATGATCTATCTAGGATACCAATATCCTGTTCTATGAAAAAAAAATAGTCACACCAGAAATGTCAACGCTACAATGTTACACTTTTACCATTGACAGGATCATTGGCAATTCGATCTTGGATTGCATAGGAATGGAGGATCTGGACGTTATCTGTTTTCAATCTGTTGTGCTTTTTGGACATGCATGCAATATACCCGCTCCATGGACTGGAGGCATATAACGGAATTGGATTCACAGCCAGGAATTTTGGCACCCTGGCTGACAACAAAACGGGGAGAGACAAGTTTACCTTGTGTGAGTAGACTTACCTACGATGGATCCTCGAACCAAAGGCTCACCCGACTGCGACGAGCCATCGCTCGACTGACGAACTTTTAATGAGAATGTATAAATCAATTAGAACGAATGTACAACTTTGTCTTCGAAACTTGTATACGTCCATGGTTTCACACCATTACGTGTAATTTTATGTTCAATCTCTGAGTCCTGTCTATCAGAAGATAATATTCCCTGTAGCAATGCCCGCCACACTAAGAATGCTTGCCATCAGGAAGTTAATCTGGTTATTGTCAAATATATCGTTGCCAGAACCGATGACACGGCTGTCCACATGGTCGGTAGTCTTCGCTCCTCCTTTTCGCTTGGATGGACTCGTAGGCGCAGGGTTCTTCGCTTTCACCAGCACTTTTACTCCACCGGGTCCTTCTACCACTTTCCCTGACCGACGGTCAATGACAGAAGCTTGTAGGAACGCTCCGAGAACTGAGTCCAGGAGTGTCCCCGCTGTTCCCAGTAGAGTGATCAACGAAAATATTATCAGCTTCTCGCGCAGATTCCGGTCATCGCAAAAGCCTAGAAGGACAAGACTGGTGAAGGCAATGGCAGCAGCGCCGCCTACTCCGGCTACCAGACCGGCCAGCGAGACTCCGCCGTTGGTTCCCGGCGGGACAGTGCGGAGCGTCGTGATCAACACCGGCTTGTTCTTTGACAAGATGCCCAGCTCGCTAGACAAGGTATCGGCCGCAACTGCGGCGTAGTTGGCAATGATGCCAAACAGGAGCAAATCGGCCGTCCTCGTCGACCCGGATTTACCGGCAAAACAAAATTGTCCTCCCTTTTCAGTCCGGTAGAGCCACAAATGCGTGAGAATCAGGATGCTGGCGGCCCCGCTGTTGGCCAGGACTTGAATGCTGGTCCGCGGGCCCTCACCACCGGAACTACCGCTGCTGGACAAGGTGAGTGTGGCTTTGATTTCGTGTTTTACTTTAGTGGCGGAAGTGCCGAGGAGGAAGAAGACGATGAGCAAGGTAAATGGGATTGCGGAGGGATGTAAAGCGTGGATGGTTGCGGTCAATACGGCGGCCAGAATTCCTACTGGAGTGAGTGACTTGCGTGTGTAGGCACGGATGACGAGGAGGAGGGTCACTGGTATGGCGATGACGGGTTTCATGGTGGGCGGTGAGCACTGGGAGGAGTTCGGAATGAGGAGGAAGAGATGGAGAAGAGTAAGGAATATTGGGTTCTATTTCATGCGGTTGTAGTGATATATCATTGCTGCACATGGATTATGTGATGTACTCTGTCGTTGAGGAACTCGGAAAAATGGGTTGATGGGCCCGGCTTGTGCTGGTGCCTGTGCAGGTGCCCGCCATGCCGAGAAGGCTACTTGAGGTAGGTACATACCTCCCATGGTTCTTTCCCCGGTTGCCAGAAATGACGTCGTTGAGTCGGCCAATGATACTCGTTCCATTTCTTCTTATACCACTTTGAATGATGTGGTTATTGTTCTCGACTACTTCCCTATACTGTTCACGAATGCATCTTCGCAATCGATTCACTTGGAATGCGTTGATCTAGAGCTCATCATTCTGCGCTGTCCCTTGACCGACATCACACCGTCATTTCTTTCTAGCGATGATCACTCAGCCAGCCATACGAAATCAAGATGATGTTGAGATCATTCCACGCTAAGCCGGCTATGAAAGGCCTCATTGCCACGAGAGTCTCAGGCACAACCTTCAATGCCTCTAATGGGTCATTTATGAGAAGCCTGCATCTAGCCCCACCATTTCTTCTTGATGATTACATGCCTCGGTATCAACTCCTGACTTCAGGAGATGCCGCTAAGAAGAGGTCTGCGGCTTATGCCCACTTGCGAAAATGTAATCTTTGTCCCCGTCTATGCGATGTAAATCGCTATGAGACCACCGGACACTGCTTGATTGGGGCTGAGACAGTCAAAGTATCCACAATTGCACCTCATTTCGGCGAAGAGCCATGCCTTCAAGGCCACAATGGTTCGGGCTCAGTCTTCTTCAGTGGTTGCAATCTACGTTGCGTCTTTTGCCAAAATCATGACATTGCCCACCAGAAGACAGGCTTCGATTTGACTCCTGAGGAGCTCGCAAACTGGATGATGAAACTACAAGAGGTTGGAGGCGTTCACAACATCAATTTTGTCACGCCTGAGCATGTTGTACCACAAGTCGCATTGGCCATCTTGACAGCTAAGGATTTGGGCCTCAAGGTGCCAATTGTCTACAACACGAGTGCTTTCGACAGCCTTCAGAGCCTGAAATTAATGGATGGCCTGGTTGATATTTATTTACCTGATTTTAAAGTCTGGAACAATGAGACGAGCAAGAGATTACTCAAAGCCGACGCTTATGCGGATGCTGCGAGAGAAAGCATACAAGAAATGTATCGCCAGGTAGGTGATCTGTGTTTCACTCCGGATGGTATTGCGAAGAAGGGGCTTCTGGTCCGACACTTGGTCATGCCAGGCAAAGAACAGGAAGGTGTTCAAATCATGAATTGGCTGGCACAAAGCTTGGGGAAAGATGTCTTTGTGAATGTAATGGAACAATACTTTCCAACAGCACATGTCGGCAAGGACCGCAGAGGGTCAAGTCAAGAAAAAAGATATTCAGAGATCAATCGACCGGTCAACAAAGATGAAATAGGCATCGTGCAGCAAGCCGCGCGTGACGCAGGTTTATGGAGATTTGCCGAAGCCGCCAGACACGGCGGCTGGAACATCTGACGCAATAAGCCAAATGTTACTTTGTTCCAGACTGTCAGTCATGGTGCTTTGTTCGTCCACATTCCTGAGCCGTTCGCGACGGGCTGCCATGTCCTTGGCGGAGCTGGTACTCATATTCTTTGTGTGCATGCATTACCATACAAATTGATGGTTGGACTCGTATCTTCCTAATCGCCGGTTGATGGTCAAAAAGACCTTGTTCTTGAAGAAATTTTGGCAATTACCTCGACGTAAGTGTGACTTCAGACGTTCCCGCTTCAGAAACACCACCCACGGCCACCGATGTCTCAGGGATCTATTTCTTCTGAGCCTGCACTGTGCACAGCACAATATTCCCATCTACAACAAGAGAGACTATACTTTCACTCGGCGCTTGCTGATGAAGAACGTCGTACAGAAAGACTGGATGGAGTCTTGCAGAGAGTTCAGGCAGAGCTACTCGGCGAAGTCTCTGAAGACCGACTGAAGGCTTTGCGAAGGCAACATCGCTCTGTCCGTTCGAAAATTAACAGGTCTGAGAGAACGAAGGCACTACTTTCAGAAAATCTAAAGGTCATCATAACGCAGATGGAAAGGCTTGATAACCATCAGTGGCGTATGGCGCACCAGGACTATGCTTTAAGAACCCAGTATGGACAAATGACCAATTTAACGCAGTCCAAACCTGGGTGGTCCGCGATGCAACCAACCCTTGGGCTTCCAGCGCCACAGTTCTATACCTTGCCCACCATGCCTTCTCCCTTTTTTCCACCCACTCAACAAATGCTGTTCAGCCCAACTGACCAACAAGGTTACGCGAACCAAGTTCCAGCTAAACCTGTCATACAAGCGGTGCAATTCCTCCCAACGCCGGGTATATTCTCCCCACACTATCAATTCTCCTACAATCAATCGAGCCAAGTGCCGCTAGCAATTGACACTGACATGATAAGTCCAACTGATACTATCTCAACCTACGCTCTGAGCCCTTGGTCACGACCTTCAGTCGATAGTTTGGCTAACGACTTGATCCCTGGTACACAAGTTTTTGATCTCGTCAATGGTCTACAGGCCATTGATCTGGAACAAGAACAACAACACCTTTCGCGCCAAGGCTATGGATTTGGAAATCAGGACATTGATTCCGAGATACCGAGAGATCACCAGACATCAACAAGAAAGCTGGATTTACTCGGTGGGCAGAGTGCTGCTATCAGACTGGAAAGGGTGGCAAGAGCTGCCAACGATGTAGTCCGACGATCTGTATAGCTAATCAGTTGGCATTGTGCTCAGAGTCGGGCAGCTGTTGTCCTCCCTTCCCAATTCGCGAGTAAATGCTTCATCTTTACGGGGATATCGTCAACTACATATCAGGCGCTTTGTATACAATTGGTATTTGTCCATCACCTGTTGTTTTATGAGTTTGCATCTGCGCAGAATCTTGATCCAACCACAACTATCCATGCACACAGTCCTTGTCACATGCCTAAGCATTCTCGTGTCTTAGGTGAAGAAGCAAAAGCGAACATTTCATCCCTTGTATCGTGCCTCAAATCTCCTTTCTTGACGCTTGTAAAATCATTAACTCCATCAATATACAGGTACTCCTCGGTCCCTCTAGCCAGTACAACCGAGGCTCATCAGTCTGACTTTGTGGTTAAGACATTAGGCAAACCACCTCAAACGCATCCCCAACCTTGCAAGCAAGTCAACCACATCGTGTGGTATCGATACTTTATCGCACTTCTACCACCTCCAACCATTACCTGACAGCCCAAGCCAAGTTTGATTCCCAAAGCGGCCGAATTCAACACTAGAGTGCGAGCATCCAGCCAATGGATATCCGCGAAAGCTCTCGGCTAGACCCGTTTCCATGCTCGAGCGGGACCGACAGCAACATTTCTCCTGGATCGCTTGACCCCCCTTGTGGGTTCCGAGCCTTGCCTCGCCCGCGGGCTCCACAAAAGCGAGGGATCCCTCATCTGGGCGATGTGACGAGCTGTCCGGTCTCTGTGGTGTTTGTGCTGGATTTGACTGGACGTCGTTGCTGAATGCTCCAGCGTTTCAGAGGTTGTACCGAGGCAGATTGTCGAGGGGTGGATTGTTTTGTCGTCGCCTCGTGGGATGGGCGGGGAGGGGATTGTGACATTGTGTGATATAGGTCCATGGCTCAGACGAGCATCCGATCAAGGGGGAAGGGACTACTGCAGTGTCCTATAAATACATTGCCAATGAGCCTTGTAGATGACCTACTGCTCTTGCTCTTGCTAATCCCCCGTGCAAACTACAGTCGGGAGACAGAACACCCAGCATCATGACCACAGACAGCGTGAGCATTTCCGCCGCAAGGGCCGCGCAAATTGACTCGGTGATGCGCAAGTTCGTTGCTAGCTTCCTCAAACCCATCGACTCGACTGAAGACTTTGTCTCGATCTTCCATCCAGAGGTCGAGTGGTACGACCACGCGTTCCTGATCCGCAGAGTCGGCCACACGGCGGTGATGGGCCTTCACAAAGGATTCACGTATTGCAATCAGCCGTTTGATGTCAAGATCAAGGTAGGATCTTCGGCTCGTTCTGTATATCTTACTTGATCTGCTGATCGGTGCTAATATGGATCATCTGTGAAAGGCAATCCTCCCCACCTCGACCGGTGGTGTTCTCGAGCAGATCTGGATCGGCCGAATGGCCCACGATATTGTCCGGCCGGACGGAGGCATCGCCGTCAAAGCGAGCGGCAAGGACTTTGTCACGCATGTCTGCATGCCGATCCAGATCAATGAACAAGGTCTCATTACCCGGATTGATGAGTATTATAATAAGAGTTGGGATGATGGAATTGCCGCAGAAGAATATCTGATCATGAAGGGTCCGAGCATGAAAGTTTGATGTGTGATGGTGAGAGAGTCTGGGGTTGGTTTAGGCCTTGTGGAGGGTCCGTCTTGGTTGATAGTCCACTTGGGTGTCTCCTCGAGATGATGAGGATTATCCAGGGGGTCGAGATATAGGTGGTAGACTGTGATCGAGTTGTAGACAAACCATGATATTGGCACTGGAAAATATCCCGAGTCGAGGATAGTGGGCAATCAAAGAGTGACGATGATGAAAAGCTACCGCAACTTTTGGAACAGGCCTCTGACGAGGAGGTTATGCAATGGGAGCAATATCGCGTCAGTTTATCATCTGCTCTATATCTATACCACCTCCGGTTATGCCGTGCCATCTCTGCATCCAACTTATCGTCTACCGCCTTCTCCCTGCGATCACATCTACTCATGTCAAGTAAGGATCCTGTGCTGGACTGTCGTGAACGACGCGAGACAGTGCCGTCTGGCGCCTATACACAAATCCAGCAACAACCAATTGTCCTCTTACTCGACTTGTCTTCGCCCTCCCCAAGATGACAAATGAAAATTTGCAGTAGACGCCTCACGGCTTCTCAAACGCCATGACCGCGTACCTGAACGCACCATTCGCATAACCTCTGCGCATAGCGCGGAATGCCTGCAGAAACGCCAGCCCATCTCGTCCTTGACTGATAGCGAATGCCCACAGCGACGGCGACGAGACCAGTTGCCATGATATATCCCTGCCTAAGCGTCAGAGGTGGGAAGAATAAAGAAAGCAGATCTGCAGAGTTCAAGTGTAATGAAGCGTGGCGCAAGGCCGTGGCATCAGGGGAAGACTCAGGCAAGGTGTATCAAGGCAATATTTGAGTGACCACAGATTGGAGCAGGCAGGTATGATGGAGTAAGAAGACGTACCAAGTCTTAGCAACATCTTTGCTGATATCCTTGGGCTCGTGGAGAACTTTCAAACCCGCGGCTTCGGCGAGCGATACATATTCTCGGGAAGTGTTCAGTGGCGGAAGGAGCATTCCATCTGTACAAGCGTGTCAGCTGATCAGAGTGATCAAAGGGAAGATTCCACAGCTTATCGGCCTTGCCACAAGCCAGGACCGTGCCGGAAAGTCGCTATAATCATGGCAACAGAAGAAGTCACCAAGGAATGTTCATGCCTCTGTCTTACCTTCGATCAACTTGATATCTTCTTCACCACCCTGCACACCCCGTACCTCGTCATCTTCGGCCTTGAACCAATCCGCAATGACCAATTTCCCACCAGCCTTGAGTACTCTCGCCGCATTGCGGAAGAAGAGCGGCTTGTCCGGGAAATGGCTGAGGGCCTCGGAGATCCACACGGCATCGAAACTGGCGGGCGAGAAGTGGGCTTCTAATTTCTCCGCGTCGAGCTCGATGAACTTGACATGACCACCCTGGGTGCCTATAGCGTGGAATTCGCTACTGCCATCGCTCTCTTTGTCGACTGGATTCTCCGTACTACTCTCGCTCGAATTCGTCGCGTCGACAGTGGGAGTTGTACTGCCTTCCTCGAGAGTCAAGCGGTTGGCGATTGCAACTTGGCGGCCGCTGATCGTCACCCCCGTCGCCTCGCACCCAAGTTCTCGGGCTAGGTGTCGTGTGGTACCGCCGATGCCGCAGCCGACGTCAAGAACGGTGGTTTGTGGCTGGAGATTGGATATCGATAACAGCAGCTTGATCAGGTTCACTTGTCCAGTCTCCTTGGTGTCACTGTCCGATTGGAAGTATGCGTGGTGGATGTGTTGACCCCTATTTGCGGCGGCGAGGAAATGAGTATGTGTTCTCTCTTTGGATGTTCGAATGTCTCAATTCCTGTGCTCGGAGCTGAGGGATCAATCTCCAGCACCGAAAAAATTGGAAGTCCGCCATAGGAAATCTTCATATGTGGTTTGGTTGAGCCAGATAGGAGTCCAGGAAAGAACTCACCAGAGGGAATAATAGTAGTCGCTCGCCAGCTCGTAGTGGTGTCTTATACGATCCTTGAGGGCCGCGAATGACGAGTGCGCCTCGTATGCTGGGACCTCGTAGTTGTCGCCGGCATGGTCACCACTCGTCGCCGGATCCCCCATCTTAATGTCCTTTTGAGTTAACTGTAGTTGGAGCTATTCAGCTTTCAGGTACAGGATAAAACGCGGGATCTTTAGCGCGAGCGTTTACTTGATTTTTCTATTATCTTCTCGTACCTGAATATCTCAAGGTTGCTGAAAGGTGAACCGCATTGAGTTCCGGAACTGCCCATGGGAAAATATCCGTTGAGCGGAACATCTTCCGATTCGACGAATGCCAACGTTCGCTGACCCCCATACTCAAGTTTGCACAGCCTTACTACTACCACCAACTTTGCAGACGGGAGACACTTCGAATCTGTGAAACCATGTAGTCGAAGTTCGTTCTGGTCAAAATACCGTGTCATAAGAGTCTGGTAGCACACCGAAATAGACTATCAGGTTTACGCTATGGTAGACTAGGTCCCATATCCTGATCCGTACTGCCTAATCCATGTCTCTGCGTTGTGGGAGGGCGTTGAAACCTTCGGGTCATAAGCGCTAAGGCTGTTCGTTGAACGAGCCTTTTCAATCTCTCTCAAACAAATTGCAGCAGCCACATAACGGAAACTGATCAATTTCTCAATCTTTCCGGATGTTCCCCCAAAGCTGTCCGGCTCCTCTAGGCTAACAGCTAAACATGCCATACTGCGTTCGAGACTTTCGTCCACGTCCTCAGCTTCAGTGCCAATGATGCATTTAACAGTATAAGCTTGATCAATTTCCAATTGCTCTTTCATACTCACGGATAAATCGTGTTGTTTCTTGCTCTGGGCTCCTGCTTTTCCAAGGATATTGCCAATGAAGACCTCGCGCTCGCTTAGTGGTTTGGAATAACTGGGACTATATTCCCAAGCGAGATTATGGATGCTTTCTTGATATCTTTTACGGGCACTCGTTAGCGCAGTCATTCGACAGAGTTTCAGTCATTGCTTACTCGTCGCGAATTCCACGAGCTCGAACAATATGTCGAGTCCACTCATGATATGGACACGTCTTTTGAACATAGGACCAGATTGCCTGTACAACAGAAGTGTGCTTGCTTTTGATGTTTTGTGTCCGAACTTGAACTTCGGAAAAAATCTCCCGTTCGTCAATTTGGCGGAAAAGCTTTCCCAAGATTTTATCACTTTCATAGAACCGATACATGGGACCTTCATCTTCCTCATCTTCATCTTCATCGCCAGGAAGGGTGTTCTGCTTGGGGACGGAAAATGTAACGGGCTTATTGGTCTCGACAACCGTGTGTGGTCCAAATGCCATAAAGTCGGGTCGGAACCCGCTCATTCTCGGCATACGGCTCAAGTCTACCTGGAATTTGTTAACTTTTAGGTATACAAGTAAAAACAAGGTGGAAAACTTCTAACATACTGGAACGCCACTCTTAGAGAAGTCAACAGCAGTGGAGTGCATCTCAGCTAAAGTCAAGCATTCTGGATTCAGGGTGCCATCCGGATGTTGATCGGCCAGGATTTTGTGGTTATTTGCTATTCGGCCCAATTGATCGGTTGCCATCTAGCAAAGTCAGCGATCAGTATCAGACAAAACAAAAGTTCTGCTGCTCAAGTCATTCATCATTCGACACGAGACACATCCAAAAAGCCAATTCGCACGAGGAAACACTTACAAATGTTACGAAGAAGTCCGTCATATCTTCGCGTTCCACTCGCCTACCAAGGTCCACCGGTTTCGGCCTCGGGTAGTCAGCAGGAGTGAATCTTCTCTTGGCCCTGGCTTGAGAGTCAAACAAGATCTGATAGAGGTCGCCATCAAGGTCACCACCACTGAGCATGCTTGGAAGATCCCGGGAGCCTTTCTGACTGAAGCATATGCAGTTCCGAAGCTGCATTAGCGGTGAAGTTGAAGGGACTGTCACAGCTGTGACGACTTGAATGTCCCCTGGATGCAATGCTGGAGATCGAGTGACTATCAGGTTCCTGCCAGTAGGTATCACAGGCTTTCCCTGTTTCTCGACTATACAGAAAACCTCGCCTTCTTGCAAATATCCCGTCTCATCCATAATGCCCTGAAGGGTAAAGCCGTCCTCGATGGGTATTCTCGCTTTATATTTTAGTGCACGCAGTTCGATAAGGACAGCAACTTCGACCACATCCCTCAGAAACGTATCACTCGTGAAGGGGATGTTCAACACTGCCAATTTTTGAATGAACCACGGAAAATGAATACGATCACCAATAGCATGGCGTTTCAAGAATTTGGATGCCAAGTGTGAGTTTGAGGTGGTTAACCGAAGTCTTTCGACCTCTTTGGTCTGGTTGTGGAGAAAGAATTCATCATCCACCCCATGTCTTCCAGAATCTTGATGCTTTGCTGGTTCAGATAAAAGGGAAGCGCTCTGTAGGCTCCGTTGCACAGCTCGATGTCCAATGACTTGGAACCCGGAAATTTCGTCATCGACGGACGCAAGTTGAGCACGTCTCCTACTAGACGACTGTCAAGTGAGATCATACCCTTCGCGCCTAGGACAAATTAGTCTTCGTTTAGCGCGAGATCTCCAAACAAAAGAAACATGGATAATCGAAATTTTACCAGAATCATCTAAGAAGAGTAGAGTACGCACCTCCGTATCGAATTTGAAACAGGGTGGGCTTTCCCTTGTTTTGAGACGGCATTCGATCCCAAATTTTTTCCATTACAGATCGAGACATGGTACCGGCCCCATCGCTGAAAACTCTCCCGTTTCTTTCAATATCTGGAATCTCCTTACATACACCAGGTGCAATTGTGACTGCTGTGGGAGTTTCAGAAAATGCTTGACCAATCCTGGCGGCGCATTTTGCGGGACACCTAATCATGGAGAAGTCACCTAAGTCTTGGATGAGTTGACGGTCGAAGAAGAGACTTCCATTCTGGATGAATGGTGCCATAAACCAACAGGACTGTGCACGGAGGGATGAATGTGAAAATCCGAGAAATGAAAACCGTAATCCTGCGAGACTGAAGCCATTGTTGAGGATTTTCTTAAATCGGTCATTATAGATCAAATCATTGGAAATCTGAGCATTGTAACGCACGGGCTCTCCATCTTCGTCTGAAAATGAAACGCGCACAAAATTGTCATGGTGTTGAGGGTACTTCCGTAAAACACGATTGTTGTTCTCGGGCTGTGGTCCACTGAGATGAAAGCCAGCAGGGGTTATATGAACCCGATGTATAGATGCTAGAGCCTCAGATTCCATGAAATTTGCTTGTGAGAACTCTCCACCCTTGATCCTGAGCTCGTTCTCAAGCAGAAGCTTCTTCAAGGTCGCGATACTGAATGAGCTGGGATCTTGCTCCACGCATCGGTATGGTATATGATTGAACAGCCTTCGGATTATGTTGACACACACTGACAATGTGCAGCGGGCAGAGAGATCCCTGATTGTAGGCAGAAGGTCAGAAACGACCTTCGGCGGTAGAAATCCATCTTGGGCAAGTCTTTGCACCTGGAACTTGATCTGGAATGCAAGCGTTGGTGTATTCAAACTTTGGAGCAGACGGTCCATCTGAGACTGAAACGATATCTCGGACTTTACCACTGGAACTCGTCGCCGAACCAATGGTGGAAGACCGCGAGCAGATGTCAGACTTTGAAGCTGGGAAGCGATGTCGGTACTATCGAAGGTCAATTGGTAGACGAGACAAGCACTTGATATTGAGGCATGATTCTTGTCAAGTGACGCTACTCGCGCCCGTTTCGGGCTGGGACGTTGTCTTTGAAGACCGAGGGCAGACATGGCTTGTAGCAATTGATCATCAGCATTCGCCCCTGCTTGATGTGTGCCGTCCTGGAAAAAGCGTGGTGCTTCTTGTAAGGAAAGCAGAAGATCCACGCGGATGTCTCGTGAGAGTACAATCTCGTACACCACGGAGTAGGGAAATTCGATGATTTGACCATTTGCTGCCTTGATCATGATCGCCCTGGAAAGAAATTTCACAGTTGCTGGCTGGACCCATGACTGATAGGGCACAAATGTGACTTTGGAACTGATGTACTCCCAAGACCCACAAGACACTGACGTTAGCACCAGGTCTTGTTTCTTCTTGGGTGTCACCGCTACAGGAGGTGCTTCCGGTCGAGCAACATGGCTGTTCTTAGCCAGGCGCTCTTTAGCATCTAGTTCAAGACTCTTCAATGCAAAGCTGTCGACTTTGTTCTTGCTAAGGCTGAAGGAGAGGACGACCCCTTTGAACATGAGCGGGATCCGGCCATAAGGGAGATAAGCACGACCAAGGGTATTCAATAATGAGCCGTGCTTGTCGAGAAACTTTTGTCCATCGGTTAATTTCAAGAATGTCAACGACCCAAAATTCTTTCCTTGGGTCTTGTGGACAAACCAGTCGTGAATATCGAGGGTGGCTAGTGGTGGACGAAGGGCTCCGGTCAATTGATTCGATTTCGCACGCTCCGGTACGCCGCGGATGAAAACCTCCATGTCCTAGTCAGGCGAATGCTTGCAGGGTGATTTCAGCAATGGGTCTTTTCGAAGGCAGTAAAGATACTTTTCTACATCTCGTTAAGCTCGACGATGGAGGGGAGCCAACACCTCAGCTTTCCGAGCGGCTTTTGCGTTGTACAAGCTCAGCTTTTAGCACATGCGATGGACCAGTAGGATCGGGCTACAAGACCTGCAAGGGCAGGCATGGATAGCCAAGTGATTCGTCAATCACTTGACGCATGTTGATATCCGTCGGGCACGCGCAGAAGTAAGTGAAAGGAGCACGCGTGAGAAGTTACCTTGTGATTGACGCTTTCTCCAGGATGACACGAAAGCCCCAGATACAGAGGGCTTGAGGGGAGCAAGTGAAGCATGACAAGCTAAGCTTAGCTCGGTTTCTTAGCTGAATGTTTAGGGATGCGCCTAGGTGAAACAACGTATTCCTGTTTCCAACCTTCGCGGTAATGGGTAAGTGGGAGCTTTGGTGGTCACGTAGTCATATATGATCAGCAGAGAGAGAGAGAGACAACCAGTATCATCGAGTTGGTGGTGTTGATAATAACCAGAACACGTGCAAACATTTCGTCCATGAGGAAGGAGCTCATGCAAAACCGTGACGACTAGATAGGAAGGAGCGTTGAGTAGAACAAAGGGAAGCGGAAGGCGGACGGTGGCTCGGAAGTCCAGGTCGCTTTTCCAAGGCCACTCGCTGGGCTCTTGCTCCCGATCCAAACATCATCACTCCACGAACCGAATCCACCCCAACAATTTTCACGTGTTATTGTGCCTCAGACGGCGAGACTACCAGATGCCTCGTCCTTATGCCTAACGGGTATTTTAGCATCCGAGAAATGTAAATACACCGTCTACCGCTCTTCAGCATTTAGCCCGATAAAATATTCTACGACTGCAACCCTTGGACACCGGCCCCCTCCCAGCAGAAACGATGACTAACACATCGAGTACTATGACAACGTCGTCAACTAAACTGTCTACACCGTTCAGTGTCCCAAATGAAGAGCTCACAAACCCCACCGCTGCTCTGGCCAATGGCTCACCACGACCAGCCACGGCCCAAAAAACAACAGACACACAATGTACAATACAACAGCCTCAGTTGACCGCATTGCAACAGCATATCCTCTTTTGGGACCAGGACAACGACGGCATCATCTACCCGCTCGATGTGTACTATGGCTTCCGTGCCCTGGGATTCAATGTTCTTTTCAGCCTCGGGAGCCTGCTGATTCCACTATTCTTCTCGTACGCGACCACGTTGGCTCACTCGTACCTGCCAGACCCCAGGTTCCGCATCTACGTCGGTAGTATTCACAAAGCCAAGCATGGATCAGACACAGGCATCTTCGATGTAGACGGTCACTTTGAGGCTGCCCGTTTTGATGCCATGTTCGCCCGCTACGATACCACCCGCTCAGGCGGTCTGAGTGCTGGTGAAATATGGGCAATGTGGAAGAAGAACCGATGTGCTGCAGACCCTGCCGGCTGGAGCTTCGCATTCATGGAGGTTTGGACTACGTTCTTGCTATTGCAGCGTGACGGCCGCGTGTGGAGGGATGATCTAATGGCCTGCTATGATGGAACCTTATTCTGGAAGATCAGTGAATTGGAGAAGGAGAAGAGATCTGGAGCGGCAAATGGAAAGGGTTGGGATAAAGGGTATGGGGTTGGGGATTTTTTCGAGGGCTTGTGGTTGGGTCGGACATGGAAGAATTGGGAATTGAAAAAGAAGTCTTAAAGTTATAGGTTGTGTTGTTGTATTGTTCATAGTCTCGAGGCAGAACTCAGAGCCTTTATTTGGTAAAGATCCTAGACACTGACTTTAGATACTCACAAAGAGAGAGCTAAGATAGCAAGAATCGAGGAACTTGGTAAGACGAAATAATCAAACAAGATACATGTATGTTCTGAGAAGCTATAATACTGACCATGTACACGCAACGCACTTTTCTAAAAGCACCGCTATGCAAAAAACAAGTATTGAAAAGATCAAAGGACACAGACCCACGCGGCCACTTTTGATATGCCCTTTTTATGCCTCCCAAATCCCCTGATCATCGAGTCTTGCACAATCCATGGCTGAGAACATGGTCAATAATATGTATATGCCGGTCCGGCAGTCTACTGACCCTGGCCGATCTGTTTTCCCCCTTGTCCCACTTTGGAATGGAACATGAAGCGAGACACAAAGGATTAAATTGTCCTCGACCCAAGAATTTATTCCTCATCGCTCTCCTCCTCGGCGGTGCCTTCGTGGAAATACTTGCCCTCGGTAGTTTCGTTGATGACGCCGGCGCGGATGGTCCAGTCGCCGAATCTTTCACCCGTGTTGCGCTCCTTTGCATACCGACTCAACAGACCCTTCATGATTTCAAGAATCTCGTCTTCCTTGATGCTGCTGCGGTACAGCTTGTTTAATCTCTGGCCGTGGTATCCACCGCCGAGATACATGTTGTACGCACCGTAAGCCTTGCCCACGAACGCGGCTTCTGCGACCCATGGGCGGGCACACCCGTTCGGACAGCCGGTCATGCGCATCACAATGGAGTCTTGGCTCAGGCCGTTCTCTTCCAGTGCTCCCTCTAGTTTGGTGATGAGTTCAGGAAGATAACGTTCTGATTCGGCCATGGCGAGACCGCACGTAGGGAAAGCCACACATGCTGAGCTGGAAAGTCGCATGGCTGAGAATGAGGTATTGTCGAGCTTGTATTTCTTCATGAGGTCGATGATCTTGGGCTTGTCTTGGTCTGTGACATTGGAAAGGATGAGATGTTGATTTCCTGTCAGACGGAATTCGCCCTTGTGGATCTTGGCCAGTTCGCGAAGTCCTGTGCGCATAGGGAAGTCCGCTGTGTCCTCGACGCGCCCATTCTCGATGAAAAAGGTGAAGTGGTTCAATCCCTTTTCGTCCTTTTGCCAACCGAACGAGTCGACATTGGATTCAAACTTGAATGGTCGTGGATCCTCGAATTTGATGTTCAGCGGATCAAGTAACTCTTGAACTTTGCCCTTGAAAACTTCATTGCCCATGTCATCCATAGTATACTTCAGCCGTGCGTGTTTGCGATTCTTACGATCACCATTGTCTCGCTGGACGAGCATGATCTTCTCACAAACAAGATGCGCCGTGTCGGCGGGCACATAACCCATCATGTAGCCAGTTCGGGGTAAGTCTTTTTGTTGTTATGAGTGACCCCCATACCGCCTCCTGCTAAGATATTGAAGCCTTCTAGGTGCTTGTCCTTTCCACGAATGGCGATCAGACCAATATCGTGAGCATAAGCGTCAGTGTCATTGTGTGGTGGAATGGCAATTGAGATCTTGAACTTGCGGGGAAGATAAGTAGGACCATAAAGAGGTTCGAAATCTTGGACAGCATCGCCAGCAACTTGTGTTTTCTCGCCAGTGGCATCATCCTTCAGCCAGATCTCATGGTAAGCTGTAGTTGAAGGGAGGAGATGATCAGAAATCTTCTGGGAGACCGCATGGACCTCTCGATGATATTCGGATAGTTCCGGTAAGCTCGAACACATGACATTACGATTGACATCACCACACGCTGCAATGGTAGTCATCAAAGACCTGTTGATCGCTTGCATAGCGCCCTTCAGCTTGGACTTGATTACTCCGTGGAACTGGAACGTTTGTCTCGTTGTCAACTTCATGGTTTCGTTCCCGTGTGCAGATGCAATAGCATCCATTTGCTCCCATTGAGAGGGAGTAGCTACACCTCCAGGAAGTCGACATCGGATCATGAACGAATACGCAGGCTCAAGACCTTGTGCCTTGCGCTCATCTCGAAGGTCGCGATCATCCTGCATATACGTACCATGAAATTTGGTGAGTTGCTGATCGGCGGCAGATATAGCACCAGTCGAAGTGTCTAGCAAACCTTCGGCAATCGTACCTCGGAGATAGTTGGAGTTAATCTTGATGTCTTCGTTGGTCAACGGTGGCGGCTCTTCTGGCAAACCTTCGACATTAGCAACATTGAGAGCTTGCCACAAGCGCGGCTCCCATTCTTGATACCCTGTCTGGTAGGTATCAGGATCTTGGTCATCACCAAGACCGATAGGAGTCAGTGTTTTGCCGCCTAAGAAAGCCAATCGTGTATCAAGATCTTTCCCAGGTTTGTTGTAAAAGATCTTGTCCTCTTTTCGAGGCCAGTAATGACTATCTCCGAGAGCGAAGACTGAGAAATGGACATTGGAGAGGTCAACATCTGCAGTATCCTTGATGGCTTCCCAAAACGCACGACCGTTTTGAGGGAATTCTCCCTGGCCGGCCGTGCTGGTTATGAAGACAACGTTCTCTTCACTGGCAAGATCTTCAATTGGATAGTCATCCATGGCAAAAACCATGGTCTTCAGACCTCGAGCCTTTCCACGATTGGCCAGTCTTTTGGCCAAACTCTCACCATTACCATTATCGGAAGCGAACAAGATCGTCAATGGTGCTCCGTAGAGGCCCTCAAGCATCTGCTCATAAGCGTCCTTCGCCGTGCGCTTTTGCAACTTTCGCACTTCTGAACCATACGACTCAGAAAGATTCGCAGCGAATTGTGGATGACGATTCATCAGCTGTGTCAAGTGATTATCTCGTTTCAAGAATTGCTCAAGCTCTCGTTTGATCCTTTCTGAGTCTAGCGAGAAGGTGGGTTCGTCTTTGTCTTCGTTGGCAGGGTTCCAGCGGTACAAAGGCCAGTATCCAAGATCCACAGCCTTTTTGGTTTCTTGAAGAGCTGTCAAGGCCGAATCATCCTCCTTGTTGTAGGGAAGATAAGCTAGTACGACCGAAGGTCCATTGAATTTTTCAGCTTCAACCATGGCCTGCAAAACTTGAGTATAGGAGGAGTAGACGGCAACTGATGCAACATAGGCGTTGCCGTAGTTCATCGCGTACAAGCCGATATCCTTCTTCCGTCGTTGGGAGTCTCCTGCAGCTCGTGCGGAATATGGTTCCGAATCAATAATCAAGAGATTGACATTAGCTCCAGATGCCAGAACATGATGGACACCCGAATTGCCAAGATCGTACGCCCAGGCGTCAGACCCAATTAACCACTGCGCCTCCTTGTAGAAGAAGGCTTTCTTATCGAGCAATTGACCCGCGAGTCTTGAACCATCGTTCTGTAGTCGCGAAACAACTTCCGGTGCCAGATCATTGGCTTTGGTTGGATCCTGTGCATTTAGCACCCACTTGGAGAGCCATTGCTTTGGGTTTTCGGTGATGAACTCCTTGCTTCGTGCGGCGACCTCAGCTTCCTTGAGGAACTCCTGGCGACGATCAATACGCGCAAGAAGCGATCCTAGTCCATACTCGGGTGAAGCAGCGAGGGTTGCTGATACTCCCGCATTCTTCTGTTTGAGCTGATTTGCAATGAATAGTCTGGTGTTGAAAAGTTGATCGAGTATCTTCAGATATGCGTTCTCCAGCTCTGGCTGCTCAGGTTTGAAGTCATCCACTTGTGGTTCCGTTTCTGTACCTACACTGAGATTCTGTATCAATAGTGGAACAGATTGAGAATGACCTCTACGGCGGGCGTGCTTGCGCGGTGTGGTTGGCGGGGCGAGATTTTGAAAGATTCCTCGTAAGGCCTGCAGGGCGGTGCTAGCATCCACTTGGCCTAATCGATATTGGACCAGAGAGATTGAGCTTTTATCCTCACCACTCGAGTTCAAAGTTGACAAGAGATCGAGAAAAGATGGACCCCATTTTGTAGTCTTTCTCCTGATTTGTTCGAGGACTGCAATCTTTTTAATCGTTGGGGGGATTGCATCAAGCAGGGTGGAAGCGGACTGCCACGGGCGATATAAGCGTGCTGTAATCAGGCCGACGTTGGTCAACTCTGGAGAAACATCGTCCGCATCGAGTACGTCGACGAAAACACCAGTTGATCCGAATATAAAGAGAGCGGCCTCAGCATCTGGGGGCCCGAGTATTCGATAGGAGAATAGCCGCGGCCTGTGCTGTTCTCAAGTTTCGCCCAAACATCGGTGACGTAGTTCAGGATATCAGTAGCACTAACAGGACGACTGACTGGGGCATCAACAGTGGTTGCAATTGACGAGGGAGTAGTGCTGTCAGTCGAACTATCTCGTCTTGAAGATGAAGCCGAGGATACATCGGTTGTGCCATTTGTGGAGGAAGAAGGAATGACGGGGGAGAGAGGGTCTTCAGATACAGCATGAGAAGCATGCTGCTCTGGTAGTGTCCCGGGTAAACCTAGTTCCGACACAACAGCAGTCCGTCCAGAATTTGCATAGAGGGTCTGCTCGCTCGATCCTGAATATGTCGTGGGGACGCCCGAAGCTTCATTGAAGAGATCTTGTAAAAGTTCGCGGCTTTCAGCTTGGATTGGTGTATCTCGCGCTGAATTACTCGGGTCGAAGAAATGTATAACACCCTTGCCACTCTTGATGGCCAAAGCATGAGCCGTCAGAGCAATGTCCTGGGCCTCCTGTAGAGTTTCCGATTGCAGAAATGTAAATCCTGACTGTCTGATGGAGCTAATCTCAGAGTAGTCTGGATGGGGGCTGCCTAAGACAACGTGGAGAACGATCGGATACTGAGCGAGTTTGTATAAATGGGGTGCAGCGGTCAACAATATTGACGAAGGAGTCGTTGCAGATACAAGCTTGCCAGACTTGAGTGCATCGTATGCAGCCAGCAAAGGATCAGCATTTTGCCGGAGGGGCACGACCTCGGGAATGTTTTTGGTGATTAAATTTCTCGTCTTGGTTGCAGTAAATCGAGCTAGGTGGTAGGAGAATTCAGATTCGGTTGTCAAGGAGGACTGGACAGAAAGAATGACATCGCTGGCTAGGTATGCAATTCTCGCAACTAAGAAAAGCTGTATTAGCAATTGTAGGATATGTGCAGGTGCTCGTCCCTCTCTTCGTTGCTGGGAGGAGAAAAAAGCTGCGAAGATCGGAGCGGGGATTTCCTGAGCAGTAACATACCAGCCTCTGCGGGGCTCGAGATAGAGCCCATCCTGAAGACTTATGAGAGAACGACAGGAAGCAAGACAACAGATAAACAGCAGGCGCTGACGAGGAGCGCTGGGAACTGAAGTAATAGCAGGTCGTTCAAGGGAAAAGACAAAAGGAAAAAGACCTGGAGGCAATAATAAAAGGCAATAATAAGAAGCAATAGACTAAGTTACGGCAGACGCATGATCAACTAGTTTGTCCATGACCCCAACATGATTACTCGAAGTGGATTTTTATTGCATTCTTCTGCTACAGACATGCTCCGCTCGGCGACCAAGCTGCAAAGTTACCTGGTCACTCTGGTGTCCATCAGAGCCTCGACGTCCTCGACACACCTCGACCGAGCGTCATCCGCTCAGAGGATCCCCTGCTGTTCTCCGACCAAACCCCAGCCGTCGAAATTTTTGACTGCTTCTCGTCATTCATTCTATGAGTGCCGTGATTGGTTGGGAGGCCGATGTCGCCATCGATGGACTTGATGCCACGTGACCATGGCAAATTTCTTGGCGCTCCGGGCCTCTATCCTCTCCAATTCCCGGAGTTGATGCCGAGGAGAAGGCGAGAGGCACGAGAGAGGCAGCGGTGGCACGTGACTGGAGAGAAGCCGCCTTGTCTTGGCATTACGTCTCAATCAGATCCAGTCTGCAACCATTTCCCCGACTTACCGATCTGAAAAAAAGTGCTTCCCCTCACCCTCAATATTGCATGCCGTCCAAGCAACCAAGTACGTCAACAGCAGTGGTAGCAGTGTATGCAATTACAGACGCGTTGGGCTACACTACATCTATACACGACTCTTCACGCGTCCCAGGCCTACAATGGCTGAACTTGATGACCCCGTTGTCGCAGAGTACGAAGTATATCTCACTGGCTCTAAGCCTTTGACCCAGAACGAACCATCATCCAAACTCCTCCTTCTGCAGTATCCTGCCCACCGTTCCTATTCTAAGCCTTACAATGCCACTCGATCCCAAACTCCAACCGCCCTGCGCATGAAGTCAAAGACTGGTTTTATCGAAGTCGATGTACCTATGCTAGTGCGCGAGAATTACAATGATCTTTCTGGCGAGAAATATGGCAAAGCAATGGCTGAGAGTCGCACAATCACCACTGGAGGAACCCACGGTCTTGCTGGCGGCTTCAATGCGAATTCTCTTCAAAGACCAACTGATGCACCATTGCCCGACGATCCTGAATTTATGTATCCCCCTTACAGACTCAGAGCTTGGGTGGGAAATTAGTCACACCCTCGGCGCGCGACCCCATTTACCTTCTCGGCCATTTTCGAAACCAGCAGTTGCATCTATCTCATCTCGACAGCGTTGTACAAATGCGTCCGCAGCTGCATCACATCGATGCGGAAGACGAAATCAAGAGACGTTTGCCTCCTTCAGGTCCTGCTGTCCCTGGACGGCCAAAGACCGCAGCCGATGGCCTGCCCAACAAGATCGAGTCAAAAGCCATTGAAATCAAGTTAAAGGATAACAAAGACGATTCCAAAGACCGCAGCCTCAACGACAATGCGAAGATGTTACGAGACATACAAACAGACGAGTGGGAGGAGTATCATTGGGTTGACCAAGACGAAGATGATGCTCACAACCTTTTTGAAACCCACCTTAGTCTCCCAACCACAAAATCAGAACCCGCTCCACGCCTGAAGAGCAGCATCAGCAATGGAGATTGGCTTGACAAGATGAGTGCCCCGCGAGAAGATGGTAAGAAAGGGCTCTTATCCAAGTTACGAGGGCGTGAGAGAGAACGTGCAAGGAGGAAGAAAGCCGAAGAAGAGAAGCGAATACGACAAAAGAATACAGCTGGCGGACTGCAAAGCAATAGCAATCCTGCTTTAGGTCTCGATTCGGATAGCGATCCGACTAGCCCAGACGATTCAGATGGGCCAAGCTGAGAGGTTTGAAGCGTCAGCCCATGTCCTCTGTCCTTGTACACAACTACTAGCAGACACCAACTTGGTGACAAAGGCTACGCTCTAGAATCTATGACTGGCCTGCATGAGCATCTGAAAGGTTTTCAGGTCCTCCTTTGCGTCCTTCGCAGTGGTCTTGATTTGTTTCCCAAGTGCAACCACTTCATACAACTCCTTCATCTCGAGAGTGTAAGGATCTTCATATGTCTTCCTCACACTTGTTTCACTGTATGTCCCGTCCACGTTCTCACGAACAGTCATAGTCACAGGCAGACCCTTGACGTATGGCGAGTCCCAACTGACGCGGACCGATTTGTTGAGACTGTACACTTCGATGTGTGCATCGAACCGCGGGACTTCATCTATCCCGGACTCGTACGTCACGGAGAAACCAGGATACTGGAACAGAGCGCTTGATATGTCAATTTCCGACGTATCTTAATTGAGGACACATGGCTCACCTCCAGAATTTGGGGCTCATAAATGCTCCTACCACACCTTCAGGCGATCCCAGTGCCTCTCTCATCGCCGAAAGGTCGTGAGATCCGAGCCCACCAAGCAAACGCCACATTTTAGTCGATTCCTCTGTCACAGGCACGCCACACTCGACAGCAAGGGCTTGCTTCACAATCTCCTCGGCTTTGGACTTCTTGTCTTGGATTGCTTCGGGACTGAAATCAGTAAAAACCTTGGGAAAAGCGCCAGATTGAGATACAAAATAACGATTCGCTCCAATGATATCTGTGATGGCAATTGGTCAGCTTTGTAGACTTGCATACCCCGGCCAACTAGGGTGTGAAGCCATACCTCTGACCCGTGCATAGAGGATCTTTTCGATCCCACCGATCTCTCTTACCATATCCACAAAAGCTGTTGCATATCTTCGCATGTAACCGACCATGACTCTACCCCTGGACTTCTCCTCAGCAGCAATGATAGCATCGGCATCTCTTTGACACAATGCCAGGGGCTTCTCGACAAAGACGTTTTTATCGTGCTTCAGTGCCTCGATGACATGATCCGCATGGTATTCATCTGAACTAGCGATAAAGACCAGATCGACATCTGACGATGCACAAAGTTCGATGGGATTCTGTGTCGTGAAGGGGGTGTGGTTGATGATTTTCTGCGAGCTATGTCTCAGTGCCTCTGGAGATACATCGCACAGGTAGGTTATGACAAAATAGTCGGAGAGGAAGCCCAGAGTTGGAATATGGGCGACTTGAGTGATCTCCCGAGGCCAATGATACCCACTCTAATGATGTTGGTGGTAGACATTGGAGTGTATGAATATCTGGTGTTTGTAACAAAGTAAATGATATGCAATCGAGAACCAAGAAGGAATTATTTCAATCAAGGACTCTAGTGCCTTGCTGCTCAGAGAAGTGGCTACAGGCTGCACACACTCGAGCTCATCTGCGAGAGACAGAGTCTGGCCTTATATAGCCGTCATCAACCTTCTCGGGTGCTTGTCTGTCTGTTAACCGACGAGGTCAGCTACACGCTCGAGTAATACATTGATGGTGAAAGATTGTAATTTGTATCAACATTTTTGGTGGCACTCAGCCTGCTGTGATTGGTGTTGGTTGAATGTGGCCTGTCGTGTTCCCCAATGTGGAGGACAGGTATTATGGTGTTATAGGCGTTACCGTACAGCATTGAAATACCCTCCGCCTGACAAAATCCATAGAAAAATACAATATGACAAGTCTGCGCCAAATCTCAATTCTACTACCTTCTCAAGTACATGTATCGTGAGATAAATCTCGTCTGACGTAACTCTTTATTGTCCAATAGAGATCTACCTGGTGGATAGCTCCGGCAAGCGACTCCTGGATTTTGCTGTTGTAAATCTTTCTTTCGCCATCAATCAATCAGTCACGCCTCACCTTTTCACCATCACTATTCTGTTCCTTTTATTCGGTTTCGTACTCGCGGGCGTCAAAATATTTGCTATGCTCTCTACCGGTTACATATATTCATAAAACACCGCGCGCCCATCGGTCCAAGTGTCACATCATCGGCTACTCATCGCGATCATGCTCACGCGAGCCACCCGTCGACGACGGCATGTCCTTCAATGTGTCCAAAGAACCGCAGATAGAATCCAGTTCACATGGCTGTGTCCCGCACTCGTCCAGCCCCACTCTACCTCGCAATCGCAGCGCCCGCGCGCCCGCGCCCTCTCAGACCGACCTTTATTCCCCAAGTCGAGTACTACGCCGGCTCAGAGAACCCAACTCCGGCATCTTGCCTCCCCAGCCTCTATAACTGAAAATTCCGACTATCCTGACGATTATATACCTTTTGTCAACAAAGAGTCGTCTTTGTCCCCATACAAAGATCAAAATTCCCTTAACGAATTAATGCCATTTGACCTGTCAAGAATTCTCATGCTCGACAACAGTGATGCCTTTGCTGCTGAATATGCCAATGCGGATGACCCGAGTCTTAAGAAAAGAGGGGATGCTGACGAAATCGAAGCAACGCTCGACGCTTGTCTGCATATCCACCGTTGGAATCGAGCCCATAACCTACTCTCCCAGCTCGTGACGATCCATTGCAACAACCCCGGTAGACTGCGCGATGCTTACAACCGGGTCTTGGCAGCCATGGTTGATGACTTTCTTCACAATCGCAACCTCGATCATGAAGTCCGGATCAACGAGTGGGTAGAAGTCCATATGAAGAAAGCTGGTCTTGAGCCGGATGCTATGACACTTGCTCTAAAGCTCAAAGTCGCACTTGAGTCCATCGCAGACGATAAAAGGGATCGGACTGTTCGTCGATACTGGAACCTGACAAAAGCATTCAATCTAGAGAGTGAAGTTCTTAGCATGAGACACACACTCGACGATAGAGACCTCGGACGACTTTTCCAGATATGCCCACAGGACATGGAGAGAGTTTGGAATGATACATCGGCGCTCCCAGAGATTGCAGGACTCGTGCCTCGAGATTCTCCTCAAGAACCCGAATTGAAAGTCCGCGAAACTGATCAGAAAGGCATGGGCCTCGCATCTCTTAGGAGATCCCTGCGCCTTTTTTCCGAGGCAGAGCGACAAATCGATCAGCCATCGAGCGCCGAGCAGAGACAATTGCAATTGGAGCAAGACGCAATCGACTCTGCCAGAGCCAGGTGGAAGATTGAGTATAAACAGAGGTCGAATATTGGAAGCATCCATGGATTGGGGAGGGGCAAGCTAGGAGCATTACTCTGGATTTGGCATGAATCTTTGGCAGCCAGAATATCCAAGGAGCTCGAATTGGTCCAAGAGGCAGAAGAAACGACGACCAGAAGGAACCAACAGCAAAACCTGCGGCTTGACTATGGTCCATTCCTTGCTTCACTACCACCTCAGAAGATGGCCGCTACGACTGCCATTGCACTGATGCAAATTTTCAGTCGATCAGGTGTTGCCAAACCCGTCAAGCTGGTATGGCTCGTCACAGCTCTTGGTCGAGCAATCGAGAACGAGTACTCGGCCTCGGAAGTCAGTGAACGCACAGAATCGCTTTTGAAAATGTTAGAAAAGGCTCCGAAGCGTACGGATGTAGAATGGATCTCGGACGCGCAAACGCCAATGCGCAAACGCAATGCCCATCATAGTGCCTTGGCCTTCAAAATTAAGAACAAATGGACTCAATCACAACATGCGAAGCTCGGGGCTGTGCTTTGCGAGTTCATGTTCGACATAGCAAAGATGGAGGTCACCAAAGTCAATCCAAGCACTGGAGAGAATGTCACCCTCGCTCAACCAGTTTTCGTTCAATCTACGGGTTATCAGAATGGGAAAAGAGTCGGAATGGTTCATATGCATGAAAGCTTGTACGAACTACTAGTTTCTGAACCTGCTGAGCATCTTGTGACCAAACAGTTGCCTATGGTGTGTCCTCCAAAACCTTGGACAGCGTTCTTCGATGGAGGTTTCCTTCAATCCAGACAACCGTTCCTGCGAGTGAAGCATCATGAGATGGGGCAGAAATTTTACGCTTATGCAGCTGCCCAACGAGGCGATCTGGATCAGCTTTTTGCTGGCGTCGACGTGCTTGGCAAAACTGGCTGGCGGATTAACGAAAGAGTCTTCAAAGTGATGCTCGACGCTTGGAATAGTGGCGAAGAAATCGCAAATTTTCCACCCTTGAATAAAGTCTTTCCTGATGTCGAGCAGCCTACACAGGGCGCCACCCGGAAGGAACGTTGGGAATGGTTTCATCGCAGACGGATGATAGAGAACGAGAAGGGTGGCATCCACTCGGAACGCTGTTTCCAGAACTTCCAGATGGAGATTGCGAAATCCTTTCTAAACGAAACATTTTACCTGCCGCACAATGTGGATTTCCGTGGTCGAGCATATCCTATTCCGCCATATCTAAATCAGATGGGTGCGGACAACTGTCGTGGATTGCTTCTTTTTGATGAAGGACGTGAGCTTGGAGAACACGGCCTCCGTTGGCTGAAAATTCATCTTTCAAATGTCTATGGTTATGACAAGGCCAATCTAACAGACCGTGCCCAGTTCCCTATTGATCACTTGGACGACATTTATGACTCAGTACAAAACCCTCTCAATGGCCGTCGATGGTGGCTCACTGCTGAAGATCCCTGGCAGTGTCTGGCGACTTGCTTTGAGCTTGTCTCCGCTCTCGAGACTCCAGACCCGCGCACATTTATTTCCAGACTTCCTGTCCATCAAGATGGCTCTTGCAATGGTCTACAGCATTATGCTGCTTTGGGTGGTGATATTGCTGGTGCCAAGCAAGTCAACTTGGAACCTGGTGACAAACCATCAGATGTGTACACCGGTGTCTGCGAATTAGTCAAAGCTGAAATACAAGAGGAGGCCAAGAATGGCAATGAAATTGCGAAACTACTCGATGGAAGGATCACGAGAAAAGTGGTCAAACAAACAGTCATGACTAATGTCTACGGTGTCACATTCTTGGGCGCGATACGTCAAGTGCGAAAACAAGTCGATTCATTAATGCCGGATTTCGCAGCCGCAAATATCTCTGGTCGAGTAGCCACATATATTGCCAAAAAGATCTTCCGTGGTCTTGGCACGCTATTCTCAGGAGCTCATGAAATCCAATACTGGTTTGGTGACTGTGCGAATCGCATCAGCTCTTCCATCTCCCCTGCTCAAATTGAGAAGATGTATGCCCAAGCGTATGGTACCACGAAGTCCGTTACCCCTACTCACAAGCCAAAACATGTCGCCGGGGCTAAAAAGTCGAAACAATTTTTTGAGTCTGGAGTTTTCCGAACGACTGTAATTTGGACCACGCCGCTCAAACTCCCAGTTGTTCAACCTTATAGGGAGGTGCAAGGACAAAGTGTGAAGACCAACCTCCAAAACATCACTCTCAATCAACCAAGTGTAGCAGACGCTGTCAACAAGAGAAAACAGCTTCAGGCTTTCCCCCGAATTTCATACACTCGTTAGACGCAACACATATGTTGCTCTCAGCACTAAAAGCCCAAGAGGCTGGTATCAGTTTTTCAGCTGTGCATGACAGCTTTTGGACTCATGCCGCCGATGTTGATACACTCAACACCCTGCTTCGCGAAGCGTTCATTCGAATGCACTCAGAGGATATCGTTGGTCGACTGCTAGCAGAATTCAAAACTCGCTACAAAGGTCACTATTATCTTGCCTATGTCCATAGGGACACTCCACTATCCAAAGCTATCCTTGCTTATCGCAAACAGCTGGTTACCGATGGTGTCGTCGGTAGAGACCGGCACGCAAGAAATCCCGCCGAGCTTCGTCATGTTGAGTTGTTGAGAGAAGTTCGGAAAAAGAAACTAATGAACAGCCAAGATCCAAAGGAAAGATCCGAAGGCAAAGCTATGGTGACCGCACTGAGCCTTTTCCGCGAATTCGACGGAGAACAATACCTATATCATAAGGATTCTCTGGGAGAAACAGCGATTGGTGCTATTCCTGAGAACATTGAAGATGCTGCCTTAGAAAAGGCGATGAACTCCGACATAGCCAGCGATGTGGACCTAGAAAGCACACTTGATCCCTTGACGGCTGCCTTCGATGATCCTGAGGCGCTTAATGGTGACGGAAACCCTGACTCTGCAACATTCCCGACTTCCTCCGATGCGGATGACGGACTGAAGGCGGTTCATGTCAAAGCAGCGCTTGGCGACACACAAAATTCGAAGAAGGCGAAGACTTCTACCCCGAAAAACGCAAAGTCTCAAACATGGTTATGGCTACCATTGACATTTCGCCCAATACCACAAAAGGGGCTTTTGATGTAAATCGTCTAAGAGACAGTACTTACTTCTTTTCATGATTGTATACTTTTGGCAGGAAGTTGACCTTCCTGCATTTTTAACGAACAATGGCGCCAGTGTATGATATAAATATGAACGTCCTGTTCATGATTCGGCTGGACTACCCACCGAACGACTTTTTCAGTCACATATCATTGAACAGACGGGGTATAGATGATAGACCATGGTGGCGTCTGTCCGAAATTACCACACAACGGGAGGGAAATATGCAAGCGCAGGGGAGGAATGTGCCTTTGTATTAAGAGATGCAACTTTCTTGCCAAAAAGTCGTTTACATGTGTAAGATGAAGAAGATGAGACAGTCCGTGCATCTCTTCTCATGACCGTGAGGGTCGAGAATTTTATTAGATATGACCCGGTATATTATCATTCTAACATGTTTGATTACTATCTACAACAACAAGCAGAATAGTGCCTTGATCGACTTCTTCTCGTCCTCGTCCTCCTCTATGTCAAGCCACGCGTAGTATATAAGCCCTATCTGCCGTCCAGACTGACACCTAGACCCTACATCCTCTGTTTCTCCACCTCTATAGTCCATCTCTCACCCACCAAGCAATAGGAAGAGACCAGAATTAGTCCTAGAACCAACCTCGCGCAGATCCGCGCTTGCTTGTCTCCCAACAACACGCGTGGCCGAGCCTGCGAGGGTACGGTACACAACGTATTGCGCATATGCAGTCAGTCAGTAATGGTGATGGTGATGGTGATAGTGATGTGCATGCATTGGTGCTTTTTAGTCGGTCAGTGCTAGTTAGTTAACCACTTAGTTAGTCAGTCAGTACCAGGGTAGATGAAGAATGAAGCGTGAAGCGTGAAGCTCAACCAAGAACCCCCGGACCTCCCCATATCCCATCTCCCAACCTCTCCAGCCCGCCATGCCATCCCAAAAGGCCCTCATGGGAGTCAATGCCAATACGATCCAGATCTCGCTCGCCATCGCCGCAGACCCGACGCAGCTCAGCACGCAAGCAATTCATTGAACCCTCTCAAGGCGTTTTGATTGATGCGGACATCACTGCCCCAGAACCTACACGGTGCGCCCGCCGAGCAGGCTTGTGCGCGTGAGGGACGGCCTAGTCAATTAGTCTCCCTATCCATCTCCCGCCCGTATGTATGTACGTACACGATATCATGGGGCCAGAAGGTAGATTGGAATCGGACATAGGTCGCCCGCGTGCAACGAGACTGCCACGATAACCTGAGGAACCGCCTCCCACCCAAAACCACTTTTCTCCTTGTTCATCTTCATCTTCTTCAAAGACCCACTATCTGGCCCATCAACAGCGCCACACAAGTATCGCCCTTCTCCAAGGGAGCCTGCTGCTGCGGCAACTCAAGCAGAGCATTAGCGCTCGCCAGGCTCGCGACGCGACTGCTGCGCTGCATGCCGGTGCTGACGGCGACGAGGGATCCAGCTCCAGTTCCAACACCAGTGCCAGCTTGAAAGCGCACCGTGACACGATGATATTCTACGCGCGCGGGATCGCAGCGCACGCGCGACGCCAACGTCACAGTTACACGCGGCAGGCCCGTGCCCGGTAAACCGGCCAGGCGCTGCACGCATGGCAGCAGGAAGAGATTTGCCGTCACGAGCGCGCTGGCTGGGTTGCCGGGTAGGCCGAATAGGAGGCGCCGTTCGCGGCCGCTGCCTGCGTCGCTGGAGCTGGCGCTGGCGCTGGCTTTGCTTGTGTCTTTTGATGATGATGAGGAGGAGGAGGAGGATGAGGGTTTGAATGGAATACTAGCAAATGTAGTGGGTTTCCCGGGCTTCATGCTGACACGGCCAAAGTGGACGGTGCCGCCAAGGGCGCGCTCGACAGTCGGCTTGAGTAGGTCTAGCTCGCCCATGCTCACGCCGCCCGTGGTGATGATGACGTCGAGATTGTGCATGCGGTAGCCGTTGCGCAGTGCTTCCTCGAGCGCCGTGGTCGGCGTGTCGCGCGCGATCGCCAGGTCGACCACTTCAGCCGCCAGGTTCCAGTTGCGTATCAGCGTCAGCAGCGACGGCCGGTTGGAGTCGCGGATCATGCCGCCTGTCAAGGGTCCCTGGTGCGATATGTCGGTGACTTCGTCGCCGGTGCTGAGCACGCCGATGCGTGGTTTGCGGTAGACAGGCACGCGGGAGATGCCTGCGGCTGCCAGCACGCCGATTTCGCCGCCTAAGCCGCTCAGTTGTGTGCCTTTGCTGAGGATCAGGTCGTCGAGCTTGATGTCGGATCCTGGTTCGCGGATGTTTTCGCCGATGCTTAATTCTGACGTGAGGATTTCGACGGTTGCTTCTTCGGTTTTGTCTGCTGTGAGTGAGGCGATGGTTGTGTCTTCGACCATGACGACGGCGTTGGCGTTGGCCGGTAGTGGTGCACCTGTGGTGATACGTGCAATTTCTCCGGGTTGCAGTGGCGGGGTAGGGACGCCGCTTGTGCATGCGAGACGGATGCGACGGGGAAGATGCCTTTGATGGTCTTCAACGTGCTGCTGGTGGTTGCCCCGGCGTCTTTTTTGTCGGTTGTGTCCTCAGATGGTACGATCACTGCATATCCGTCGACTATGCTGGCGCGATAAGCGGGCACGGCTTCGGCAGCTCTGATATCCTCTGCCACTACGTAACCTGTCAAGTCTGGTGATAGATCTCGTACTTCAACTGTAGGCGATGGCGTTTGTTCGAGGATCTTTGCTACTGCATCGGCCACGCTGAGCATTGGGTATGGAGAACTTCGAGCTCGTGCTGTAGCGCCGAGTCGCGGGTCATTTGATTGCGGAGGCCGTTCCGACGGTGTCGTGTGTGCTTTGGGGACTTTGTGTCCACCGTGGCCATGTCCGTGACTGTGGTCATGGTGATGATGGTGGTGTGAATGATCATGAGACCCTACAGCACCACTTGATCCTGCGGCAGAGACGCCAGCTTCCTTCTCCAATTTCTTCACACCGCCGATGTGAGCTTGTCTTGAGTCCTCGCCAGCCGCCTGTAGACATGCATGCGGCAACAACTTCAAAATCGCCTGTAGATTCTCCTTTGCACCCTTAGGCGAGCCAGGCAAAGTGACAATAATAGATTTATTCCTCACGCCAGCAACAGGTCGAGACATCATTGCGAACGGGGTCACTTGAAACGAAGCCGCCAACATGCCATGCACGATCCCCGGTGCATGGCGATGGATCAGAGGGGCGATAGCTTCTGGTGTGAAATCTCTGCGCGCGAAGCCTGTTCCGCCGGTCGTCACGATCAGGTTCACGGGTCCAGATGTTGGCGTTGTGGTGCTTGAGCCATCCTGAGCAGCATAGCCGTCGACGTCGCTCCATGAGCGGACTACGCGCTGGATATCGAGGACATCATCCTTGACGATCTCGATGATCGGCTCGGCCCAGCGACCAGCGCCATCGGCTGAGAAGGTTTCTGTTAGAGTTGAACCGGCTTTGTCAGTTGATGGGTCGGCGAAGGCAGTGTCTGAGATTATCAGGATGGCTGGCCGGAGTAGAGGTGGTTGCTGAGTCATGGTTCTATATTGGAGATGGTGTTGCTCCTTTATAGATAGGTTTCTATGCTACACCCACGACGGCGAAGAGGTGTGCCTGGTAGACGAGTGGTATTCCAAGATTTGCTGAGTGTACTCGACGACGGGCATGTGTGGCCAGCTATGGTGATGGCGAACACAGCGATATATGCAGAACTCGCGCTCCACAAATGATTAAGCTTGCCTGGAATAGCCGGCACACGGGCAAACTTTGTTCCAACCTTCAGCCGTTGTGGACTTAGGTTTCCAACGTCTTCTCAATAATATATACCCTGCTTATGCACTTTGCGAAAGCCCAATTACTTCCTCGGACATGATGTTCCGAAGACCTGGGTACACGAAAGTAGAGGGAGGTCGAATCTTTTACATATGCACAATTTAGTGGATCCTTGAAAGGAAAGAATATCATTCTATAATGGGGTATCAATATCGAACAAGAACAATGCTCCCCTATCTAAATGAATCGCTTGAACGCCGAAAGACCCAGATTCGAGCTGCAGTGTTGCAGCAATGGATCCCTCATATCTAGCCCATATCATGCGATACTCCCTCTCTTGAATTCCCTCTTCTTCTTAGCTCTCAAGACCTCGACAGTATTGGCTTTGCCAGGTTTTCGACCAATCTCCACCACGAGAAATCTGATGAAATCTCTCGACAACCAATAACTACTATGTGCACCAAGCATGTTAAGGTACTGAATTTCTAGTGGTCCACCTGTATTCAGAAACCAGTCAATCTGTCCATTTTCATTCAGCAGATACATTCGTTTTTCAGCAATCTCCTCACGGGTGAAATTGTGCGTCTCCATTTCAACCGTCGACGGCATTTGGGTGAGGTTTGGCCGAGAAGATTCAGAAACTTTGACGGCGTAAGGATCAGCTGTAGAATTGGAAACCCAGCGTAGCGACTTTCCCACACGTGTCATCAGTCCAACATCAACACTAGGAATAGTTGCAGGTTGGAGTGTTGACGCATAGAGTTGATCCACCGAGGCATTTTGAAGGTAAGATATTGGATCATTCCTATGACAGATGTTGTAGATATTGTCGACAGCGAGACAACCGTACTGAGCTTCGGACGCAATTCCGCTCTGTCTATCCTCGGTTTCCATGCCAAGTTTGTTGCGACCTTTGCGAGGTACCAGGCTTGCATTATGCAGGAGTAGGAAGAAGCCAGATGGACTTCCACAACTGAATAGATTGCTTGTATCAAATTCAAACATTTTCTCGCTAGGGTTTCGAGGGTCAAAAGTAACTTCATCGTCCAAATGAGTTGGCTGTCGACTTAAAATTTCCATCGCCATTACCGATCCTAGGGAGTGTGCGATGATGTGTACACGCCCAGTCTTTTCAAAACCTGGATTGTTGCGACACCATAGTCTGTATACACGGTTGGCTTCACGAATAACAGCCGCAATCATCTTCTCTTTGTGATGTGACAGATAGTAAGGTATATCGAGCATCACATCGCTGATCAACGATCTTACTCCTTGAAGGGTGTCGGGGGTTATGTCCTTAAGTGAGTAGTGGTTGTCCGTTGATGTTTCCGACGCCTTGGTCTCATCATCAAAGGAAACAGTCAGACGCCAGTTCACGGGCAGGACCATGATTCCGGTCTCGTCTTTCAGGTTGCCCTTGACAGCCTCAGTCGAAAGCTCTACGTTGAACTCACGTCGCACGCCATTGATGGCATGGGTAAAATGAAAACTGTCCACTCTTTCCGAAAGCTTTTGTCCGATCCCATGAATGACAAGAACAAGATCAGAGACTTGAGGGGTTTTGATTCTTGTTGGCAGGCACCACATGAAGCTCGCCTATTCCTGGTTGTAGCATCACCAGATTGAGACATGTATGCACCAACCTTGGCGTGTGCTGCCTCTTCGCTGAGTTTGGGATTAGGATGTAGTTTCAACCATGCTTGTCTGTCAAAGCCACGTACTATAGCAATGCCGATTTGTCTCCCCTTTCGTATGGAATTCAGTGGTCGTCGATTCTGTTTCGAGGAGGGAGTAGACTCGGCCGCAAGATTTGTGCATTGCGAGAATCAACATAGACAACACTGTAATTTGCGAACAAACGCTTCGTCGAGGGTTTCCTAGGGTCTGCAGCGACATTTGCTACATTCTCTGGTAGTTGCAATATGGGGTTGTCTTGCGAATCCACCCCATTTGTCATTGTATCGGGCTTCAGATCAGTTGCAGTCGAAGGTCTGCTCTGCTGTACCTCATCCGGCCACAATCTGTGCACCACTTTAAGTTCAGCATCCGCTCCATTGTCAATACAAGCCTGGAGTTCTTCCTGATAGTGCGCTGCATATGGCATCATATACTCGTAACCAATCTCCAGACGATTCGCGACGTCTGCTGGCACTGGTGACATGGTATCTTTGTAAAACCATGTGGCTCGTACGACGTTGGAAGTATCATTGATGGGTGACCAGTATATAGGTTTCATCACTAGATCTGGAAACTCCACCAGATGAAGTCGAGAAATACCCACAGGTACGAAGCTTTTCTGCTCTGTGTCATGGTCCTTCTCACATCTTCGCCGGTCCGACCTTTGGGATCGGCTCTTGTCTTTCTTCACATTTTCTACTCCTGCAGTCTCGTTTGATTCATCTGACGAGAATGTGGCATCCCCTGTCATAGTGGCAAATGTTGAACGGATATTGCGTCCACTTGGTGCACGAGCAAAAGGTCGACCACTGATGTCTGATTCGACTCCAGAGAGCTTTGCAGGTACGGCTTGCGGAACCGAATCAAGATTCGAAGGTCTGGAGAAGGATTCCCGACTTGCTTTTCGCTCTCTTGATATGTGACGAAATGGGGAGAAATGTCTCTTGTGTTTGGATAATTGCCGTTCCATTTCTTGAGCCTCTTCAAGGTTCTCGGACTGCAATTCCGTTATGTCCACCGGGTTGGAAGCCCCAATGTTCCCAGGCCTGGGAACATCTAGCATAACTTGTGACTCCGATTTTGTATTCATTCTGGCAGACTTCTTATCACGATCAGACGCTTGGCCAGTCTTTCCAGGCGATGTAGATTCTGCAGTTTCGATATCCGAAGAACGACTCCTGTGCCGAGACTCGGCAAGCGTCTTCGAGCCACCTAGAACTTGATTTCTGGAGTTCCGCCTCTTGTCTTTTGAACCACCGTTCCGGCCACTCTGCATTGATTGCCATGCTTCCTCTAATGCCGCGTTGTCCCTCACCGAGAAGGGTTGTGGTGGCAGGTCCGAGGTTCTCCCCGATGATATTGGTGGTAGGGGAGAAAGGGGATCATCGATGGGAAGAGATGATGTATAGAAGAATTGTGCCTTTACTCTCGGTATAGAAATATCATCGTCTCCTGCTGAGTCGGAGTCGTCGTGTAGGGCACAGGTTGGCCCGTAGGTATGAGTGTTTTCTGGCATTATGGGCTTAGAACGTTGTCCTAAGAAGAGGACGATTTCAAGGGGAAAGGCAAGACATCAGCCACAAATCACAGAGTGAAGTGTACCACATGATTACACCATGAATGTCTGGAGGAATGGGGAGAAGCGTTCGATAGGAAAGACGTGGCCCAGGCAGATAAAGTTGTGGGCGAATTGAACATCGGAAGGAATATGGTAATGGAAGTGACGTAGCCATTTCTAGCCGTCAGCGTCTGTGGTTAGGGAAGATTACCTTTTCTGGCCATCCCCCTGCATTTGGCGATGGGCCGAATACGAGCAAAGCAAGTCCCAGGCAGCTTTATCAAAAGTGTATTCCGTAGATAGATAGCGATGCCACTTTTCTAGCTGCATCAACTGCGCTCAGCCATCCATGGTATCACTGATTTTCAAGTGTACTAGAATAAATATACAATGACGTCTATCTCAAAGGTTGCCAATCGCCTCGTCATGGTCATTTCGTTCTTTCAGATTCCGCGCCATTGCGCTGTTCACATCGGCCTTGCCATCACACAACCATGCTCAAGCTCGAGTCCAAGCTCGCATCTTTCGTACCGTTTACCTATTATCCCTTCCTTCGCGAGCATAGAATGGTAGCTTCCCACTTCCGCTCTATGTCCATATTTCTTTATCTTCGAGGAACCACAGCTGAAAGTGGTAGAAGGACTTATGCTTGAGTCATCGCCTCTCAACCACACCGTCCTCTTTGCTCTCCAGCTTTTGCTGTGACTTATTACCCGTTGATTTCCTTCATTGAAATTCTTCAGCTTTGGCAGTAACCAGTAGGCCGATAATGAGGCCGAAGAGACCCAAGACACTGGAGAAGATTTCGATGACCAGAACCTTGACGAACATGCTAGCATCAGCCGCATCCGCCAAAGCGGCACTGCTACCGTTGATACCGACACTGACGCCGCAGATGAGATTGCACATGCCCACTGTGAGGCCTCCCCAGAACAAAGCATAACCAGTGTAGTAATTCGCCCCAGAGTATAGCTTATCTTCGGGCACCATGGCCAATTTAGAAGCGAATACGATCGACATGATGACACCGTAGATGGCGACGACTTCGCAAAAGATGATGGAGATCAAGTTCTTCGTTCGGATTCGTGGTGCTTTGACGCCACCACCGAGAATGGAGGTTCCTGTAATGAAAATGCCCCTGCAAGGAGAAATGGTATCAGAGCTGATTTCGTAGAATGCGGCCCCCATCTGTGCAGGTTGCGAAATTGCCGTGTGCTCCCATTGATTCAAACTCACCATGCTGCGCCCACGACTGACAAGCCTATACATAAACCAATTCCAAGATCTGCCCAGGCGTACGGGGAAACTGTCTCGAGAAATTGTCCAACCTGCGATTCAGTCATCAGTACGTATTCCCATCGATCGAGTCCGATCCGTGTGCTGTCGACATACGTTGAAAAGTTCTCCTTCGCCGTGGAAAAGCATATCTAACAAACATCACCGTTAGAAGTGTTGACTATACACTTGTCAAGGAATCAAAGGCGAGCGAGTACTCACATAGTCCAACCACGCCGAGAGCGGCGGTGGCGCCACCAGCAGGATATATGAGACTCATCTTGAGATCCCACGGAGAGCCTTAGTCCTTAATGAAATGCTGTCGACTCAGTGGAGGATTGGCTACAGCAGTGGGAAGTATCTAAGTCATTGAGCTTGCAGCATTCAAAGATGAGAGGGCGATCCCCAGCAGTGGCAGGCCGCAGCTCAAGATCCATCTTCATTTGCTTAGGGAAGGTTTGCCGAAGACGGGAAATTGATCTGCCAGAATCTAAGTAGCCAATAAGATTATCAGCCAGAGCTATTGACACAGACCAAAGTCTATCCCCATCCACAGCAGAAAGCACGATTGATCAGTGTTGTCTACTGTAAGTGTGCTACCACTACAAGACTCGCTGCTCAGTCCTCAAGAACATAGATGGTCCGAATTTTTGTAGCAAACTCTACTTCCAATTTTTGGAAGTTTCATCGGAAGGACAACCGAGCCCTAGTTACTACCTAGCATTGCTTCGTTCATGTCTCATGAAGCCATCAGTCATACGTCGTGTGCCATCTGTGGTTCACTCATCCTTTATTCGATTGCTTTCCATCGATTGATATTGTTCTGAATCTCGGTGCTTCTGTCCACCCCAGCACTCATGTCTTGCTCTAGACGCCTATGCGTTTCCTGGCAATGATGCTCTGTCTCAAACCTGAGCATCGCCGCAGACTTCAAGCTTTCAAAGTCATTCCGGTTCACTGCGTTCAGGAATATGTTCCTCATACGAGGGCTATACAGTTGACAACTGATGCCCTTGAGAACCTGGCTTCGCCGTCGTGGTGGCACTTGAACGAGTGATTTACTGACCTCTCGTGCGATCGGCCGATTCACAAGCGGCCACACGAAGTCCATGTAACAATCTTCACAAATGGTCAATTCAGGAAGATCGTGGATATGATGCCAGAATGGTGTGTCCAGCATCGTGTCCCGCGCACATTCCCTATATCGGCAATAACTCCGTACATGGTCCACGAAGGCTTCGATATCCTTGTCCTGGAGATAGCCTTTGCTCTGCCTGCTTGCCAACTTGTCCAAATCTGAGATGATATCAAGAAAGTGGCGGCTGCTCGTATTCAACGTGCAGACTTTCTCCTTGATCAGCGTGCTTCCTGGTCTGTCGAAAAGCTTACAGTCCAGGAGTTCTGGAAAGATCATGTCAAGATTCCGGACACAGGATGAACAAACGTCAAAGCCTTCGACAGGTCGCTTCGTTCTCGGATCTGTCAGATGATACCACCTTCTTATATCACTTTGAGATCCCATGCACTTGCGTGTTTGTGGGGGAGGTTCCGCAGTGATTTTCCACAGCAATCTCAGTTCTGGCCGCGTTTGTCTCATGGTCTGCAACCAAGCAAGCCGAAACCATGGTTGACCCATCGTGCAAGCCACAGGCCTTTGATCTTGCGAGAACCTAGGCACCAAGTGACTTCGCAATGGAGAATTTCCCAAGATTTTCGTGCATGTTGGACAGAATTGAACATTGGCCAAGTCACGAATCGTATACCAATCATGATAGCCTGCTACAGGCTTCGGACGTGAGCATACTGGCAGTCGTGCAATGATCTTTGCCAGGTCATCATTGTACTGGTAAGGCTGTGCGGTTGTGAAAGATTGCTGAGGTTGAACATACTGTGGTTGTTGGGATGGAGCCAGGTTACTTGACTGTGCTCGGAATGGTGCCGGTGGTCTGTGTTGATCAGGAGAGTACGAGTATGACGCGGATCTGGATGACGCTGAACGTGGAACTTCGATGTGGATAGGCGATTGTGCAGATTCTTTAGGTAACACATGATCATCGTGGATGGCATAGGTTGTGGTACGAATGCTCGGGCCACCGTCTCGAGATACATACGAGTTGTGACGCGATACAGGTGCTGACGGTGGAGGAGATGGGATAGCCCCTTCACCCAAGGTTGGTGAGGCCTTCCTCGATCGCTGTCCACTTGTTGGCCAACTCTGTGAGCTACTGCTCGGAGTGTCGACCGAGTTTGAAGTATTTGTCCGTGAAAGACTTGGAATAACCTTTGAAGCAATCGACGCCCCAAGGTTGCAACACCAAGAAGGGTTGTGTGTGCTTTGAAATCCTTGAGCCGTCCGTCATCGGCCGAGGGTGGCCTGGAAGTATGTGTGGGTGCTCTCCAAGTCGGAGGTGGCTCGAAATAGTCGCGAGATGGACCATCACCACGCGGGGTTCTCGGTGGACTATGGGGTGCAGAGTTCAGAGGAGATGTAGGCCGGGATTGATGAGCGCTCTTGTTGGCTCGCTTGGATTCATTTGCCGCGAGTGCTTTCGTAAACATGTCCTCGAGAACCTTGGGGTCTTTGGAGGGCTTTTGAGCCGAGACAGGACTACGGACAGGCTCATTTCGTTGAGTTGGGTCTGGGGAATCGTAGTCCCTGCTGTATCGGTTCCGATCAGTCTTCTCCTGGAACTGAGGGCGCACATGCGATGATTGTGTCTCGGATGGCCTATCTCGTGTCGAACGAGAGCCTCTGCGTGATCGTGCTCGATGAGCAGATCTCCGGTCATCACTTGAGCCGTATCTCCGACCATGTCCTTCTTCAGCAGAAGATGTGTAGGGGGAATCTGTTGTGGTACGAGTAAAATGTCTTGCAGATTGGGGCTGTCCCGTAGTGTCCAAGCGGGGAGACCGTGCACGCTCTTGCACTGGTTTGGGGTTTGAGGCGGCGTGATGCTATCTGCGTCTGTATAGCTGTAGTGGCCATACCCACCTTCTGCTGGTCCACGACTTCGGTGGCGACGTTCGTTGCGGCGAGTGCCTGATTCGGGACTTCGGCGGCGAGTAGATTTAGACCTCTTGGAAGGCTCCGTGTCTTCACGTTCGTAGTGGGACGGATTAGGTCGACCTGGTCTGCTACGACTTCTATCACGATGCCTCCTTGACCTTGATTTGTGATCTGAGTCACTGCTATCATGCAAAGGAGCCCTCGACCGTGGATGGACTGAGACTGGACGTTTGGGTTGCTGGGCATCCAAAGGGGAGAGTAAATTGTCTTTGGGTTTCGGGCGTGGGGTGAGGGCCTCACCTAGCATCGAGGCGGTCGAAACATGAGCATAGGGTGAAGGTGCACGCCGAGGTTTATGGCGAGTATCGTCAGGGCCTTGTCCCAGATCGGTGTGAATACGAGAGACCTGTGGCCTGGCTCTTGAAGGATCCTGATCTTTGAGCTGGGTAGTAGACTTTGAACGATGCAGAATTTCCGGGCGGAGGGATTTTGAACCTTGATTATTCGTATCAGAGGCCTTCTGGGGAGAAGGCTGAGGCTGGGATTCTTTGTGGCTTGAGGGAATGAAGACAAACCTCGTCTCTTTATTAGAGAGGGAGGGAGTCTTGGGTTCCTTTTCGTCAATGGAGGAACTGTCCGGGGTCAACTCGCACGGTTTGTCGGCGGCAGGAAGTTTGGTGTGCTTGCTGTCGTCCGAAGTGAGATTGTCGAGGATGATGGGATATTGATCGACTGCCCCCCGACTGTTGGCGCCTTGGTTGTCAGTCTTTAGCGACTCGAGGGGCACACGCGTAGCACACTCCTTTGCCAGCGAGACATCTTCATCCTCTACAAGAGGGGATGGCGGCCACTGCATCTTTGTCGCGAGTCCCTCGACTTAGGAAGAGTGTAGGTGATCATGTAAACATGGCCAGGAAGAGACGGGCCGAGCCTTAGGCGTTGAAGTCGAGCGGGGTTGGAGCAGTCGGGAAGTTTTAGAGTGCTGAAAGACAAGGTGGGATGGGAGAATGAACAATGCCAGTCCGGCTAGGACGGAGTGCTGGTGTCAAGGACGTGGATAGACAAACCTCTGATCCTTTGGCGGGGAGTTAAGCCATAAACTTGGTTGGTCTAGGCGTTTGAGTGATGGAGATTGAAACCCGTTGCAGGAAACGCCGGCCAGGTGGGAGGACTGTCGAGCAGAACCAAAATGCGATGAGGACTTTGCAATTGCCACGGAAGCAGAGGAGCCAGGTGGGAGAAAGAGTGGATTCAGACACGTTGATGGAAGGACAAGAAGGCGACGCAAGCGACAGATGTAAGTCGTCTTGGCCCAAGACTCGGAGTGGAGAATGGTAAGAGCAAGAGTGCAGGAGAAGGATTGACGAGTGCAAAGGTGAATGAGGTCAGGGTGTGGTGTGTGTTTCGAGAAGGAGGTGGTTGAGATTCGAGTGATAGAGTCTAGAATGAGTGAAAAGGACAGGAGGTTTGTGTTTGTGTATGTGTTTGAGGATATGGATGTTGTGGCAGCGGCGTGGTGGTTTGGAAGCGGTATACGGAGAGAGAGACGGAGAATTTGGAGAGGACGTTGGAGTGTGTGCCAGTATGGTCTGTTTCTAGTCAGTGGTCTGTCACTTCTGTTTCGCAAACAACTTACCTACGGAGTAGTTAGTACCAGACATCTGTAGCCAGTCACTGCTGCGTAGGATGTGGCACTGGTGTAAGAAGAATCAAGATGCAGAGTTTGAACGGGCCGTGGAAGCTGCAGGTTGACACAGCCGAGAGCATGGTGTTTGTGTTTTGCAGGATGGCTCAGGACCCAGGGCTCAGGGCTCCCGGCTCAGGACTCAGGACTCAGAAGTTAGTTGCATATCAGAGTCGATGTTTGAGGCGAAAGTGGAGAGATGAGATGTCACCGAGTAATGATAATGGGATGTAGGGTGGTGGGAGGGATGGATGATGGATCGAACAGGGCAAAAGGCGGTGGGAGACGACAAAGGCAAGGGCAAGGGCAGGGATGAGGCTGCGGTAAATTTGACCTTGACTACGGAGGTATGTACCTACAGACCTAACTACTCCGTAGATACCTGAATGACTTGGCTGACTGGCTACCCTGTAGACTGTGCTGTTGGGTAGTTTAGCCTCTATACTCGGTACTTGGGTAGCCTGGAGGCCCCTAACAGGTATGGTATCTTCTTACTATGCAAGTTACCGTAATTTGGGCATCTGCTCGTGTACCTACCGTGACCCTGCCTAGGTACCTAGAATGTACGGTACCTACTCCGTAGAGACCTCTGCCTAACGCCTGTACGCCGTATTGTACGTGATACTGTACACTCCAAGTATACCTGGTAGATTCTGAGGCCTAGCCAAAGTACTCTACCTACAAACCGGTGATTGCCCAGTTACCTTAGCATCGACTACTCAGGTACCAAACAAGTAAGGTACCCAACAACGGTAATATGTACAGTACGGAGTAGTCTTGACACCAAAAGCCTCAAGCCTCAAGTCTCCCCCGCACAACTGACGATCCATGGCGCTCCTTGGCACACATTATGAATGTCTTTTTGGCTGTTGGATTTTCACGCCACCAACGACCAACCAGCTACTTACATTTGAAACTCTTTGTCTACGCTTTCTTCACCTACTCCATACAATCCACAGGCGACACGCTATACGCTACAGGCCACACTCAACAGAGTGCAAGCTACAATCCACGAGCGGCGCTGACGACTTTTGTGCAGACGGCCCCTCGCGCCCCTCGGCCGCTGCGGCCCTTGGTCCCTGTCCCTTGCCATTTGACCCACTCAACCGTTTCCGTTCCTCTTCCTCTTCTCTCCATCAACTTAATTCCTCTTCATTTGTCACACACTTACCAAACCCTCTTAGGTGCCTCTAGTCCAAGCCTGCGCCTTGCTGCAGCTTGACGAAACTTGTGCATCTCATCCTTGGGTGCTTGCGAAGCCCGAATCCTTCACAACCCGTGCCGCCACAACCCACTCAGACGATTCAAGTTCGACCTTCTCCCTCACCGAGTACTCCGTAGTCCGTATATTGCCTGCCGCGGCACTACAGCACTCAGGCCAATGCCCTTCCCCGCCGACTGGCTTACGTTGAATGCCTTTCTCACGCCAGCGATCCTTCTGCCAAACTAAGGTGGCACATTCACTTCGAATCTTACCGTGCATAAAGTACGCTGACTCCCTCTATCTACGCTTGACCGGTTGACCATGCTGACTAGGTCCTTCAATCTCGAAATAACCTGTCGTCCAGCTGCCACATGTGCTGAGGTGGCGACAGCCTACTGCAGCGACCAAGCTCTGTCGTGGCAAGACAAAAGACCGGTACAAAGTCCCAAAAGCCCAACTCGGTCTTAGACCCTTTCCTTCGGGTATCAAGTCCACTATCCTCCTCACGTCAACCACTCACACGTGCAGAGTGCCTGGATTCCCTGGAACCGATCCTCAACTCGCAAGCTGCCACACAACTCAGTAAAGTCACAACACTCGTACACCTGTCCTGGGCCAAGCTTGGTTCGCCGAAGCTGTGGGCGCGGCCTTGAGAAGCGCAGCGTTCTCAACCCATCATGCTCATGGTGGCTGAAAATGACCCTGTCTAGTCTATCTAGGGATTTCTCGGTCTCTGCCCAAGCCTCATTGGCAATAAATCAATGTCAGCCGTCGTGTCACCTGTCACTGTTTTATCTTGGGTCACCAACATCATTCAAATTCAACAAAACAAAAGTTTCACGACGGTCTACAAGAAGTATGCAACATTTTTGCGTGCCACAGGCATTCAGTCATGGTTACTCCAAAAACTTTCTGCTAGGACCTGTTGCCTCATACGGTGCAGTTTCGTCTGGAAGACTACGCATCCTGCCATCTCTACCACAATCTCACAATCTCTGCTGCCCGTAAACGTCCTGGGATACACAGATTATACGAGTAGGGTATTGGGCGTATTCGAGAGCAAGTCAAGATACCTTCACAAGGTTTGACCATTGCTGACCGGTTCTGGAATGTTCCGGTTCAAGGTTTGTCTATCATTGCTGTCGGGCGCTGCTTCAGCCGCCTCTGCCGGAACAGGCCCAAGATCTCGCACTGTCTGCACATCATTCCACAGCAATCGCTCCCTCGGTGTAGCACGGGTAACGCGCGATTTTGAGCCTCAACATCTGACATCATGAATCCCAGTTGCCCATGTTTGCCCATGATCAGTTGTCATTATGCATGTTCTCGCGGTGCCCAACTTCGGTGTTTATCAGGGATGTAAACCTCTTGTCTTCCTTGATGCCTGCCGAGAGAGACATGAGATAGATCCATTGAGCCACACCTAGCCTGCGATTCGTGATGAATGTGAGGGAGCACTGAATTCGGATCAGCAGCTCTGTACGACATTGTTCAACGGTTAGTGGTGGGTGGTCCAACTGGCCAGAAACTGTTATTATTGTTGATGCTTGTTCGCTTGTGTTCGGGTCGATCGCTTCGATTTCATCCAGCAAACTCCGGGGAGGCGCAACACCATTGAAACTCTTGCATTTTCATCGTTTCAGCATCCGTAAAGAGGTTTCAGCCTCTCAACAGTATCCTGCTGATGCACCAGGGGATGTTATCATTGTTTGAGACGTTCTGAACCCCTCCTTCAAGCAAAGGGCGGACCGATGCTTGCTTGTGAGCTTGACTGGGCAAGAGTGCTTCGTGATGTATAGCCACCGGAAGCATTTCCTCCTGTTGTCCTTGTGGCTTTTGCAGCATGGCTCAAGTCCCTTTACAGTCCGGGTAATCCCTCCACGGAAATCGACTTAGTGGACTCTCCAATGCCATACAATGCGGAATATGCTTGCAAATGATTAGTGTGCCATTGCAAGTCAGCACCAAGCAGCATTGATTGCTCGTATTCAGCGTTCCGGTCAACCATCCGCATCCTGTATCCTTGATAGAGAAAGGGCCATGCACTAACGGTTCCGAAATAGACCTTACTCGGTTATTGGACAGACAGATCAGCAGACCATTCTCGTATTCTCTTCGCCCTTTTCAGGCCTGGTGAGAGGGTTCCCCTCATTGCAAAACAACGGGATGACCCTCTTGTCAGTCTTGGATCCATGCCGCCAGGCAAAGCACATGGGTGATGCAAATCATCGTTCTTCAGGAACGCGGTCGAGAAGCTGACTTTGTCAGAGCCGCATCTGTTGTATGGAGTTGTTCATCGAACATGTTACATTGCATCCCGCCAAGTCGTCTCATTTTACCACTCGTCGGCTTCCTGGCGCGCAAGGCTAAAAATTTACTACAGCAAATGCAAATAATACCTGGTGGGACATATAATAGAAGGCCGCCAAATCCGGCGCAGCACTTGAACGCCGTAGCTGGCTAAGTAAGTCGCGGCACATTGGTGTCACTTGAGCAAAAAGCAGACATCACCGAATAGTTAGAAAGTGATGCTCCGAAGTAGAATGGGCTAGCTTGGACTTAATCTGTGGTCTGATCGTCAATCCGAGGGTATCTACCAAAGTAGCGTGGTAGACAAGATGAATATCCCGGTAGGTAAGGGGCTTGTTAGTCCCAATTCCAGGGATGCGCCTTGGAGTGAGTGCTGAACTGCCATTATGCCCTGGGTGTGAAACTTCAGAGATGTTGGATGGTGCTTCATGCTTCGTGTTCTTGTCGCATGCCTCCGTGTCCAACATGTCGACCAGTTTGAAGTGAATTTCCGTCCATGGTTGCACACCACCAAAAGGAACCTGCGGCCCGACTCGCGCACGAGCCCTTCACGAGCGATGCGACTACTGTTTCGAGGTCCGGAGTTAGCGTTATCGACGTTTGACAGGGCGTTAGAGTTTCAGACTCGATTAGCCTGACAGTGGACATATTGTAGCCTTGACCTAAATTGACTGGTGGCTGCTGACCTGGAGTAAGGAAGAATGATGCTATGCAATGCGTCTAAACGCTACTTGAGTGTGAAGCCAGAGCCAGTTACGCACCGACTAACTAGACCAGGTAAGGGAAACCAGCAATGATGAATCACACACAGCCTTGTGGACTGGCCCTCGAGTCTTGACCTGTGAGAATGGCTCTGGTGCTACGCGGCCATGTTCACGAACTGGGGATGGACAGCAGTCGCGTCGACGTCATTCATGCTTGGAGGGAACGCTTCATATCGTGGCAATGGCACCACCTACGAAGTCCCGTCTCGATACTCCAAGTCACCGATCAGAACTCGGATGTTTGTTAATGTTCAGACAGCTTATAAATCCTTCAATGTCGACTCACGCCCTTGAGATGTCAAAATGCCTGATCCATTGTCCGATTCGCAACGGTTTCCTGCCCTTATCGCTCGGTACGAGCGCTATATACTGGAAGCCAAGGGTTCTGTTCATAGTGATTCTAGCTGGGAATGACTATAAGCCGTGAGAATTGTCATTGACGCCGCATCTGAACTCCGAACAATGGGGTCGTGATTGATAACGAATGACGGCTATGATCGGTTATTTCGATTTCAACCGCGGGGAACAACCACGACTCCGTACGCATCTTAGCAAGTCAACATCCAACATCCAGTGCCTCTTCGCCCGTAAGTGAGAGTTCTTCCTGGTTCAGATACTCGAATTGGCAATTGGTATGATGCTACCAAGTTAGTGATGACACAACTGGTAAACATTGGAAGAAGCTCAAGCAAGAGACGGAGAAACCATGCAGACGAAACCACATCGTCATAACCTCGCTACATCTCCAACAGGGGATTGACGCTACGTGCGGCAACATTTCTCCAATTCGATGGGAAGAACACGAACACACTTTGACACTTTGATTGTTAATCCTCAACGGACGGGCTTCCTCGAATCTGTTCTGCTATACCTCAAAGATGAGATAAACCAAGTCTAAGTATATATTCTGTCTCTTTTTCTGCTTGTCGCTTCTGTCCACAACTCAATGAACCACTGTCTCCGCACCGCAAGCTCGAGAGCCTCCGCCATCTTGAATCCCAAACTCAACCCCACATCCGCTGCGAGGACAATAGCAAAGACCCGAACAATCACGACATCGTCTAGATTTCCCTCTTCCCGTCTTCACGGCCTCGCCTCACAACTACGACACCCCATCCCATCCCCTCCATCGCATTCCTCTCTCTATCCCTCCCCTTCAACCATTCTATCAGAATGTCGTCCTCCATCCCCACCACCCAACGGGCTGTCCTGGTCCCGAGAACGGCTCGGCCGATGTCCTCAAATACGTCGAGAACCAACCAGTACCGACACTGTCGGACGGACAAGTACTGGTCAAGAACACCTTCGCTGGCGTCAACTTCATCGACACATATTTCCGCTCCGGGCTCTACCCAGCTCCCGGCGGCCTGCCGCTGATCATCGGACAAGAAGCCGCGGGCACCATCGCCAAAGTCCCCGTCGACAACCCATTGAACTTCAAGGTCGGCGAACGAGTTGTCTGGCTCGCCGGCAAGGGCTATGCTGAATACACCGCCGTCAATGCCGACCGAGTCATCCGTATTCCAGACGGTGTGAGCGACGAGAAGGCCGTTGGGGGTTTCCTCATGGGACTCACGGCGCTCTCGCTCATCAAAGAAGCCTACCCTGTGAAGTCTGGCGAGACCGTCCTGGTGCATGCCGCCGCAGGCGGAATGGGCCTTTTGCTGTTGCAATTGTTAAAAGACATCCCCAATGTCACGATCATCGCTACCGCTGGTGGTCCCGAGAAGACCAAACTCGCCAAAGAGACCGGCGCCACACATGTCATCGACTACAAGGCCACAGAGGGACCGACCTGGGTCGAGCAAGTCCTCAAATTGACCGACGGCCAAGGTGTCGATGTGACATATGACGGTGTCGGCAAGGACACATACGAAGGAAGTCTCGAGGTCGCCAAGCGGAAGAGCAAAGTCGTCTATTACGGCAATGGTAAGTTCTTCAGTCACCAGGCTATGTACTCTTGACTGAAACCTTCAATCTCCCTATTCCCCAGTCTTTCTTTCAACATCCCCTCTCCCCTCCCCTCCCCTCCTCCTCCTCAGACAAGCACAATTACTGACCCATCCCCTCCTCTCTCATATACAGCATCCGGCGCCATTCCCCCTTCAACATCGCCCGCCTCAGCGCCAAGAACGTGTCCATCATGCGATCGACGCTGTTCAACTACATCGTGACGCGCGAGGAACTCGAATACTACGCCAACGACCTGCTGGACCTGATCAAGTCCGGCAAGCTGAACATCAGAATCCACAAGATCTATGACCTCGCCGACGCCGTCTCCGCGCATAAGGATCTCGAGGGCCGGAGGACGACGGGGAAATTGTTGTTGAAGATTTGATTGACTGATAGGCTGATCGGCTGATCGGCTGATCGGCTGATCGGCTGACCGATGGAGACATCGTGGGGTCTATATACGGACTTTGTGAAGGTGAAGGAGAGGTAGATGGCCTGGGGAGTCGGGCATATCGGTTAGCTTGGCTGGTTAGCTAGTTGGTCGATTGGAAGCTGTCGCGTGCTCAGTGCTCAGGGCCGAGTTCGCAGGTCTGGTGATCTGGTAGATTCGTGATCCCTCAGTCGGTATACACTGCTTCTCACATTCGCACTCGCGATCGCGATCGCACCAGCATTAATGGATGACAAACGAATCGTGCCAAAAAAAAAGGGGGGAGGCAACGAGTAGCACAGATCATCCAACAGACATGTAGAGCGAGCTATAACAGCGCATATCCATCGTCTGATCAGTGATGGTGAACAATCCTTCCAGGTAGCGTGCAGTATTGACAGCTCTGGACATGGCATCCCATGCATTCATTGTTCCCATCATCAACCACCCACCGAGATCAATGAAAGCACCGACCGACCGACCGAGCAGTCTCAAAACAAGGAGCTCCCCTTCCTTTCCTTTTGTTTTCTTCTCATATGCCAACTCCCTAAAATTCAGCCCCAGCCCCAGACCCAACGTTCATCCATCGGCCATCTGATATCATTACAGATCCCCTACCATGTGTTTCCTCAGTGATTTGATGTTCATTCGCATCTAGAACGAACCATCGTAACAATCGTAACCATCGAACATCGACGACTGTCCTCAATCCGCAGATCACCCCCTCTCTCTCACTCTCTGGTTTCTTCCTCATTGTTGTCGAACTTCTTGACCTCGTTGCAAGCTAAGCTAAGCCAAGCGAAGATCCACCCACTGCCCTCAAGGCCCCTTAAGGCTTCAAGGACCCCTTGCCGACAGGCATAGGTCGACAACATGGACAATATTCCGTCCTTTTTTTCGTACACGTGGTGTTGATTTGTCGTGTGGTTGGTTTTGATCATTGTGGTTTGATTCAGCGGAGTACAACGCTTTCTTCCTCTTTTCCACGTTCCCTCTTTCTTGCCGACAGATAGATACGTGCTGACAGGCTTGGATGTTCTTTTCTGAAAGGACAGGTAGCTAGGTAGCTAGTAGCTAACTTAGCCGGCGAATTGACAAGCTAGCGAGTTGAAAATCGAGAAGCCCTCCGATACGCGAACATATAGGGCGATTCCATGGATTCCTTTGGACAAAGTTCGTACCAAGAGCAAAAAAAGGAGAGAAAGTCCAAGACGCAGATTTCCCCGACAGTGGCATGATATCCCTCCTGCAGGACGACTATCGGTACAAACGAGTCTGCGATGGTTCTAGTGACGGGTCGGAGAAGCCATAGAGTGGTCGGCCCATCTATACCCGGGTTGGAAAGTGTGTGTTAGTGAAGGTGCCATGGTTGTTTTGAGACGAAGAAGGACTGGAGGGGAGGGGAGGTGAGGTCATGTAGCTGTTTTTGGTGAAGTGGATAAACATGGGACCAAGACGGAGAATGAGGAGAGAAAGTTATGGAGATTTGAAGATAGAAAGAAAGACTCACTCTGTACAATGCGTGAACGATGTCTTGAGTCGTGATGGTCTAGAGGTGCGCAATTCGTGTTAGAGACCAAAGAGAAAGACATAAGCTCGAAGAGCGACATAAGAAAACCACAGACTACGAGATTGCTGAGAGGACATGGTGGAACCCGGCTAGTCAAGCATGTATGCTGCCATATAGCCTGACACTTCGAACCAGAGTTCCGAGATAAACAAACTCCTCGGGGCACAAAGGGATGGGGTTCACAGCTAACCTTTCGCTTCTTGTGCTCGACGACCAGGATGACCCTTTTCAGAATCTGCTGTGCGAGTCAGTGGGTTTTCGAAACCATGATAGATGGACGCATCGTGCTGAAGTGGAGGAGACTGCTGGAAGATCTCACTCGGACTCATGCTCTGCTCAGGGAGAACGGAGGTGAACGACTTACCTCGCGAAGGTGCTTGTCAAGGACTTCTCGAATCGCAGCGTAAATATCCTTTTTGATGCGATAGATGCCGCCGCGGCGTGCGAGACGACTGAAGACACGCAAGGTGTTAGCTTTTTGCCTCAAACCTGATTTCTCATCTTGCAGGGCATGAGAGAAGAGGTTGGCCATGGAGGCCAGCCAGTGATACGGGCTTCACGACTCGCTGCCTTCCCTCTCCCATTCCACTCTTGCATATGCTAGAAGGCTGGGCTGATCTTACCGGATGTCAGGTCTTGCTAAGGCAGTTCAGAGTGTTAGCTACGACCAGAATGGCAGTGTGCAGGGACATTGAGAGGAGACACTACTCGGTGGGTTCGCGACGACTTACTGATTCCATTGATTGCGCCGAGCCTGTCATTTCTCGCTCGGTGTCTTTTGGGTATATTGGCACCAGGCCTCCCAAGCCCGGCCGAGATGTACGGAGGTGGTATGGTCGAGTGCACATTGTGAGGGGTGTCGTTGTTGAGATTCCTTGGAGTTGTCTTAGTACGATAGACGTCAATGGGAAGCCCGGTTGCAGCATGAGAAGTGGACGTGGAATTCATCATCGACGCCATGAGATCGGTTGGTGATATCGCTGAGAAGGCCTGGTGTTAGATTGATGTGAGGTTGTGATGGAGTACAAGAGGTGGAATGTTTGTAAGTCAAGAAAGGTCGACTGTCGGAAAGACTTGTGATCGATGGTTCACTTGGTTGATTGATGAGTGTAAGAATTCAAGACCAGGTCAGGCAGAAGTAGGCGGAAGATATCACTCTTGGTAGAAGGAGGCTGGGATATATGGGAGTGAAGAGTGGGGAGGACAAAGAGAAGGTCGCATCATGAGACGAGTTACTCCTAGAAGATTGAGTTCAGAGTGAAGTGAAGATGAAGATAGAGTGAAGTCTTTCAAACCTCGATTTCATATTAGACATTAAAAGGGCTTATTGTGAGTATATCCAATGCTTGCTGTATGCAGCAATCCAATCTATGTAACGTGGACAGGTTGTTTCGTGACATACATGATCTCATCAAACGATGAAGGTTGCTTCAGAGAAGAGTTTCCCTGATTCAGAAACTTCCTCATCGCCAATCTTTATTTTCAGCGTGAGTGTGTTATCAGAGGCATACTGTATGGTGGTTAGTTTTGTCTGCTTCGACATGATATCACGTGTGACGTACCTGGAAGATATGCGGCTTCAGTCCTGTAGCACCACTGATGAATGATTTGACGAAGCCAGGTAGATGAGCGAGAACATCAACTCTGTCGGTTCTCTTGGGTAGATCACCATCGATAGAACCAACAATTTGTTTACCGTCATTGTCGCCGATCCAGTTCCATGAAATTGTCGTCGGCTCAGGCCAGTCATTCTCAGTCTCCTGTTTCGATGCAACATGTTCCACACTGGCATTGCCAGCGACAATGATTTCACCATCCTTTACAATGCCACCGAAACCAACAATAGTCTTGCCGTAAGATTGTGGGGTCGTATACTGCATTAGAATTGCCGAGTATGTTGGAGCCTGGAAATTGACAAAATTCCACCGAGCGGCCAAGTGATGTGGTTTGCCTCCTTGAATGGCGTAGCTGAGGAAAGCCTTGCCCACTATCTGATATGTTTTCTTGGAAGTTTGCATGGTACCACTGACATTGGCTCTTGGCCAAAAGGCATGACGCATTGAAGCCCAAGGATTTTCGGGATCAGTTCCATAATAACTTGTCCCATCTGTTCCAACCTGGAAGCCGGGTGCGGTTCTCTTTATAGTCAAATTGACAATGTTGGTCTCGTTAACGGCAGATTTAATTGTATAAGTGTCACCGCTCTCGTTCAATTCGACTGCGAGGTTTTCTGCGTAAAAATTTGTTTGCGACTCGTCGAAGCCATAATCGCTGAGGGGGTCGGATGTCCATAGATGTTTTCCTGGGCCGTCGAAGTCGAAGATTTTGGTATTAAATTGGGCTGTTGTGTGAATTCCACTATTGTAAAATGGTCAGCGCTTGATACAGAGTGTATAGTCTCGAAGATTACAAACCCAACATTGCTGTAGATGACTTGAGCCATTGCCGTAGTGCCATCGTCGCAAAGGAAGTAGAAAGTCTCAGTCTCGACGTTGGTAGTCCCAAGAGCCTTCCATTTCAGGTCATCTCTAGACAAGACGGTGTATTGAGTCTTCTCAATTTGTTTTGTTACCGGTTGAATAGCGGTAGGGCCATATTCAGGTTCTTCGGTGCCGACAACATTGGCCAGTTGTTGCTTGAACCAATTCATGGTGAATTCAGTGACCAAGAGGTCTAATAGCGGTGGAAAAGTGTGTTTGACCTAAGGCTATTTGTTGCGCATATGCGAAAAACGGAAACTGTGGTGGACTGGGATATGGGAGAGGACTCAAGGCAACGAATATGAATGATCGATGATGTTGAAAATGCGGACGTCACAAGCCGGAGTACTTGTTTAGGCTACTGCTTCTTACCTGGTAGGTACTTACATGCGGCCTGGGCCGTGCTATGAGTCCATGACTGTGTAATTGGAACTGATGGGTGTGTCCGGTTTGCATGCACAAGTGGTCCGTGGATCTACAACACATCAGGCCATAGAGTCTGGAGTACTTGGTAGGTACTAGGCGGTACCGAGGACACCCGGCGGGGAGGTCTGTTGGGCCAAAGGGGCCACCTAGATTATGTTAGTATCGGAGAAATGAGATTAGGTGGGAACTACACAAGGCCTAGTAACCCTAAGCTAGTTAGTGTAGCTGCCCAGACTCCAAGGGCTCTTCAAAGCCTACCTAGCTAGCTACTTGTCTAAGGGCTGCTCCTTATGCTTGGGCTAAGGGCCGAGGGGGCTAAGGCTTCTCGTGTCCCTTATCGCTTAGAAGTTAGCACCCATTCCAACTCGACTCGAATTCTCACTTACTCACACGTTACGGGTCACCATACTATGTACAGCATCTGCTGTCCTTAGCGAGCCAGGCACACTCTGATGAGCTCAAGAGCAATCACGGCCCGCCGGAATGCGGTCATGTTTTGATCTCGTAATCATTAGTGCCATCATGATTCCAAGTTCGAACGACTATCATCCATCCGGGGTTAGGTAATAGGAACTGCTCAAGAGATTGAACCATGTACATACAATGGAAAATAAAACCTCGAAGCTGCGTTGAGTCAACCTGGTGAGCATTGGAATTGGCCTACGGGCCTCAGCCTCTCAGTGCTTGGGGCCTGACTTCTAGAAGCAAAAGGACCGAGGCGGGCATCGGCATGGGTCTATCTTTTTCGAGGCCGAAGGAGCTTGAAGCCAAGGGGTTTGAGGGCTCCTTAGGCACTCCCAAGGGCGCTTAGCTGCAGTTCATGGCCCCAGGCACCTACCCAGGGACGCCCAAACACTACGATGCTTGAAGACAACCGTTTTGAGTTTAACGTCTTTGTAGTCCCCAGTCCTGTACGGAGTAGTCCCCTTCAGGCTTCAACACACTCTGATTTCTCAGGCTCGTGACTCGTCTTTGACTCTCCCGTCAACGCGAAGCTCCAAATTCAGATTTCCGACAACCAAATTTCTTTCGACTACCTTGTCAACAGTCACCGTATCATCTCTACTAATTTCATCACACAACTACTCTCACATTTTGTCGATCCCCTTTGCGGATTCTATCCCTCATTTTATCCTCCACCTCCATCTCCCATTGCAATGTCCAAAAAAGTTGCTGTAGGCGATCAGATCGTCAAACTCATCGTGGGAGCCGGGAATGCAAGCCCGAGTCCTCCTGTCGGGCCTGCGCTCGGTAGTAAAGGCGTGAAAAGCATGGACTTCTGCAAAGTAAGTTGACGATATTCTCGCTTTGATTCCTTGGTCTGACTCCAAACAGGAGTTCAATGCTCGAACAGCTCATATCACTCCTGGAATCCCTGTGCCAGCCCGAGTTACCGTTCGACCCGATCGCTCTTTTACCTTCGAACTTCGTACTCCGCTTACGTCTTGGCTCCTTTTGCAAGCAGCTGGTGTGAAAGAGATCAAAGGCAAGCTAAAGGGAGCTGGAAAACCTGGCACAGAAACCGTTGGCCAAGTGTCGTTGAAACATGTCTACGAGATTGCCAAGATCAAACAGAGTGAAATGCGGCTCTCCTCCCTAAGCCTACAAGGCCTTTGCAGATCTGTCATTGCTCAGGCAAAGTCGATCGGAGTTGTTGTCGTACCCTGAACAATACATGACCTCGAACTGCTACAAACCATATCGGGACAGTTCCATCGTCATTGCAACACGAAGCGCTTCCCAACCAATGCCACTAGCATCATCCCTCGCCTCGTCATTTAGCTTACGCTGAGAGTCGGGACTTGCATCCACTGCACGGCTTAGCTTAGTACACCCAACAACTTGCAGACCGTCCTGCGGCATGCACGACAGAAGACGGGAACATATTATTCAAAGTGACCATGTTGACAGCCAGATCAAACCGAGTTGCCTAGCATTCTGTTTTTGGAAAAGGGGTTTACCCATCAAAACCGACTTCATGACCAGATTTGGTACAGAGAACATCTACATACGTGGACTCTGCCACGTGGTCTGGTCGGAAAATGCCGTGGAGATATTCGAGACTGCTTATCAGGCAAACGACGAGGCAAAACCCTACCGTCCCCAGCTCTTGTTGGACTTTGCACCGGGCTGGGCTGTGCTCCGTGCGAGAGAGTCCTCCGATGTGAGAGTACCATGTACGGAGTACATTACAAGATGATGGAGTGTGGCTATGTACGATCTGGGGATAGAGCTGGTGGTTTGGATTTGTGGACAAGGCGCTTGGATGTTTGGGGATCACAGGACGCGATTTCAGAGGTCTCTATCCGTGGATGACTCCGGCTGACCTTGGCTGACCGAGCTATGTCCAAAAACAGAGCGAAAGCACATGTGGCAATTATCACTGAGATGGCTTCACCGTATTCACAAACGAAACACATAGTGACATGACGTCCTTGATCTGACCGACACTCGGTAGCAACATTTAGGCAGGCAATTTCTAGGTTATAAATGGCCAGCGTCAAACGTAGCCGGGCGATCCGGAATGCAACTCTTCCGCCGCCGCAGCATCATCCTCCACGCAAGGTTCAGCGGAAGCACGAGCAGTTATGCAATTCTGGTACTTTGGTCTGGGGATCCGAGGAGTAGCAGGATTGTATTGCAATTAGTTAGCACCTGTTGATGTTTCCGTTGGAGAGGCGAGCACGTTGACATGGACGTTGAGGTTCTAACATGATTTGGAAAAGCGGTGATATTTCCCACGGCTAGATCTCAAGTCATTTCTGCTTTTGGTCTGTATTGGTCAAGCCAGACAGGGAGGATGGGCGCTGTCAAATAATCAAGGTGATGAGAGAACAAGATGAAAGGACCGACGAAAGGATACCTACGAGGGGCCTACCTTTCTACTAATCGCTGAGTGCGGTACTGAGTATTTAGGCACAGAATACCAAGCTGTCAGGTACCTTCAGGTACCTATGATCATGACACGGGATCTACAGATGTAACTCGGTACTAAATACCGATGATACATAGTACGGAGTGCCCAATGAATTAGCTACGTAATGACTTACTAGGCAGTAGCTTGCATGTGATTAGTGGAAGGGATGTCTAAGTAATGACTTAGTAAGATTGAGAACAAACTTAATACTTTTTAAGCACGTACGGTTAGCAGGGTACTAGGTAGGTGCGTAGTGTACCTTGGGTACCAACCTAGGCAGTTAGCACATTCCCGTGCTCCGAAAGCCCATTAACCTCTGTGTTTTTTGTACGCAGTATGATGTACGTGGGCCACTCATCCCTAGGAAGGCCAGTGGGAGGCGTGGGAGGGACGGCGGGCACAGCGGGCACAGCGGGGCAGTTGAGGACTTGAACTCTGCGAGTCCAGAAAACATTCCCCTCCCACCTTCCATCCTGTCCTGTCCTGTCCTGTCTTGCCCTGTGCTCGTATGTACTACTAAGTTACAGTACCTACTCCATAGTTACTACTGCTGAACCCGTGAATACTTTTGCCGACTCTACCGTTTGTTGCTTGCGACTCACAGACACCACATCCTATCCTCTGACTCCAATCTACATCCACCACATCTCTCCTCTAACATTACCATTACCCTTACAATTCCAACACCCGACCTTCATTGCTCGCTCCGAAATATAACGACATCTTATTTCATTCAACCATCTTAGCCTCCTCTCTTCGTCATTACTTCCGAGTGCGCAAGAGCTGCACTTCAGCAGTCTCACTCTTTTTCAACCCTCTATCCTCTCGTCTTCTTCTCTGGTGGTCCACATTTTTGCTTGTATTCAGTCTTGCTTTCCGTTGACGCGTGTATGTCCAGAAAATCTTGCATTGTCATATGTAAGTTCATGCTTGTTCAGCCAACCAGATTGAGAACCAGTCCATGTGTCCCAGATTCGACTGGATAGCTCCTTGTGGCTTATCATCGAGGTTGTTCACAATTGTTGACCGTCCAAGTTACCAGTTCTTGTCTCTATCCTGCAAACTTGCTTGATCCGGATCTGGGCTCGTCCCATCACTCGCCCACAACCATCATCACTACTGCCTCACATCCAACTCCGATAAGCGAAACCGATATTCTCGCATAATGACGTCCAAGCTTTCCTCGATGTTCTTCCCGGGGGACGATGCAAAAGACGATAAAGGTACACTATGAAACAGAGCATTACCTTATGAGCTCGACTGATTGGATATGTAGGTTCGAATCCGGATCAGAAAGCAGCCCAAGAAGCCGGCACGCAGGAAAAATCAAACGTTCGTTTTGCTTCAACAGACGAACAGATAGACCCTCTCGACGAATCGAGGAGAAATTCAAAATCAGACGATAAGCACGATGAAGACCTCAGCCCGGAAGCACATGAACAAATAAGAAATCTGGCAATGACTTTGCAAAAGTCCAGACTGCAAGAGAATAGAATGGCCAATTTTGCCTATGAACCTGTATCTATGCCGGCTTCTCGAGTAAGCTCATACCCGATCCATACCGATTCTCGAGAGCTGACCACTTGATAGGTACATTCAAGAGAGAGTGAGGCGCCTGGTACCCCACGTGGCTCAATAAGACATGGCCACAGCTCCGTTTCTTCTGCTGTCCATTCTCCACCATTAACACCTCATGGTTCAAAGGACCAGCGTGCAGATTCGGTCACAGCTGGACGTAATCAGCAGGGACACACTGCAATCACCCCTCAAACTTCTCCACCTGCCGATCCTCATGGCAGAGCTCTATCGCAGTCCATCTCACCCTCAAACATCATATCTAGACCTTCTTCCTCGGAGCAACCGAGCAAGAAGCCTGCCCAAGGAGAGTCCAAGAAAGCCCCTCGATTTGAGATCGGACCTTCGGAATCGGCAAGTCCTGTTGAAAGCCCAGTGGCCACTCCCTCGATCCGACCTGAATCGCCACAACCCGGCATATTACCTCAGTCTAGGGCCGGTACTTCCACAGAAGGAAGGTCAGAAAAAGCCGAACAGAAAGAAGTTAGCCAACAAAGACATTTCGGAAGTGTCGGACGGGGTTCACTTGCTCCAGCCATAGCGGCAGCCGCGGAACGACTTCCTCGACCTGGAAGTAGTGGTGATCTTTCAGGCTCGGAGAAACGTAGCTCGATTTTTGGATCGAAGAAAGATCCGTACTCCCACGTCACAGACAGTGGCAGCGAAAGATCCGGCATCGAAGGCAAGAAGCATGGTTCAATGTCAGAGTTGAAGCGATTCTTCAGGCTTGGCCACAAGGACAAACATCACAAACATGATCGTCACCAAGAATCGCCGACATCCTCCGTACCTGTTTCACGCAAGAATAGTTCCAAGTCTGGGACTCGAACACCCCCCATCAAGCACCTCCTGCCAGTGTTCCATTTGCGGATGACCACAGCCTGGAAGCCAAATATGGAAAGTTTGGCAAAGTATTGGGATCTGGTGCTGGCGGCTCGGTACGCCTGCTGAAGCGAAGCAGCGATGGCGTCACCTTTGCAGTCAAGCAGTTCCGAGAGAAACATTCGTGGGAAAGCGAAAAGGACTATTCCAAAAAGGTAACGGCCGAATTCTGTATAGGGTCTACCCTTCATCACGGAAATATCATCGAGACCATGGACATCATTCAGGAGAATAATCGCTGGTTCGAGGTCATGGAGTACGCTCCGTACGACTTGTTTGCCACCGTCATGACCGGGAAGATGACCAGAGAAGAGATTGCATGTGCCTTTTTGCAAATTGTGAACGGTGTGAGCTATTTACACTCAATGGGCCTTGCACACCGCGACTTGAAACTGGATAATGTGGTAATCAGCGAGCACGGCATCATGAAAATCATCGACTTTGGAAGTGCGACAGTGTTCCGTTATCCTTTCGAGAATGACATCGTTCTTGCTTCAGGTGAGTTGCGAGCAAGTCGTTGATACTTTGGTGAACTAACACTTGGCACAGGAATCGTTGGATCAGATCCATATCTCGCTCCCGAAGTTTACGACGAGCGAAAATACGACCCAACGGCGACAGATATCTGGTCATTGGCCATTATCTTTTGTTGTATGTCATTGCGCAGATTTCCATGGAAGCAACCCCGAATCATAGACAACTCGTACAAGTTATTCGTCTCCCCACCCACCCCTGGCACACCAGTTCCGGACTCACAACCGCGAAGACCATCACACTTAAGTCCTCAAGATGAGCATAGTCGCAAACCATCTGATGCCAACGGTAATGATGGTTCACATCATCACCACCGCCATTCGGAAAGTGCAGATGCAGACTCGAGACCAACAACGTCAAGCGGAGACAAGCAAGAGGTCATCAAAGGGCCTTGGAGACTGCTTCGAATCCTCCCTCGAGAGAGCCGTCATATCATTGGCCGCATGCTCAAAGTTGATCCGTCAGAACGTGCTTCGATGGAGGAGGTGCTCGAGGACGAATGGGTGCTTGGTGCCAAGGTGTGCTATCAAGAGGAAAATGGGACAATCCATCGTGCAGAGGGTCACACACACGTGCTCGAAGCAGGATCTGGTGGACCACCTCCAGCGAAAGTGTAGAACATGAAGTGGTGGACGGACAAGAAGATGTTCTGAGAATTTTCTTTTGGTCGAACGGTAACGAGGATGTATGGGATGAACTGAATGCTCGTCTATGACTGGATATTTGCCGAGAGGTTTGAACGATGTCTGCTATGGATCAAGGAAGAAAAGTGGGAGTAGGAGCACAGATTCAGTCAACCATGAGTAAGGAGTACTGTTCTCCCCAGCAGACTTGTTTATATTTGTAGTCTGTAGATAGCATATTTTACGTCGTCTTCAACAAGGACAATTTATCGGCGAACAAATTCAAAAGCCAGTGTATATTTTGCTTGCTGTTGAATGAATGAATATCGAGACAAAAGGAGCGATGGTCGAGGTGTGGGATCTGCACCCATTGCGTAGTTTTTGCCGCCGACCCAGTCACGCCAGTCCACAAACGCGCACTCTGGACTGCATCTCACGATCGCTTGAATCTACGGATGTGGGCATTTCACATCTGGTAGCCGGTGGTCAGTGGTTCAAAGAATCACAGGGTTCTTCGGCGCCTCGGGCTTCTCCAAACGACCAAAGCTGGCCCCCGAAAGACCCCCTCGGGCCTTTGAACACTAGTCAGTTCAAGCTAGCCCTGGTGGTGCCAATAGGTGCTTGCCCGCGTGGTCTAAGGAATCAAGGTACAATTGTAGGTATGACGGCATCTTACTCGTACGGACAAGGTGGATCATGCAACTAACAAGTTCACTAAGTTGCTAACCAACTAATTAGATCCTTAGTCAATAGGGAAGCTGCGAGGCACCCCCAACATTCCCTAACCCTCAGTGCCTCACAGGCTTCTGGAACGCGGGACATTTCCAGTGGCAGCGGCATTGTGACTTTACTCGCTTTGGCTACTACGCTCCATCCGCACCAAGTTCATTCAAGTGCCAGCCGTGTGTGTGGTGTGCGTCCAGTGTGTCCAGGGCCTTTTATCCTGAGAGTGCTAAGCAATAGCCCAGATATTCCCCGGTCATTTCCAGAGGTTTGATCGTGGCTAATTACTATCACCCTCTCCGCGGTCTGGTTCTCTACCTCCGTCGTTTCACATCGTGCTCGACTCCCCGCCTACAGCACATCCTTGACCTGACTCGAGTACGACAGAAGCGGACGGCCATGGTCGGCTAGACACAAGATCCCTCGACATCGCGACAACGCAACCCTTCCGCCTGGTCCTTCTTCTACGTACCCTCTCGTCACCTCCGACACCTGCATATGGCCAAAAAGAAGCGCCAGAGAATCAGCTATGGTATGTCATCATTTGTATTGTCTGGTTGCAACCCCACGTAAGAACTCATTGGCTGACGGTTGGACAAGTCCTGCCTTTGGCAAGCTCGCCGGGCGGGCATAGACTAGGCGTGAATGGGCTGGCTATCGACGAAGATCGTTCTATCCTGTATGCCGACAGTGCCCCTTCCAACTGAACGGAGAATAAGGAAATTATACTGAGATCAATTGCAGATATACTGGTGGACGAGATGGCGTGGTCTGCGCCTGGGACATCGACAACGAAGCACAGAAGTTGAACTCGGGTGCCGAGAAGAAATCAACACATACCTTTCGCAAACAGGTACAGGCGCATACACACTGGGTAAATGATATTGTTCTGGTCAAGAATAATCTAGGCTTGGTATCTGCATCTTCCGATGTCACCGTCAAGCTCTGGAGACCACACGGTCATGAAACAACGCAAGCATATACTATCGGGTCTCATAGTGACTATGTCAAATGCCTCGCCACTCCAGATCGCTCCGCTAATTGGGTTGCCTCTGGTGGACTGGATCATAAAATCAACCTATGGGATTTGGGTGGAGGTGGCAACACCTTACAAATTGATATTGGCAAGGTCGAGGACGTTGTCAAAGGCTCCGTCTATACTCTTCGTGCCAAAGGTTCATTACTTGCCAGTGGTGGCCCTGAAGGTGTAGCCCGACTATGGGATGTCAGATCTGGGAGAGGTATCACCAAACTAGTCGGTCATACGGACAATATTCGAGATATCCTCATAAGCGATGACGAGGACACCATACTCACTGCTTCCTCGGATCAAACCATCAAAGTGTGGTCAATCGCTGCCGGTCGCTGCATACACACTTTGACCATGCACAATGACAGCGTCTGGTCTCTGTACTCGAATGATCCAAACCTGGCCGTGTTTTATTCCGGAGATAAGTCAGGACTAGTCGCTAAGACCGACACCCGACGAGCTATGGAGATTGATGATGGTGTTTCGGTTGCTGTGTGTCAGGAACACGATGGTATTGCACGTGTACTGCCAGTGGGAGGTTCAGTCTGGACAGCAACTTCGAGCTCGAGCGTGAACCGGTGGGTTGATGTGGACACTGAGCTGGAAATCGAAAGTCCTCCGTCCTCACCGCACGACGAGCGAGCCAAGAGCCCAGAAGGAAGAAGCACTCCACAACCAGATGATACGGCCACAGCGCCCACCGTTAATGGAACTACCAATGGAACTACCAACGGTACTACCAATGGCCCGAGACCAACGGAGTGAACACCAACAAGAAGACGCTTCCTTACAATGCCATCTTGCGGGTTTCAAACACAGCTCTGCATCCTGGTCGGAAAGTGGTTGGAAGATTGCCCAATTCATCGTCCACGAATCTGCGTAAGGCATCAGAAGTCATAATAGCGGATGATCTGAGTATAGTTGTTCCGATACGTGGACAACCTGCGGAAACAATTGAAGGCCAGAATGGTCTCATTAAACATGTCATGTTGAATGATAAGAAGAGAATTCTGACATTAGATACAGCAGGTGAAGTTGTCTTATGGGATTTGTTAAAGGTATGGCCTGAGTAACTTCTTTCGCATCCACTCACTCACTCACATTTACTAGTGTGTTCAAATAAGATCTTTTGGACGTCGACACCTTGACGAGGTTGTGCCCGAAGTCAACACCAGTGAAAATGTGGCAAACTGGTGCGCAGTCGACACGAAAACGGGGAAGATCACTGTCATGCTCGAGGAAAACTATGCTTTCGATGCGGAGGTCTATGCCGATGAGCTCGAATTGTCCGAGAAGCTTGTCTTTCGTGAAGACCAAAGGAGTGAGTGGCTCAATTCCCAAGACATGTGACGACCTCTAACGCCGTTTCTTAGTTAATCTTGGAAAATGGGTACTCCGCAATCTCTTCTCGAATTTAGTTGATGAAGAAATACGCCGAGATGAAGCTTATAGGAGCACAATCAAAGTCGTCCCTCCCGCACCCGTACCAGGACTTGTCCGTCCTGGTGCCCCAACCAGTATTGTTCTACCCGAGTCTGTTGGAGCGACACCAATGGTCTCACCCGGCACCATGACAACCCCGAGGGCTTCAAACGGGCTTGGTCTGGTTCCACCGACCCCAGGATTTGCCATCGGTGCTGCGACGCCTGGCTTTTCTCCTCTCACGTCTGCTCTTACGAGTACTGCCGAGGAATCCACCGAGTCAGTCAACGGTCATGGTGTTCCACCACAGCAAACGCCAACAACAGCGACGGTAGCAGATCCCTCAAGCGACTATTTCTCTCGGAATAGTAGTACAAACAACCAATCGGAAGGGTCATCCGAAAGCAATAAAGTCCCTGATACGCCAGGCGCCGGTGATAATTCGTATCAATCATTGGCCACTCCGACCTCTCCAACCGAGGAAAAGAAAAAGGGTCTTTTTGGAAAGAAATTCTCCGGTATGGCTTTCCCAAAGAAACTCGCACGCACATCAACAGAAGTGGCCAAGACTCCCACTGTCGCCCATGAAGAGAAATCAGATACCGCATCAATTAAGTCATCCGAGAAGGAAGAAAAGGTTATCGAGGATAACTTCTATGGTGTGATCCAGAAAATTCGTCAAGAATATGAGGAGCATCTGGAAAATAAGCCTGGGGAGCCTTTACCACAAGGTATCACTCCAAGCTTGCCTGTTGAGACACCAATATTGTCTCCACCACCCCATACGACTATCATAATTCAAGAGGATAATCCCGAAAGTGGTGGTCTTGCTGATCAGTATCGTGGAGAGATTGGCCGACTGAGTGAAAAGAGCGAGGTAGATATTTTGGAGAAAATCGCACCCATGTGGCTGGGAGAGCTGTTGCTGAGGGTATGTCTTTTGCTTTGTGAATCCTGCATCTCCTCCCAAAGCCCAACGACTTGAAATTATGAGTATTTGTGGCCTTCATCGCATGTTTATCGAGTCTTGGATTTTTCTCCTCCCGTTTCACAAGCCAAGGATTGGTCAAAGCTAACATTGTCTAACTCTTCAGAATCAAATCCCCTACAAAGATACCATCAAAGTAAGCTTTATCCTGCACCCATGGGAGAATCTTCTTCCCAGTATCGCCTCGCCTGATGGCAATGCGCGTCTTAATGCCAATCGAATGCTTCGAGCGAAGAAAATTATGGCCTACGTTGCGGAACGTATAGAAGCGCCACCAGACCCAGCACATCCAGATCCCGATGGAAACCTCAAACCAGAGGAATATCTAGAGCTGTACTGCCAAGGTCAGAAGGTTGATCCAAACATCACACTGGCAAGCCTCAGGGTACATCTTTGGAGGACGGGTGGCGACGTTGTGCTCTATTACAAGGCGAATGGAAGGAAGACGGTTAGAGTTCCACATCCAAGTGAAGTGCCGACTCGAGAGGAAAGTGAGGAAACAACCGGGGTAGTGAGGTAGGAAGAGCAGGTATGTCTACTTCAGTATATAACGGCTATGTGGAGGAACTATCGGATATGACTAGAGTTCGGTAATTGTGTGCAATCCAGTACCAAGCGATTCGATGGCAAAAGCACGGTCTGCAAGAAGATAAATGGTCATCATGGCAAGGAATTGGAGCCGGATGGTGTGTGACTGACATCTGGATAATGTGAGGCACAAGCTACTGGACGAAAAAAAAGCATCAAGCCAGAGACCAGATGAGACCATTCATGTAGATACAACCCAGACTAAAAATTAAAAATAAAACGAAAGAGGATCAATTTCAGAACAGGGAATCAACTCGGCATAATCACAGAACCACCTTGCTTCATTATACAGGTCAAGAGGTACAGTATGTATCTATGTTTCGCTCTCACACTCATTCACTCAATCATTCTCTGTACTTTTGGAAATCTTCATCTTTTTGAGTATGAATGTATACAGCATACAGTATGTAGTGTCTATATTTTGTGGGCGAGATAATAATTTACAAGACACAGGACAAGCCCTCACTCACAGGGATCTGGGGGTGGTTGGACTCGTAACTAGTTAGGTCGATGTCTCTACGTTTGAATTTCCACGGAGAGAAGTCTCATATATACATAGTGTCCTTTTAACTAGTTCCAGTGTTTGGAAACTGGGGATTTGGACTTGGACTTGGACTTGGATAGGAGGATGGAGACGGTCTCTTCATTTCGTGGTGTGTCCGTACGCCAGGCAGGTGTGAAGCTGTTTTGGTTCGTTGCGATGCGTGGGAGGTTGGGCTATTGCATGGCTCTTTTCTGTCCTGGATGGGCTCTGCAGCGGATGAACTTCCAATGCATTTCAACCTCGGTTCCTCGATGCCAATGTAACCGCTGGGAGACTGCTATCGCTATTGCTGTCGCTACTGGCGCTGCCGCTCACCAGCTAGGAAATTGGAGACGTACTGATACGTCCCTAAGAATATTGCACCACCCGTACTGATCCAGCCGACGCGAGGGACGAAGCCGCGATATAAGCCTGCAGGCCCGTCGGTGCGCCATATCTGTTGCAAGACTTTGAACGCACCACTTCTCTGGCGTGCGGTGGTCCCGGACTCCTTCCTCGCAAGCATGATCCTCGTCTTTAGCACGTCTAATGGCGTGGTCATTCCAGCGGCCACGGCGCCGGCAGCACTACCGAAGACGGCGCTCTCGGTTGCCGTGACGAGACCTTCTTGACGACCCGAGTCCCGGTGCTGACGGTCTGAGTATGACAACTTGAAGTATTCCCAAAGACTGAATTGGATGATGGTGAAGGGGATCTCGCGCATGATGGTGACTCCGCCGCCACGGTAGAGTTCTTGGATCATGGTCGTCACGCCGTCGGTATGGCGAAGTGACAGGATATCTTTGAATGCCAGCAGGGAAGATCCTCCGAATAAACCTGCTTGTGCTCTTTGCTTGACGACTTCCGTCGGTACACGGATCGCACATGCAGCGATCTCTCCGAGTGACGAGGCGAGCATGTGGGCGTAGGCTTGTCTCGAGGGTGACGTGGTAGGGGAGATCAAAGATCTTTTGACGCCGTCGTAGACAAGGAAAAAAGATGCTGCCGATGGCATGGATCCGAGCATCGCCGAGGGCAGGCCGGCATACATGCTGCGTAGCGTCCCTTGCAAGGTATGTCTTGGGGTGAGCGAGACATGTTGCGAGGTCAGGTTCGATTGGAGTCGTGTCTTGAGCGTGTCGAGAGGATAAAGCGACACATCGACTGTTAGTCCGGCCAGTGCACCTGACTGTAAGCAAAAACGTTGGTTAGAATACTCATAGTCGAGGTTAAGGTTGGATGGAAGAACCAACAATAAGAGAACGAGTCCACAGCGACGCCGCAATGGCTGCTGGAGCTTCTTTGGAGCCTACATCATGCTCCGGCATGCCTGAGCGACTCGATTCTGCCGTTGATGCAGAGTCTAATGCTCAAGGCAAGTATTTGAATGCGGAAACGCGGGAAGTGTGGTCCTGCGGATGAACAGGAAATGGGACAGAGTGAGGGCGTTCGAGGTTTGAGAGATTATTGGCTTGGAATTTCGTAGAGAATCTCCCCGACTGCCGATTTCGGATATGACATCAATTCTCCCGATTGGGAAATACGATCATATCGTGTCACTCTGAGTAGCATATCGAGAGTGGAAGACGTTGCTTAATACCTTGAAACCACTGACTGTCTTATTTACAAATCGCGTGAAAATCACACTGAGCTTTTTGAGTGCCGTCATCCTATGAGCGTTTCAGATCAGACGACTATCCGCCTTGGTTGATGCTGGCCACTGTCATACAGTCATGCTAAAATATGGCCTTGCCATTGGAGAATTTAGCTTGATCGGGTTGTGCCAACTTATATTTGACATGTTCGGCGCTGAAATGTCTCTTGAAGATCCAGTGGCTAAAGGAAGATGCCCGAAAGCAGGCTTTAGAGATCATTGTGATAACTACACATTATGCGCCTAGAGTTTCTCCCAATGGTGCTTTAGCGCAGGAGCAAAATCTTGCAAGAAAGCCCAGAACAATTTCTCCTTGACTCCTTTCTCCTTCCAATCGTTTGCCTTCTTCGGAAACAGGTCTATCTATCCATGTACAAAGGTGTCATGGGCATAAATAAAAAGCACATGATCATCCGCATCGGCCTCCTGTGTCTTCTTGATGGTTTCGATAGCTAAAGGGATATCAAAGCCCATACTGGGGTCGAAGAACGGCTGGTCGATGGATCTTGATCGAGTCTTCTGTAGTGATTCGAGTGCTGCTCCAGGACAGACTCCGCCTCTGAATTGGGTAAAAGCATCCAATCGCACCTGATCTGGAAGTGGGATGTGTTTGGAGGGTCTGATCTCACCGCCGTGGTGGCACAGATCCCCGCCCATTAGGATGAATGTATCTGGCGTCGTTCTCGCCAGTCCCGCGAGATGTCCGATAGTGTGGCCGGGAGTGTCTAAAAGATAAAAGGATCCATCTCCGAAGAAATCAATAGCCGGAAGTTGTCCAATTCGAAGGGTGTTTGGTCCTTCAAAATCAATCTCTCGTACCTCTCGACCTCTGTGGAGGATGGTGTCAGTAAAAGATGATGTACCGAGTACATCGAGATGTTGAACATTTTATTGACAATGCAGCATTGGAACTCACTTGAAGTCGCTCTCTCGTACCGGCGAATCCTCTTTGCTCGGCCACCCTGGCAAAAACTCCTTCTTGAAGCCTGGGCCAACCACCAAGTCGGTGCTGCCCGGGAAAGTGGACGGATCACCGAGATGGTCCCAATGCCAATGACTGTCACCATGTTAGTATATACAAAGCGAGAGCAATAGATCCGACAGCTCTATCTCCAGCAAATGCCTTACCTCCAAACTATACTGTTGATAGAAGAGGCATCAACCTGATGGTCCTTCAGAATGTCCACCACGTGCTTGTCAGCATGGACCTCCCATCCATTTGTCTTTAGTCTCTTTTGTCACGGCCGGCGCAAACGTTTCCCAGTCTGGTGGGACGCCGAGATCGAAGAGAGCCTTCTTTCCCGTATCGCTTTCGACCAAGAATGACCATGTCGGTAGTTCAGGCATAATATCGAATCCTGGGATTGCTGGCTCCATCAGATATTTGGCTGGGAGCTGCTTGATGCTAGTTGTGCTATCGATGATTCGTACAGAGGCGATGGCGCCAGGGGCACATTGAGTCGTGGGGCCATTGTTTACAATGTCACCGTCAGTGTCCAGGCTGGAAAGAGTATGGCAGTTATGGGAGCAGTGTATCAAGTCGAGATTAAGGTGGGAGAGGGCTCGCGAGCATGTGCCTGGCGTAATGATGACTTGGAAGGTTGAGAAGATCAAACACGCCGATTCAGCGGATTTACCATATATGTCATACTCAAACACTCTTAGGGACAGACTATCTCTCTACACCATGTATCATGAGAAAGATTCAGGAGACACCGCGGCACCACACCCCACAAAGACACTGAGACCCCTCATAATGTTCTAATGGTGATCCCCGCACCAACCATGGTGTCATTGAGTGCACGTCGCTTGCTCGCAGAGAGACTTGTAATGCTGTTGGCAACGACGTATGTCATTGGGGATTTGATGAGGGTACTTTACTTCTCCACAATCTGGGAAAGGCTTCCCAAATAGTCCAAAGACGCTCAATTGAGAATCTGCTGACTCAGTGGCTCACAATTCAGCAATGTATAGGCAGCAAGGTCTGGTCTAGTGCTGCTTGGGCTGACGCCGATAGCGATGCGATGGCAATGGCAATGGAACACTAGACTCCGGTCATAGGTGCAGTAACTTTTTTACCGCGTTCAGATGGTCCTCGTCCCATTTCTTGCTTGCTTCTAATCTTTCATACCTCTTGAACCCATGGGGCATGCCGGGGTAGACATCGAAAGTGACAGGGACACTGGGCATCACCAGGAGGTCAGTCAGCCAAACCAAGTACATCTTCCAGTGATGGAGATGTTCTTACCCAACTCTTTGTAGCTTCTGTACATAAAGGAATGCTTGGTCACGTAGGTAATCCCTTCCTGCGATATGAATGTGTGCGACTGGAATGTCCTTCCAATAATCAGAGCTTTCGTCCTGGAGTAAGATGTTATAGTATTGACTAGTCAGTGCAGCTTGACCAATCAGGCTTTCAAAAAGATCTAACCGGCTGGCTGGAAGAAGTGGTGCATTGCGGTTCTCCTCCGAAGAGAGTTTCCCAGCTAGAATTTGTTCGGTGGGAAACTTGGTTGTGTGGCACAACATGGGAATGTCGAGGATCTGTCCTTGAACGCGAGTCCTGCTGTTCTAAAAGGTGATGAAAAGTAAGTCTCAGGCAGACTCCGCTAAGCCTTAGTGCTGAGAATTCGTGCACCATCTTACCTCGACACGGTCTCGTAGAACAACACCCGCTGCCAACATCCCTCCAGCTGATCTACCTGCGACGATTACCTTGCTCTCGTCACCCTTCAACAGATTCATGTTCTCGTAGACCCAATTCAAGCCTGCGGTCTCGTCGTTCAATTGGCAGGGCCACTGGTACTCCGGCGTATGCCGATAACAGACATGGACAACGACGATGTCGAGAGTGCGGGCAACGGTAAAACAATGCCCGTCTTCTGCGTCCAACGAACCGAAGAGAAAACCGCCTCCATGGTACCAGATGTACACCGGGCGTTTCTTCAAAATGACCTCTCCAGTGATAGAGGCCTTCCGAGAGACTCGAAGGGGGATCTCATGACCGTCAGAGAGAATTGTGTAATCTTGCACAAGAACATCCTCTTGCCTATAGTTGGCCAATGAATATGACACATAGACGAGGCCTCTACGTACCTATCGACTCAGTAATTCGCTTAGAAGCTGCATTGCGTTGTTCATTTGTTAGGCGTCGGAGTTCAATAGGTGAGATACCTTGCGGAGGTGGCACATCAGGTTGTAAGGCTGTCACATGTGTCCAGTCTGCTGCTACGCCTCCATATTGCGAGAAATCAGACATGATGCAGCAAGACGAATGCTCACTGATGATCCGGTTGGAAATTGGAGTAGGATGAAGCAATGATTTCCGCGGATCGAAGGCTTCTATTATCATAAAAGATCATCTTCAGCCTCCAGGTAGAAGCGAATTGGAGATTGCCGAGGGAGAGTGTTCGGGGTTGATTAAGCGCCATACTTAGTACTTAGACCCTCATGAGAGGCTCCAGCCATGTTTGGGAGCATTCCATCTCGTCTGGCTGACTCTGATACTAAGATCAATGGAACGCTTCCGATTTATTTGGTAAAGAACACGACAGCAGGACAAGAGGACGCCTGGGGAGGAATTCAAGGTCACGTGAGTGGTTGTCCCTGACAACGGCGCGGGTCGCTTCGATGGAGAAACAACGACGCGACTCGGAACAGATCTCCCACCAAAAAAACCCTCCATGCGCATGTGAGTACAAGCACACTCGTGAAATGTTCATCATACTCACTAGTACTTGACTATCGACAACCTTTTAGAACATTCACCCCGCCCTTGCATACCTTTCCACTACATGCCTTGTTTGTATACTCTACTCATCATCAAACCCTTCCTCCCACTGTGGTATATTCAGGCAACATATCGCCATTAGATCATCTTCAGCACGGTCGGAATCGATATTCATCCATACACGCACCATCCATGCGCCACTGATACTCTACAACACGATGGAACCGTGGCTGGATTCCTTGTCGGAGGACTGGAAGTCTGAACACCAGTCATCTTCCCCAGCACCCTCACTTGCAAGCAGTCGACGACAGAGCAGCATCCTCCTTTCTCAATCACAAAGTCGCATTCCACACCTTGCCAGAAACATTCGAAAAGAATCTCCCTCTTCTGGCAGTTTTCTAAGACATCGTTCCACACGAGGCAAAACAACAAATAATGCCGAGCCCATTTTGAAGGAACGAAGTGCTTCAAGCTTAAACCTCCCACCTCCACCATCCTCATACAAGCAATCGAGTTTGCCACGACGTGCATCTAGTGCATTCTCGGAATCTCAAAATTCTGTTCAGCATTATTCGGTGCGAGAAAAGCCGACCGATGCAGAAACCCCGGAGTGGAAGAGAAGGCTTGTCCAGGGCGAGGACCTCACTAGCGACGGGTTCGACCTCTTTTCACCGTCCAAACTGGAAGGTGTTTTTAAACAGCCAACGCCTTCGCAACCCCAAAGTGATATTGAGATTGACCCAAATGAAGGCGAATCGAAATCATGGAAACCATTCACACTTCCGTCAACCAATGATTTTCCCCATCAGTTTAGCAGTTACCGCCCTTCACGAAACCGTCCAACCGACCTAGAAGTCCTGGAGGAAGTCAGTGAAAACGAAGACGCCGGGAACCACAGTCTGTCTGTCGTGTCGTCTGACTTGGTTAGGACAGGCTCCTTAAGGGGCATCGTCAGACAAAGAGTCCAGTCACTGGAGCAGTGCCAGGGAGTACCATCCGGACAATCATCCCCACGGCCATCTACCGGCCACTCTGACCTGGATTCACATAATCCCAAAGACTCCAGATGGAGGACCTTCAGCGGCCGGGAGGAGTTGAAAAACGAGTTCATTAGCCCAGTCACGGTTTCCAAGCAAAATTCGATTCGTGCTACTATTCTACGAGCATCTACTGATATCGATGTCCAACAACTTCAATCGAAGCTGCAAGATGCACGAACTCAGCAATATGACCGCCCGACATCCAGTTCCAGTGACAAAGACATCAGTTACGGCTATATTCCTCCCACCATTGACGATTCGCGAAACGAACCACTGCCTGATCTGACCTCTCAGTCATTACCTGACGACCTCTCTATGGGTACTCAAGACTTCATCTCAAATGGTGGTTTTATCAACTCACGGCGCGGTGGACGCTCAAATGAAGCTTCCTTCTTACGGAAAGAATTAAGTTCTTCCAAGGAAGATTCACACTTATCATCATTGCCTCGACCTTCCCTTACAATCCGTAGCTCGCCCCCCAATATTCCAACTTTGCCGATCACAACGTTGAGCAAAGCAGACTGAGTGCTAGTGAACCGACTACGCCACAGGACACGAGTGTAATTCACCACGTCGAGGACCAAACCCGCCCCGAATCCTCTCGCAGTCCGCTTAAGTTGTTCGGAAACAGGGATACGTATACCAACAACAAACTCATGAGGATCCTTAGTCACTTTGAAGAAGATGACAAGGATGAGAAAAATACGACTCTTGGACTTGAGACGCAGCTGCGGGAGGATACCGATCTCCGAATGAGCCAGTTCGGCATGGGAGATCTAGATGGATTTGGCTTTGAGAAAGACGTACCTAGGCCTTCACCACCGGAGACTAGGTCTCTGACCTCTGAAGATCGCATATTTAAGAAAGATGCATCAGCTCCTAGCCGGCAGCAAAACGTCTCCACAGACACTGGCACCACTAAAGGAGACACTGCGACTGAAAGTGTGGTAAAGCAAGATACGATGGCGTTTGAAAGGGACCGGACTACCAAGCGACGTAAGACGTTGTTGAAAGATTCAGTGACTGTCGAAGAACTTCAGGTTGAAGTCAAGATCAGCCAAATAGAAGAACCATATACCTTAGCCGGCACCAAGCGAAAAGATGCGCGACCTGGAACCGATGGAACTACAGCAGATCCAGAAATCCTTGCGTCGAGGAGCCTTCTGCGGCCAAGGTCCCACAGGCTGAGATCCGGAAGTGGAACAAATTCCAACCCCGACGAAGGTTTGATGGAGACTGATAGCCAGATTCCGGAGGGAAATCTCACTGAAGCTCTTGCTGCAGAACTAGCATCCTTTGCCCAGGAAGCTGCCGACGTCAAATTGGATTCAAGAAAGCCATCACTCGCCACTAAAGATTACATGGAAGAAGCAAATAAAGTCATGCAATTTATCCGCTCTCGAGGTAAACCTAAGCCTGCGGTCACAGAAACCGCCGAACGTATGAATACGTCTGAACTGGATGTCGATGCTATACTGGACTTGGAACTCGATGCGGATTCGACTAAGGACAGTTTTTCGAGGCCACCATCCCGAGAACGCAGCAGCAAACCGTCTCCGATTCGAAGACATGCACGTCACGACTCGAGAACAGCCAGCTATCTCAGAAAGTACCAAGATGAAGAGGACTTGGATATGCTGACAAACACGTCTGCATTTGGAACTCTACCACAACCGAGTAGGACTTCAGAACAGCGTGCTCAAAGCAATTCATCCTCCGACACTGAGTATCAAGAGAGTGATCCACCAAACATGCGCATTCTCAATCCCACCGAGACGCTCAGGAAGCGAAAGCATTCGACATCTACGGTTGATAGAACTCACGATCTCGACCATGAGCATCAACTTCAGGAGCACAAATCTTCAGATGGCATGAGCCAAAACACCTTTCCCACCACATCTTCGACCTCTGGTCCCAAGGGTATTATAGCCTCTGGTAGCGTAGCCATACCCGATCATGTGGGTTTCATGACCTTTGATCACGAGAAGAAAACCTGGGTGAAGAAGATGTCTGTGTCTGAGGAGGCTACGAGGTCTGATAGAGAAAATTTGGATACTGTCGAGGACGATCCATTTGATAGCATTCCAGATTTGAGCGTCGACGAAACCCGAGAGGATGCTGCCAAAGACTTGCACACTAGGTCTAATCCTGCCAAAGCCGACGCACTTTTCAGAGATGAAGCCACAGAAAATCAAAGAAAGACAATAGGCGTTCGCGAGCAGACCTCGAGAACAGTCAAACATCCAGAGACGAAATCGGCATCAGAAGCCGAACATGACGAAATTGTTCGAAGCTCACTTCGTTCCAAGAATTCGGAGCATGAAGCCAAGCTGCATGACGGCCTTCCGTCAAAACCACCAGCCGAGAACAAGACGGACTACAAGCAACCCCGAGTGGTGACTATAGCATTTTCATCGCCAGTCGTGTCCGCGGTAAACTACACAAACATCACCGATGAAGATCTTGATAACCTCCCGCGTGAGGAAGATTTACCGCTTGACGATTCAGATCTGAGCGAACCAGACGTGCCTGCTGTCAAAATTGAATCTGCGAAGACTTGTACTTCAAGGAATTCCGTTGCTGCAAAGAAAGAGTCCATTCGCGCTCCTACCTTTCAACCTAGAACCGTCTCTCCTATTGAAGAACAAGACGAAGAGGATCCTGCAATGGACATGAGTCTTATCCAAGTTCAGCAGTCTATGGTTCTAACGCCGGCTCCCCAAAGGGCAGTGATTAGGCATCACAAAGCAGGATTTCGAGCCTCCAGCATCTTGTGTCTGACACCTCTATCGGAGTTTTCGTTGCATCAGGTCGATGGTGGAAGGGACTACGATCAAAGTTACGTGGAGGACAGGCAGCATCCGCATGCTCTTCGTCAAGCGCATGGTTCACTAGCTTTGTCTGTTGATGAGTTGGTCAAAGCAATTACCGACGCTGTCGCCGACGAACTGTATTGGGAGAAATTGCGTCGCCTCAGACTTGCGCCTGCAAATCTGACTTCAGCTCATGGGTTGAAAGAATATTGTCCATCTTTGGAAGAGCTCTCTATCAACGGGAATCAAATCGAGCACGTTCGTGGCCTCCCAGAAAATCTTCGACATCTGGACATTCACGATAATCTGTTGAATGACTTGACGTCCTGGGCTAGTTTGTCGAATTTACAATACCTTGATGTGTCAGGCAATCAGCTCGAGACTCTTGACGGGTTCAGTTCGCTTGTTCATCTGAGAAAACTGAAGGCGAACGACAACAACATCACTAGCATAGATGGTATCCTCGATCTGGATGGTCTTCTGGAACTTGAAATTCGTGACAACGACCTCACATCTGTCGACTTCGAAGGAGCAGAGCTCAGTCGCCTTAAACGTCTTGACATCAGTCACAACCAACTTACAGATGTCCGGAATCTGCACTGCCTTCCCGCATTAGAAGACCTCGACATGAGTTACAACGTCATCGAATCGTGGCTACCAGAGAAGTCAAACGCTCTTGTTGGGCTCAAGAAGCTCAACATCTCTAACAACATGCTTGATTCGGTACATCTTACCAACCTAGAAACCGTCAAATCCTTGAATCTGGACAACAACAGGATCTCACAAATCATTGGATTGTCTGGCGCATATAATCTGGAATTCTTGTCGTTGAGAGAGCAAGGCAAAGACTCAAATATTGTGGATTATGTGCTCTCGACTTCGAACGAATGCCGTCATATTCGCCTTTCCTCCAATCCAGTCATCGATGGTTCATTCAGTCTCCCAAAGTTGCCACAGCATAATCTTCGTGAACTCGAAATCGCGGCTTGCGGAATCTCGAGCTTTCCAGAGAAGTTCGGGACCTTCTTCCCAAACTGTCGACGGCTGAACGCGAATTTCAACGGTTTGAGCGATCTGACACCGCTCCGAGGAATGATAAAGCTAAGGGAGGTCTTAGTTGCAAAAAATCGCATCAAGAGACTAAGAAGAACATGCATCTTGCTATCGAAGCTGGCATGTCTCGAGCAAATTGATCTTCGGGATAATCCTTTAACAGTAGGGTTCTACAGTCCAATTTTGGAGACCGAGAATAATAAAAAGTCCTCGAACGAGGCACGATATCATCTGCCCTTGGGCTCGCCAAAAGAGGATGCGAACTGGCTAAAGGTGCTTGATGAGGTGACAGGGTTGAAACGACGTACAATTGAACTTTTATTGGCCGAGCATTGCAAAAACCTAGTTCGACTTGACGGTATGGATGTCTGCCACTCTAAGTTGAATGAGAAGGATGGTGTTTGGAACAAATTGACAGATCAAGGGGTACTTGCCGTTCCCCTTTGCTCTCCACCCGTAGCAGTGAAGGAGGTATTGGTACCGGATGACAATTTGTCAATACGAAGCTCACACAGTGGTGAGAGAGATACGACGGTTGGTGATGGAAATGTTTTCGATCGATGATCAGCCTAGGAGTTTGAGTGTACAATACCGGTTACCTCCAATGTGTGAGGTTACTGCTCTCGGTCGATGGAAAGTTTCTTGTTTCTGGGTATGGTTGGGAACATGGCGGGAAGAAAGTCCTCTGGCAAGTGGATTTGGTCATGGAATTGATTGTTGTACTATTATTATTAGACGAGTGAAGAACCATGCAATTGAGACGCAGAGTAATGAATGATGAGTCAGAAGCCACATCTTTTTCCACTCAAGCGTAAATTTTGATTGATTGAACTATCAACAGCACGACATGTCCTCCCATCAAAGCCACTCATTCGCTCCGACAGGTATTTCAGTAGTTCTGTCACGTGCGAACATCAACGGAGGCAGACAACTTCTAGTAACTAGACCTGGAGACATCACAGCACCATGTTCAGATGGCAGGTTCCTCACATTGTCCGTCGCCACGAGTCCGAACGCGACCAAGCTATCGCCATTACATCCAACACGGCATCCGAATTACTTCTTCTCCTTAGCTCCTAATTAGACAGTCACATCTGATTTCGTCCTCGCCGCCCTTTGTCCAACCCGCCAGCGCGATCAACGGTTTCCCATCGGAAGAATATTAGAAAAGAGGCCCAGCCGCGGGGGAGGGATAGACAGATACGTTATAGCGCGCCGGCGGCGATGAACATCCACAGTGCTGTCAGCAGGGCTAGCCATGGCGTCTTGTCCCGTAGCAGCAACGGTATTGGGCTGGATAGCCGGGCTGACCCTGACTCGCTCGGCGATTCTGTAGTCTCTTCTTCTTCGTTGTCGGTGTCGGTGTCGGTGTCTTCGGGTGCGACCCTGGGGACAGTTAGCTCGTTCGTTCTATTTGGGGAAGTTGTGTTTTCTTTGCTTCACAGGTTGATTCAAGGGAGGTTCGGACTTACCTCAAGCCCTTAATGATGTCTGCAGCTTTCTCCGCGGCTCCAAATGCCACGGCTGCAGTATGTGCGCCTGGAACCATAGGGAAGATACTGGTGTCGACCACGCGCAGGTTGTGGGTGCCGTAGACGATTAGTTCGTCACTAACGACGCCGCCCATGCTGCGTGGCAACATGGCGGCGGTGCCGCTGTAGTGGAATTGAGTGCCGATGCCGGTTCGCAGGAGTTCCGCGAGGGTGTCTTCGTCGGCGTCTTTGGGTACGTCTGGATATGTCGGCTGTAGTATCTGGATGGCTTCTGTGTTGAGGATGCGCTCGTTGGTCTGCAGTGCTAGGATCATGGTTTCGAAATCGAATGGGTGTTCCAGCCATCGCGGGTCGACTGCGGGCAGGTCGAAGGGGTTTGATGTCGTGATATGAGTGGTACCCCGAGACAGAGGCCGCATAAGGGCTAGGTGGAGCCCGCCACCGTTGTCGTTGAGATTCTCAAATGCCGGCGTGTAGGATTGGTTGAGGTCGTTGAGCGTGCTGATGAATTGTGCCAGGTAGCCTGTTTGAAGGGTTGGTTCGTTTTCGTAATTGGAAGGGAGGTAGTTTGGAGCAGAGCGAGCGCGGGCGATTCGGGAATCAACATCGCCGTCGTCGGTGACTTGTCGCAGAGACGGGAATGCGACCGCGCCGCTGGGCTTGGCCGTCCAAGGCCCTGTTCGAGAAGCGAAGAATTCCGCTCGGCATTGCTCGTTATACTCCGGGTCTCGCAGGAAATCGTTGACGTACTTGTAACTGGTGTTGGAGTAGTCGTATGAAAGCCGAAGCATCGGATGGTCTTGGAGGTTGTTACCGACTCCCGGGAGATTCTCGAGTACTTCAATCCCAAGAGGCTCCAGCACCGATGCTTGTCCGATCCCTGAGAGCTCGAGCAGCTGCGCGGATTGAATGGCTCCGGCCGCGAGTATAACCTCACGACGCGCAAATGCCGTCTGTCGTGGAGCATCCGGCCCACTCGCGTACTCGACGGCTGTGGCGTTGAGCACCTCAGCTGCATTGTCTTCGAATATTATCCTAGTCACTTGCGAATTGACTTGAACGTTAAAATTCGTCCGGTTGATATTGGGATCGTAATAGCCTCGTCTTGCGTCCCATCTAATCTGTAGCTCGGGATGAATATTCAGTGGGATGAAATAACCACCTGCCTCCAAGCCTTCGTTCGGTTCCGCAGAGAGTGGAATGTTCAGTTCCTCCAAAGCAGCAAAGAAATTGTCGGCTTGAGGCCAGTAGTATTCAGGATATGATATATGCATTGGTCCACTTTTACCGTGAACCGATGAATTTTGAAGATGAGGCTCGATCAGAGTTGAAGTGTTATATCGCTTCGGGGTATATGTTTCGGACTTTTGAGTTGATTGTCAGTACGTCTATGTTCTAAGCTTCTTGTGCGACTGAATACTAACCTTCTCGAAGTATGGCAAGAGATCATTCCATCCCCAGCCGTCATTTCCCAGTTCATTCCAAGCGTCATAACTATCCTGGTTACCACGGTTCCAAATCAATCCGTTGATCAGAGAACCTCCACCCACACCTTTACCGATAGGGACATATCGACTATTACCATCAAGGTGATCCTGCGGTACGGTGTAAACGTTCCAGAGGTAAAATCCGTAGGGTTGAAGGCCTATGTAGTATGGATACAAGATCTCGTCTTCGCCTTGGTCACTGCGTACACTTAGTTGAGAACTAATGAGTCTCCGTGTAAACCTACAGGGTTCCTGCCTCAAGACACAATATTGAGACATCTTCGTCCTCACTCAACCGCGCGGACACGACCAGGCCTGCAATGCCACATCCGATCACAATATAGTCGAATGTCTGTCCATCGGCGTTCTCAATCGTGGCGCTGCCATTGAATGACTGTGACCACGATAATCGTGCGCATAACAAAAAACTGAATAAGACCAAATGCTTCATTCTGGGAAACGAGCTGTTGACTTCTGAATCGGGTGCCTCCCGTGTCTTCAAAAAGAAAGCCGGAACACCAGTACTTCAAATTCAGGAGCGCTAAATTCGAATGCCTGGAAAGAATCAGAGCACGCGCAAGCGAAAATGATTTCAAAGAAAGACGTATAAAATGGAAGCAAACTGAATGGGCAGCACGAAATGAAGATACCCCCTCGAGGAGGTCACGGTCAAAGGTCCCAGAGTGGAAACCCGGTAAACATGAAAAAGTCCGATGAAGAACTTGCATTTCGTGGACCCATGGTCTCGCATGATCTTGGCCATTCATTGCAATCAGCTGCTGTCGATGAGAATACCGTCTCGGTTGCAACCGCCACGGCAGGACTTTGACAAGAACTTGGCTCGTCCGTGTACTCCATACTCTGTAGGAAGTAGGTCAAAGCAGAATCCCCAAGACGGAGCAAAGCGTATAGAATCGTCGAGTCGGTCACGGCTCGGCATCGAGACTCGTGAATGCCCAGGCTGGGCTACGTCAACCAGTCGAAAATAAGCTCCACGCATACCACAAACCGGTATCGGCCTCGAGACGCCACATCTGCACTCGGATATGGTCGTGTGCTTTGGAGGAGGCTTTTGGACAGCTCGTGAGTTTTTCAAAATGTGTCCTAGGCACCTTCGTCGCATTCAAAGTATATCAACAGGAGGCAGACGAACAGAATTCGTGAGCTGAGCCTTTCCATCTGTTCGCGAAAGGGTGGAGTACAATCTATCAAAGGGGATGCTTCGTTATGCCCAGAATTTGTCCATCAAATACGAGCCTTGGCGCCAAGGTTTCAAGTCTTTCTCGGTTAGCCCCAGCCTTGGATTGTGTCGCTGGGCAGGCCTTGGACGTGCTGGTTCTGCGTATTAGACTGACCACGAGACTGTTCTTATCAAGTGAGTGCAAGCCAATGGTTGCGGTGCTCCAGATATGGAGTCTACATACTATTAGCCACAGATTATGTGATTGAAAAGCCTCTTTCTGCCACTCTGAAAGACACGTCCGATATGTGGACATATCAACAGGCCCCAACAGTCGGGGCCAACCACCGGGTCAAAGCTACCGACATTCCGTGAGCCTATGTACATTCCATGCTTGAAGTGCATATCACGTGGCTGGCCATGGATCTTGAAGTAGGATAAGGGTTTCGAGGTCTTTCATGGCTAGTCTCGGTGCAGAGGCCGCTCATGATGCACCATATCCTAGCTCGTGGACGAACATGGCGCGGCTGGTTGCTACACATGCCGTGGTCAAATTGCCTGACACGGCTGGCTCAAGCGATGAACATTATATTTGTTGCTCAAATTCCAACAGTGGTCGGGGATGACGCACGGATGCTATCTCAGCCTCGTTGCATCTCTAGGAAAGGCTGACATAGAATCATCAGGCTATCTTCAAGAAGACTTCGGCACTACGAGACTAAGTATATCAATCAAGATGTCTAGGGGAACCTGGGCTTTCTCTCCCATCTCAAAATCTCTAGCCAAAGGCGATATCATCATCATTGATTACCCTGAGTGAATACTATGTTCCGCATACTTCCAAGCCTGCTTGTCTGCACCGTTATACGCAGTATTCAAGCATCACCTGTGGCATTACCACAAGCCGTTACAGAAGCAATCGCACCCTCATCAACTCCCGGGCCAGGATGCTTGGGCTCATTTGCAGGTGTGTTCGGAATAGCGATTGTCAACATCTCTACTACTCCTTCTAGTCCGAGAGCGATCCAAAGACGGACAGAGAATAGTCGGTCGTAAGTTCTTCGACATAGTTCGCCATTATATTTGTGCAACCTTGACTTAGAATACATAGACAGACAGCAATCACGACATATGCGCCGGTCTCACAGATTGGTGATGGTCAGATCCAAGGCGGTACGCGCACATTGACATTGATCCCGGTGTCTCAAATCGACGACGGGCAGATCCAAAACCCAGGAGACTTGACTACAGCGGCGACGCGATCTCGTACACAGTCAGTCATCGAGACAGGATGTGCGCACGACGAGGAACCCGACATGCCCCAGCGACCCGAGCCTGAGAACGGAAGGGAGAGTCTTACCAATCCCATCGCGACAGGGGATACCGACCCTGTGTTTCCTCCGATGACCAACAATCCGCCACTGGCATCATCCCCATCTCCTATTCCTGCGACGTCAGCCATATCAACACCTTCGACCTCACACGTTATCACCACATCCGCAGCATCAACGCCATCATCAGCATCAGCATCATTGGAATTAGTACCAATACCGCAGCCCCGTCTCAACCTGGTCAGCTGCCTCACACCCTCGACCCTCCGACTAACACTATCGAACCACACGCTGCTCGACGCCTTCAACCGCACCGGCTACATTGCATCGAACTACCAATTCCAATTCGACGCCCCACCGCAATCGGGAGCGCTGTACACGTCTGGCTGGTCTGTGTGCCCAATTCCAGACAACCATGCTGCGGCTGCTCCTACTACTACTTCTGAAGCGCAAGCGCAGCCGAATGCGAGCCCAGACGCCGAGGCGTGGACATTAGCACTCGGCGGAAGCACGACGTTCTGGCAGTGTCGCAGCGGTAGGTTCTATAACTTGTACACGGAGAATTGGGCGGCGCAGTGTAATGCGGTGGAAATCCGGATTGTGGGATTGGTAGAGTGTGAAGGAGAGGGATGAAGTGCTGGGCAAAAAGAGGGTGCTGGTATGGAGAGGCTAACGTGCTCACATGGTGCTTAGGTTTAATGGAAGTGTTTGTTCGAAGCGATATAATTTTGAGTGTTGGATATTGTCGACCGACCGTAAGTGATAAGATAGATCGGCTGTTACTAAAGTAGTGGCTGCGGTTTGGCGAAGGTAAGACTATGCATTATGGTGAAGTACGTAACTAGGCACCTCGGAGTTAATATAAAGTAGATATTCAAGCATCCAAAAGTACAAAGCCAGTTTGCTTTTTACCTGCCTACTTACCTTCTTCACCGCTTCGTTTTAACAAGTATACTTGCTCTCGGGCAAACTTCACTTTCTTCCAAGGCTAACGCATCACACCCTGGTCTGGTTGCCTCGATTTTTCGTCACATCACGCTCAGCCTTCACCTTCTTCCCAGCCTCCTTGCAAGCCTGGCAAATGCCCTACCGAAAGTAATGATCGAACAATAAATCTCCCACATACAATCTCAACTCCAGACGATCTTCCACACTTCGAGATACAGATCCGTGTATCTTTCTTGCCCTTTGAATCTCCGCGGCCATCTCGTTTGATCTGCCCGTCAAGAGCCTTCCCGCCAGCCAAGTTGAGACATTGAAAGGATTTGGTACTAGTAAGCTATCATCGAAAATGGCGTCCAAAATTGATTGGAATGATGTCGAAATCTTGAAGAAGGTCTGTTTCATCCCATCCCATCGCATCGTCGCACGTCTCGGCATCACAGGTAGATGGGACATGATGAAGTTAACCATTTCCGCACAGATGATTCTAGCAATGGACGCCTCTGCATCGCAAAACTATAGAGAAGTTGGCAATGCTCTAGGTAAGCGTTATCCCTGTGCGACATATCACTTCGTGGTCTCCAAAAGAACTCTTTTTCGTCCCCCAAGGAGGTCTCAGCAGTAGTTTTGACACGTCTTCCCCTGACAGGCTGTACTTCAAATGCGGTGGTCAAGTATGTGAAGCGTCTCAAAGATGCGGAGCAGAAAGTCTTGAATGGTGGTGCTGGTGCAAATGGCCCCAATGTCTCCTCTGGTCAGACTCCACGCAAACGAGCAAGAAAGTCGCCAAAAGAAGAAATTCCTGCTGCCAATGGTGCAGAAGAGCTTGATGGAACCCCATTTCTCAAGAAAGTTAAGAAGAGCGAGGCGACGACTGAAGCATTTGATATCAAAGACGAGGATTGACCTCTGATAAGAGTGGGATCTGATTCAGGGAGGGGATTGGATGTTCTGCATAACTGTTAGCAACATCCATTCCTTGGCCTTGGAATCTCTGCATCGCAGTATCGAAAAGGATGGTAGTGTTGCATGATCTCCTTCGCATTTCTAGCGCTGACGGATTTGCTCGAAGCAGGAGAATGTTGCTGCATACCACGTCCTGAGGCAAAAACAAGCGTTCAATCAATGCTCCAAATGCAATGGGAGATGATCTTCGAACAATGAAGCTGGGAATGGATTTAGTGGCCGTAATTATCAGCATCTTGACCATGTCTTATGGTCACAGTTTCCCACACATGCATGGGAGCGGAGGGGATGATCAGGAAAACTCATCTTGTACAAAGCAAGAATTGCTAGACGAACAATCAAATATACCCATTGCTGAACATAAAATAGCTGCGGTATGATGTGCTGCGGAGACAAACATGTGAGCACTGCCCATAATATGCATCCATTTCCAAGAATTGATTGAGACACATCACTGTATATTACGACCCACGCGCAGATTCGAGGCCATTTGGTCGTGCATTCTTACAAACTGAGCCGTGTAATCTTTCTCTCTCCACCCGCCTTTTGTTACCCAGGCGTCTGACTCTTTTAAGCAGTAGCAGCCCATGCGCTTCTGAAATTGTTCAATCCAGCCATCAAACCAAAAGCTCCGACGGCGCCAAGATTCAAGCCGACACCTTTGGGGTAGTTGCTGTACTCGATGGCGACAGGAAGCCAGTAAGCAGCGGTCAAAAACTCGTTCCACCACTTTCGATCATAATCGTCCCTCTCCTTCTGAGACTTGGTCGGTGCCTTTGACTTTTCGATTTCGGCCTCGCGCCAAAGACGAAGGAAATCCGAGGCAACGCCGACAAGCCATGCGCGACAACTCCATGCGACCCATTTCGCGACACCACCTCGTTTCTCTAGAATGGAGACGGGGATGATTCCCTTCCCAGCCAAATGATACAGATTTTCCAACAACTGGAAACCGATGTATCCGCTAACTTGCACAAGAGCGATACGGTGTAGAGCCGGGTCCATCTCCTTGGCTGTCTTCGGCGAGAGCAAGGTCTTGAGCCAAATGTATAGTGGGAGAAGACCGGTCAGGCGGAGGGTGGTGCGAGTGTCGGAGATCATGGCGCCAAGGGGTGTGAGGAAAGATGGCGCCGCAGCGCTAACCGGAACAGCCAGAGATGCCTTGGAGGGAGTGCGGCCGACGAGTCTCGAAATATATGCAATCACGGCGGCGCGAGTTGGTGATACCGAGTGCAAGTAGGCGGCAAGGTAGATTGAATAGTTGAGAGTGGACAGAGTCGCACCCAACCCAGCGGTGGTTTTGAGAAGTCTGAGAATAGGTCAGTGTTCTGGACCGAAGGTGACCGACGGCATTTGTCCTGGCGCAGGAAGTACATACTTGCTAAGACGGAGGAGGAGGGCGTCGACATTAGACAAGGAGGTGGAGATGGAATTGGGAACTTTAGCCAAAGCTGGCGATTGAGACGGTTTGACGGGATCAACGCCAGTCTTCTCAATCTCAGGGTGTTCTTGGGGAACGACCGCCGGATCGGGATGTGTTGAGTCGGTGGTCGACATTATGCAAGGGTTTTTGTATAGGTCTTGATGATGTTACAGTTGCGGAGGAATTCAAAATTGTAGGAATCAGGAATGGAATTAGAAAGGACACAAAGTTGGAGTGTAGGTCTATTGAAAGCTTCCAAATTCAGACTTGGCCCTTCGGTGAACGGTGAACGGTGATCGTTGAAATGATCACTAAAAACAAAACCTGGAATTGAAAAGTACCAAAGATGGAGTTGATCTCTCCGCGTACCCGCGGGGATTGAGCCTGGGGGCCGAGGTTCAAAATGGGTGCCGATCCCGGGAGGAGGGTGAGGACGAAGGACGAAGGACAGGTACTCAGTACTGGGGCAGTTTAGGCTGGTAAAGTATGTATCTCCGGAGTAGGTACGTGTACATAGGCATTGCCTGTGCTGGGTACCCAACATGGAGTAATCGGGACAACGGAGCAGGTGACCGCGGCAAGACCAATCTAGTCACGTGATGTCACATGACAATCGTACACAACCTTCTCCTTTTCGCTTGATTGACTCTCCGTACTCCGTACAAGACATGACGCAGCGACGCAGCGTGACGGCGGCGCCCGATAACCAATCACTGCCAATCCTCACTGACCAACAGACCAACGCTACAAGCACCTCTCACGCTCCGTACGATTTTCTCTCATAAGCCAAAAGCCTCACTGCCCTCAGCCTCGCCGCCCTCACAACCACCTCCAACTCTAACTGCGCCTCGCCGACTTCCTTCTCCTCCTCGTATCTCCAAGCACCCAATTTACGCCGCCCTCCCTCCCTAGGCACCCGCCTTATCAACCAACGACCGACGAGCGATATAATCCTTTTCCCACTCGTACACCAAGATTTTTCCACAAAACATCCTTCTCACAGCCTCCCCTCTCTTCTATCGTCGTCGTACTCATCCTATATCTACACCATCTTCCACCACACTGAGCGACGCACACTACCTAGTTAGGGGTCCATGCCCAACGAACGTACATTTCCATCACCAAGCGATCGCATCGTCCTCACCATGTCCTGCGGCGATTTGTTCCTAGGCGTTCTTGCCATCCTCTTCCCCCAATTGCAGGTAAGCCATGCATCACTTGGGCATGCAACCGCCATCCTTGCTGATGGCCCACCCCTCCCCATTGACGACGTGCAAGCTAACGCTTCCTTTCTCTCCCCCAACCAGTCTGGATCAAATCCGGCATCTGCTCAGCCGACTCCATCATCAATATTCTGCTCTGCATGCTCGGCTACCTCCCCGGCCTGATCCACGCCTGGTACATCATTGCACGCAACCCAGAGCGTGACTACGACTACGAAGTCATCCCCGACAGCGAGCGTCAAAACCAGCGCGTCACCTACTATTACGTCCGACACGAGCCCAACAGGAGAGATTACGGCACACAGCCAGGCCAAGGTCAAACCCAGTCGTCGGCTGGGGCACCTCTGCCGCCACCGACGGGAACAAAGCCCAATAAAGCCACTCGGACTCCGCCAGCATCTGCTCCTGCAGCAGCTGGTTCAAGTAGCCAGCCGCAGCCTGTCGGTCCGAGTGTGGGTGCTGGTGGCGAGGAGCAGGGTGCGCCGCCAAGTTACTCTGAGGTCGTAAGAGGCGACCATAAAATTCAAACTCAGGATTAGATGGATATACAAAGCCTGACTATGGGGCACATGACTTAAGTAGTACAGACATTCAGGAGCTGTCTGAGGTTTGTGATATCGTCAGGCATCTAGACTGACTTGTTTGGTTATTGGGAAGGGGGCTCTGGCGTCGATTCAACGGTATTACGGGACTGTGATCAGTGACCTGGATGGGAGAGCTGATTTATATAATATTCTGGCCAGAATGTTCTTTGTGGGGTAGGACGCTTCTCCGAGGTAATGATGCAGCACTTCATCGCCAATACTGATCCTTGCAATGAACATGTTGCGCATTGATTTGCCTTTGGAGGATGCATCATTTTAACGAGGTCGAACTACATCTGTTGACTAATGGGACCGTTCCTCTCTATTGAACGCAAAGACCGAAGCAAGATACTAGGATGATTGCTTCTTGACCCTATACAGCGACTCGGTCTGTACCAAGCTTCGTACCTCAGAAGTTCTTGCGTCGAGCGCCACTGTGCCTAATCACATGAACAGAGTGCTAAGGATTTAGGCGTTGCTGTTGATGATATCGACAAAAGCAGGCTTCAAGCTAGCTCCACCAACCAAGAACCCATCAACATCAGGCTGCTTAGCCAATTCTGGGCTGTTCTTTTCTGTCACACTGCCACCGTAGATGATACGAGTGGCCTCGGCCACCTCGCTTGACACAGATTCTTTGAGCCACTTGCGAATTGCTGCGTGGACTTCTTGTGCTTGTTCTGCAGGAGCGATTGTGATTAATGATGGGGGATCTTGTAGAGCATATGGTTTGGGTTAATTTTATTGACATACCTGTTGTTGCAACTTTGCCAGTTCCGATTGCCCAGATGGGCTCGTAGGCAATCACAATATTAGACCAGCCATCCTTGCCGACAGATTCATTGACGGCTTCCAGTTGCTTGGTGACAACATCGACTGTGGTTCCAGCCTCTCGTTGTTCCAGACTCTCGCCAATGCACAAAATGACCCCGATTCCGCCATCCAATGCCGCCTTCGTCTTGCATGCAACGAATTTGTCCTCTTCGCGTAGGATCGTACGACGTTCAGAATGGCCGGTCAACGTCCATGTGATTCCACTGTCCTTCAGTTGAGCGACAGAGATTTCACCAGTGAACGCTCCATTTGGCCGATCGAAGACGTTTTGTGCTGCTACTTGGATGTTGTCGCTAAGGTGTTCGCGGGTGAGGAGTAGATAGAGCGACGGAGGTGCAATGACTACTTCGGTATTGGGATCTAGTGTTGGAAAGATATTGTGGTTAGTCTCGAGAGCTAACAAAGCATTTGGTTTGTGAAGAGGAGTCCTGCTTGACACTGTGCTACCAAGATCACAGACGAAAAGCAACCGGAGCAAAGGTCAAAGTCCGAAGGAGATCTCGACGTACCAAGCTTGGCGGTGGAAAGATTGTGCACAATCTCCTTGATGGACGAAATCGTCCCGTTCCTAAGCAAGTCAGGATTTCAATTCAAATTCCATATAGCAACACCAAGGTGCTTGGAGAATGCGGTTGAGATATTGTTCGGGAGCCGAAACTGTACTTGCATTTTGAAGTTTCCTCCAACGAAGAATTTGCGACCCATGATTGCGGTGGAGACGATGATAGCTGATGGTTTATAAAGCTGATCAAATCACTGGATTGTTTAGGAAGAGAACAACAGGTCTCTTGTCAAGAAAAAAAATGGTTTGAAGAAGAAACAACGACAATAGCTCGAAAGTCGACATGGTCATTTGTTGACAGCGGGGCATCCAATGACATCGAGGGGCAGCATTGCTCCTTCCTTCAATTGTTCCGTCCTTCCTGCCCACCTTCTGCCCAGCAGTCGCGGCAAGGGAAACTGAGCCGAGCTCTTATCGTTATCGTCTTCCGCTCTGGCTCCTTCATGCAGTTTTCATAACCTTCGGCTTCCGATTTCTCACGATCGTTCATCAAACCAGCCCCGAGTCCCCTGGCCCTTATAAATCAGTGAGCCAGCATCGGTCCAGCAGGCCAAGACCCTGGTGCCATATTGCGTCCCTCTCTTATGCAGAACTAAACGACGCGAGACGTGACGAAGATGCTTGTGAAACCCGGGAATTCGTTCCACCAACAGGCCCGGTGTCTCGTGGTGGTGTGACCTCGAAAGCCCAGTTTCATTATGGCATTGATCGCCCTGATGGCGCCGAGTGGTTGGTCAGACTTCGAAACCGTCCAAACAACCAACGGTAGGCCACAGGTATGTGACTGCCTCTTCTAGTCTAGCAATCGCATCGAAAAATCAGTAACCTAACCGCCGAGTAATTCACGATGCGTCCCCCTAACGGACTCCCTAACGGGCATTTCTCGAGTCCCACCAGGTGGAATGAAAGAAGTTACGCTAGGACGGGCCGGCACTCCCCTTCTCGTGTCCACCAAATTCTTGTCTGCCTACTCGAGACGCGTGAGACATTTTCCAGAAGCATAGATTCTTCTAAGAATAATAATAGCACAAAAGACGGATTTTCAAAATGTGACGGCGCCGTTTCGCGAAGTCTGTACCACGAGTCTGCGATAGCTCGTGAACGCTCCACATCTTCATCTGCCGGTGTCCACATGGTGACAGGGTAAGCTCCTTGCCAATCGCTAAGTAGTGGCATTCAAAGACGTACTATATCGTTTCTGAATTTCCGGTGTATGTATAGCTCGACACTCATTTCGTACCAGCCCCAAAATGCTTCTTGTCGGTAACTTCAACGGCTTTTCCAAAGCTAAGCTAATACTAGAACCACATTTCGGTGATTTTCATTCGCTTTGCTGGACCCTCGTGGATCGTAGAACACGTGTTGTACTGGGATATTGGTCCGAAGGTCACACCACACGGGCAGGACACGTGCTCCGGTTGGACTGTCAACCGATGACTTGCGCAACTAGAGCCAGGGGTTGATTTCGGAATCATGAATTCAGAGTTGTGCAACCCCAGCATTCGTGTTGGTAGGAGATTTCAAACTCTCGTGGGTATATAACGAGATGTGTCACACATGGGCCAGGTGTCCGTGGTGGGAAACTCCTCCTTAGTAGCTCGGAGCAAGTATTTCCAAGCTCAGATTACCGGAACATTATACCTGCCATAGTACCAACAGATCATCCATACAACCATGGCGGCCCTGCCCAAATCAATGGAGCACGTTGATCGGAGGGAGCTTTACACGTCTTTGCCAGTGCGAGTGCAATATCTACAGCAATTTCTCGAGTTTGGCGCTGGTAGGATGACCCTAATCTTGACGAAGTGATCGATACTGATTTTAGCCGTCTTAGACGATGTTGTAGCATTGATCGACGGACAAAAATACATTAAAGCAATCATACCCGCCATCGTGAACATGGTCTACAAGAAATTGTTGATGCATGATATCACAGCCAGAGTTTTCAGCACACGAGATAGCCGAAACGAGGAGGATCCAGATCATTGGATCAAGGAGGACGACGCCCAAATTCGCCACCGAAAGATGTTCCTACGATGGTATCTTACGAAGTTGAATTCAGACCCGAGTAAGATGGAGTATTGGCAGTATTTAGACAAGGTCGGGTATGAAGTGTCCCTTGCATCGAGAGTACCTTGACAAAATTTCTGACCACGTACAGGTTGATGCATGTCGGTAAAGGGAGGAAGAATCCCCTTCACGTCGACTATATTTTCCTTGGTGCCTGTCTTGGTTATATCCAAGACGCAATGACCGAAGCAATTCTTTCACACCCACGGTTGGAGCTTGAGCAGAAGATCGCCATCGTGAAAGCGGTAGGCAAGGTCATTTGGATCCAGAATGATCTAATGGCAAAATGGCATACCGAAGAGGGCCGAGAATTTGCGGATCCTTTCAACGATGAAGAAGTGCAAGCTGAAGCACGGGAGCCTGAGGGCTATATAAACGGCCACAAGGTCCTTGGTCGCACAGTTGGGAACGACGACGACAACTCCATTGACCGGCCATCGTCTAGATCATCGAGAGGATCAGGCACTAGTGTCACGAGCCTGGGAAGAACTGCTGAGCAAGTGCAGGCGGGCAACGAGTTCAGTAAATGCCCTTTTAGTGGAATTGGGGCAGCAAACCCAGATATGGGTGCACAAAGAGCGACGCCATGGAGACCACCTCGAAGTGAGCCTCAGACACCACCAGCTCCAAGCGGTATCCCCCGATTGCATGTCATTGATGGGCGAACGGTCTGCAAGGAGAATCTTGGACCAAATCCATTCCATTAGAGAATTCGGCATAATCTCATCGGTTGTCGTGTAGTTGGTGGGCGCATCGCCTTTAGCCGCGATTGGAATAGGACAGAGCGACAAAAGAGTGCTTCTCTATGTTTGGGCATTTTCTATTGTCTGTGGCCATCTTTCTCTTCCGAATTCCGATGCAGAGATCGACCACTTTGTATCTGTGGTTCAACGTAATATATTGCAATCGATAAACAACACTCCGCTTTAGTTCGATATTCCTGTCTGACACCTCCATTCCCCGTTACTCGTGGTGCTCGTGTAACAACCGAGCATGAGCAACCACTTTGGCTGTCTGATAATTCTTGTCAGACTTCGGAATTTACTTTCAGTCATTCACTAACCGACAATTTTCTTTTCGACAAACAATTCTTCTTCGGAGTCGCAACTTCAAGGACGAATGTTGGTTCTAGTCTAAACGTCGCAAGCGCTCTGTCGCAGGTATTCTCTTTGCGATCCACCTTTCGCATCACAAAATTCTCATTCACGTTACGAGGAATCGCAAACGCTTGTTGCCTGATTTGTACAGCCTTTTCGTACCTCTCGCCTTTCACCTTCCCGCGTACTGTCTACAAGTATGGCAGGAAAGCACTCAGACAATCCTGACGGCGCTCCAGCAAAGCGCCAGAAGGTTTCCAATGACCTCGATCCCAAGAACAATCCCTACCTCTCACATTGGTACGATGACAACACCAACGGCAACAGCAAGGGCTATGTTGTGGGTGGACCTCTGACGAAATTGAAAAGACACCAAACCACCGCAGCCGTGGCCCGCGAAGTAGAGGATAGTGAAACAAACCCTTTCACGGGCAGACCTGCATCTGACCGATACTTCTCAATATTGAAGACCAGAAGAAATCTCCCTGTGCACGCTCAGCGGGATGAATTCCTCCAACTTTACCAAAAGTCGCAGATTCTTGTCTTCGTGGGTGAGACCGGTTCTGGAAAGACAACACAAATTCCTCAATTCGTTCTTTACGATGATCTGCCACAACAGGAGCGCAAACTTGTGGCGTGCACACAGCCTCGAAGAGTGGCTGCGATGTCAGTGGCAGAGCGTGTCGCACAAGAGTTGGACGTCAAACTTGGTGACGAGGTTGGATACAGCATTCGGTTTGAGGACATGACCAGCCAGAAAACCGTTTTGAAATATATGACCGACGGTATGTTGCTTAGAGAGGCCATGAACGACCACGATTTGAGCCGATACAGCACCATCATACTGGACGAAGCCCACGAGCGAACTCTTGCTACTGATATCCTCATGGGACTTCTGAAAGAGGTGGTTCTTCGAAGACCTGATCTCAAGTTGATTATCATGTCTGCTACTCTCGACGCCCAGAAATTTCAACGTTACTTCTTAGATGCACCGCTACTTGCCGTCCCGGGTCGAACACATCCTGTGGAGATATTCTACACACCAGAGCCTGAACGAGACTATGTCGAGGCCGCCATCAGAACTGTCTTACAGATCCATGCTACGGAAGCAGAGGGTGACATTCTCCTCTTTCTTACAGGTGAAGAAGAGATCGAAGATGCGTGCCGGAAGATATCACTTGAGGCAGACGAGATGGCCAGAGAGGCTGATGCAGGTCCTGTCAAAGTCTATCCCTTGTATGGTAGTCTCCCACCTGCACAACAACAGAAGATTTTCGAACCCGCTCCATCGCCAAGAAGACCCGGTGGACGCCCCGGTAGAAAATGCATCGTTGCGACAAATATTGCCGAAACTTCTTTGACAATCGATGGCATAGTCTACGTGGTTGATCCCGGCTTTTCAAAGCAGAAAGTGTACAATCCACGCATCCGTGTCGAATCACTTCTTGTCTCACCTATATCGAAGGCATCAGCACAGCAACGTGCTGGTCGTGCTGGCCGTACTCGACCTGGCAAATGCTTTCGCCTCTACACAGAGGCTGCTTTCAAAAAGGAACTCATTGAACAAACTTACCCTGAAATCCTCCGGTCGAATCTATCATCGACAGTGTTGGAGCTGAAGAAATTGGGAATTGACGACCTGGTGCATTTTGACCTCATGGACCCTCCAGCGCCTGAAACTCTGATGCGAGCTTTAGAAGAACTGAATTATCTTGCATGTCTAGACGACGATGGCAATCTGACCACCATGGGAAGAATGGCTTCAGAATTCCCCCTGGATCCTGCACTCGCGGTCATGCTCATCTCATCGCCGGAATTCTACTGCTCTAACGAGATTCTCAGCTTGACTGCTCTTCTTTCAGTTCCTCAGGTCTTCGTGCGCCCCGCGTCCGCAAGGAAACGTGCAGATGAGATGAAAAATCTTTTCGCTCACCCTGACGGAGATCATTTGACTCTTCTAAATGTGTATCACGCTTTCAAAGGGGATGCTGCTCAAGCTAATCCAAAGCAATGGTGCCACGATCACTTCCTCAGTCTGCGTGCTCTGCAGTCAGCTGACAATGTTCGACTGCAGCTGAAGAGAATAATGGAGCGTTCAGAGCTCGAATTGATGTCGACGCCTTTCGAGGACAAGAAATATTACGAAAACATTCGACGAGCACTTGTGTCTGGATTCTTCATGCAAGTAGCAAAGAAAGAGGCCAACGGCAAGACATACACAACTGTCAAGGACAATCAAACAGTACTTCTACATCCTAGTACTGTGTTAGGTCAGGAAAGCGATTGGGTCATCTACAATGAGTTCGTGCTCACAAGCAAGAACTACATTCGTACGGTGACTGGCGTTCGCGGCGAATGGCTACTTGATCTCGCACCTGGCTACTACGATATTGACAGCTTCCCGAAAGGAGAAGTGAAGACGGCATTGCAAAGACTGTCCGAACGCATGGCTCGAAGGCAGAAGATGAAAGGAGGGAGATAAGTTCTAAGTTGCGGAAGACTTCTTTGCTTCGAAATTCTGTATGAGTTGACAAAACGTCTCTAAGATCGGATTTATCCAGCATTGAGCTGAACTATCATGCCAACGACGGGGCCATCCTAGGTAGAGTACCAACATAATGTGGCAAATGATGACGACTGGCCACAGTGTCAGAACACTTGACTTGAATTACCTCACTCGTCTCGCCGAGACAGCTAAGGATTATAGATTATTAGTGATACTTCTTTCTGATATGAATTCCCACCATCATTTGCCCAGGAACAGATCTCATCACCATCCAAGCGAGAAGTACTGTCCAAGGGCTGAAACCTCGGCCAGGCTCCATTTGGGGGCTGGCACCTGTTCCAATCTCGATGCCAGGCCTGTTCCCAATAGCAACACTGATGGCTGAAGCTCTGCGTATGGAGATTAAGACAAAAGCCGTCTATTTCAAGCGGCTTTGCGAGGACTGATGGATTCTCAACTGCCCCTTTGGTCAGTTGTCTCATCGAACGCTTGAAGTAATGACTGAGGTATCTTGGCGCCGCCCACGTTTTCTTTTTCTATAGCAAGAGTCTTGAATTATACTCTATGCTGCTGATCAGGAGGCAATCTGCCTCTGTCTACTGAAATTCATCCCCAGTGGATTCCGATATCTCGTAATGGCTTCATGACTAATATCATAACCTGCGTTACCACCACACTGTTGCAAGACATCCATATTATCTGTCCGAACGTGTTTACTCTTGAGATTCGCCTGATCATGAAGTCGGCTGGCGATCCGAGACAAAAAGTTCCCAGCATAGGTGTTGTTTCACCACCCCGGATCACTACCAGACGTTTGCTGCTAATGCTGGTACTTGAAAGATGGGTGAATCCGTCCTCAATGATCAAGATTCCTCTTCACTTGTCCATCGTTCTGTGCTCTCGTCCTTGAAAAGTATGGCTGCATTACTACAACGTGCAAATCCGTCAGATGCCGACTATGTGTCGTGCCCAAAGGGCGGATATTTCTACGTGTGTGAAGATGTCAACTATTACACGTTTGTTGGCTGCTGCTCCAGCAATCCCTGCTCGAATCAGATGTGTTCGTACGAGGACCTCTGGCCCATGGGATTCGGAATAGAAACATCACCTGCTCCCGACTATCCAAACCATTCGTGCCCCTATGGCGGACTCTGGTACACTTGTGCAGACAACCCGATCCCCTTTCAAGGCTGTTGCGAGATTGATCCGTGCAACGGATATGGATGCCCATACGTGAACCTCGTCGCCGCAGGGGTACACACGGTGGAAGTCGCTGGAGGTTCAACGTTCACTGTTCCCGCAACCGTTAATACCGAGATCGTCACGAGTTCAACAAACTACCGGGACACAAGTACCAGAAGCACGGGCTTGACAGGCACGACTGGGCGTGTAGCTTCCACCACGACCAATTACTACGTCCCTTCGTTCTCTGCATCGTCATCGAGCAAAGTTGGGGGAACTCGATAGGGAAAAACACGGCGATAATTGCAGGAGGGGCGTCGGCTGGGGGCATCCTCGTTGCAATCTTGATTGGGATTGCGGTGTACTTCTATAAGCGGCGGACCAGACTCCAGGCGCAGCCACCCAAGATATCCCTGATGCCAGCAGCGCCATCAAAGGACACCAAGGATCGGCAAGAAGCGTCGATGATTGGTATGTATGTGATCGAAATGATTATGAAAAGAAGCTAACCCGTGATATTAGCAGCTCCAGCTCTGACCCCAGCGCCTTCTGCAGCTGCAACACCGCTTCCCACATACAGCGTCAACTCATCGCCATTTCCAACCGGAACATCCTTTTCCCCTACCTCGTCATACGTGAACCTCGACCTGAACAAGACAGACTCGATGGCAGCAAGTGAGATCATGGGCACCGAACTCACCCAGGAGGAATTCAAGCACCGAACTATGTCGAGGGCTCTCGGCCAAGCACGAGGCGAATCCGTGGAACTTGGCCTGATGCCCTTCTCAGCAGCCGATTTCTATCCAGGACTGCGAAACATATCGTTTGCGTCTAGACCACAGTCCGACACTCAGAGAGTCGAAGCTCGTCCACCATCACGCGACACTCAAGCGGTTGCAGGGGGTATGCCAGCGAATACTCCGAGGGGTTAGATAACTTCGGGGAGGTGGGCGGTACTTAAGGATGAACTCCATTGTGAAAATGTGCAAGATGAATGGAGCAGGGTTGAGGGGAAGCCAACAGCGGTTCAAAGTAACGTTGTCGCTTCTCCTTCGGTCTCAAGCTTCATGGTTGCCATCTAGGTGCCCTGAAGTTCTGTAATGTTTATACTTCTTTCATATGTCTGCGTTTTGGTAGGAAGACGCATTTAGCCGCCTCTTCTGGGCATTGGCCACTCACCAGCGACATGTCAGTTGGATATCATGGTTTGTAACATATTGCAGTGCAAATACAAGTTCACAAGTGTAAAATAATAGGTAGCATTTAGATTCTGGGAAATGAAGTCAAATCACCTGCCCATGATTGGTCACTAGTACGACGCGAATAGATACCCCTGCGAGGGAAATACGGCACGTGACCATATTTTTTTCTGGCCTTTTGATGATAACTTCGCCGATCATCTCGGTCACGCCCGAATAGAGCGCGAATTTTTAGATTAAGAGGCCGGAGACTTTTACTATTTGCATTCATGTTGCAGAGCCGTATACTACGACGCTCGCGCTTGCAGGCCATCTCAATCACCAAGTACACCATCAGGACTGACGCGCATCTGGCTAGATCGAACTACTCCGACAGACGACAACAATTCATCGGACGATATTCCGACACTTGGAGAGGAGGGTTTGGTAGATCAAGTAAAGGACTTGACAGCCACCTCGCGTCATTATTGCCGCTCTTACCCTCTGGGGAATACGATGCGAGGAAGATTGCCATGATGAAGTCCCGCACCAAAGATGGCAGGCCTTCGAAGTCCTCGACGCAATCGAAACGCTCCAAGCTCGCCAGTCGCGTTGGCGAGGGCACGCCTGCGGAGGTTCTGTATTATGAAGCCCGCACTCTTCTGGAGAAACGTCGGTCAGAATCTGCCAGTGAGAAGACTCTTGAGCAGATCGAACAGGAATCGGCGGATCAGCAAAGAGGCAAGGCAGAAAGCCAAGTTGAATTGGAATTGGAAGTAGAAGAGTTGTGTTCCACTGGTGATGGACTTGCCTATTCACCTGAGCACGATCGCATCTATGTGATCCCTTTCTCCGTGCCCGGAGATCGAGTCTTGGCCAAGACATATCCTCAGAAACAGAACGACGTGTATACTTCGCTGGACTTCATCAAAGTGCTTCGACCTTCACCAAAACGTGAAGGTATCACGCCGGGATGTGAGCACTTTTCCAAATGCTCTGGATGTCAATTACAGATGTTGTCATATGACGACCAATTGAAGCACAAAAAGACAATTGTGGAGAAGGCATTCGAACGCTTCTCGAATCTCGATCCCTCTCTGATTCCGAAGGTTGGCGATACCATTGGTTCTCCATTGCAATACAGCTACCGAACGAAGCTCACACCGCACTACGATTCGATGCCCAAAAACAAGAAGGAAAACCGATCTGATCAACCCCCACGGATAGGATTCTGTGTAAAGAATACACGGTTCACAATGGACATTGAGCAATGCCCTATCGCAACTCCGATACTGAACGAAGGCATGAAGATTGAGAGGAAGAGAGTGCACGAAAAGTATCATGGCAATCCTGGCGGAGCAACGATCCTCCTCCGTGAATCGACGTCTCGGAAGAGGACAACCACAGGCGGTTCGTCTCCTGGATCAGTGCAAACACAGAAGCCCAAGTCTCTTATCATCGGCGATGAATCTTCTTCAACCAGCGACATCGCAACCGGCAATGAATCGCCCAGCTCAATAGTTCTCCCACACCCAGTTCCCACAAGTACCGAACTAAGCTACGATGCGCAGGGCATGCCACGCATCATCAACACATACCCAACCCACGTCGACACGAAGACGTACATCTCGCAGAACAACGCGCTGGCGACAGAATACATCGGCGACTTCTCCTTCCAAACAGTCGCCAACTCATTCTTCCAAAACAACAACTCGATCCTCCCTGGCTTCCTCAACTACGTACGAGACAACTGCATCCCCCAAACCAAACCTACCAGCGAATCCACCACCACCACCCCAGACCTACCCATCAAATACCTCCTGGACGCCTACTGCGGCTCCGGGCTATTCGCCGTTGCGCTCTCGCCACTATTCTCATCCGTACTGGGCATCGACGTGGACGTGCGGGGGATCGAAGCAGCACGGATCAACGCGCAGAACAACGGGGTGCCAAACGCGGGCTTCATCGCCGCCGACGCCGACCAATTGTTCGCCGACGTGCCGTTCCCGCCGGACCAGACCATGGTCGTCATCGACCCGCCACGCAAAGGCGCAAGCATCGATTTCCTGTCCCAATTGTGCCATTTCGGCCCAAAACGTGTCGTCTATGTCAGTTGCAACGTGCACACCCAAGCCCGCGATGTCGGCTACTTGGTCCAGGGATTTGGCGCAAAGTATCGCTATGAGATACAGTCGTTGAGGGGCTTTGACTTTTTCCCCCAGACTGGCCATGTCGAGGGCTTGTGCTTCCTGGATAGAGTGCCTGACGCGATTGAAAAGGATGTTGTTGAGAGCGCAGAGCCTACTGCAGAGGTAGGGAAGGCGCCTTAGCATTGTAGGTGGTTGAAACTTGCCACGCACCATTCTCACGGGTTCTGGAGACGACGCGCGACGGGTGATGGGTGGATGGAGGGAGTGGGTGCGTGCGGACATTTGCAATACGAGCTGTTGTCTTGAGCAAGATACAATAAGGGCTTCCTCAAAGTTGTCAATTCAATACTCTTTGTGGGCTATGCATACCTAGGACCGGAGTTGGGAGATGAAAATTGTCAATAGCTTCTAGCCGTGTATGAATAGTTGAAATAGATTCTCACTTTCACATTTCTTGGAAAATCTGGATTTTTATTTTGCTCACGACAATATCTTCGTGTCTCGTCACGCTGTACCATATCTAAGTGCTTCCTGGCCCTCCTAGCAAAGCGAATCTGCGTACAATGCTAGGACCCACTTCATCATATTCTGCCTTGGTATGACAGTAGCTTCTAAATTCTGGTGTTTGACCAAGTAAGCTACCACCAAACCATGGTCCATGTCGTTGCCGCTTGTGTGTGACAACTTGAACCTCTAGCCCACCGCTTTTGACACCACCACTTCTAGCCTCAGATGCTCGAATTCTAGCATCGACCAGATGCCGAATGTCTCGTTGCAATCGACGGCCAAAGTCCTTGTATAGAGTGGATCCACCAGAAAGTACGATATTCTTGTACAGACCTCTTCGAACATCTATAGGCGAGGATTGGATAACGCCATCCACAACAGTTGGAAGAGGAGTTAGAAAGTCGGAAGAGTAGATCTCGGGATTAAAGAAAATTTCGGGAGCAAGAAAGCGTTCGTAACCGACGTCGATGGTGATGGATCGCCCATTAGGAGACGTGACAGTGTGTTTGAGAAATCGATCGGGCTCCTTGTCATAGCGGGCAAACTCCTTGACGATATCGGGACAGACGTAACAATATTCCTCCTTGACCTTTTCGGCTGTTTTCAGACTACTGTCTGGTTCACCTCGATCTCTGAGCAGACTCTGGACAAAGTACGTGATGTCTCGACCGGCGATTGGTATACTTTTGATGGAAGACCCAATGACATATCCTTCTGCAACTGGGATAACGTGAGTAACACCATCACCAGAATCGATGACTGTTCCGGTAAGAGATCGATCTGTGACTTTTGAAGACGTCCATGATGCAGCCAATGCCAAGACCGCTTGGACAGCGATGTACAGACCAGCACAGTTGAAGGACTCAAACATGATCTCCGCAGTGTTTTCTCGGTTTTCGGGAGGATTTAGAGGCTATCACTGAGTCAGCATCGGTTCAGCTTCACGAACAGGATCACCCACCGGCTCGGTGAGAAGGAAATAATGGTCCTCAGGTTCCACTCTTAGATATTTGAATATTGAGTTGGACCAAAATCGTTCCATGTGATCCCAGTTTTCGATCTGACCGTGCCTGATAGGATAGTGTACACCATAGCCAGGACCATTACCGGCCGCAAGCGCTTCATCACCAATGAAGAAGTCTAGATCTTCGGTCCCTCTCTTGCCTGCGAGATTTGACCCAGGCCCGGCGCCTCCAGTCAAAAATGACGGTTTGTTCGCAACCGCAGGGCGACCAGAGCCCGACCCGGCTGCACTTCCAGCTCCTTGTTTTGTTGCGATAGCGGTGGGAAAAACCCATGAGGGGGCATCGTTTCCGGCAAATCCTGGGGAGGGTTAGTATGGCGAGATTGAGCCCAAGGACAACGCTGGATCGTACCAAGTTTGGAGAAGCCAGTTCCGCTAAACGGTTCAGTCAGTTGAATTGTCAGCGGAAGTTTCGGGGTTGCTTACTTGTCCATGACAACGGCCGGCGTTTGGGATGCCATATTGTAGAGTTCCGCGAGATCGACGGGCAGCAAGAATGAGAAGAGTGGTGGATCGGGGCGGGGGAAATGGTCGGTAGAAGAATTATTGAACCAAGTATTTCCTCATGGCAAGTCAGGAGGAGGAATCTGGGCTGGGAATGGAAGGATATAAACTTCTACTGGAGTCTTGATCAATTGTGGTAGTTGTTGCAGGCAGCTTCAATATTGCTGCGTAGGGTGCATTGTTCGAGTGAGATGAGATGGTGGAGGGCTCGGATTGTCATAGTGGGCTGCCCGTGGCTGCCTCAGAACTCACGTGACTTACTGTGATCTGCTTGCTACGGTCGACCCTGTAGCTACCGAAGTGACGCGGCGGCGGCGGAGATGGCTACGGAGTAGACAAGGCAGGCACGCCTTGATGTTCTTGGCACCCGTTGACGTACAATGGTCCCGACCTGGTATTTTAAGCCATGGCGTATTTCAAGGCTGAGCATCGAGACCAGGTATAAGAATGGCTAGCTAAACTGGCAAGTGATGTTCTTAAGAGTATTATATTACTAGACCGTGACCCGCTAGCCTCGGCGGCCTCTAAATTGTTAACAAGAGTAACAAGCGGTCCACCATAATCGACAGGGAGTAAAGTTTCACGGGGGACTATTGTGCCTACTCAGCAAAACCTCAGTGCCTTTCCCCCGCAAGCACTTTCCTCCATACAAGCCCGGTATCACTAACACCATAAAACTTGAATCAAATGACAACACGACCACGTAGAATTAGGAAAGAGCACAGCCATGCTACCTAAAGGGTCGTGGTTGGAAAATCTGGGGCGTAGCAGCAGGGCGCCAAGCTGACACTCAGTCCTCATATCAAGATCTTGGGTGTTCTGCAAGTGAAGCAAGCACCGGTCTGATTTTCATGATCCTATCCCATGGTTCGACCTGAACTTCTTCTTGGGTCATGTTACCATCTCAAATATTATCCCATTCATAAATTCCAGCCTCCGCGGGATCTCACTTTATTATTGACTCGGTGTTCCAATACACTTATCACATTCTTTTGACATTGAGCCACTGGCTTCGCAACCACCCTCTCCGTTCCTATTGACTCGGTTAGTCCTAGCAGCACTGCTGCAGTCTTCTACTGTCAACCAATTTCCCCCATAGGCCTGGCGAGATCTAGTGTTGTGTTTTGCGACCCTCACCCGTACACGATCTGTAGGTGTCGATCCCCTCGCTCACAAAAATATCACCTGGTGTATTAATCCGATCCATAGCTACCCCTATCGATATTCTGACTATGCCAGTCTTCACCTGATAACATTTGATGCTCCTGTGACTTATAATTCGACAAATGCCGCGCCGCTCACAGGAAGGGGGTGACATTTCTGCCATCTTCATTCATGCCGGGGCTGGGTATCACAGCCATCAGAATGAGCGGGTCCATCTGTCGGCTGTCAATGATGCGGCAAAGGTGGGAATGGCAGTCTTGAAGAATGGTGGAGATGCTACGGACGCGGTGGAAATGGCTATCCGGTTATTGGAGGATAAAGAAATCACAAATGCAGGTTATGGCAGCAACTTGACCATGGACGGTCAGGTCGAGTGTGATGCAACGATAGTCGATCATTATGGCCGAAGTGGTGCTGTTGGTGCCATACGACAGGTCAAGAATCCTATTGCAGTGGCCCGGCTTGTCCTTGACGAGTCAACAAAACCTTTGTCTCTGCAACGTGTTCCCCCCAACTTGCTTGTCGGTTCTGGAGCCACAGACTATGCTGCCGATAAGGGGATCCCTATTCTACCTCCAGACTTCCTCGTGTCCGAGAACGCTCGTGAGCGCTGGACTCGGTGGCGGCAAGATCTTGAGAATGCTGGTGACAAGAATGCAAGTGTTCATACACAGCAACCAGGACACTCAATCAATCTCTTGCAGCCAAAAGGCTCTCCATCCCTTGATTCGAACTCAGACCTACATCGAGCTCCAATAACACCAGTACCGTCCCCCTCTGAAAGAGACCAAAGACCAACTATCTCACAACTGCCCGCGTTGACGCGGCCGTTGGTAATATCCACTGCTGACATACCTACCTTGGCACATGTGAGAAATTCTCATCCTCAATCACTGCCTTCTAGTCCGAATCTCACGACCATGTCGGCCAGCAAGAATAGTTTGACCCCGTTTCAAAACAAACAAGTCAATCCGTCCACTCATCCTAGCAACGATCATGGTGAAGACGCAGTTGATGACCACCTTCCATGGGCTATTCCTGCACCAAAACGCCAGAAACTCAGTGGATCCTTTGATGGGTCGAATCAGGGATTTTATGACGATGATGTTGTCGATGACTTGCTTTCCCCTCCTGATGAAGGTGGTGACGCTGCGAATCAAGATGATCGTGAGGACAATATAACCGATACCGTAGGGGCTATAGCAATTGATTGTTATGGCCGGATTGCTGCAGCTTCGTCGTCTGGGGGAATTGGAATGAAGCACAAAGGCCGGTGTGGTCCTGCGGCACTTGTCGGGATCGGCACTGCGGTCATCCCCATTGATAGTGATGATCCCAGTCAGACCTGCGTGGCTACTGTGACAAGTGGCACAGGGGAACATATGGCAACTACAACGGCCGCAGCAACAGCTGCAGATCGCATCTACGCATCAGTAAGGAAAGAGAATGGGCGTTTGATCGAGTGCAACGAAGATGAAGCAATGTTCTCGGTCATACAACAAGACTTTATGAAGCACCCTGGAGTTACACACAGCCATTGCACAGGGGCAATTGGAATCCTAGCGGTGAAGAAGTGCCGAGATGGCATCTACTTTTACTTTGGCCACAACACGGATTCGTTTGCACTGGCGTCTATGCATTCCGAGGAACGGAAGCCAGTTTGCACAATGTCTCGGAGTAAAGGCCATGGGTCGATTGCACAAGGAGGTCGAGTTTCCCGATCCAAGTATGCCCGTCCTCGGTGAGACAAGGATTCGATGAGCAGAAATATTACCTGAAAACATTTGCACGACGATTAGAAGACCCATAAAGTGTCAGGCACAAGCACGAGGGTCAGACTTGAGGAAAGGGGGCTTGTTAGCACGGCGGTAACTATCGTTTGCAGGTGAGCAGCATGAGGACTTCGAGGAGCAGATGAGCGTACAGGGCTTTCGATTGCGCTCATCTCGGTAGCACTCATTTTTGCGAGCATTCCTAAATAGTAACTTAGAGTAAGACACGGCTCCTAGAATCCAGAATTTTAATTCCTATCACACGTTATGTGTATTTGGCTCTTGAGAAATTGTCAAGATTGTTACTGGCAGAGGAGGAGGGAAAAAGACATCTGGCTGAAGCCTCATTGGATCTGTCTTCCTGCCCACGAGTGAGACCGACCTTGAGCTATTCATTACACGAGAGGATCACCAGACGGCACGGCGACGACAATGCCGTCCTGTCGCTCACACAACCCCCCCAAAAGAGATGGAATATCCTTATTTCGCTTTCGCCTTGACCTTCCTCCTGGGCACGACGACAGGGCGAGCGCCATAATTACCCAAACTCAGATGCGTGCCGCAGGTGAGACAGTCGCCGTTGTCGGGCACGGCGCAGAAGATGCTCAGACAGATACTGCAGACGAAGCCCGTGGACACGACGTTGCGGTGGCAGAAGCACGCGGCGCGGAAATCGACGTCGATGCGCGTCGGCAGGATCAGGTGTGCGGACCGTGTGGTCGGTGAGGGGAGGAAGGATGTTAGGAGGTAGGTTAGTAGGGCTTGGCTGGCTTTTGATGCTGTTGATGAGGAGGCAGGGGACGAGGTAGAGGCCGGCTGCTTGGAGGGGAGTTGGACGGGGATGAAGATGCCTTTGGTGGCATCGGCGGCTTGTTGGAGGAATACGGTTGAGTTGGATGATGGGTCGGCTGGTGAGGAGGAGGAGGAGGATGGTGAGGTTTGGGGCAAGGGCAATGATAGGATGTCGATGGGAATGGACAGACGTTGGCACGCGAAGATGGCGTTCATGATGGGGATGTATTGGTGTGCTAGATCGGTTGAGGGCGAGGCCGAGATCAGCAGGATACGTGACTGCAGCGACGTGTTGCGTGCTTCATTGGTTGATGAGGTCAGTTGGTGGCCGCTGCCTGTGCCATCGTTGGCTGTGCTGTTGCCGCCACCGCCGCTGCCGATCAGCGATTCGGCGTATGTGATGGATTCTCGGTTGATGTGGCTCAGTGCTAGGGTCAGAGCTCCGGCGATCATGGTTGATGTGCTACTGGCAACGGCTTCGGGAGTGGTGTTGGATAGCAGAAGGGTGAGGTTTCGCACTAGTTCTTCCTCGACTAGGCGGAAGGGTCGGTATTTGTTGCCTGAGGAGTTGGAGTGTCGTGATGAGGGCGTTGATGTCGATGTCGACGTTGATGATAAGAGAGAGTTCGAGGGTTTCGAGGGTTGAAATGGGCCAGTGAGTTTTAGGCGTTTGGTTGAGTCGGTAAGATCTTGAGGTTCACCTGCTAGGCCATGTGCAGGTTGACGTTTTTGACGATCTTGAGAAGATCGTGGGAGGCGCTGTTCGGTGGCAGTGGGGTATAGCCATTGTGCTTTATCGCAGTGGGAAGCGATGACGGCGACTCTGTTGGTGTAGTTGGCGGCGAGATGGGCATTGATGAAAACGAGAAGGTTGGCAACCGTCGCCGATAGGGTGAGTGTTGGGGACAGCAAGGTCCAGGCGGCGGGATTGGTGTCGAGGATGATGGTCAGTAGTGACGGGGATAGTTCTGGGTATCATGTGTTCAGCCTTGTTCAGTTGATATGTAGAGCCTCGTCATAATGTATGGGGTTTACTCGATTGGGTTAGGAACAAAAGAGAAAGTGAACACCAAAAGTTGCCTCTAAACTCCGTGATCTCGAAGGGCCTGGAACGGCGAGGATGGGATGGGTTGCAGGGCTTGGAGCGAGGGGCCGGGAAAGAATGCAGGATGTAGATTAGCTTGCATGGAACTCACCGTGGGTTGGTTTTTCGAAGTGCTCGGTGCCGTCGACTGCATTCATGATGATGCCGGCGATAAGTGGATCAGATCAAGGTTGAGATTGATAAGGTTAAGAAGTTCTGGAGGGGGAAAGGAAAAGGTGGATGTTGTGAACCGTCAATTGACAATCGGTCCGGTTTTTCCAAGAAGAGAGGGAGAGACAGATACGAGTCGGCAGCCTTGTCAAGCCGCCACCTGGAGCCTTGTCAGGTTCTGAGTTTGGAGTGGCACGGACGCGGTTGGCATTTGCGTCAGAATCTTCCCGAATTCCCAACAGGCCCAAAGGGTCAAGGATTCTGAGCAGGCTTGGCCTAGTTAGAAGCATGCCTAGAAGGTATGAAAGTATGACGCCCTGACGCCCTGACGCCCTGAAGTCCTGAAGGCTCTCTGGCCTGACACCTACTAGGTGCTTACTGTACGGATACAGTGGTTAGAAGGCCAGAGCAAGCCTCTATGCAATTGCTTGATGAGCAAGGCCCGATTACTACGGAGTAGTTGGCTAACTAGTTGACTAGTTGACAAGTTAAGAGAGTTAGTCAGTTGCTTGTTTAGTTACTTACTGTAGCCAGTTAGTGCGTGAAATTATGTGAATGATAGCATGTTCAGTGGGAAGTCGTGGCAAGTCTACCGATACGGAGTACAAAGGATGTTGAATACTCATGCACAATGTAGACTGACGGAGTCCGTGACCATTTTGACCCTTTTGACCATTAATTTAGAACCAGAGGCGGAAACAAATAATGAGTCAGAAAGCACATGCTAATTTCCGTCATCTGTTAAAAAGGCAGAATGAAAAAGAAAATTGGCCTGTTGTGTTTACCACATGCCGACTTCCAAGGTTTCCCCAAGGACCAAAAAGATACGAGGCAAAGTACCTAGGTTCCTGGCAGGCACTGTATGTACTCTTGACAGTTTGCATACTATCTATCGCCTACCCAGATAGGTATCTAAAGCCGTTCTTTTTTTTTCTTTCTCTTGTATCATTCCCACTTTGCCATTCTCAGCATAATCTGCCGACTACTCCGTTGGTTCCTGGCTTGTATCTTAGGCTTCTGGGCTCCTAGGCTTCTAGGCTCCTGCTGCTAGGCTAGGCTCCTGCCAGGTGCTCCTTCCCATCTTTAGTGCTTTCTCTCTACCGAGTACCTAGTAGGTACACTAGGTACACTAGGTAGTTACTCGTTCAGCCGTGACGAGTTAGTCGTTCCTTCCACTCAGTCGAAATTTGCACCCCACGTGGACATTTTTCACATCCTTTTCCAACAATCCACCAATCCATCAATTTCACTCCACGCTGATCCTTGATCTCTCACCAGGTCTGTGACAACTGACCTGTGTCCATCCTCCTACGATTCCTCCAGTCCTACCGTTCTACAGTCCTACACACCTCCAACACATAACGCTTGAGCCTCTATCTCTGTCCAACCTCATAAAGAAGAAAACTCCGCCTCACCTCCCGCCAGCTCCCGTCCAATCAAACTGTCATCCACGTCCTACGTGCTTAATCCAACAAGCGCATTTGTTATTCTCAAACACGTACCTTCAAACCCTCCATCCACTTCCTCCCTTAAATCCGCCAGCCTCATTCCTAATCTTCACCCTCCGTTCTTCGCTCCTCGCCTTTCGCCTCTCGCCTTTACGCCTGGCTCCTCTTGGTCATCGACAAAAAGTTGCATCTCATCTAGCCAGCACATACTTATTCCCTGCTGACTTCATCCTCGCTTTCTCGACTCGTCTTCCACCAAATTCCAGGTTGCTTTTCTGCCGCCACAAGATTTTTCGCCTCCAATTCCAGGCCATGCCTTTCACTTCATAATCTCACGTCACCCGTCGACTTTTCTTGTCAACACTTTGGACTTAACTTCCACCACAGACTTCCTTTCTCTGTCGTTTTCCGACTGCTGCTGTCCCTTTTTCTCTGTTTGTATTCCTCAAATGTCCACCATGGCGGCTGTCCAGCGGATGACCCGTAAATTGTCCGAGGAACGTGCCTCAACCCTCGCCAGGGAAGCCGTCCAACTATCACAGAGTGGCGACAAACTAGTATGTTCAATCTCTCCATCTTAATCCTCCTGCTTCTGACAAACTCTACAGAGAGCATCTAGGAAGCTTCGCGAAGCTGCTGCTCTGGGTCACGATAATCCAGATGTTCAGAGTGCATTTTTGGCCATTCACAATGAGCAGGGAAATCCCCCCTGCTGGATTTATGTCGGCGATACGCTCTGTATCACAACAACTCTGCCGGTGCCGAAGCTGTAGCCTATCTGAAGAGCTCAGACGCTCCCAACGCTGCTCCCGTTGCCCTGGAGGCCATCCAAATCATTCTAGAAAGCCAACAGAATCCTTTGTCTGATTCTCAGGATTTCATCATTGCAGAACTCGCCAGGCAAAGCCCTCCTGTACGCCAATACTTTGCCTCGGAGCTTGCAGTCTCAACCACTGAATTTTTTGAGAACGTCTACGAACGAGGCGACGACGCCGCCAATTGTCTCCGATCAGTGGTACTCGATGACAAGCTCTGGACCGATGAGAGCACGAGACTCCGAGTCGAAGATGATCTATTCCAGCTCTTTCTCGCAAAACTGATGGAGACTGGTCACGATCATGACGGCCGAGCTCTAAAAGGCATCGCACTTCTTCTCATTGCAGATACCCAAAGGCTGCACTCGTTCATTGACGACGAAGCTTTTGAAGCGCTGATGGGAGCTTGGATCTGAGATTACCTCCTGATGTTCGCGGACAAGCAACCTTGGTTCTTTCCAAGTTCTTCTCCGTGGCAGAATCCGTCCCACAAGATCTTTTGACGAGATACATCACAACCCACGTATCACGGCAGAAAGGAGATGACCTCATCCTCGCATTTTCTGCCGCCGCACACTTATTCCCAGTCATTCCAGCCATGATGGCTCAACTATTTTTGACAGAAGGATTTCTCGCCTCACTGATGCCTCTTCTTTCAAGGCAATTCAGTAGTCCAATCGTTCACGACGCCTTTCTGCTTCTCGTAAACGCAGCTTGCATCGACGGTGCATGTCGAACCGCCATCGCACAACATTGTACTACCTGGCTAGCTCATAAAGTCAGCAATGGAACTGGAAAACAGCCTTCCATTGCTGCCACAACTTTGGCCAAGTTGAGAACCTCGGGCGCAAAGTCGAATGAACAGAAAGCCAACAAGGCGGATGATGATGTTAGTGAACTTGTTACTCTTTTCAAAACTACCCTCGCATCTGAAGAAGGAAGAAATGTATCTGACTCTGTTGAAGGTCTTGCGTACACATCTTTGAAACCTGAGGTTAAAGAATCGCTTGCTGGCGATAAAGCCTTCCTCAAGTCTCTACTCGATGCACTGGATTTCAACCATGACTCGCCCGAAATCGTCGTCGGAGGCCTCAGTGTCATCTCCAATATGACTGAATACCAACCAAATCTCTCAGAAGAGCAAAGGAGAATCTCTCAACTAAAGGCGTATGCAAACGCTTCCAAACCCGCCGATCCGAGTCCTCTCGAAGATGATGATCATGTCAGCGCTCGTTGCTTGGCAGCAGTCGAAGCCGGCATTGTTCCTACATTGATCAAATTGAACAAAGGTAGATCTCCATCCACCTCGCAGCTCACAGACAGAATCCTTCTGTCTCTGTCCAGGAACCAAAAATATAGGGGCAAAATTGCTCAACAGGGAGCCGTGAAGCTGCTAGTGGTTCATGCTCAACGAAATCTGCAGTCGTCGGACACTAAAACTCAAGCCAACATAGACGCTGCACATGCATTAGCTAGAGTGCTCATTTCCCTGAATCCGGCACACATATTCCCTGCAGGATCTATCCCCAATATCACCGATGCTGTGCCACCTCTAGTTGCCCTTCTCAAGACTCCCGGAGGTGAAGGCTTTTCTGTGGCAGATCAACCCCGGGATCTTTTGCCAGTGTTTGAGAGTTTGCTCGCACTTACAAACCTGGCATCGGCACCAGATCCGACGGCTGCAAATAGCATCATCCGAGGAGCATGGGATGAGATTGAGGATTTGCAACTAAGCAACAACAGCATGCTGCGCCGGGCATCTACAGAGTTGATTTGCAACCTCACTGTGATACCTGCGGGGGCAGAAAAGTTCGCAGATGGTTCCAAACGTGCGAGCCAACGACTGCATATTCTTGTGGCCATGGCTGATGTGGATGATATCCCCACGAGGCGTGCAGCGGGTGGTGCCTTGGCCATGCTTACAGACCAATTCTCCAGTGTTGTTTCAGCGGTCCTTGAATTTAAGAGAGCTCCCGAAATACTGCTAGACTTATGCCAAGACGAAGACCCCGGTGTCGTTCACCGCGGCCTAGTGGTAGTGAGAAATATTCTACACGACGAAGAAGAGCAAGTGGCCCTCCAAGCACGAGAAATATTCAAGAAAAACGATGCAGTGGAGAAACTAAAGACCTGCTTAAAAAAGACCAAGGACCCAGCTTTACTACAGATTGGTGTCGAAGCACTGAAAGTACTGGTGGAGAAATGAGATCAGTACGCCTCAGATAAAGAGCACTTCCGAGGTCAGGAATCTGATCATCATTGGTGTCAACCTTGAGAAATCACGGTACTTCCTTTATGAACATAACGAAACGCGCAACTTCCTCCAAAGGAATTGTGACCATTATTTACAACCATGCACCCATCAACCCTGGACATAGAAACCGGTCAAATGTTGGAAACGATGACGATGTGAAGATGATTTGAGCAGAATAAATGCATTGCGTGGAAGGGACAGGGAAGCCTTGTGGAACCAAGAGGCGTCTACATGTAGCGAGTTGTCACCAATATCTATGTTTTCTTGTGAGCATATTTCATATCCCATGGCAGGGAGCGGTCCGAAGACCGATCAGGAGTTTTTTCATCCAGGAAATTCATGGTGGGAGGTATACCATGTCTTGGGCTTTTGATATCAGAGTGGACATCACCTACACTGGCATTTGGCGTTGGTATGGCTATTATTCATGTACTAAAAAACCAAGTCTCTATTTGAAGCTTCCATTTCGTTTCTGTCTCTTTCCGGCGCCATCAAAGTGTGAGAAACATCGATTTTTTCTCTTGTTGACAAAAATTCCCCTTAATTTGTAGACCAAATGCACGTGACAAGGCCGCTGCCCACTTAATGCGTGTTGTCTCGAACGACCGAGACATTCAGAATCTATCCACGCACCAGAAATAAGGTATGTACCTAAGTACGGAGCGCTGCACAGCACAAGGAGGAAAAAGGAAACGAGGAAAGACGGAAGCGAGAGTCTTGATTATCTATTGTACACAAGTGCAAGCCGAGTTGAACTATGCTGATGCACTGCGAGGGCTCGGTCAAGCGTCGTCGACTGTCACGGTCGGCGCGCAGCGATGCCATCAGTGTCCAGAGGTTCAATTGGCAAATGTACTTACTAACTACTATGCATGCGGTGGTGCACAGTCTGAATGGATGTATTGTGTACATGGGGTGGTAGTTGAGGACAGATGATATGGTGAATTATGTACAATGCAACTGCTGACGGCGGTTGGCCGTAGTCTTTTCTTCTCCTTCTCCTTCTCCTTCTCTTTCTGCTGCTGGTGCTGGTGCTTCTCCTTATTAATGTTGTTCTCCAGCATTGGCTGGCAGTAGACAACAGACATGTTGCTGACCTCGTCCTTCTGTTGTCCGGCAATGTGTGGTGGTGGTGGTGGTGGTGGTGATGATGATGATCATGCTAGACCAGAGACAGGTCTTGAGATCATTGTACGTTTTGCCTGCCCGTAGATTGAGTAACAATTCAGCGAAATGTACGGGTCTCAAAGTTGAAGTGCTGAAACTTTTTTTCACTTGTACGTGCATCACCGAATGTCAAGACTCTTGTCGCAGAAGTAACGCTGAAAGCAGTAAACCGAATGTTGCATCCACGGTGCCTTCAGCGACAAGGAAGTCTGCCGTGTAGAGCGCAGAGCTAAATTGCGATACTAGGTTCAGAGATTGTTTGCTTCTGGTCTGCACGGACACTAGAGGATGTGCCACTTTTGTCGTCAATTGAAGACTGGAGGAAGAAAGAAATTCTTCTGGAATCGACGGCCAGGGCCATATTAAAAATCATAAGTCCTCTGCAAAAACCGTATCTCGCTCATTTTACGACGTGTTTCGTAATAGGAACAATATCACTTTCTGCTTCACTTGAAGCTTGTACTTCATCTTGATGACCGTCTCCAATCGCCTTACCGATATTCGAAAGGTCAAATCGGTGCACCGCTGTTGAGTTCAGAGTGAGTTGGGAAGAAGTCACCAGTCGCACTCGGAGGCTGTCCTCTGTTCTCAGTTTGAGCTGCCGAGCCCTAGACTTCTCCCTCGATTCTCGCTTTGTTGACGCGGTTAAGGGACTGGAATTTTTGACCTCGTCCGAATCTGTGATCGGTTTTTTGACCGAATCTAGCATGTCAAATTTAGCGCCAGTGTCGCCAGTAAGAGAGACTTGATTGCTGAACAGTAGCTCAGAAACACTTGGTCGGGATATGGTCTCTCGACTGGTCGTTAGGGTTTCAATTTTAGGCCTCGAAATAGCTGAACAGGGCTCGGCCTTGATTCCCTGGTCCACTGAAGTCGACACACTGAGACTAGAAGGGACGACTTTCTGAGGCTCCGACTGGTTCCTTCGAGGGACTGTGGTACGATTGTGCCTACGACCCCGACTCTCCTTAGTAACCTTCAACAGGACTGTTCGGAAGCCTGTGCTAGCCTCGACTGGCTTTTGAACAACTGTAGTACGCTGCGACAGGACTGTTCGAACGACTATGCTATCGTCGACTGGCTTTTGAACAATTCCAGTAGGCTCAACAACAGGTTTGTTAGGTACGTCCTTAAACTGCCTGGCGAGGCCCAGATTAGAAAGGGTATGCTTCGGCGCGGCTGTTTGCACGGCTGGGTTATCTTCGGCGGGCTTCTCTGTAACCGCACTGGATTCAACAACCGTCCCATTGGTAACCGTCTCGAACCCCTGGTTTAGATCGGTAGTGGGTATTGGAACATGTCGTACAGAGGGACTTATCGGCTGCACGTGGGCTTGTCGGGTTGGTGAATTTTTCACCCGCCCCATACATCGTCGAATTAATTGACCTGTCGAGGCATCCTTGGTCGAAGTTTCGGAAAAGGAAGCGTGAATCCCCTCTTGCAGATCAGAGCTCCCACTCTGTGCACCACCAGCGTGAGAGTCGCAATTGGGATCAGGCAATGATTGGACTACCGGTTCAGGCACCTGTTGTTTAGCAAATAAGAGCTCGATCTTCGTCACTGACGCTTCTGCCTTTGATAATTCAGCCTTGAACCGCTTTATTTTATTCGTTTCAGTTACCCATTGACTCTTCAGGTTGGTCTCGGCCTGGAATTTTCCGTATTGCGAAACACTCGCCGCTGGATCGATAAGACTAGATTTGGCGCGACTAGGCTGCATTGGTATGTAAGCCACTTTTTGCTGAGATTTATTTTGGCCTTCCTGGGTGGGCTCTGAAATGTGCCAGTTCTTCACCATAGATATACACGATCTTTGAAATTGCTGGATTTTTTCGAGGTTGGTGGAGGGCTTTTGTGGAGGATAACTGAGCTCTTCCCACTCGAATAATATGGCCCGGATCCGCGGATCATAAGACGCCAATCCATATACTGGAGACTTAGGTGGCGAGAAGCCAACGTCAACAGCAGTTTCCAGAATTGATTTATATTCGGAAGTCCGTCCACATGCCACACAAAGATCCAAAATCCTCAAGATTATGTATTTGAAAATGGCGACGCCAGTATCACTTGCTGAAGTGGTGACATAACGCAAACACTTCGCAATCCAGAGTTTACCCTCCTCCCAGTTCATGTTCACCGAATAATATTGGAGATAAGCTTGGGCAAGAACGAAGACGTTCACGTCCTTCGGGTGCAGAAAAGACGCCCAGGTTTCTGCTCTTTTCAACTGATTCGTCCTGACCGCTGTATAGATCAAATCGTGCAAAAGGCGTGGGTTGCGATTCTTTGGTACTTGTATAGACACTCCGCCGACATGGACGGTTTCCCACGGCTCTATCACATTGAAAGTCGCAAGTTCATCAGCCGAGACTATTCTGCGTAGGAGTTCATCGAGGAGTAAGCCATCTCGGGTTCTGCCGCAGAGGGTTATAATACCGGAGATAGCGACATCGCTCAAGGGCAATTTGCTATGCTTCAAGGCACTCGCGGCGTAATAAGCTAGTGTTTTGTGGCCTGCCTGGCGCAGACAATTGAGCATGTCCGCATATACCTTCCGAGATGGCACCGCGGTAGGGTTTTCAGCCAAAAGTTCCGTGTACTGTCTGACGAGCGAAGGTAGGTCAAAGTCTTGATTTTTGAAACGTTGGAACAGTTCTAGCAACTGTATTTCCAGAGGTTGCCCCTCGCCATCTCCTCGATCTTGTAGCCCATACCACGGAGATCCAGAGACAAGCGACGAAGACGGATGAGCTCGGCCCTCGTAGACCTATTGAATTGAAATAGCGAGTCAATATCAACGTTGAATGTTGAAGATTCTGCAGGAAGTGCTGGTTGGTCACCGACGATGCTGTCATCATCCCTACTGGTATAACGTGGCGGAGCTGCTGCATGAAGATGAATCATCAGTCTGATGGCCAATAGGCTGGCTATGAGACGATGATACTGGAAAGCTTGAGCCAATTCCTCTGGCGAGTAGTCTTTGGAACTCGCAGCATAGTGCAGGGCAGGTTCATCTGCCTTTTGTTGGCTCGAGCGTCTGAGAGCTTGAAAATTTTCATCTTCTTTCTCGGCCTCGTCGATTTCGTGAGCCTCGTCGATTGGGTGAGCGTCGTCAATGGCGTGTACCTCATCAATTCCAGGTGTCTTGTTGAATCCGTGGGCCTCGTCAGCTGCGTAGACTTTGTCAACTGTGTGTGCATCTTCTACTTCGTCAAGATCTTCATCAAGTGCCACTGATTGGGTGACGGTCGAGTAGGCCCGACGTTGGTGGGTACCGGCATTGTTGCAAGGTGAGGATTGCTGGGGATAGGAAGAAAATCGTCTAGCTCTGGCGTGAAGCTCCTCTATCTCATGGTTTACATCGGCGAGTTTCTGATCCCATTCTTTCCGTTGCTTGTCTTTCCAGCTGGTGTCAATGACGAAGGCGGTGCCAAAGACCGGGGTAAGGAGGAGGGTGAAAGCATCGTTGAAAGTCAAGCGTCGTCTCACAGGAGCCGTTCCATTCCTGCGAGCCAGAACTCGGACGGTTGTTGTTGTTACTGAGTCCCAATCGCAGTGGGTGAGTTCGAAATGGACAAGCCAGCCAATCTTGGTCGGGGAACCTGAGACCACAACAATCGCATCTCCCCAACTTGTGGGGTTGCGAAAAGCCTCAGTAATCGTCTGGCAGAGACGGAGGCTCAAGATAAGCTAGCTTTGACTGAGTAGACCGCATGGAAGTCGCTGGTTGAGCTTGTTGAAGCTCTTCACGTTGAAAAAGTCGAAGGAAGCGCACCCAGAACGTGGTGGAATGATACTTAGACGGATCGAAGGTTTCGCCGGAACTGTGGGTACAGAGGTTTTGACACGTGACTGCGAAGCACTGTGACAGTCATGGACAGTCCACAAGTCGTGATTGTTTGTAACGCAGTCACCGCAGTCTACCCACCAGTGCCACCGACGAGAACGTCCAAATGGTGTGTCTCAAATATCCGGTCTTTAGCCAATCCTGACTCCTTCGCATTGGCTCACTTCGCCGTCATGATACTACTATACTCCTAAACACCAAGTCTGAGCCAATCTCTAAAAGGCACTGGGAATGTCTGCCAGGAGCAGATTCATTCCAGATGCACGCCATTCTGAAAACAAGAATCATGCCTCGTTCGCTTTTGCACCCCGTGAACGTCGCTTACCCTTCCTCTCTCTCAAGTCCTTTCGTCGCAAGCGTTTGATCCTAATTATCCTGGCCTTGTCGCTGCTTTATCTCTTTTTCGAATACATACCTACCGACGTGCCGCCCACTGCTGAGAGAACGGATCCCCGGTATGGGAGGCTACGTCCTGCGGGACCTGGCCTGCCAAACGATCATATCCAAGACCCGGGTGCAAAAGATCAGGCAGGAGACTACAACGGGCCCATAAGGTTTCACGAGCTCGGAAAATCCCTGCGACTCGCATCGCAAACTCCCCGGACTTGGAGGATGTTGTCTTCGCTGTGTCGAGGGCGAACACCATATCCCGAGTCCTCCAAGTCGCGTGCTCCATGTCTCATTACAACCGATCTATTGTCCATCTTGCTTTCATGGGTCGAGAGATGCCTGCTTGGGATGCCGCTTTGGCGCTTAACGGTATATCAGAAAATGACTGCAAGATGCATCTGCATGATGCCCGCCCGGATTGGTCTGCTCAGTCCTCGACAGGCAGACTTGCCACTGCCGCAAGGGCCAGCTTGGGTCACCTGCACACGGCTCTTAAACTGCGTTCAGTGCTCGTTTGTAGTGCAGAAAGCGAGGACGGCTGGCTGGTTGGCGCCTTAAAGGAGAAAGGCGAATCACTCGGTCTATCCATCGTTACACTGCCTTCTCGTGGTTTGACGAGCATTTCGTGGCTTTCGTCGCTAGACGCCTCGTCGTTGGCCCACTTCGGTGACGTCCAGGTTGATATTGTCATTCAAGCACAACCTGGTTCTGCTACATCCATGATGCGACTACTTAGCTCTATCAGAGCGGCAGATTATTCAGGCTGGAAGAAGCCTAGGATCGTGGTTGATTTACCACCACACCCGGACCCTTTTCTACTGAAGTTTTTGTCTCATTTTAGATGGCCCTCGAGTGAACCAGGCAGCGGAAGCAATTTGGTACTACGGCATCGGATTGAAGCCAAATCTGTCACTCCTGCCCAAGCAGCTTTGCGAACAGTTGAATCCTTTTACCCAGCAGATCAAGACAAATCGCACGTTTTGATTCTATCACCCAATGTTGAAGTGTCTGCAGATTATTACCACTACGTAATGTATACTTTGTTGGAATATCGATATGCTGCTCAACGCAGCAAATTGGTGGACCATATGGTAGGGATTGCGCTAGATCTTCCAGCGTATGCTCCTGACGGGAAGAGTGCAGCTCCATGGGTCCAATCAAGAGTGAGCGATGCTATGAGCCTTTGGCAGACAGCTAATAGCAACGCGGCTCTATTCTTTGGCGAACAATGGCTGGAACTTCATGACTTCCTAGAAAAGCGACTCGCCAGAGATGCGGATTTGTCGAAACTGGTCACAGAACGGGAAAGAATGAGTCAAGACTATCCTGCATGGCTGCAACCAATGTGCGAGATGATGAAATCAAGAGATTACTACATGCTATATCCGACCTTTCTTCAAAAGGAAGGACTGTCCGTTGTGACCATACATGGTGAGCTACAGCAATCTCCAGAAGAATATGTCGCTTCGGAAAATGGAGCAGGCGATACGACCAAGAACAGCAGCGGACAGGAGCCGGTTTGGGCTGAAACACTCACTGCAGATGAGGAAGTGCAACGTCTGATGCAACAAGAACGTTCTGTCGATTCAGCCTTGCTAGTGACGGCCTTGTTAGAGGCTATCTCGACAGAGCAAGCCACGGTGACTTCAGACCGTGGACCTGAATTCTCTTTGTTCTCGTTTTGGGGTGAACGAGTGCATGTGGCAGAATCGCAGGACAAGTCATTGGAATTTGCAGAGGAGTTTTCGACTTCGATAGGCGGATGCACTGTTTTTCAGCGCCCCAAGTCAGGAGCTGCGACTCTAAACTCTTTATTCTGCAATTCGAATGGTTAGAGACGACCATCAATCTTATTTCAGATCAGGACCAGTATTGTAATAACAGACTAATCACCAGCAACGATCAAGGATGCCTGAATGTCCGGTTAGAGGGCGAGGAAATGGACGATCATTTTGGGGATCGACCAGGGATCGACGATCGAGACTCGACGATGATGTTTCGTAAAAGGATCACACACACGTTAGGCGCATCACCGCACACAAGACGGCGTGACTTGGTAAGCTTTGCAGGTTCTCAACAATACCATATATACCCAAGGGGCGGTTGTCAGGAAATCTGACTTTGGTTTCTCGATTGCTGTGGCCTTTGGCGTTTGCGGCGGCAGGATTTTCTTCAGGAGTCCAGGTTGAATCAATGTATTGTAATGCCACCCACCTAGCCACCCTTGGAGGTGGAAGATCGGAAGTGCCACGCCACGTACCTCAAAAACGTTCCAGCAACATGACACCCGTGTCGTGCATATGGTCAAACCGTTTCGTGTGTTGGTTACCCCTCCCAAACCCCTCCATTACACGCTTCCATTGTCGTGCACGGTCGTGGCAGGGCTGTGTCTGGCTACTACTGGCCAGTGCGGACGATGGTTCTTGCAGATTTTCCAGAGGTTCCAAGACCATCTCATCCTGCCGCGCTCTACGCAGTAATAAGCATGAAGCGGCATGCATGACATGGATACCCAGGGTATCGAGCAGGTGCCGAGGAGCTCTGAGACTGATCAACCGTCCAATCGACAGTGCTCGGCATGGAGATACAGCGCCTGGGGCGTTTTTAGTTCCACCATGGTGCCCATCACGACGCAGTGTGCCCCTCCATTTGCCCTGCCACTACTGCAACTCTTTTCATCCGCGGCCGGTTCTACTGTACAGACTTCCAGATAGGTGCCAGAGAGTCAGACTGCCAGGGTTCCACTGCTTCCTCAGACTTTTGATCAGACTGGCACTGGCACCCAACTGGTATCTGGTCTGGGCTTCCAACCCTTGACACCCTGGACGGAGTGGTTATCGAGAGCTGTGGGCCAAGACTCGTGAGTCGCGCCTGCCTCGAGCATGCGCCCCACCCCGTGGTGCCTTCCCCTCCGGATGGATCATAGCGCCCGTCTCTCCGCAGATGCCATGAGTCCACGACCTTTGTGCGCTCCCCGTTAGCCTGTAGGCGGCGGGCAGTGGGCACCCAGTGGGCAAGGGCATCTAAAGACTAACTAAGAGTGGGCACCAAGTTAACTACCAACTAACTAGTTAAGTAGGTAGTTAGTTGAGTCCATGACCGTGCACCTGCTCGCAGCTCAAGACCTCAGTGCTTGCTTTTAGGTGGCTATCTATCGACGGGCAAGAACGATCGAATGAGCAAATGCCATTCCATTCCATTCGACTGGCTATCCCTACTTGCTGGCTGCTCCTGCCGCCGCCAGTCTGAACACTTTCTTACACAACTCGTCCCACTGTCTCCGTGAGTCTCCTACCCACCAGACTCCATCCATACTCTGGGGAAATTCCTCTCGTCTTTGTTGCCTCAAATTCCTGGCTCCCACCTGTTGTCGCTCTCGTTGTTGTCGTTGTTATTGTTCATTCAATCCTGGTCGGACATCGATCCCGCCAACTCGTGCCTCTTCCATCCTCCTCCCGAAGCATTCGAAGCATTCGAAGTATTCGAGCTGCTCCATTGTTATCCAAACTGCCGACGTGCTTGTCTGCCCTACCCCTCCTTGCACAATTCCCCTACGTTGTGTACGGGCATCTGGCTAGGACTCCTGTAGCTGCAGGATGAGCCTTTAAGTCCTCGACGACGACAGTGACCTGATTCTCCGAGTACTGTCATCCGCCTGCAATCCTCGAGGGAGCAATGGCGACGTTGGTCGTTCAACATCAACCCGCCATACAACAATCCACCACGCCGCCACCCCACGGTCCGACCATTTCCCTCAATAGACCATCCACACCTGTACCCAACAAACATCTTCCTTACTGTCCTCCTGGACCTGTACCGTCACAATCGCAGATCACCCCACCCAATTCTCCTCCTCTACACAAGGTTACACACAAGTCAACCTCACTTCTTTACCCCCCTTCACCCTATCAGAAGTTGTGCAACTCGCCCCCGATTTACGGTCTGGCTGCAAAAGATCTCGCCCAAGCTCTCGATCACTACTCGTCTCAACCTCTCCCCAGCCCCAGCGCCGTCTTTCCCTGGCTACATGGTCTCCATCCAGATAACCACATCCAGTTGGCTTTCTTTGTCAACAGAAGAAAATCACTGCGCAAGATCCCAAAATGCCTACGCGCCATCACAATCATCAAGGCCGGCGGCGACTTGAGCCGCTCCCGCATAAAGGGTGCTGTTGCTCCAGACGAGATACTCAACCTATCCGAGAGTAATGGCAAAGGTTTCTTGGATTGTGACCCCAAGAAGGCTTCTCCGTGCGTAACTTTCACATTCAAGCCGCCAAAATGGCTCTTGTCTCGGATATAGTCATCTATGGTGACGAGAATACCGATCATCGCATCATCAAGTCGGTCGCCGAAAGAACTGCCGCCGTTCAGAAGAAATGGCGCAGGGATCTGGAAAGCATCGGCCAATGTCCCGAAACTTTCAATACCTTTGTTCTAATGCAGACTTTTGAGGAATTTGAGCAAGATCACCCGGAATTTGTTGCCATCAATTCCAAGGGGAAATGTACCGAGCATACTCTCGATTTCCTACAGCAGGAAAGACGAGAGATGTGTGCCATGTCTAAAGCCTCCCAAATAAGCCAAGGTTTCTTTCAAGGACCGTCCCCTGGCCCGCATACTGTCCCAGCTTCTACCTCAGATGATCCATATTACGACCTGTATGTTGAGGCCAGCGACCATGCTTCGCTACCAGACGACAGGTTACTTGCGGCCAAGTTTAAGCAATTAGAGGATCGTGACGATGACGAACCAGTTCATGTGTCATTCCCAAGCTCTGGTAGCATCCTACCGCCATCTTGGTCCCAGAGCGAGGTTGATGGCATAATGCGAATGTGCCGTTGGCTATACAAGGTCACGCATCAGGTCAAACCAGGGCGCGGGGCTAAAGATGAGGATGGAGACATTCAAATGAATGATTTATCACCCTCTCGCCGTGTTCTACTCCACTGCGCCGATGGTTATACAGAGACGTCTATGCTCGCTGTGGCGTATTTCATGTATGCCGAAGGCGTCACGGTACATGATGCATGGATTCGACTACACTGCGAAAAGAAGAGGAATTTCTTCGCATACCCTTCGGACGTTGCTTTACTGAACGCTATTCAAGACCGTATCTTGAGGGAAAGCCCCAAGTCGCCGGGGAATAAGATCTCGCTACAACAAGTGCCCGCATGGCTTTCGAAACTAGACGGCAGTTTGCCAAGCAGGATACTACCCTACATGTATTTGGGCAATCTCACACATGCAAACAACCCCGAAATGCTGAGACTCCTTGGAATTCGACGCATTCTCAGCGTCGGCGAGCCTGTGTCCTGGACTGAGGATGAACTCAAATCCTGGGGTCGGGAAAACGTGATGATGGTTGATAGGGTTCAGGACAATGGCATCGATGAATTGACATGTGAAATGGAGCGATGTCTTGAATTCATAAGTAAGTAAAACAGCCATGATACTGACTGTTCTGGGCCTAATCGCACACCTTTAGGGAGGGGCAAATCGGACGGCACTGCCACCTTGGTACACTGTCGGGTCGGCGTCAGTCGATCCGCCACCATCTGCATTGCAGAGGTCATGGCGAGTCAAGGATTGAGTTTCCCTCGAGCATAGTGAGTTGTGTTCCGTTGACAAACATTGCCGATTAGGGGGCTAATATCCTTCCCAGCTGCTTCGTCCGAGCCCGTCGCCTTAATGTCATAATTCAACCTCATCTGAGATTCGTATATGAACTAATGAAATGGGACGAACGACAGCAAATGCTTCGCGGCGAAAGATTACGAAGAGAGCTTGATTGGGCTGTCGTAGCACGAGAGATTGCTGCTATGAATCGTCCTTACGCACGAACATGAGGGAATTAACATGTGGGAGGCCAGTCCACGTAAGACGCAGCATGGGATCAAGGTTTGGCCCATACCTCGTTGCGCTCTAGCAAAGCCATTGGCACCCGAGTCTCCTGCTTCAAGCCTACATCAAAGCTTGAGACGAAGTTCATTGACGGAGAAATCAGGACGTGAAAAAACGAGATTGACGATGAAACGACGAGATGTGATCTATGAAAGAGGTATGACAGCAAATAAGGTTTTGGAGGTCCGGCGAGACTGTGTATGAAATGATGATACGATAGGTCTAATGATCTGGTAAGATCATTGGTCAGCTGCGCTGACAGTGTTATGGTATACGGAACCGGAAGAAATGATATTGGGTTAGGGTAGGAGGGCCTGGGGTTGCTTTGGTGAGACGATGTCACCAAAGAGTCGTCCAGGTGCCGCAAGGGCCGGAATCAGCCCTGAAACCAAGGCTCGGCGCTGGTCGAGTCATCTCTGCCTGTGGTCGACTGCGTCAAATACCGGACATCTGCTGAGTTTGGCGCTCCCCTAGGTGACATTCTGTCTTGTCATTTCATCGGGAGGTCAAGCTTGGTAGGCGTCGTCCATTGGAGTTGATGGTCACTTACTAAGCTGAAAAGGATATGGAATCATCACAACGACGTGGGAGGAAACGGGTTGGGGAAACATGTCCACACCTCTATACAATCGGATGATGGACTACAGAACTTACTGGGCGGTCATATATTTGGCGGTTATTTTGTCGTTTACATCTGTACTTATCTTTGTCGATACAGTACTCATATACTGTTTTGTGTTTTCTCTTGCGAGCAAGAGTGAATGAGTTGCTCCATTTCGGCTTTCATATACATACATATGTCAACCATTTTCCAATAATCTTTCCTCTTGGATCTTGATGACCTTGGCGAAAACCTGCTCGCATATTGGTTTGACCACCTGCTCGTCTTTCGCCCTAGACGAGGAATCGTGCAGTTGTGCCTAGACATGGACGTTTTGAATTATTATTTACGGACGGACGCGGAGATTCACACGCTCATCCTCAGCGCCTTTGACATGTTCAGATCAGCGGTAAGGCGTCCACCAAGACTGCGCTTTCTCCAGCCCGAACGCCAGACCTCATGATCAACCATTGCCAACCTGCAGTACCACGTGGAGACATCTGGACAGGACAGGCGGCTAAGCCAGAGCCGGGTCGTGGACGAGTGGATGGCTTGGCCATTCAATATGTCTCAGCGACGAGGAAATTCAAATATTATGTATCATGTATATATTATTATTGTTTCATGTGTTTTTGGATAATTTTTATATTATCTATTCATGCTCGTCTTCTCGGATGTATTCTCAACAGTGCGATCTATCCAGTGGCCCGTCTCGTCAAATTATTCACTTTGTCTACCATGCAACTCGCTGACGGTTTGTCATCACAGTCATGCCTCTCGCGCATGGGGATTTGGTATATTTTAACTCCACTTGCAAGAATCCACGCCGTTCGGCTGTCAAGTCCCTCCATTCCGAGAACGCCGTTGTCGGGCTGGCTATGCCTTGGCAGTAGCAGTGGCACGGTGGAGGAAGAGCAATTGAAATTAACTCAATTGTTTGTTGTTCTTGTGGTTTCTTTTGTGCGGTCCTCCCTCTTCAAGAGGTGGGTGTTGTGGAATCACAGTTGCTCGGCGCGCTCGCGCAGCTCCTCGGCTAGTCGTTCGAGGTAGGCTTTTGTGATGGACTTGGGGATGTCGGCACATAGAATTGCTTCGTCAGCGCGGATCGAGCGTTGATTGCTCGAGGAGGCGGTGGCGGCGGTGGTACTTGCTTCTCCTTCTTGTGGCTGTTCTGGTTCGGTGGGTGTGTCGATGGGTTGTTTTTTATTGTTGCTGTTATTGGAGCTGCTGCTGATGTTGGCCTTGGCGGTGAAGCGGCGGATGATCTTGTCCAAGTCGCGTCTGCCGTCTTCATAGGCCGCGAGGTCGCGATTGCCGTACACGTCGCGGCCGGCTTGATACCTGGATTGTGCGAGACTACGGAAGAAGATGTTGACGGAGATGTTGACGTGAGAATTTGCAGGGTCGTCATTTGAAGGACTCGTGGCGGAGGCGGAGCTGGTGCGCGCCTGAATCGGCAAAGGCGTTGCGCAGTGTGCCCATAGTGGAGGAATATATAAGGCCTCGCCAGGGCGGAGGATCGCTGTGTGTGGATGAGTGTTTGGAATTGGTTTCAACTGGTCTTCTTCCCGCTCCGGGTGGCTTGTGGTCTCTAGGACGTCGATCGTCGAGGTTGTGGATCCGGATGGGAAGCAGAGGTGTTTTATGTCTTCTGGCGGGAATAGGATGAGTTTTCGTGTTCCACGGATCTGGAATAACACGTTGGCCATTACGTCGTAGTGCAGCCACATGTTGACGTTGGCGCTGATACGGATGATGCTGCTGTGTTTATGGCGTTCAATAAAGCTTAATGATGGGTCAAGGTGGAAGTCTGGAGATATGGAAGGCCAGTCAGTAGTGAGGTCAGCTGGCGTTTGAACTGCATTTGTGCTCGAGGTCGAGCGGAGGTAAAGGTGAGAGTTGATATCTTTTTCACATTGAGTCAGGAAGTCATGAAACAACATTGTTGTGTAAGTAAAGTCTTTGCGTTGAAAACTCATCGTTCGGCTGGTCGCAGAATGGACAACAACGCTCTGTGAGGGAGATGTCTTCGACTGGAGATAGGATGGTGTCCAGAGTGATACACAGGGGCCGATCTTGAGACCGGTGAGAAGTCGTGGTTTCCCTTCGTTGATGACAGTGTCGAAGTCATGATCTGTGGGTTGACGGGTGCATTTGATCATGACAGGGATTTGTATGGTCGCTTCTTTCTGGTCGTGTTGCGGCGTCTTTGTCGTTTGTGGAACAAGAGCCCAGTGTGAACCCATTCCAGCTTCGCGATCGTACAATAACCAGGAACCGGGATTCCAGTAGGCCCCAAAACTAAAGCATATGGCACCTCCACCAGCAACCAGTGTCGTCTCCTTGAGAGTCCTGTGTGAACAGTGCCCAACGAGGAAAGGACGGGGAACATGTGGTTCCATCTTCGGTAAAACGCAAGCAACTCTCAATTGCATTTCTTTCTCGAACTCACCAAAGGCCGAGAAACTCCCCAGGATGGACAATATCTCATAGTCCTTGGGAATGCAGCCCTGTTTTGCTACTCCTCCAATGACAAGAAGTTCATTTCTGATCACACTGTATGAGGCACCTAGCCGAGCGAGCCAAGGAAATATGCCTGCGGATGTGTCTAAAGCCGAAGAAGTTTTGAACGTAATTCCAGCGACAACATTGTCCCTAATGATCAGTCTCCAACGCCATAGGCCTTGACAAATGACGCCGTCATGTCTCATACCTCCAAAAAGTAGACCATGGTTATAGCCAAGCCTGACAAAGCTTGCCCCAAATCGTGGCATTGGGTCACTTCGAAGGGATTGCAACGTTTGCCACCCATTCTTTGCGTCCCATAGGAGCACCTCAATCGCCACCTTGGTCGCCGATGTCTTGCCCCAAAGACAACGACGCCATATTGGTTGTCAGGTAATACGACTGCAGCAGCTCTGTGCCGGAATCGTGGTTCTGGTAAATCCTGGATGCGTTCCCACTTTGAGCCAGTCTGCAGCCAGCAATCCTTCATTGGAGCAGATGGAGAAGCACGCCCTCCAACGAGGATATTCTGCCCATTACCCAGAGACGTGATCGTATGACATGATCTAGCGCCTATGTCCTGTGGAGGTAATGCCGGTGGCTTCATGCTGTTGTCGGCTGGGGCATAGACGGTCGTTGTTGACAGTCTGCTCTGCAGACCTATACCGCCGAAAACACCGATAGCATCTTCGCCTGGAATGGGAAAGGCGGAAGCATGATGAGTCCTACCTTCTCGTTCTGGATTCTGTGAGTATTTATAGGCGAACCATTGCGTCTGCCCTCTGTATGGAGAAACGGTTCGAGTAGAGAGATCAGAGGCGAAGCTATCGACCGAGGCTCGCCTGGATTTGGGCTGTTCAGGTATCAATGGTTCGGGTCCCGTCTGTGCTACAACAAGACAGTAGTGGGAGGCGAACAAGGCAAATTCTTCCCTGAGCGTTGTTAAGGCTTGCACGAATGCGATATCCATGAAGGAGGACATACCATTCGTCAAAAGGTTCAACTTCATCCAATGACATTCTCTGCGAAGGAGACAAGAAACGTGGATCACTCCACAACTCCCATAGGTTCTGGAACTCGACCTGAGGAAAGCCCGCATCTTGGAAGCGTAGTATTTGCGTATGGCAACCTGGATATGTCAAGACAGTGCGTAAGGGTGTTCCAAGTTTGGCGAAATGTTTGAGCATCGTCGCGGTGAAAGGGTTGTCCGGTCTATCAGGCGACTGCTGTTCCAGCAAGCAGAAGGTGACGTCTGACAAATTTTTAGAAATTAATTTGAGCTAGACTTGGAGGACGTACCAGGGGATAGTCTAGAAGTCCAGGATATTAAAGCATCAGAATCGTCAACAGACATATATGTTATGCTCACTTCTGCAACACAAAGAACAAGACACTGCTCTATGTCGATGACGGACTTGAGTAGCCTCTCAAAGCGTTTCAGATTCCGAAGATCACAGCCGAGTGCAGTATACTCATCGCTATCGAGCAGTAAACCATTTTCGGTTGGCGTGATGGGGTTTGTGAGTAAATCCTTCATCTTCGGGGTTTGAAGAATCATTTGACGCTTGGTGATCATAAGTTCTTCGAAGTCAACATCGATGAATTTTGTCCCGTGACAAGCTTCGCGATCCTGACTGAGCCATTGAAAGGGAATTGGATCACTGAGATCAAGTTAGACCGACCGAATCGAGTCATACCATATTTCTGTTCCTTACTCACTATCCACAGCCGAGATTGATGACAACTTTCCTCTGTTCGGAAGGCCTTTCGAGAAATTGTCGGATAACCCAATCGATTGCTCTCATGCGAAGCCAATACCCACGATTGATGGTCGGGGCTCTTCGCTGAGGCTTCCTGACAAAGTATCTATAGAAGTGAGGTTGAGGCAGGTAGAGTTTCTCAACACTTCGTTTCGAGACAATACTGCTATTGTTTGTCTGGAAATTTCAATCAGATGGTCCTGCATGTAGATAAAAAGACGTTCAAACTTACCCCCATAACAAGGCCGGCATTCTTTTCCATGGCCATGTCATCGTCCACGGTTGGTGGTGGCATGGGTATAGCCTGAGCTAGTGGGGACGTCATGATGCTGGCCGCTTGAGGTTTCACCAAACATTGGAAAAGGTGTAGAGAGCCTCAGGCAGGTTCGAAGGAGACCATCTTATTGTCCAACTGTTGCAAAAATGAGTCAGAGAATCTGGGGTTTTGATGTGTCGAATATGTACTAGTAGAAAGTAGATGTTTTGTCCAGATTCCAGGCGAGAAGTCAAGCCGAAGAAACCTTGTTAAAAAAGGCTTGGCTTTGCTGTCTACCGATTGGCTGCCACAGGTCCAAGCACCATCCGCTTACCAACTGGCATGGAGAAGAAGAATCTGACTAACTAACGGCAAGGCTCTCCTGTTCACTGTGAGGTGGATCGAAGTTTCCAGTGAAAAGGTCAAGGACGGGTGTCGCCACCATTGAATTCGAAATTGGATATTCACATCGATCGGTCGACGTACTCTCTTGTTTGCTCAACTTCAAAATCTTCCTACTCAAACAGTAAAAGAGGTTATTCACATCTCTGTCAGATCCAATTGAGACACACTTCGTATCGCATCATGGACAGCCCTGAGCCATCATTGAAAGAACTGTTTAATAAATCCAAAGAGCAACAGGATGATCTGGAAGCCCTAGATCCACAGAGTGCTGAGTTCAAGCGGACTTTGCAATCGATCAATGATACTCTCGAGAAATGTCAACAATTAATCCAACAACTTTCGATTTTCAGCACAAATGAGGAAGTTGAGGACATCTCTACACAGGATCTCCAGTACGATCGGAGAATGCTATCGTTGGTAGTGACTCACTGACCAAGTCGTCTAGATATCTCACAGTTGACTACTCACTCGCCGAGGTGAAGACAAGATCATATGGGGGCGACAGGCACACATCCTTGCAACGTTCAGCAGATCTTCTCGAGAGGTTCCTGACGAGGCTTGACAATTACCGTCTACTCGGAGCGGGTGAACATGAGCTCTACGAACGCTATCTTGAACAGCGGTCCAATTTTAGACTCACTTCTACCAATAACCCCGATGAAAAGCGCAACATCAAAATCCGAAGACATCGCGAAGAAAAGGATTTGAAGGAAAAACTTGAGGTGAGCACAGTAGTTTGACTGTTATTCGGGTATCTACTAACGGGTGGAAAGTATCTGAGAACCAAGTCCCGCCAACTAAACGTCGACGATGAAGTTGTACGAAATCTGTATCTTGCAGAAATCCGGCTCGATATCAACAGAGCATTCTCTTCACTAGAAATGATCTCCCTGGAGCTCGAGATCTTGTCGCAGATCCAACGTGCTGACCCCATTCGAGCAGCTTCTCCTCCAGATTCAAGGGCTCCCGCTAGAACGAATGGATACACTGATCGACTTGAGGGTCCGACATCCCTCGCGGGATTGGGCCGGAGGGCGGTCCACTACTGAGCTCAAGTGGCAAACCTCTACAACCCTTTACCCTTACTGACAAGCGGACTCAGCTCCGCCAAGGTGTCTTCCGACCTAGTCACAATCTCCCGACCATGAGCATAGATGAATACCTGGAGGAGGAGCGAAAGCGAGGCGGTATCATCGAGGGTGGCAACACTGATGGCGAAAAGCCCGAGCCTGATGAAGATAATATGGCCGAAGTCGATGCTGCAACAATGAAAGCTCGTGAATGGGATGAATTCGTTGAAGCTAACCCGAAGGGTGCGGGTAATACCTTGAATAGGGGATAGACATACAAACTTTTCTGGTGCATTATGGTGTGTCTTTATCGCTCTCGGGTTCAGGCCCTGCTGGCTTACGGTGCGATGCGATCATTTATCCTCTAAATCAATCGCTGTGGTTGGCTGTTTCGCCTTGATCTCTGCCAGGATTTTGTCGGCTCCCTTGGAAAGTAACTCCGAGGCTGCATTGATTCCAAAGGTCTCGGCTTCAGCTTTTGTTTTGACTTCCTCCGTTAAATCGATTTCGACACTCTGCCTTCCGTCAACGCTGACCACTATCGCTTGCAGGCGAAGAAGCGTCTTTCCTGTGCCATCGTCGATGAATGAAGTTTCAACACCGAGTGGGCACTGCAACCACCCTCGATCGTTCTCAGCAAGCTCCGTTCTGTAGCCGTAGCTAAGTGAGTCTTCAGGTGGTCTACTGACTGCAGAGATCTCTGTATTCGGTCATCTTTAGATCTGTTCTCGACGCCGATGGCACCTTGTCCAACTGCATGGAGCATGCCTCCGTTATTGGAGTCAAGATACTGAGTGATGCGGTCGCCGAGATCCAGACGGAGCAGTCCAGCTGCTGCCAGAATTAAGGCATCGAAGCCGCTGTCATCCGCGTCGAGTTTTGCAAGCCGTGTGCCAACATTGCCTCTCACGTCGCGGACTTTTAGATGCGGATACCTCAGGGCGATTTGAGCAGTCCGACGGATGGATGAAGTACCTATTACAGATCCAGCAGGAAGGTCCTGAATGTTGAGGGAAGGCCGGCCAGCCTTTATAACAAATGCGTCTCTGGGATCTTCACGAGGCAGGACGGCCCCAATTTCACAGCCTGGCGGAAGTTGAGTAGGCACATCTATATCATAGTCAGTGAGCTCAGGCCCGGGATATGCCGGACAAACCACAACCTTTTAAAGAATGCACCAGAATATCCAATTGCCCTTCGAGCAGGAGAGTTTCCAGTTCATGAGTCCATAAATTTTTAACAGGCATGTCCTTGAACGGAGTGACCTTGTCAATATCTCCGGCGGCAGTATCCCGTGCTTTGATGGCATACACGTGTTCAGGCCAGGCTGTAGTTAGAGCCTTGACGACCAAATCTGTCTGCACCAGGGCCAATTTGGACTTTCTTGTGCCCACGTTGAATGTGGTCGCAGACGCTTGATCTTCAACATTTGAAGACGCATTGTCACCTGAAACTACCGCTATGGTAGCCATTCTAGCCGGAAGGGATCTTTGGGGAAGTTACTGGTTCCTGGACAGAATCGCAGAGTTTCGAGCCCAGATAATTATTTTGTTACTCCGAATTGAAAACCCACATTGGCTCGCGGGACATCCGTCGCCGATATCGCGTGACAAGTTGGAAAAGCACTGGACGAAGTGGGTGATTTTGCACGTGTCGAACCACGTCGAACCACGGCAAATGGTAAACTAATTCGGCGTACAAATCCTACGCCGGAGTATTAAGTAATAACCAGGACCTCGGCATCAGCAACTTATACTCATGGGTCAAGCCTGTCATTGCCGACCTATCTTCGCCGCCGCATCCAGCATCTTCTATGACTTGGCCATCATGATATGATGTGATGAACTGACGCATCAGTAATCCCAGATCAGTCCGCATTCCCCGGACTTTCATAAACCCACTGCTTTGATCACCTCCACCCCCGACTCCTCACCTCTCTCATTCTCAACACGCATCCTTATCAGACTGTTCCAACATGGGTTTCACGGCGAAGGCCACCATTCCCATCATCCCTCTGGCCAAAGATGCGGTCCTACTTCCAGGAGTCACCTTACGCATTTCAGTTTCGAATCGTGCCGACATCCCTCTTCTCCTCTCCTCGGCCTTTCAACGAGCCTCCAAATCCAGGACAGCCTCTGCTCAACTTCCCGTCGGCTGTGTACCATTGAACTCGCCATTCCTTAGCCCGGATGGCAAAAGCCTACTGGACAGTGCCGACAAGGAGAGCAGTAAACATATAGAGAATGCTGATATCGATCCTGGAAAGGCTAGGAAGGATGATTTATACTCTTATGGTACACTTGCAAAGATTATTGGCGTACAGGGTAATTCCAACTCTGACCCTTACCTTATCGTGGAGGGAGTTCAACGTTTCAAAATCGATCAAGTAAAACATGAGAAGCCACACTTCGAGGCCGAAGTTACATTCTACGAGGACGAAGTACCCGACCTAAACGATGGCGACCTTCGAGCCAGTTTCACGCGGCTTAAGCAACGGTCTCGCGAATTACTTACCCTCCTACGCCTGTCTTCACTTTTCCGACCTGCTTCTATGGTCTTATCGCCGCTTCTGGCTCGCCGCTTCGAGTTGTTTATTGCAAAGAAAGATCTATCACAGGCTGGTCAACTGGCAGACTTTATGACCGATATCGTTGAGGCCAGTTTCGAGGACAAGTTACGTGTCTTGAGTACTCTAGATCTACATGAAAGACTAGAGCGGGTGCTAGCGCTACTCAACAAACAGATATCTGGCATTAACGGCAACATCAAAATCACCTCCATCACATCAACACATCTACCACCTAATGTTGACATCTCAGACCTGAATCAAACTCAACGTGAAGCTTTGGCCAGAAGAGCCATGTCAGGTCTCAATGGTATGACGCCCCAGGTATTACCGGACCGGGTCGGGGCGATAAAGACGAGGATACTGAGGTTAACGAGGTGGAGGAGCTGAGGAAGAAGATTGCCGAAGCTGGACTGTCCCCGAAGCTTCCAAAGTAGCCGAGCGAGAACTTCGTCGTCTAAAGAAGATGAATCCTGCAAACGCAGAGTACGGGGTGATACGGACTTATGTCGAAAACCTTGCTGAAATCCCATGGACCAAAGTGACAGATGATCAATTGGGAGCAGACACTCTGAAGCGTGCTCGAAAGCAGCTTGATGATGACCACTATGGTTTGGAAAAGATCAAGAAGAGGCTTATCGAATATTTGGCTGTTCTTAAGTTGAAGCAATCCGTCAACGCTGATGTCGATCAACAGATCAATCGACTCGCAAAGCAACTCGCACCGCCCACAGAAGGAGACGAGAAGGAGAAGGAGAAAGATAAAGAAGCCGATCAAATCTCTGACAGCGAGAGAGATGCTGCTACTGCGAAATTGCACGTGTTAAAATCAAAGCGCATGGTTGACAAGTCACCAATCTTGCTTTTGGTAGGGCCGCCCGGTGTAGGAAAGACCTCCCTAGCAAAATCCATTGCACTCTCTCTTGGGCGGAAATTCCACCGCATCTCGCTTGGTGGTGTCCGTGACGAGGCCGAAATCAGAGGCCATCGTCGAACTTATGTCGCTGCCATGCCGGGTCTTATTGTCAGTGGCTTGAAGAAAGTCGGAGTTGCGAACCCAGTCTTCCTCCTGGACGAGATAGACAAAGTCAGCTCCAACAATTTTCACGGCGATCCGTCAGCAGCCATGCTGGAAGTTTTGGACCCAGAGCAAAACCACAGTTTCAACGATCATTATGTAAATATTCCCATTGACCTCAGCAAAGTCCTTTTCATCGCCACTGCCAACTCTCTGGAAACCATTCCTCCTCCTCTACTAGATAGAATGGAGACTATCCAGCTTTCGGGTTATACGACAATAGAGAAACGACATATCGCGAAACAGCATCTGATCCCAAAACAGATTCGTACCAATGGACTCTCTGATGGCCAAGTCATTCTACCAGACGACGTGGTTGACACCATTATTACATCGTACACCCGAGAAGCTGGTGTTCGCAACCTCGAGCGGGAAATTGGCTCGGTATGCCGGTATAAAGCAGTACAATATGCAGAATCAAGGGATGCTGCCGACCAGAAATACGATGCAGGTGTGACCGTTGACGAACTTGAAGACATTCTCGGCATCGAGCGTTTCGAAGAAGAAATCGCAGAAAAGAAATCCCGTCCAGGTGTCGTAACTGGTCTCGTCGCTTACTCCTCAGGCGGTCAAGGCAGCATTCTCTTTATCGAGATAGCTGACATGCCAGGTAAAGGCCGCGTGCAACTTACCGGAAAACTGGGCGATGTGCTGAAGGAGTCTGTTGAGGTCGCCTTGACGTGGGTCAAGGCTCACTCTTATGAACTAGGCCTGACCCATGACCCTAACGAGGACATCATGGAGAAGCGTGCCATTCATGTTCACTGTCCTGCTGGCGCTACACCCAAAGATGGCCCCTCCGCCGGTCTAGCACACACGGTGGCCTTGATATCGCTATTTTCGAACAAACCTGTACCCCCACAGATTGCCATGACTGGTGAAGTCAGCTTGCGTGGCAGAGTGATGCCTGTAGGAGGCATCAAAGAGAAACTAATCGGAGCACATCGTGCTGGTGTCAAGACCGTACTGCTACCCGCCCATAACCGTAAAGACGTCAAAGATGTACCAGAGGAAGTCAAGAGGGATATGGAGATTATTTATGTCAAGTAAGTTCTCATGTTTTCACACCCCTACCTTCATCGCCAAGCCCAATCTATCTCTTCCTCTAGCTCGTTCAACCGAACTTCTTAACTAACATTATTTGTTTTCTCACAGGCATGTGTACGAAGCTCTGCGACATATATGGCCCGAATCAGCATGGGCAACCGATTCGCACTTCGCTAAAATCGAGAGTCGTTTGTAGATTGCCATTGGCACATCCTGGTTTGCCCCCTTCTTTGACCTCGGTCTGCATTTGCCTAGGTGTTTTGGTAGTTGTGGACGGTTGTTCTGCCATGTTGAATTGAATATCGCGGGAGAGTGAGCGATTCGGAAGTGAGAGCTTGTCAAGAGTCGTCGGCCCCAGGCAGTACGGAGGGACGAAGGTGGAATGTGCATTTATAACATTTAACCAAATTGAATAATACCTTGAATAATCAATTGCCTTTCATTCGCTACAATAATCGCGTCCTTGTTCAAGACTCAAGATCATCTAGGTGCTTTCCAGATATGCGTGGAGAATTCAGTGGAAAAGCCTGAGAAATCATTCGGAAGGAACTTTGTTTACACAGTCGGCATGTCGAGCTCTTGAAATATTCCAACACCGGCATTGATGGGAATCTATCTTCGAGTCCTGGAAGGGTGTTACATTATCGCCGTTTCCGAGAGTTCTAAACGATGAATATACAGTTGACGACGGCCGGCTGAACCATTCGTCTTCTTTTTTCAGGTTGCAAGGGTGATATACAAAGTGAAGGCCCTCCGCGAACTCATGAGGGGACGGTGCCCAGTTTCCTCCTTGGATGCCTTCTTTTCTGGGCCAGTTGAATCTGAGGTTTTGGTGATGGTGGTGGTGCCATGAGAGCATCATCCATAATTCTGACGTTCTCATCGAGAATTTTCCATGTGGGCTCCCAGGCAGCCTTGTCTTTGCTTGCAAGAAGCTCTCTGGTCTGCACTCTGACGGCTCTCCGGTGCGCGATGTCAGGTCGCTGCTGTGTACCATTCTGCCGTTGCATCTCTTTACGGAACTCAATCTGTCCGCGCCAGTATTCATCGTGCTCCCACCTAAAGAGTAAGTGTTAGCAGAGGCCCTTCCTGATCGAGTAAAGTGGATATGGGGTAGACTAAAACATACGCATTGAGATCTGTTATCTCTTCGGGATAGACAAAAGGTCTAGCCAACTGCACAGTCATCTTCTTGATATTGGGCTTGCGGACTAAGCGGGGAGGCCCAAACTTGGACAGCGTCCTCACTTGTTCATCCTTTGTCTGGTGAATATAGCTTCTAATGTGAACACTGTCGACATTGTATAAAGATTTGAGGTAGTCTCGCATGTCGAGTTTGTTAAAGTGTAGAGGGACCTCGAAACAAGCATAATAAGGTGATAGCTTTGGCGTGCGAATTAGGACAACATGGTCGTTGGGGTTGGGACTGGAAACAGATTAGCTAGAGAAGAATGGAAGAGTACAAGGTCGATGGATGCAAGACGTACAAATGGACCTGCACCCGATCTTCAAAGGGTACATTATGTGAACGGCGAAAGTACGCGGAGGGTTTTTGATCAAGGTCGTGATGCGATCGAAAGATAGGTGCGGATTCGCAGCAATGAAGGTGCGGACGTCACTAGAGAGCTTGGAATACAGAGGATGGTTCTCCATGAACTGTAGAACACGAGATGAGTCTTGCTGCCACCACTCGAGATTCTCCGGCGGCTCTGCAGCTTTGAACTTCAGATATCTGTCTTGAATCTTGGATGCCTCCGAGGTCGATGGACCCGCGAAGCGGAGAGCCCTTTGGAAGAAGATATGCGGGTTGTCATTGATTCGCGACAAGTCTTTTCTTTTCAGCCCGACCGAAACTGGGATCCTTCGCTTTGCATTCCATAATCGAGGAGCGTGTGGGACGGGAGTCGGTTTTCTGAAGGTGGAAGTAGCGGTAATAAGTTTGGGAGGGAGTCGAGAAGCTCGAGGCATATTGGGGATTGCCCGAAGGCAGTAGAGGGGAGTGAGAAAGTGACGATTCAGTACAAGCAGGATCACAAGGAGCAATATTGCAATGTCCTTTCACTGTCGACCTGTCTCAAAGAAATCGGAGATGGAAGACCAGTTGATCAGTCAAGCTTAGAAGGTCGGCCGAGATCTCAGCCTTACGTGCAAGGCTGGCTCTTCTCTGGCTTAGTGAAGGCGAGTGCCACTTCATTGCTAGTTGACGCGCGACAATAACTGCCTGCACCTCCAAGTCGTGCTCCAATTTGTCCACATCTACAACTCTACAAACAACTCTTCTCTTTTAGAAGTCCGCACATTTACTGTTTGTCATCGCGGATTCCCAGGTTCTAGCACCCTCCTCTCACCTTCGTTCACATTTACACGCCCTCCCCGTGACCTCTCCTCTGGCCTTTCACATAACGCCTACTACCCTGTCATATACTTTGTGTCATCATCAACAAAACTTTAGGTCTCCCTTTACAAATATCTCAACGTCTCCGGCCAGGTAGGGCCAAGAGTTATCATGGCGCAAGATGACAAAAAGCCTACAGCTGCAGAAAAGGGCAAAGGCAAGGCAGACGATGCAACTATACTCAATGGTGATGCAAAGCAAGCAGACTCCCAAGATGCCGACAAGAAGCTCAATGGCAAGCCCGAAGAAACTGCGGATGAAGACCTGAGCGAGGAAGATCAACAACTCAAGAGCGAACTCGAGATGTTGGTTGAACGATTAAAAGAAGACGATGCCTCCCTTTACAAGCCCGCAATCGATGCCATCAAGAATTTCATCAAGACTTCTACCTCATCAATGACCGCAGTGCCTAAACCTTTGAAGTTTCTTCGGCCTCATTACGACGATCTTGCTGCTCTTTACGAAAAATGGCCGGCCGGATCAGACAGAGATTCGCTTGCAGATATGCTGTCTGTTTTGGGAATGACATACGGCAACGAAGAGAAGTTGGAGACCCTTAAATACAGATTGTTATCAAAGTCAGATGACTTAGGCTCTTGGGGTCACGAATACATCAGGCATTTGGCACTCGAGATTGGTCAAGAATACCAGAACCGGCTCACCGACGAACGAGAGTTTGGCGATCTAACCGAACTGGCCCTTTCGCTTGTTCCTTATTTCCTTTCTCACAATGCCGAAGCCGATGCCGTCGACCTCCTAAGCGAACTCGAGATGATCGAGGAGATCCCCAGATTCCTAGACGAGAACACCTTTTCAAGAGTATGTTTATACATGGTTGGCATGGTGAATTTGCTCACCTATCCTGATGACGTTGCATTCTTGAAGACGGCTCACGACATTTACGTCAAATATAAAAAATTGGCGCAGGCGATTGTGATTGCTATACGACTCAACGATCTTGAGTTGATTCGGCAAGATCTAGAATCGACTGACGATGTCGCTCTTAAGAAACAACTCGCGTTCCTGATTGCTCGCCAGCGAATATCATTAGACTTACCATCAGATACCGATGACGAGAAAGAAATCTTTGAGTGTCTTGGTAATTATCATCTACCAAATCACTTCAAGACTCTGGCCAAAGAACTCAACATCCTCGAACCAAAAGTTCCCGAAGACATCTATAAAACCCATTTGGAGAGCGGTCGTGGCAATTCTGCTGCGGCAGATTCTGCCAAACATAACCTTGCAAGTGCCTTCGTCAATGCTTTCGTCAATGCTGGCTTTGGTAGTGACAAATTAATGCTGGTCGAGGGCGAGCAGAGACCTTGGGTGTGGAAGACCAAGGATGATGGCATGCTCTCCACCACTGCCTCACTAGGCATGTTGACACAGTGGGATGTTGACGGCAGTCTCGATACTATCGATAGATTTCAACAATTGACAGAAGACTCCATTAAGGCTGGTGCACTCCTGGCTTACGGTATCGTCAATTCAGGTGTGAGAATGGAAGGTGACCCAGTCATTTCCCTGCTCAGTGATGATGAAATTCTTCAAAGCCCTAAGCCAATGAATAGACTGGCTGCCATCATGGGCCTTGGTTTGTCCTACGCCGGGTCTAACAGAGAGGATCTGCTTGATTATCTTTTGCCGATTGTTGAAGACAACACACAGGAAATGCAACTTTCAGCAATGGCTGCTGTGTCTCTCGGTCTAATCTTTGTGGGCTCTTCGAACAATCAAGTCGCCGAAGCAATCGCTACACAACTAATGGACGACGATCGCCAAAAGCAATTGAAGGACAAGTGGGCTAGATTTATGGCTTTGGGATTGGCCCTGCTGTATTTCGGTCGACAGGAAGAAGTAGATGTGATCCTGGATATTCTAAAGGCAGTCGATCATCCTATGGCCACGCCCACAGCAACCTTGGCCTCAGTGTGTGCGTGGGCAGGTACTGGAGCTGTACTTAAGCTTCAAGAGCTCCTGCATATCTGCAACGACCACATCGAGGACAAGGAAGACAATGTTGGCGAGCAACTAGTACAATCCTATGCCGTTCTTGGATTGTCGCTCATTGCAATGGGCGAAGACGTTGGACAGGACATGGTTCTTCGACAGTTTGGTCATCTCATGCATTATGGCGAGGCGAACATCAGAAAAGCAGTTCCTTTAGCAATGGGTTTGATCAGTCCTAGCAATCCTCAGATGAAGATCTACGACACGCTTTCTCGCTACAGCCACGACAATGACAATGATGTTGCTATCAACGCAATCTTTGCTATGGGTCTGGTCGGGGCTGGAACCAACAACGCTCGTCTCGCGCAGCTCTTGAGGCAACTTGCCAGCTATTACCATCGCGATCAAAACTCGCTCTTCATGGTTCGCATCGCTCAAGGTCTCCTCCACATGGGCAAAGGCACCATGTCACTTAACCCCTTCCACACTGATCGACAGGTTCTATCAAGAGTTGCCGCTGCTGGACTTTTGACAGTGCTGGTATCTCTGATTGATGCGAAGCAATTCATCCTGGCAGATGCACACTACCTACTATACTTTTTGGTAACAGCAATGTATCCTAGGTTCTTAGTCACCCTTGATGAAGATCTCAAGCCCCTTACGGTCAATGTGCGAGTTGGTCAGGCTGTCGACGTGGTTGGCGCCGCCGGTCGACCCAGAACCATTACTGGTTGGCAGACACAAAGCACACCGGTCTTGCTAGCATATGGCGAACGGGCAGAACTCGAGGATGATGAATATCTTCCGTTGAGCAATACTCTCGAAGGCCTGGTCATTTTGCGCAAGGTACGTTATATCTCCTGTCCCAATGAGTCTCCTTTAGTTCCGAACTAACTCCACTTGCAGAACCCTGACTTCGAAGACAGCAAGTAGGATTGGTGAATAGGGGCCAAATCATGTAACATTTTCAACTCAGAACGGACACTGAAAAAGAGTGTAAACTACCATAATCTAGAGAAAGTCCCCAAGGTACCTCCTCCTCAGAGGTCTTCGGTGTGGACAAGGAGACTAGATAAGCTTTCAATAGATGTCTCCCAAAATAAGAGGTTACTATTGTATAGATGTTACTTGTGTGTCGTAATGCTCGTGCAATTGAGTAGGACGTCACGTGCTCACTTCGATTAACAGAGCACGATCACTCCTTTCTGACTAACTACTGATATGTGCCCCTTGCGGATTTGGAGATTGGAAAGTGGTTGGCACGTCAATTTACTATGGATCCTTGTGATTCTCTTCCACACGGAAGATCGTCATCGCCCGCTTAATCGGCTCATAAAATTGGAGAAAGTCGGTCAAATCCACCATACCAAAGACGGTTCATCTTCGCACTTGTCACCTCAGCATCGAACGCAAGCAATGTCCGGCCCATCATGTTGGACTCTTCCTTGGATTTGCCCGGCCCGAAGCCGTGAATTGGAGTCAATTTATGGTCCTGCACTACGTACTGCGTAGATTTTGGATCGATGCCAAATGCTACCCGCATTATGCAGTTTCTGCGAGATGTGGACGGCTTGGTTTTTGGGTTGCCTCCCGGAATCGTGGCTGCTGTGCTTTACTAATGCAAGATATCGTTTCTTGAATCCAGGTCGCTGATTTACAGCCTGTTGGTTCTCTATTGTCGATATTGCGAGATTGGAAACAATGCAATCTGTGCTTCAGTATCGACGGTTTCGCGGGAATCTCGAACAGCAAATCAGTCAGCACGGCCTCGAACGGGTAGCCTCGTCTACATTGCATCCTGGCCCCTCGAGAGGGTGGGATCAACTTGGAAGGGCGGCCGGTCCGGCTGCTATTGGGGTCAAGGATTCCAGTACTGAAGAAAAGCAGTTGCAGAATGAGACTCCCGTACTACATTCAAATGCTCGGAAGGTCGACGAATCAGGGCCCGTCACAGAGTCTACAGATGTTGCTCGGTCCTCCCGGCAGCGCAGCCCATTATTAGGCGAAGCTGGACCAACAAGTTCAGTACGCGATCACGCTGCAAGTGGCAGCACGCTGTTGGCAGGGCCTGATGATAAACGGCAAGATGATAATGACATAAACACCATGAAGAGCCCTTCCCTTGTATCATCAAATAGCGCAGAAAGCGGGACACCAGATCGAACCGTTTTGACCACCGTCAGCACTCAAAGAACTCAAGGTACGACAGGTCTAGGGCAAACTCTGACGGGTATCGATATGCACACGCCCGCAACAAATGAGAAAGGTCACGATATTGATGGGCATGTTTTCGTGGTTGGGTATCAGGGCCCAGAAGATGACCTGAATCCACACAACTGGTCTAGACGACGCAGACTATGCTACACCTTACTTATTGCCAAAATCGGTCTCATCGTTGGCTTTGCGTCTAGTGTTGATTCTGCCGCCGCGCCTCAGGCAGCCGAGGAATTCGGGTTAGCATCACCGTGGAATCTCTCGCAACGGCGATGTATCTCCTTGGCTTTGGATTGGGTGCTCCTTTCGCCGCGCCTCTTTCTGAGACGTTTGGACGAAATCCTGTGTATCTGGGGACGATGACCTTGTTTATGGTTTTCGTTATGGCTTCTGGCCTGGCCCGAACATTGGAGCCCAACTCATCTTTCGATTGTTTGCCGGCTTCTTTGGCTCGACTCCTCTGACGTGCGCCGGAGGCAGCATCAGCGATATGTGGGATGCAGTGGAGAGGACAGTAATGTTTCCCGTGTTTGCAAATGCAGCATTTTGGGGACCGATTCTAGGTATACACCGCCTTACCATGGGCTATAGTGAGCTTGCTGACAGAAACAGGTCCAGTCATTGGAGGTTTCATCGGGCAATCAACAGTCGTAAGCTGGCGCTGGGTTGAGTGGGTTACATTGATATGGTCGGGAGCGATACTCGTCCTTATGGTGTTATTCCTGCCCGAAACCTATGCTCCGATTCTCTTGAAGTGGAAAGCAGCAAACCTGCGAGAAATCACAGGCGATCATCGATACATGTCTCAGATGGAAGTTGCCAACACGAAGCTTAGAGATCGAATTGTTGCCAATTTGTGGCGACCCATTTTGCTTTTTGCCTTTGAGCCAATTGCGGTTTTATTCACGCTTTACTTGAGTGTCGTTTACGTTGTTTTGTTTACATTTCTTACTGGTAAGTACAATTGATTTCTACTGGTAGCATGCTTGTCTAACAAAATCAAAGGATTCGAGTTTGTCTTTGAGGAAACCTATGGTCTCTCGCAAGGATTGACATATCTCATCTTTATCGCAATCGGACTTGGACTCTGCTGTGCATCTGCATTTGTTCCTTGGTTAGTGAAGTCTTATTCACGTAGTCTAAAGGAAGTACAAGCACAAGGAGGTGCGACGTTGCCACCTGAGAGACGATTGATTTTTGCCATGTACGTTGAGTCCATTCAACCTCGAGCTGAGATACAACGTTCTTTCACTAAACCTCATTCTAGGCTTGGAGCACCTGCTCTGCCCATCGGACTGTTCTGGATGGGATGGACAGCATTTGACCACGTCAACATTTGGGTGCCGATTGTCTCTTGTATTCCCATTGGATTTGCAATCTTGGGCATTTTCATCTCGACTTATCAGTATCTGATTGACGCTTATGTAGCTCATGCGGCTAGTGCACTTGTTGGGGTCACTTTTGTGCGTTATATCCTGTGTGCAGGTATGGTCCCAGCATCAATACCATTGTATCGCAATATTGGAGTTCATTGGACGTGTACCCTTCTCGGAGGCATTTCGTTATTGATGGCTCCGGTGCCATTTGTTTTTTACAAGGTATTTTCATCAAAGATTTTATCAAGACATAGCTAACACAGACAATAGTATGGTCCAAAGATTCGACAGCATAGTCGATACGCATCTGAGCAATCCTAGCAAGGGTCAAGAGGACCAAATACAAGGTCCAGCTGGCTTGCTAGCGAGTAGGTAATGTTTTGATACTCGGTACACCAGTGAAGACAATCAAAATTCCGTATATTTCTAAGTCTCCGTGGCCGTGATCGTCAGGAAACTCTTTGAGCACTTAGATGAGACTCGTCGTCGTCTACAAAAATCCCTCGAATCATAGTACCTGGTAGGCATGACCAGAATACAAAGTTCTAATAAATAACAATAATGAACGAACTCAGTTGCCATCAGCAGCCTCGTGGGCTTTGTGAAAGGAGGCTAACCAATTAGTTAGTGGCAGTGAGCAACTTATCGAGATAGGCGTGACAGGCACCAACAGGGACCCAACGGACATGCTCCGTAGAGTAGATGGTTATCGTGGCACGAGTGGATCGATTGCATCATCTTCGGGATTGGGATTGGGAATTGGGAGCACGGAGGCTCGCTCAAGGAACGGTCCGTCTTCAGACCAACACACCTCATCTCCAAGCCTCGGAGCCTTCGTATCATCACTATCCAGATCTCTATCTAGACTTTCCAACTACCACCCTGCAACTCCCACAACAACATAGATAGCCACCTATCCTCCTCATCATGTCACCATCCAAATAGACCGGTGACCGGCATGATGGCCATGTCGAAGCTTCCTTACTGAACCCTACACCCTCCTACATCCTCCCCCACCCCCCAAAACACCAACGTCAATCCAACCATGGCGCCTACTTCACCCACCTTCAATCCTCGCATCACCTCTTTAGAATTCGACGCAAATAGACGGAATCGAAGGCGTTCTCATGACTCGCATCGGAGGATTGACGATGACGACTTCGATTTCATGGGCCAGGTTGCTCAGGAGATCATTGAACGGGATCGGATCAAGATGCGCAGAGAGGTCGTTCGGGTCATGAGCTTCGTCTGCGCCGTCTTGAGTTGGTACGTACATATTCATATCTACATACTGTATTCTCCGGGAATTGTGACCAGGAAGCTGACTCTTTGTGTTCATCAGCCTGTGTGCAGGGTCAATCACTTCATTCTCACTCTATGGGTCCCGATTCCTTGAAGATCTAGGCTACACTCAGCTGCGGGTCAATGCAGTGTCGATAACTGCCGAGCTTGCAATGTATCTACCAGTACCATTATTCGGCTATCTCTGCGATAGATATTCTCCACCGCCGTTGTCGCTGCTCGCTTCTTTTCTCTTCGGATTTGGTTATATCCTGGCCGCATATACATACAAGTCTGGACCGCCACCGGATGCTGCACAGAACGGGCAGGGCTGGCCCTTTGGTGTCATGATTCTGGCCTTTGTCGGAATTGGAGCTGGCACTAGTTGCATGTATCTGTCTGCTGTGGCCACATGCGCAAAAAACTTTGCAAATGCCAAATATCGAGGATTTATGCTGGCGGTACCAATTGCAGCATTCGGGTTGAGCGGCATGTGGGAGAGTCAAGTTGGAGCACACCTGTTATACGAGCGACTCCCTTCAGGCGCTCCAGGCGATCTCGATGTCTTCAAGTACTTCATCTTCCTGGCCGGCACCTTGATTGGTGTTGGGCTTCTTGGGGTCATTGGGCTGCGAATCGTTGACGAGGAAAAACTTATCGATCACGGAGTCGAAGTCCTCGAGGCTAGCGGCTTACTCGAAGAAAGCGAGTACTATCGAGATTCCGAAGCTGGGTCTCCTGTGCGAAACTACGGCACATTAGATGGCCAGGGTGCTTCAGGTCTAACAACACCCTCAGACTCGGGAGATTCTGGTGCCGAATTGGACCTGTCTGAGTCGCAGATGCTGAAGAAACGTGAACAAGAGCACCGGCTACGCAAGAAGAAATACTGGCTCCTCAACCATGCCACTCACACTTTCCTGACCGATCGCACCATGTGGCTGCTAGCCGCTGGATTCTTCTTGCTCACCGGCCCAGGCGAGGCGTACATCAACAACTTGGGCACCATCATCCCAACGCTGACACCCAAGCATTATTTCGACGTGACCTCGCCGCCTGCGGGACACGCATCCACCCACGTATCCATCATAGCGTTAGCTTCTACATTCGCCCGTCTCTTCACCGGCACATTGTCCGATCTCTTCTCTCCGCCCTCAGACACTGAACCCAATCCCTCGGGCTCCAGCCGAGTCAGCTTCTCGCGTATGGTGCTCCTCCTCCCATCCGCGGCGCTGCTACTCCTAGCCTTTCTCAATCTCGCCTTTCCATTCCTCACAGCTTCCACGCCGCCACTATTCCTTCTATCCTCCGCGCTCCTCGGTCTCGGCTACGGCGCCTCCTTCTCACTGGTACCCATCATCATCAGCGTGGTCTGGGGCGTTGAGAACTTCGCCACCAACTGGGGTGTAGTCGCTATGATGCCTGCCGGTGGCGCCGCTGTCTGGAGCATTGTCTACTCACTTGCATATTCCGCAGCGGCCAGGAGTAACCACGATATCGGCATCCCGGAGGATCGGGCGAGTGTTTTGGATATGCGTGTTTCGCAACCTGGGCTTGGGGTTGTGCCATCAGTGTCACTGTTGCCATTGTTTTGTGGTGTTTTGCTTGGAAGACTTGGCGGAGGAGGAACGTCGCTGTCTAGATGATAGACGCAGCTTACGGCAAGGAACAGTGGTCTTGTGTGGCGGCGGTTGAACGATCGATTTAAAAGGTCGCCAGTAGAGCACTCCAACGACTCGCGTGGAATCATAAAGCTCCATCATTGGAACCCTGCTAACCAGGCAAGCATACACTGGACGTGTATAAACCAAGGCTCGCCCAGTAAACCCTCGTTGGGGTGCATCTATGCGTATATGTGTGCATTTTATCATTTGGGTTGGCGCACACTCCTCTTTTTGAACTGTCTGATGTTCACTTCAAGGGTTTTTTGGGCTTTTTACAGCATTGAGCGAATTTCTCGCGCCCTTTCGAGCAGAGCAGTCTACAACAGACAGTCGATGTATTACGTCTGCAACACTGTGCGAACGTCTGTCGGCTAGCCACGCACGGATGATAGGTCCATGCATAGTAAATAAATCTCGGTGAAGTTCACGGTAGCATACATTCATGTTACGAAGAAGTGGATTAGGCACTCTTGTCTGCAGGTTCTTGTGTGCCTCTCCCTGTGTCTCTCTAGACTCTCTGTGTGTCTTTCCTCGCCTTATTCGTATATATCGTATCATATCGTAAAATCGATCGCCTGCCCCTGCCCCTAACCCTGCCCTTGACATGTTCCTAGGAAGTAGGAGTAACTAGCACCGCTCATAGGTCCAAAATCGGATTTCGAAAATCCTCGAGGTCACTCGCTAACTAACTAACCACCACAGGCAAAAACGGAAGATCTAAATTCGTATCTGCAAGAAGTAGGTGGGTGGGTGCTTCGGTGCGCACGCCCACGGTCATTCCTGGAATAGGATTAAATACAGAGGCAGAGGCGAGAAGGGTGGTTGGTTGGTTGGTTGGTTAGTTAGGTCGTTCGTTCGTTCGTTGGATTCGTCGACTTGATCGTTGTGGATTATTTGATTGAGAGACTAGATGTTAGATCTCACTAACTATTTGGTGGCAAGGGGCCAGGGGCCAGGGCCAGGGATAGGGATAAGGACAGGATAGTGAGGACGTGGATCGCCATGACCCGAATATCTGGAAAAAAACATCTGGATGGAGCAATTCCAGGACCGAGAAATGCGTTTTGATTGTTCAAGAAATCGGATATCATGTGTGATTTTGTCCTGTTCATGTGAAACAGTCTCAATTCAATTCTCGTTGCAGAAAATTTAATTCTCTTCATTTTCATCCATTTTCCTACTCATGTCTTGGGTATCTGAGGGCTTCATTATTATCATTAGTTATGTGTCCTTTCAAACCATTTAGCTTGAAGCTTTGTCGTAAGATTGCTGATCCTCTGCATAAGAGGAGCTGGGGGTATTCAAAGATGGAAATTCAAGTAGAGTAAGAGGCCCGAGGAATAAATCAAAGTCACGCCGTGAAGAAAACATTTAGATCAATTCCCAAGCCGCAACACCGACAAATCCCATTCCGACTCTTCCTTTACCTTCCTTGAACTCCCTGATTGTCAAACCGCGGGCATCTTGTCTATCACCGAAACTGGTGACTGCAAATAGTGTGACTGTCTGACCTGGTGGACCGAGTTGCTGAGCGGGAATATCGACGGTCCATATATCACCGCCTTGGCCTGACGGGGAAACGTGGTGGTCCATCGGAATTTGGTCTTTACTTTGGCCGTTGTAACCTTGAACAGATACAATGAATACGGGTGGTGGTCCTTTTCGCGTGTGGTGTTCTAATGTCCAGTGAGGACACAAAAGGCTGAATTGAAAATGGATCGACCCAGCCTGTCGAACATTGATTTGCCTAGCCCTTGGATACACAGACTTCTCGCCAATAGAATAATCCTCTTTGGCATTTGTGAAAACCGTGGGTGGTTCTACCATGTCAGGCCACTTGGCGGGATCAACAGTAATGTACTCTTCCCAAGTCAGACGTCGACCGCCTGGAAGAAAGAAGTAGTCCTTGTTTTCTGGGAAGTGTTTGACGGCGAATTCTTCGTTGGACATGGAAAAGTATTCTGGAGTGAAGCTTTTCACATACGGTTGACCTGCTCCTTGCACGTGACCTGCTCCCCAACAAGCGTCGATCAATTTCCATTCTCCGTTGTCGATTTTGACTGCATTCCAAGCATGACCTGCGTCATAAGGAGGTAGTGGAGCTCCAGGGGCGAGTGCCGAATATCCAAAGCCTTTTCCATGTCCCCGATCACAACAGATTCTAAACCGGCGTATGTAGCCAAATTCGTGAACAACGCAGCATATCCTTCACACACAGCAAGACCACTTTGAAATGTGGACTGTGGTGTTGAAGGCTTGACGTTCTTGTTGAAGAAACTGACAACATCGTACTGGATATTATGATGGAGCCAGGAGAATATGGCTCTCGCTTTGTCGGTATCAGATGGGAAAGGAGAGGTAAGCTGCTGGGCCAAAACCTGTAGTGAACTGACTTGCTGCCGAGGGAAAAGAGTTGCTTGATAGTCTGGAGCAGAGAAATCTCGACAGATCAAGCATACATTGGCGTGTGTCGTTGGACTTGTAGACATTTTCGGTCGGGTTGCTTGAATGGCGGAGATATCAGGCCGGGATGAGATGGGGACAGGTGGCGGGACTTGCTGGGTATGAATCATGTGAGTCGTGGCGGCTTCCACTACAGGCTGTTGTTGAACCACTTGAGTGGTGGGAGTCCCTTGGGCCGGTCTAGAAATGTAATTGACCGCCTGTTCCCTTGATGCTGAAGGCACATGCCTGTTGAAAAGGTCTCTTGCGGAATGGAGATGGGCTGTTACCGTGTCTCTGGAAGGCATTGAGACTTTATCTCTAGACGGCCAGGGCAGTTGTTCTCTTGCAGACGGCGATGTCTGCTCATTTCTAGAAGGATTTACGGGTTCATGAGAAGGATGAGAAGCATGAAAAGGCTGATCTTGAGCGGACTCACGCCCAAATGCAGCCTTTTTAGCCCTTTCAATCGACTCTGCTGATGGCATCGGAGGCAATCTTCGGGCTACAGGTTGTTCAGTAGCATTTTCCCTATGCTCGGTCTCGGCCTTTCGAGACGGAACTCTAGGTGGTAGGGAAGGTCTTGGTGGGGTGTAGGGCGGCTTTCCGATGGCTGAGACGAGGTGGTCGCGGTGGAGGCTATCGAAGTGACGGAGGGGGCCCTATTCACATACTTGGGCTTGTCTTCTGAATATTTCCTTGTAGGGACCGGGGCATGAGCGCCTTTGGGTGGAAGTGCTGGCAATTCGCATTCTCCCCAGGCTGGTGCTTTGATTCGGCTTGTTGAGTCGGTTGATTTAGTCCGCGTGGCGGTGACTCGGGGAGTCACTGATTCAACTGTGCCATTTGTGCCATTTGTACCATTTGAGGTCGTGGAGGCAATGGAGCCTCTCCTCTCTTCATCCAACGAGCTATTTCGGGTGGGGAGTGGAGGAGGAGGCTTCCGGGCTGCAGGTGGGGAGCAGGTTGATTCCCAATCCTGGAGTTGGTGACAGAGACAGAACCATTCGACTGCTCAGGTGGATTGTTAACAGAGTTTTGTTTGACAATGATAGGACGTCTTGTTGGGACAATTGGAGGTTTCGGGTGAGACAACGGACGAGGAGGATCTCCTGGCACGCGGCCAACGTGAGCTGCATTGAGGGCGGCAATACGTTGTTGTAGAGTCATGGGTTGAGGGTCCTCGGCCATGATTGCTAAGGAAAGACAACAAAGGAGAGGCAAGGCGAACAAATTGATGTTGTCTTCACAGACCGGGGACAAACATGTCGAAGGGAATGTTGAAGAAGGAAGAGATGAAGATGAATGAGGGCTGAGTCGAGTGTGGAGCAGGTATTGCGTATGACTCTGGCTGAAGATTCAAGCAAACTTGCAGCCGAAACATTTGAAAGGCTCCGTCAGGTTTAGTTAGAACTTAGGGGCGTGAGGTGCGTAAGGTGCGTGCTCCGCATGGGGATGTCGCTGAAGGCCTGGAGGGCATGAGGGCTTACCTAGAGGCTAGAAGTCGTTGCGTACCTTGACAACCCACCAGTGAAATCCAATGCCCAGGCACGTTTCGGCGGGTGATGAAGGATGCCCATCGCCCGTAGGCCGTAGGCTCCCTAGGCTCATTAGCCACGCCGTTGTGCCCATGCCACCCGCAGTCGAGCCACTCCCAAGTCCCCAAAGAAGCCAAGACACGGGCACTAAGGATGATCCTTCAAGTCCGGTGAAACTCCAGTGTGCGCATTAGCCTCAGGCGCCACAGACCATTAAGCGGTTTCAGCCTCCTGACTCCTGCCTTTTCTTACCTTTGAGGCTTGACCGGTGCTGAGCCACTCGCACAGGCCTGCCACGTTACGGCTTCAGCCTCGTTGTCACGAGACCTCCAGCCTAGTCTGCGTCCGTGATGACATTTGTGATCTTGACCTGTAACATGAGCAGTCGACGTGCTTGAAGATATCTGGAAGGAAATTCCACACTGGGTGATGCTAAATGCGTAGAGATGGTGTTTTCCACACCATTCACCTTCAGTGCCGGATTCCATATACTTGCCTTCGTCATGAGGATGGCGGAGCGGTGCGATCGAAGACAAAGTGCATATTCTCCTCTAAATAGCGGTACCATCTTGAGTTATTCGGCACCGTCCATCCACACTACACACGCTGTTGCAATACCAAAGGAGTTGCGTATGGGCATGAGAGCATATGCAGTGATGGCAGGCCAAAACGGACTCGACTGGAGTCACATGGGCGGAAGTAGAGCGTTGCTCTTCCGACTCATGACTCGGAAATGTAAGACCTAGGCATGTAACAAGGTGAGAACAACATTTCGGAGCATGACAGTGTAGGTGGTGAGCAAAATATAAGAGGTAGATTGTTGTGGCATCTCGGAAGCTGCGGGAGGCGATGCAAGGCCCGGCAATATATCCTCGCTACGGAGTAGTGGACTAGCAATAGCAGCTATTCGAGAACCAATCCGAGAGTCTTTTGGCCTTTACTCAAAGCAAGCATGCACTTTTTGCGAGGGATTGTCGGCCTGAGCAGCGCACAGTATACGGAGTACATACATAACTTGGACAGGCAGCTGCGTTATGCATAACTTTGAAAGGAGCCTTGCCCGCATTAGCTAGTTAAAACTACTAAGAAGACTAAGAAGGTCAGTTAATAAGTTCACTAAATTAACTAGTCGAGGTTTTGGCTTAATTGTTCAAAGTCACGACTCCTCCATACATGGCAAGTACTCAAAGTAATGGACGATGCCTCCCAAGCCCATCGGCCTCCGTACACATACCCCAACTGGAGTCACCTCTGCTGATCCCCGTTAACATGCCCTTCACATAATCCACAGTCATCGTTCGTCAGCCAACCCTCACTCACACGTTGATCTATTTTCTAACATATCTATGGCACCCATGCCGCTCTATCAGCAAACGGCTCGCGAGTCGATAATCCAACGTGTGGATCATCAATGGGGCAGGTTGAGCTTCCAATAGACACCAAACACATTGTCAATCCCACTCTCTACCTCTCTTCGACAGGTGACTTTGAAAATCGACCTCTCGCACACATCCTGTTCGAATTCTTCAGAGGCCTCATGGGCCATAGGCGCTGGCACATGGTTGGAGCATAACCACCCATCACTTGACCACTATGATCACGGTCCGGCTGATATCTTCACTTCCCCTCTAGTGCCAACCACCGTCTCTCAAGGAGAACACATGACTCCTCAATATGATTAAAAGTGATGGTAACACAAATAAACCGCTCGACCAGATGATCACAGAGAACATATGACCTTTCAGCCTGATCTGTGGGCTTGTTGACATGGGCTTAGCCTTTCCTTTGTTGTGACATTCCGCTTCTCTAATCTGTGGACCCAATGAGAAAACTCGTTCCCCTCTGCACCAATGCTAATTATTCAACATTGACCGAGAAGCACGGCCGGTTCTAGAACAATATCAGTGCATGATCAAGAGTCCTTCAGATGATGCAACGACTAAGGCTCTACCAGTCTGGATGGTCTCTACTGCATGTTGTGGACTCCAAGAGGGGCTTCATCTCAGACGATTCTGGCTTTTTGCAAGGACTAGACTCGTTGGCAAAACCTTTTGATGTTGTTTCCATAAGGTCAGTACATGAGAGACTGAGAAAAAGATAGGACCCTTTTCAGGCCAATACAGATCACGTGGAGTTGTAGTAACACCAATCCCTTTGGTCTCAACACCTGCTTGTTTCCGGTTTCGGCAATATTCAGGCCTCCGCCGACATAAGTTCAGGGGAATTCCGAAAAGCTTGGTTTGAGAGACGGTGTTGAGCATCATCGGCACGAAATGATATACAGCCCAACGGCAGCACGCAAAACAATGATCTAATGCTGTATGTGGAGCTCAAAAGGAGGCTACGGAGCCCTGCCAAGGTGGGCAACGCGTCAGCAGAATATTTCGGAGGAAGGCGTGCGGGTAATGCTCGCAGACGGTCAAAGAAAACTCGTCAAGCTCGCGTGGCGGCTCGCAGTCAAAATGAAATGTGCGTTGGATCGATAGAATATATTGACTCTGTCTGAAATGATGACAGCAAAGCCTGCACGAAGGAAAAGACCATCCAATAGACGCAACGAGACGCAAATCATAACCGTCTCAAGGCCTTCATTTCGCATCCAGCAAGATCTCTGTGCATGACCAAGCTTGAATTCTTTGCTCTCCTAAAAACGACCAGAAGAATGCTGTAGTCGTCTACCATTTGCTGCCACCACCCCAGCTGCTCTGACTGTGATTCTTCTTCTTCTTGTCTTTGAAGAAATCTTCTGCGACGCTGCCCATGATAGCACCACCGATCTGTTTCATAGTCAGTATGATTGTCTAAACCCGGGGACATTTCGAGGCAAACTCACTGTGCCGAGGAAACCGTGATTTGCTTTCTTTCCAAGTAGACCTCCACCAATACCGCCACCAATCTATTGATACGTTAGTTGAGAAAGTTCCATCTCTATATGAAAGAAGATTCATGTACGTACCGCTCCCAAAAGACCTCGATCTGAGTCTGTCATCGGGGTCTGTTGCATATGTCAGCTAAGGATCCTGTCTCGTTTGCGCACCTGGAACGTATGTCCAGGTGACGGGGTGCAGGAGTTGGACTCCCTGGCGAAACATGCTGTTGCACCGAATAGAAGCACTTACGCGTTGGGATCGTAGTTGGGAGCATTGGGGTCCGAAGATTGCCGGCTGAATTGATGCTGACTAGCATCTGGGTATTGTTGCTGTCCTTGGTTCTGTCCACCTTGTTGGTCCCATTGAGCTTGATAGGCCTGGTTCTGCGCGTATGCATCGCCGCCCTGCGATCCATAGTAGCTGGGCTGGCCCTGGGGATTGCTCGCGTTGTATTGACCGAAGGCCTGGCCTTGTTGTCCATGTTGAAAGCCACCGTGCTGCGGAGGGCCGAAAGAGTCTTGCCGACGAGGTGGGCCAAAACCTTGGTCTTGAGGAGGGTAACCACCGTAGTTCTGCGGGGGTTGCTGGTCATAACCTTGAGGAGGATAGCCTTGTTGTGGAGGATAGCCCTGCTGGGGAGGATATCCTCCGCCATAACCGCCTTGTTGCGGCGGTTGGCCGTAGCCACCTTGTCCGCCGTAGTTATCGTAGGGGCCAGACATACTGGCTATTGATGATGAGAGTGTAGGTGATGTGGAATATGTTACGTCTGGGAGCCGGGAGCGTGAGGTTGTGGAAGGAGTGAAGAGGATCAGAATCCAGAGAATCGGAGCTGTGGTGGTTGGGGCTGAAATAATAGAATAATGCGAGCCGGGTTGCGTTGTACTCTCGGTAGCCTGTAGGTGACTAAACGGCCGGAGAAGTCAACTGCGCCCATGTTCACCACCTCATCAAACAAACTCAGCCCCGCGCCAGGATAGTTGCCTTTGGGTGAAAGGTTGTGGAATTGTACTCGCCGTGCCCCTCCCGCTCTGGCGATCATGTCATTGGTTGGCCTTCTCGTCACCCACACAAACCACGCACACCGAGCACGACCGAGTCCCAGAGTCACAGGCACATTCGGCAGCTGAGGATCACTCACCAGGGTTGGAACATCTCCACTAAGATGTTGTCATCCTCTCGGGTCTCATCAATCTGTCGGTTGGAGCTCGCCCATCCTCCGGCATCGCCGGTTCTCCCGTTTCAAGGAACCTTTGCGTAGACCTTGGGTCTTTTGGAGAAGCTGAAGAAAGGTTAGGCTCTTAGGCTCAGTGGACAAAGTCCCTCATATGACGTTCGTCACGTGGCGAAGTTCGTCAGTTGGTGGCGGCGTGGCGCATGAGCCTCAGCCACTTTCTCATCCATCTTGGACCCTGAAACAGCGAAGAATCCTCAATAGTCCTCCGAGGTATGGTCCATGTGTGACCATGGTTGCCTTACGCCTGATGCCTTCTCCAACGACGACAACATCTCAGGATTAGTTCCCCCACCCTGATCATCAGATTGTACACTCGCCTCGGGAATCTCAAGACGACCATCTCCGCAATCTCGGTACAGTAACATTGATTCACTCTCTCACCCAGGTTTGTTCCTTTTCTTGATTGCGTGACGCTCGTACCTGGTACGCCTGAACTTCCCTTCGTGTTCGTAATCGTGACCCCCAGATTGTTGCCGTTCTCATCAAACCCCTCTGATATTAGTACGCTCAAGCATGGCAACTCACGATTATGTGAAAGCGTCGGCGAGCGCACGAAAGAGGAGGGCAGCCAATATTGCAGCCTTTTATAAGCCTCCCACATGGCCAGAGGAAGAGCTTCCCAGCAATCTGACCAACTTCGGGCTACAATCTGGGTATTACACGCCAGCTGAACTGGAAATCATTCAGTCGGAAGCCGATGTGATCCTCGACAAGATCAAGTCAAGAGCGTGGTCGTCACTAGATGTTGCGAAAGCTTTCTGTAAAGCCTCGGCGTTGGCCCAAGAGTTGGTACATTTAGACCTAAAGCGCATTCCATTCCGAGATTTATCCTCACTTACCATTTCCAGACCAATTGTTTGACGGAAATTCTTTATACCGAAGCCATTGAGCGGGCCCAGTATCTCGATGATTACCAGGCAAAGACAGGCAAGACCATTGGCCCTCTACATGGTTTGCCGATTTCCTTGAAGGATTGTTTCATTACTGCACCACATCCCTCCTCAAATGGACTGGCAGCATTCGCCAACGAGCCACTGGAGAAGGATACTCTCTTGGTGACCATTCTACGCGACCTGGGAGCCGTCTTCTATGTCAAGACGAACGTGCCAGTCGCCATGATGATGGCCGAGACCCATAACAATGTGTGGGGAGAGACCAGAAATCCTCTGCACAAACATCTAAGTCCAGGCGGTTCCAGCGGCGGTGAGGGTGCTCTACTCGCATTCAAAGCATCTCCACTTGGAGTCGGTACCGATATAGGGGGTAGCATTCGCATACCGGCTGGCTGGTGTCACCTCTACGGCCTCAAACCTAGTTTTGGACGTTTCCCAACATACGGAGGTCGGCCCGGTATTGCCGGACAGGAGTATATCCTTGCAGTCAATGGGCCTATGTCGAGATCCTTGAAAACGATTCAAATATACTCGGAAGCAGTGCTTTCTGAACAAGCCAGACCATGGGATTACGACCACAAAGCGCTCCCCATACCATGGCGCAAGAACGTCATTCAACCACCTGGACGAAAACTGCGGTTCGGTATTATTGGCGTTGACGATGGACTCGTTCACTGCCACCCGCCCGTCGAGAGAGCCTTGAACATCACCAAATCCGCATTGGAAAACCAAGGACACGAGGTCATTCCCTGGTCACCAGAGGGCCACGAAGTCATCATCAAGGTATGGCCCCTGAGCAAACATGGCCCTGAAACAACAGCTCTCAACCCACCCATCTAACCATTCCTAGAACCTACAGGCCGCGTTCTTCGACCTCGGCGGAGCCGCCATCATGGACATCGTGAAGCCCTACAACGAGCCCATCTTCCCAAGCATGCAAGGGTACGCACTTGCAGCAGCGGCAGGCGAATCCGAGCTGGGCCCAACCAAGATGCGATTGATGAACCTGCGCCGCAACGAATTGCAAAAAGCCTATCTCGACCGGTGGAACGCGTCCGCCACCGCCGACGGCAAACCGCGCATCGACGGCATCATCCAGGCCGTCAGCCCCTGGGCGGCACCGCGACTCGGCGAGACACAGCGATCCGGCCTGTACGTCGGGTACACGGGGGTATGGAACCTGTTGGACTTCTCCGCGTGCACTTTCCCCGTGACATTTGCGGACAAAGCTTTGGATCCGGCGCGTGATCCCAAGACGTTCAGACAACTTAGTGACATTGACGGCCGGATCCAGAAAGACTATGATCCCGACTTCTACCACGGCGCACCGGTGTCGTTGCAGGTCGTCGGCCGGAGACTCGAGGAGGAGAAGGTCCTCGAGCTGACGGAGGTGATTGCCAATGCTTTGAAAGCGGCGTCACCGTTGTAGATCAATCATATCGGGACCAGCGGTCGGGGCAAGCCTAGCGTTAACAGGAGGTTGTAGCGGTTCATATGTTGCCGAAACGAAACATGGCGTGGATTGGTCGTTCATCGGGACGGACTGACTACCCTACAGAGAGAGCATCTGCGCCTGGCTCTCTCTTTGCATAAGATTGGTTTCATTGAACCCCTCGGAGATGCAGGTTTTATAGAGTATGGTCTCCACTAGAAGATCTTTCAGGTGCTTGCATTTGGTGCAAGACGAGAGATTGTTCCAAAGCTTCTTATTATTCATACCATGCTAATATCATGTGCAAAGCTATCCCGCTATACACGAATTCCGCCTCGGATTTTCGAGCAGAAGTCCTTTTTCCGTCTCATAACAAAGTCTTTCGTTACTCTTCGCTCCTTGTCTCTAGCCACTGCCCAGCAAAGAACTCCAACCTCATGAATCTGCATCACGCGATTGCCATGCGCTTGAAATACATCCTAAAGCATTTGATGAACCTATACACTGACCTCAACACGTCCTTCTCCACCCTTGCCCAAAGTTGGGAGCAAGTAGGTGATATCATCCCAAGGATGACGGTATAGACCAGTGCGGAGACGCTTCTGATCCAAGAAATGGGCAATCAGACCAATTGAACGACCCAAGACGAAAAGACCGTTCAAGACACCCATTTTCAGATAATCTTCAGCTTCCTCGGGGGAGAAGGCGCCACTGTTTCGGAGCAAATCAACGAAGCTGACGGCAATAGCACCATCGACGTTGAGAATAAGGTTGTCCTTCTTGGAAGTGGTAACCGTCTCGACAGCAATGGCATAATCAAGAAGTTTGTGAGAAGCAAAGTTTTTGGTGACAAACTCCTTGACAAGTTCCACACGGAGGTCGGGGTTGTTGCGCGACTTGACACGATGTCCAATACCAGGAACTGCACATGATTAGCGAGGGAATATTACATTGAGGATTTGACTTACTCAGCTTGTTCTCCTTTCTCATTGTGTCAACGAACTCTCTTGGTGACCAACCTTTGTCGAAGGCCTTGGAGAACTCCTCGGCAGCTCCATCAAGAGCACCACCGAATCGAGAACCAATGGTCAACAGACCAGCGACGAGGGAAGAGATCAAGTCTTTGCCGGCACGGGTGGTGATGATGGTATTCATGGCACCAGACACAGCTGGACCGTGATCGGCGGTCAACATGAGGATCATCTCCAAGAACTTGCTGGCTTGGGGTGGAAGTCTGCGACGGAACCAAAGGAGGGACATGACACCTCCAATACCGATATCTTCTTTGAAAACATCAGAAATTGGCATACCAGCATACAACAGTTCTTGACCTCTGTCGTCGGAAATGGTGGAAATGAAGGCGGCAGGCTTTCGAATGAGGCCCAACTCTTGAGCCCAGGCGTAGTCGAGGGGAATTTTGGGAACGACAGGCTCAGGAGCAGGCTTGATAGTTCCCTGCTTCACAAGCTTCTGGTAGACTTCGCTAAGAATCTGAGGCAGTTCCTCAAAGGTCTCAGGAACGAAGAAGCCAGCTTCTCTCATTGACGAGTTCTTGACAACAGCGGTCTCCAACTGGGAGTTGGCAGAAGCACCAGCATGACCGAACTGAACTTCAGTCTTGAACATGCTTGCGCAGGTACCAATAGCCCAGGCGACAATTGGCTTGGTGACCTGGCCATTCTTGACTGCTTCAATGACACGGTATTCCTCAACACCACCAACTTCACCCAGCAAGAGGATGATCTTGCATTCGGGCTCAGCTTGATATCTTAGGATGTGGTCAATGAAGGAGGTACCGGGGTATCTGTCACCACCAATGGCAATACCCTCGTAGACACCATCGGTTGTCTGCGAGATGATGTTGTTGAGTTCGTTGGACATACCACCAGATTTGGAGACGTAGCCAACGGAACCCTTGCGGTACAATTTGGATGCAACAATGTTGTCCATCATTCCACCAGTGTTTCCAATCTTGTAAGCACCAGGCTTGATACCACCGACAGTGGCAGGTCCGATAATTGTGATACCCTTCTCCTTAGACTTGACCATAAGTTCACGGGCTCTTCGCTCTGGGACACCTTCGGCGATGATGGCGATCGAGCGGACTTGGGGACGTTCATCAGCTCCAAAGTGGAGCTGTAAACTGATCGGGATGAGGCAAAGTTGACAATGGTGTCAACGTCAGGGTGCTTTTCGAAAGCCTTCTCGACAGATTGGTAGACAGGAACCAAGGTTTCTGTTGTTCCCCAGTACATTTTGCTCACGAATTGACCACCAAAGGTATAGATGATTCCGGCAACGGATGGGGTGGTTCTTTTGCAAATGAAGTCGAAATCTAGCATGCCTTGGACGGCCTTTGGTTGCATACCACTATTTCGACGTCAGCATGATCCTTCCGACGGAGATGTTTTCTTTTGACTTACTAAACGAAGCATCTGGTCTTGTTATGAAACAGATTGTTCTGGGCAGGGCTCGGGACTCTTGAGGGAGGTTCAAAACGACGGATGTTGTCGTTGGCAGAGAAGGGAGCCTCTGATCCAGGGGTGGACGTGCCATCGGGGATATCGATGGTGGGCACCCCGTTGGAAGCGCCTTGTGTTGCGGATGGCATGGTGGGAGGAGTGTTCTGACGGACTGGTAGACCCATGATGTGTTAGTGAAAGGAGAAGAATATTGAAAGAACAAAATGAACGGATTGTGGTAAGACGTCGGTGTTGAAGAGTGATTCACACCGTGGGGTAGGTGAACAGGAGAAGGGGAATGTCTGGACTTTGACGGACTTACAATGGATGGTTCAAATGTTGAGGATGGTAGAGAGATGGTGAAAGAACGGTGGATGTGGTTGAATACCAGCAAAGAGAAATAACAAGCAACGGGAATGAGGTGAAAGAGGTGAGCAGGGTGTGTGTGTGAGTGAGTATGAGATGTGAGTTTGTGCCAGTACAGTATGTGGCCTCAGGATGATGCTGAGGGCCAAAAAATGCCAGACTGGTACGGGGTTTCACAGGTTAGTAGGTTAGTCGGTTAGTTAGGTTAGTCAACTTGAAATTCGAAGCTACTTGTGGTTGCGGTTGAAGCGCAGGGGCAGTTGGATCTTAGGGACCAACAATAGCCAATGCAGCCAACGCAGCCCGGCCAATGCAGGACTGTGGGATTGGAGATCGTCTGTTGAGAGTCCGCTTGCCATCATACTTGGCTAGTCGCAAAGGCGGGGCCCGAATTTTGGGAAATGGCGGCCCCAACCTTGCAGCCGCCGCAGTGCCACGATGTGTACACTTGACTTTTTGGGGTGCCACACACCTCTCGGCCCACGCTATCTCACTACTTCGGCGGTGAGATGAGATGCCTTTGGGTGATGACAGCCTTTTCTTTCAGCTCCGAGAGACGCTGACCGAGTACTACACTACTAAGAAGGTATCTACTCTACCCTACAACGCGCACAAGCATATCCGTAGATCCTACGGGCTTCAACTAGAAGCTACCTACAGTAGGTACCTGGGTACCTTGTGAGAAGTATGGAATACGGACTACGGACTACTGTATTTCTCATGAATTCAACCTCCTCGCGTGCCCTCTCAATGACATTCCGTAGTCCGTACTAATTAGCCAGCTTAGTGGACTTTTGCTTTACCACGAATCTCCATACTGTGGTTACTTCCGGCATGGCCTGATCACCACCAGGCCAGGCTATCGTGGCTATCCTGTCCTAGTACCTCACAAGATACGAATCTGAACTAGTCTCGGAGTCCGGTTCACGTACACGTACCTACTTTGGTGTCGGCCCCCTCGTTCGTATCTCGTTCCCCGATGGATACCGACTATTCGATTGACTGCCTCAGCAACAATCTCACCAATAATCAAACTGCCCCGTGCTGTTCCTCCGCTCTGTACATCCTGTTCCCAGTGTTCATCCATGGTGGAATTGCAACCGACGGCGTCAATTGAATTGCATTACTCCGTCGTGTCTTGGACGTTGCGACGTCAACCAATTGCGCCGACCTTGATTCTCGTTGCATCCCTACCTTGTGTGCCTGTGCCCTCCAAATCCAACAAAAAAAAGTATAAAGTTGTTTTTACTGGCTGTTCATCAATTCAGGGTCCAAAAGTGAGTAGGGCGGACGTAGCGGGACCATGGCCGGATGCAGATTCGAGAAAGGCGGTGACCGCCCAAGCTCGATCGCGTGGCATTGGCCCAATCCGCGGGTCGGCACTATTAGAGGGTCTTAGTAGGACAGCCTAAGGAGCTCAGTGGGAGCCCAGTGGGAGCCCCAACCGTGGCAGAATTTAGCCCCCTCCGTTCCTGGTTACTGTATGGATATTTGCTGAACAGTAAAGTGTGCCCTCGATAAGTTTAGCATCACTAGCGAGGCCAGGCCTCCTATCAGCGCTATGGCGGAGGAGCCCTCCTTCTCCCCCCTGGCCTTCTTTGAGGAGCCCGTGGGACTACCCCTGCTCCCAACAACCGCCTTCTGCCAAAACCACCCGCTTAGCGTCCACCTTATGTTCCGCTGAATGCTCATCTCATGCCCACTGGGGAAAAATTTCTAGGGAAGCTGCAACTTTCCGACGCCAACAATCACATCGGCCCATCATTAATTGTTTCGTTGCCAGAGTCATAGCCCGGAATAAGTGATTGGGCCTGGCGAGCTGTGAAATTGCTACTCGTAGACATGCCCGTAGCAACTCCCTAGTTATGTAACTGTACGGAGTAGCAAGTCAGGAGGAGCATTGGTAAATCCAGCACTTTCGGCTTGGAGTCTCCAACACTCGTCCCATCCCACGACCACATCATTGTCATTATTCCTGGCCCCAACTCTCATCGGTCTCCTGCATCTCACTCCAACATCACCACCAACACAATCTCACATTGTCTCGCTTCAAATCTTGTTGCACTTGTTCTTATCCCGCAACTCTGCTCTTTCTGCTTTTCACTCTGAACCACTGCGTTCAACTTCTCTGCCCTTATACGACTCTCTTGAATTGACCACCTGTTCCCTCGATACCCCTCACCGCCGCAACAATGTCAGCGAAATCTATTCTCGAGGCTGATGGAAAGGCTATCCTCAACTACCACCTCACCCGTGCCCCAGTTGTCAAGCCGACTCCTTTGAAGACCACGGGTGTACATAACCCTCCCCCAAAATTGGCATCTCTCTATTTCCCTGAAAACGAGGACGTAGAGGGCGTCCTCGCTCAGGCCGAAGCCACATACCCATGGCTATTGACACCTGGCTCCAAGTTCGTTGCCAAACCAGATCAATTGATCAAGAGGAGAGGAAAGAGTGGTCTTCTGGCTTTGAACAAATCTTGGCCTGATGCCAGAGCCTGGATTGCTGCTCGAGCTGGTAAAGAACAAAAAGTTGAGCATGTTGTTGGCACCCTCCGACAATTTTTGGTCGAACCCTTCGTTCCTCACCCGCAAGACACCGAATACTACATCAACATCAACTCAGTCAGAGACGTAAGTGTATGATTCCTCACAACAGCAACTAGTCACTGACCAGCCCCAGGGCGACTGGATTCTCTTCACCCACGAAGGTGGTGTTGACGTTGGAGACGTCGATGCCAAAGCAGAGAAAGTCCTCATTCCCGTCGACTTGAAGAAATTCCCCTCCAACCAAGAGTTGGCTGCAGCACTCCTGAAGAAAGTCCCCAAGGGCGTTCACAACGTCCTCCTCGATTTCATCATTCGACTATACTCGGTATACGTTGATTCACAATTCACTTATCTCGAAATCAACCCCTTGGTCGTGATCCCCAACGCAGCCGGAACCTCTGCTGAAGTGCATTTCCTTGATCTTGCAGCCAAGCTCGATCAAACTGCTGACTTCGAGTGTGGAACTAAATGGGCTGTCGCACGCAGTCCAGCTGCACTCGGTCTACCAGCAGCAGCCCGCGCTGATGGCAAGGTCACAATTGATGTTGGTCCACCAATCGAGTTCCCAGCACCTTTTGGCCGTGAATTGAGCAAAGAGGAGAAATATATTGCAGACATGGATGCCAAAACTGGTGCTTCTCTGAAATTGACCATCCTCAACTCTCAAGGTCGCGTCTGGACTTTGGTTGCTGGTGGTGGTGCCTCCGTGGTCTACGCCGATGCTATCGCTTCTGCAGGCTTCGTTAGTGAGTTGGCCAACTACGGTGAATACTCTGGCGCTCCTACCGAGACCCAAACATACAACTACGCCAAGACCGTTCTGGATCTTATGCTTCGTGCTCCTGTCCACCCGAAGGCAAAGTTCTCTTCATCGGAGGAGGTATTGCCAACTTCACCAACGTCGCCTCCACTTTCAAGGGCGTCATCCGTGCCCTGAGAGAGGTTGCTCCTACACTCAACGAGCACAAAGTTCAAATTTGGGTGCGACGTGCTGGACCCAACTACCAAGAAGGTCTCAAGAACATCAAGGCCGTTGGTGAAGAGTTGAAGATCAATATGCACGTCTACGGACCCGAAATGCACGTCAGTGGTATCGTCCCATTGGCCTTGTTGGGCAAGACCTCTCCCATCCCCGAGTTTGGCGGTTAGATAGGTCCGTCTCCTGACTAAATAGTGAGACGATTCATGTTGTATGACTTGATCTAGCGCACATCGATTAACCAGCCGGGTTTTGATGGGTTGTTGGCATGCGCTTGGCCGATCGGAAAATGGGGCATGGGTTCCTGCCGGCGTTCTGTATTTCTGACGCGACGAGATGGAAGCATTGTGTGGTGTGTATGAGACTGGCCCCTACATGATCGTTGGGGTTGAGGTCAAACTTGAAAACAATGATCGTAAATACATAGTTAGACCGAGATGGTAATGATATGACCACTATTGATGCAAGCCAGTGCAGATAGTCATCGTACCCACAAGTTCGGGGTAGGTAGACTCGTAGAACGTTTTTACAATATCTCGAAACACACAAAACACGTGATTAGTCAAATCTCTTGCATTTGGACTTGGACCATCACATCAAAATCTGTTGCGTAGAGATAGACACAGATGAAATGCCGAATCCATATTGCTCCTATTCCGCAGAAGTCCGTGTCGATTACGCCGTTTTCCATACACATGAGATCGCTTAAGATGCGATATGTAAAACCCACACATCCCCATCCACCCCGCCGACGTTAAACATTCGATTTCGGCATGAGAAAGCTTCTCTCATTCCACGAGAATCGCCTTTCCTCCGCCTAGTTCGTCTATATACGCAATCTTGCCGCAACCCTGACTTGACGTCTTGTCCTCCTCTCGGATGAGGACGGCCAGAACTTCAAGCGGGGGTCGAGGCCCAGTGCGTTGGCTCGTTTCCAACGTGCAAGTCGTGGGATCCCAATACATGGGCCATACTGTGAAGAGAGGTCGAAGTGTCGTAGTATCTTTTCGTGCATGGGGAGATGTGACTGGTGGACTAGGGGGTAATTAGCAGCGGAACTTGCCTCAATAGAGGGTGCATTGGATTTTCGCATGAGAAAGGCAGAGAAATAAAACAAGAGCGAAGATGAGATTTCGCATACCTCTTGGCGCAAGCCGTCCATCCTCTTCAGCCTTCCAGTATTTCTTAATTTGAGCATCTGTTACCTCTTTTGCAGCAAGCTCCCTTTGATCCTTTGCCGTCAGCCCTGACGTATTTGCGCCTTTTCTTATCTTCTTCTTCCGTGGAGATTCACGAATTGCAATGTCTGTAACCTCGGCCTCGGGTTCCGGAGAGACTTCCACTTCGTGCGCTTCTGCTTGTGGTTCTTCCTCTACCACGCTCACAGCCTCTTCCTCAAGTTGTGACTGCACGGGTGCAGAGAGTTTGGAGCTGGCTTTCCGCAGTGCGGCATCATCCTGTCTATTAGGCTTGGTGACACGGGCAGATTTGTTGTTGAAGGAAAGTGTGGATTGAGCGTTTGAAGCAGAGGCAGTCGCCGATTTTGCCTTGCGACCTCGAGGGGCATCTTGGACGGTAGGGATGACCGATGGTGTCTTTTGCACGACGATTTTGAGGCGATCTTGCTGACGCTGTCTGGTGAATGTTCTTGATATTGCCAAGGTTGAATCTGAGTTGACTTTGAATGTATGTACGACTTAATCTCAAAGGAGAATGGTGGGTTGCGATGATATGATGCAGAGATTCAGGCAGGTAGAGGGCAGGGACCTCAATTTCGGAACAGTTCAATGACGTTTCGTTGCTGAGGCAGCCACGTTCGCCAAGAATTCCCGGTCGCGCTCACGACAAAGGCGCGTAAAGTGCAAAATCACGTGAGACATGCTTTCAATTCTACTAGGTAATGAATGCTCATTTTCAAGAATCCTGACGACGAAAATAACAATATGTGCCAGACACACGGTAGGAGAGATCATGTTGACAAGGACGTGACAAGGCGTCATGCGTAATGTGCACGATTACATTCCGCGCATATACACAATGATTAGGCTGCATGCGCGAATCATACAAAGCCAAAAATCGAGCGGACGCCTTGGATCAGTGTTTTATTCGGTAGGTTTGGTGAGAGACACCGTGCTACCTGCGCGGCAGAAAATGCACTTCCGATCTTGTTTCTTGACAAGAGCTTTCTGCCACAATGCATGCGGAAGACCTTACGTGGTAGACTGGGATGAATATCTGGTCAGTGCAATATTTCCCCTGGGTACCACATCATGCACAGAGAACAGATTCTACAATACTCATTTATTTAGTCTTCTCGGTGTATTAATCAATCTTGACAGAATAATCACACAAGATGGCATAGTCTTCTTGCACCATCGAGCCGTAAAGTGGCACAGCGAGGACGTCGTTCAAGCACCTTCAGGTCGCTGGCGAGACACAATCATCACAGCACAGTCTGACACATCTCGAAGTTCATGAAAGTTCTACGAACCCCGGCTCTGGGAGCAAGAATAAGTACAGCGAGAAGATCTCGGCAGTGCTACTACACCATCACACGATTTCTGCAAAACTATGCGATTATCCAGTTCTGAATCCTGATTAGGTCTAATGCATGCGTTGCGAAATCGGAGCGAGGCGAGGCCCCACTCCCAAGCATTGTCACCAGCTCTATTCATCACTTTCTCCAGGTCGAAGATGCTTTGCTCCAGAAGATCAATCTTCATCTTCATTCAGAGGTAGCTCAGTGATGGGAAATCTCCCAGGAGTCGGTCATGACTTTCCGCCAAAGAAAGTCAGTTGGCTTAAACGTGATGTGCTTCTCTTCAATGTCAGTATAGGTTGCAAAGCTGATGAGCTACACTACCTATATGTAAGAGCAATCCAGCCCTCCAAGCTCCCGTTTGGCAATTGACCACTTGCATCAGGAAAAACATACCGGATTTGCTGCTTTTCCGACTTTCCCATTGTCTCTCTGTCAGTGCTCGATGACATTTATCCATTGCTCGCGTGACATATACTTATAATTCCAGATTTTAAAGGAACTTCTCAGGAGGTGCTAGACTTCTACACGCAACAAAGCCATACTTCTGTACCCGGGGTTCCAACTCTGGATCCCAGATTCCTGGTTGATGGGGAACGGGCGATCCGATTCTTGAAACCTCTTCCCGTGACCTCAGTCGGGCACGATTTTGAGATAAGGGAGAGCGTATTGGGGGTATTTGATAAGGGAAAATCCGGGACGGTGCTTAAGACAGAGTACACATTGACCGATGCCGGTACTGGTGAGCACTATGCTGTGGTGACTGGCAGTTTGTTTTATGTTGGTCAAGGAGGCTGGGGCGGTCCCCGTGGTGTGAAGACCGCAAGTCTGCGTCAACCAGGAAGGGCTCCTGACGGTGTGATCGATGTACACGTGCAAGAAGAAAGCGCCCACTTGTACAGGTAAATTGTTCTTAAATTGTTCATCTAAGGCCTAGCGACTAATGCAATCTCTAGATTGAATGGAGATTACAATCCTCTGCACGGCACCCCGAGCCAGGTCAGGCGATCGGGCACGGTGGTATTATTTTGCATGGCGTCTATGCCTACAATCGTGTGGCACATGATCTCCTCAGACAACTTGGGCACGGAGATCCTGCAAACATGAAAGAGTTCCAAGCGAAATTCGCTGGTGTGGTCAAGCCAGGTGATACACTTCAAACACGCTTCTGGCTCACTCGCACGGACTCGGATGGATGGACTGAAGTTATATTCATTACCAACGTCGCGAGTAGGGAAGGCAAGGTTTGCCTCAATGATGGTCGGGCCATTATCAAGGTAAAACCTCTCAGAAATAGTATCAAGCTCTAAATATGAGGCTATCCAGAAAGACCATTTGAAAAGCAAAAATTTCGGTGATGTGCAGATTTGATTCTTATTTGTATATCTATCAACGGCGATGACACGGACTCTTTAGGCCCTGCAATTCTCTATGCTCGATAATTTACATGGAAATCTACCCAACAGGTCTGTTCGCTCTCCCCTACCCATGTGCACTAAGAATTGCGGCTCGCTGCAATTGTGGAGTTTACCACAGCAAATTTAGAATCTATGAGCTTTACATCAACATATTTGTGCTCGACCTCCACAGTCATCATGATGCCCGGAACGGGGTCACCAGATCGAGTGCCACCACCGGAGTCCGGTTCAGTATCCGATCTCCTGCTGTCTGTCTTGAGTTAGCTCGCTCGTGAGTTCAACTGATGCTGCACACGACTGTACTGGAATCGAGGAGACGGGCATTAAAGCAGGATCTGTCAGTCGATCTGGTCGTTCGAGGCCTTGTGCCTCCCAGCCCTCCATGGCCTGCAAGAACAATTGCTGCTGCTCTTGCAGCCCATACATGGAATGGTTCAACCCACGTGCATGACGAGACGACATTGTCTCAACTATTCTTGCATCTGGATCTGCATAGAGCGGATCGGCCTGACCTGAAGCGACAGGCGACAGAGAGCTAGCAAATTGATAACTGCGGACTTCACAGTTTGCGAAGCCTGTTCCTGGTCTTGTGGCAGCGCCTTCCCAGTCATCACTGAGATAGTGCAGGAAGCCGCCATGGCTCACCAGTACTATCTCTATGTCATCTCTGCCTTGCTCCGCCATGAGCTCGACTACTTTGTCTCGCAGAAAAAGGCGCGTGGCGCGTGCACGAGCTTTGATCGCATCGTTATGTGGAGAATACCGACCATTGAACGATTTACAGTTCCACGTGGGATTTTTGGTGAGAAGAGAGACGTCAACCGACCACCCGTGGTCCTGCGTGGCCAGGAAGGACGAGAGAGCAGGTGGATCTGTGCCAACGTCACAAGGATCAGAGGATGTTTCCTGAGCATCAGGAAAGGCGAGAATCTGCAACTTGTCTCCCCTGCCGCCGTCTTCTTGCTGTGCGGCTTCGGAGTCTGTGAGGAGAGGTTGAAATACAAGCCATGCCGTGTGTAAGGCCCTTTTCAGCGGGCTCGCCGCAATAAAACTTATTCTACTTTGTGTCTTGGGAGGGAAATGCGTCGATTGCAGGGTTGCGCATTGGTCCTCGCCCAAAGGTGTGAGACTTGGATCAGGGATAGTATAGTCGGAGTAAAGGTTGTGAAACCCTTGGCCATGGCGTATGCAATGAATTGTAGGAGCCATTCCGAAGTCGACGGCTATCAAAGATATGGGTTAAACGGGGAGCTGAGGGATGGACCACTGATTTATGGGTAGTCAGAGATACTGGGGGTTGCGAATTTGGATCGTAGCTCGACATGGAGCGCGACAGCCTGTGCTTTTATAGCAATGCGACTGGGGAGAATGGAAGAGTGGACGAAGAGAGAGCAAAAGTACCATTTGTCAACGCCATCATCCATCGTCTTTGGATTGTGGCAACTTAACTGGAGTTTAGAGCTGTACTCAGTCTTGGACTTATCTCATACTCCAGAGTAAGTGAATAATATGCGTCGATACATGTGAAGTCAAGCTCGATCCAGGAGCCAGCCTTGTAAGCAGCACTGTATGATAGAAGATGACAAACCAACACACCATGTTTGACATCTGGCTATGGATTTTGGCTTTGGCTGCCTCAAACATGGACACGGCAAAGTCAGATAACATCTTCTGTGATGCAATTGGTCGATCTTTAGGATATAAAACCTTCCTAGATCAAAAGATCTGAGTAACAGTGGAGGCTGCCTTCTTCAAGCTTCGGCTCCGAACCACACCATCTCCGACGGTCAAAGATAGGCACGTCTGTGCTGGTGGCTAATCAACACAAACCCAAAACTTGCGATATCATAGTCCTAATCAAACCTTTGTGGCGGCGTCTTGTGTAGCTGTTCAAGCAAGCCTGTCGTTGGAAAATCATGAAGTGTGGTGAAATTTAAGCCAATAGTAGACTCGCGCGGTAGACGCACTATTCTGTAAAAGGTAGCCAAGCTGCTAGCGTTGTACTTCTGTATCCACATGTATCGCCCGCTGTGCATCATTTGAGAACGTCGACACAGACGGTCCTCAACGTCATGTCACGGCGGACATCTGTATTTGCTTGCGTTGATCATGACACTGAGATTGTGATGGTATCGATACTTCGGAAAATGACCTGTGAAGGCTTGATCTCGCCGGCACATTGGCTCTGGGTGTGATCGCAATAACCTTGTCTTTGCCGAAGTCGATTCAAGCTTGGCCCGATCATGGTCAGTCACCACAACGAGAATGATATTTGTCATAATTGTCGACGTCGACGCCTGAAGTGCGACCGGAGTCGTCCGTTCTGTCAGAAATGTACCGATCGAGGTCAGGAGTGTCTCGGCTATCAAGGTCTTTGGCGCTGGGGTCAAGGTGTGGCAAGCCGAGGCAAAATGACAGGCATCACATTTGAAGCCTTGGAATATGCTAGATTGGTGCAAAGTAGGACTCAGTTACGGTCCATACCTGCCAATATTGACCAAAGTCAATCATTTTCACTAGCACAACACCTAACGGCATCATCACCTCTTCCTCTAACAGATCCACTGTTACAAGACTTGGATCCAAAGTCGAGAAATTATCTCCTGTACTGTAAGTTGACCCTCTTTCTAACCGACAGTAAGCTCTACTCATGTGTCCAATGAAGTTGCGAGCGGAGTATGTAAAGATCTTGTGATATACGATCACCCCGAGCACAATCCGTTCTACAGTCTCATACCCCTGACTAAACACCAAGATGTGCTGCTTCAAGCAATCATTGCCATCTCCGCACTACACATGTCGAATGGCTACCAAAAGTCTTGGATATCGGCGGAGCCCATGTCACCTGCTTGCTCTTCTCCAAAAATGACGTGGCTCGCGGCGCAGAGATTTTCCAACACTCCAGTCTCAAGCGCTTACAAGGATGCACTTTCAGCTAAACAGAGGACTCTTGTTATACTCAGAACCGTGCTTGGTAATGCAGCCTCTATGGATATCGACGCGGTGCTGGCAGTTGTGTTGTTCCTTACAGAGTTTGAGTTGATCGATTCTGGGAGAGACTACTGGCGACGGCACCTTAGTGGAGCAAAAACCATAATCGACCTGTTAGGGGGTCTAAATAACTTGGCGCGGACTTCATTGACTCCGTTACGCAATTGCTTGATCTCTAATTGCCTGGTGTAAGTCTACTTGATTTGGGTTGGATCAACAAGTGCTCGTCGTTGACCATTCTTCCGATCAGGTTTGACGTTTTTGGCTCTACGCTATCACAGTCATCGAATCCTCGGCCATACAACTTCGCTCCAGATGAGCTTTCCCTGTTATTCCATAGTGCAGAAGGCAACAACTGCACCTCTTGTCCCTTGCCTCTGTTACAAATAATGCAGTCTGGAGCTCACCTTCTGCAGGAACAACAAGGAAATCCTTGCCAGGATACACTGACAGGTTCTAACCAAGAACGACTATGCATCCTCCTCGAAGCCGCCAATTCGTTCGACCCGGTAGCATGGGCCACGAAATTCCAGAAGCAGTCACCCTACGACGACCTGGTTTATCGCGTGCAAGTTGCCACAGCATACAAAGCCGCATTGAAAATATACTTGTACAAAGTTCTGTCAGTGGTATGCTCGACCGCGTATAGGAGATATGATCTCGAACATTTTATCAAGGAGATCGTCTATCATCTTTCCCCTATTCCAATTGATAACCCATTGTTCAAAGCAACCACTTGGCCAACATTCATCGCAGGAGCCGAAACTAATAGCCCAGAGCATCAGGCGTGGACTGTGGCTAGACTACGTGCACTCTGGACAGTTGAACCGTGGGGCCTTATTCGTGGAGCACTCAGTGTGCTCGAGAGCATTTGGTCCGCGAGAAACAACGCCTCGATCGAAGATCAGCCCCGAATGAGGAACTGGTTGCAGGATCTGAGAGATGCGGGTGTCGATTGGCTCATCGTATGAAAGAGACAGGTTGGCTGCGCCACGTCACATTGTGACAAGGGTAGGTCTGTCGAAAATTATCTCAAAGAGCCCAACAGCCAAGGGAAGGCTTCAACTACACCTGGAAGTTTAACATACCAACTGAGAGTGAGATACAAACTTTCCGATCCCGTGTGATACAAGAATGCCTGGTAGCCACGCCAATTTTTCATAAACCTTGGCACAGTGCAGACGACTTATACTATACATCGGATGCCGTACTCAGCAAAGACAAGAACACGTCAGTCGAGGTAGGCGAGTTGCTGGAACCGATAAAGCTTGATTTCGAGGCAATCCAAGGCGGTGATGTTCCCATGTATCTTCGCAGCGTTCTGGCGAAACCTCATTGTGACAATGCCGAAGACGCCAGAGACCAAGGAGGCTCTGACTTATCTGCGCTTCACAAGCTACACGCAGATGAGGCCATGGTATCCAGAAGCGTCGCACCGACCCTGGATCAGCTACAATTCATGTGGTCCAAGCTGCGAGATTGTTGCTCATTGGGACTTTGTTGCGGATCAACCATTCCATTCCAAAGGCGTCTGCCAGATGACGACGACCATGTCTGATGGCATCGGTTATGTCCTCGCACAACCCATCGAGAACGATACTTTGAATCACAATTAAAAAGACGCTCAGGCTATCCCCGCCAGCGTAAATCCGACCAATGTCACGAATACTCCGATTCCAAACCCAGAGTGCTCCAATCTGAACTGAACTCCCAGCGGACACGGCAGAAGCTTAGAAGCGGATACCGGTGATCTGAAAGAGGTAAACTCGTTGCCTAGCACTTCCCGAGCTTGCAAGCCAGCTCACACGCGAGATCTACTAGCTGGTGTCGCATATCCATGATATCGATCTACATCTGGCAACGAAACTGCGAGATCGAGCCTGGCAGGCAGCCCCCCCCAAATGTCTCGCTGAGTCGAGTTTGCCGGCCACGCCAATGGTCCATGAGTGGCCTCGTATATCGATCGAAGTGAAGACGTTCATCCAGACCAAGCGGACCAGGCAATATCACCAGGCCTGCATGTCATAAGAACATCGGACAGCGGACATAGGACATCGGACATGATAACTACGGTTGCGGCAATCACAGACTCTCTCTCATACACACAGAGATGACGACCAGGACGACGAGAACAAGCAGGGGATCTATCGAAACCTCTCCCACCGGGCGAGGGAAAGGAGGCTAGACGTACCGTGTCAAGTGGAAAAGCTGTGTCCTCCGCACTGTATTGCGTGTACACGCAGAAACACAACCCCTTTAATACGTCAAGTAATAAGCCAAGTCAAGGAACAACAAACAGGTAGGTTGTTAGTTTACATAAGTTAGCTGGTGGCGCGGTCCATGGTCATGGTCGTAGTCATAGTCATACTATCATAGTCACGGTTGATCGTGCGTCGTGGTGGTGGCGCAGCTATAATTCCTACGTAGTATGTACAACAACTTATCAATTTCACCACATCCTTCACTAAATAGCTCCGAATCTGATGAATCCCATCTCGGTATTGACGGAGTACATAGACATGTCATTCCTCATTCATACCATATACCATATACCATATACCATATACCATATACCATATACCATATACCATATACCATATACCATATACCATATACCATATACCATATACCATATACCATATACCATATACCATATACCATATACCATATACCATATACCATATACCATATACCATATACCATATACCATATACCATATACCATATACCATATACCATATACCATATACCATATACCATATACCATATACCATACAAAGTACATAACAACACAGCAGGATCGAGGATCTAAGATGCAAAATCCAAGATCACAGGGACGTTAGGGAACCGCAGCCGCTAACGCAACCAATCCCGACGCCCCAGGGGGGGGGGAGGATAGAGGGTTATGAATCCGACCTAATGATTCTCAAACCTGTGATTCCTTGGACTGCATAAGTACTCTTCAGGTCCAGCCCGTGTAAGGAAGGATGGGGCATTTGTGATGGATCGCCCCGGGGAAGGGGAGGGAGGGGAATTGCGAGAGGAAGAGGAAGAGGAAGAGGAAGAGGAAGAGGAAGAGGAATCCTTCGGGCGAGATTGCAGAGTTGTAGGATTTCATCTACGGAGGGATGTGTGTAGGGATGTATGTATGTATGTATGTATGTATACGGAGGACCTAGGCGGGTTAGATGGAAGGTGCGAGGATTCAGGAGGGAGGAGGAGGCTGAGGAGGCTGAGGAGGATGATGATTGAACCAGAAATGGACATAGGTTCATTTAAAAGAAACGAAATTCGTAGGATCTGAGCTAAAATTCATTGGATTTTGGTCTAGCTCGGCGCCTATTGGGCAAGCTTCTATGCTATCGTTCTGATTCTCGAGCGTGTCTCATATAGTGACTTTAGTAGTGTCAAAATTCCTGTACATTCATTCCAAGGTATCCTCGCTATGCATGTGCGTCAAGGGGTAAGATTCCACATCAATTTGAAGGGAAATCTCCTGCTTTCGTGAGTTGCAGTATCAACGCGGGTATTCTTCTAGTGATTCGTGTTCGTAAGTCTCGTTTTTGTACTCTGGTCTTTCTTTGACCTGTTCGGTATATGCATGATGACTCTGGACTGTCGAGTGGTCGGTAGTCGTCAGGTTCGTCTAAAGATGGAAGTTCGGCGTATTCCATGATAAAATCATTGCTCCGTCTCGTCATGACGAGGGTGCACGCCAGAATTTCCAGGGTCCACTCCACCAGGGGTGTTTATCGCCCCAACCCCATTTTCCAGTGGTGGCTGAGTGTAGGTCATCAACGTTAAGGTAGTCTACTCCTTCACGAACCAGCACGCGCCATAGGTAGTTTCGTAGCCCCTGGGCCAGTTGGGAACACCCCAATATCGGACCTTCAACCCCTAGAATGGGCTCCTGCAATCTGTTTTCGCAGTTTCTCCTTTTGTTGCCGGGTGAGATGACCACGCCAGAGGTAACCAAACGAGTGTTGGAAGTCGAGTGAAGTATAGTATGAGTTGGCTCTCGAGTAGACTGAAGGATTCAAAGGAGCAGAACCCGAATAACCCTGGCCTTGATTTTGATCCTGCGATCCATCAGCGGTAGGCAGATTGCCTACATGGTCCAGAGCAGAATGGTGAGCGGGCACATCAGTGGACGACTGGATGTCGGATAGTTGTTCCATCAGGTCTAATGGAGCGTCAAAAAACATGTCGCGATAGTTGGGGTTGGCCACTACTGCACTAAAGGGTGCATTGCCGGTCACCACCACTGTGATAGGACCTTCAATGACACTGCTACCGTTGAAATAAGTGAGAAACTTTTGTTCTCGTAGAGGCTGTAACTGTTCGGATACGACGCGCCAGAGAATATCCCCGTCGGTCTTGAAATCGACGAGGAGGACCAAAGTCTGCGAAGGAACTGTGTCAAAAACACCATTCCGCGGCGTATCGAGGGAAGGATGAAATGCAGTCTTGGGGTTTTGCTTGTTTAGTATGTCGAGAAGCGGATTGACGTAGAGATTGCGAAAGGTTCTCTCCGGTGTCAAGGAGGCGGTTGAATGACCCACAAAGAGGTCTTGGTCAAACAGCCATACGTCAGCCTCGACTCCTGTACAGCCAGCATTGAGTGCTGAAAATAGAGGTTCTTTTCGCCAGTAATCATTGTGGGAGTGGCAAGCGACTGGCTGGACATCGGCGGAGAAGTCGGTAGGCCACCGCCCTAAGCCTGAGGGTAGTCGACCGGAAGGTTTGAAAGCGTCAAAGGTATCATCGAGTTCATCCGGGAAGAAAGCGGTGAGCAAACCACAGGCAAGGATGACGAATTCAACGATTCCACTGCGAGCACAAGGTTAGCGATTGGACCCAACGGCGGATAGTAGGTGAGGTGAGAACTCACAGAAGCATGAGAGCAATTGCCAACAGGCGCAAGACTCTTCGAAGAGGTGAAACCTTTTTCTTCTTAGGCTGATCTTTCTCGATGGGTTGAGTTTTCTGGAAGGACTTGGGCGTTGAACAGAGACAGGCAACGAGCGAGAATGTTCTCCATAGCCAGCGAGGTTTGATGGAGAAGAATGAGCGGCGACGACGAGATGAAGTCAGATCATCATCAGTTATAGCGGTCTGGGTGACTGAGAATGGAGCAAATTTGAGGCTTTCCGAGCTGCCGACAGCGGGGCCGCGAAAGGCGCCATTTTCCAAATCGGAACTGTGATCAAATGACTGTTCCTGCGTCAGAAAAGGTACACGCTCTGCTTTGGTAGGTGATTCGTCATTAACATCAGTGTCGACATGGCTGCGGATGGGTCGGAATGGCGGACGAGAGGGAGGTGGCATTGCTGAAAATAAGAAAGCCTCACAGTGAAGCGAGCGCAGGGCCACTGAGAGAGGCTCGAATGTGGTATGGAGGGACAATGACTAATTGGGGCCTAGGCGGCTGGAATGGCCGATTCGGGCGCAGGGACCACCAACTGGAGGCCGAATGTAGGTGGGAGTCAGAAGGCCCGGATATGTGTTGACTAGCCTGCTAGGTGGGCGAGGCAAAGCTTGTGGAGACAGCCGAGGTGATTGGGGTTGGGATTGGAACGAGAGGGACGAGGGAGACGAGGACGAGGACGAGGAGGCTGGGCGGTGGGATGACGGCGTGGCGAGATGGCGATCGATGGTGAATGGTGATGAATTATTGCATGACTTGTCGGGATGATGAGCTCAGCGGGCAGTTTGCCAGTGGCCGAGAGGTACGCAGGAGTCAGGGCCAGGTAAAGACTGTCGACTCTGGCGCAATTGAAGTTGCTCGTTGGGTGAGATAGTGAGGTCGTGAGGTAGTCAGGTAGTCAGGTGTTCTCTAACTTCTGGGGTTCTGCTCAGGTAATCGAGAGGGCAGATTGGGGCCGAATGGGCGAACGATGGAGGGGCAGTGGGCGGTGGGTGGTGGGCAGTTTTAACCAGTTTGAGTTGTATGACTGAGCATAGCAAAAAGGACCAACAATTGGACGGCGCAACGTGGATAATTTGATGATTCTTATAAAAGAAGACGAAGAGAGGTGAGGGTGAGCAAAAGGTCGGGCAGAATAAGATGGTGGTTGTCTGTGGCTTCTTAAGAGGATCAACTCTTAGCATTCAGGGTCTGGACCTGATCACGTCGGCTGCGACTGTACGGAGGAGGAGAAGGAGAGTGTTTGGAGCAGAGGCTACTGAGTACTCGGTAGTCAGTACTAACTACCTAGCACCTACTACCTCGTAGGTAGGTACTGTAGGTACATACTCCGTAGATACTCTGGACTCTGGAAGGACAGGCACTGACAGGACAAACTTACCAAGTCAAGTTGCCCTTCGTTGCGGAACGGGTTAACCAGGGAATGGGTCAATCGCAGGAACCAGTGCAGTGACCCCGCTGGTGACAGAGGCTAGAGCTCACCAAGTCACCCACTAACTAGTTAGTGGTTAGTTGACCAAGTTAGTTGGCAAGTTTGTCGTAACCACGGAGTAGGTATTCACCTTGGTACTAGTTAGTAGGCACGTAGGTAAGCATTGGGTCACTGCTGAACCGCCCGAGGAGCAAAAGGAACCGCTGGAGACTTGGAGAGTGACACCCAAGCGATCCAACACGGGGATCGTGACGCCCCCAAGCTTTGCCGCTTGACGCTAGTAGTCAAGCCACCAGGCAGAGGCAGAACCTTCAAGCCTACCGTGGCCTACCTAACCTACTGTACTAGCACGGTAGCACCTAGGTGACTTACTAGTTAAGTAGGCACGGTAGGGTCGCCACGAACTCACGGACTTTCGATGCATGGATTGGAGTGGCTTGCGAGCTTGCGAGGTCCCAATGTCCTAGGGTCTGAAGGTCCCAGGGTCCCAAGGCACTTATCAGCTAGGCATGCTACGCTCCTACGCTCCTAGGCTGCGAGGCACTAATAACAAGCCCCAAACTCGCGATCCACACTACACGAAGACGCAAGCAAGCCATGACTACAGCAGCCAGTTACGGGCCAGATGTGAGGAATGCTTCATGGCCACCGCGGCGGTCCAATGCTACTCTGGGAGAATCTGTTCCCCCAATCCACCGCTACCAGATGCACCGACTTCAAACATTACTGACGCCGGTAATGTTTTAGGCTGTTCCTTCTGAATCCTCTATCATCATCTACCCTTCGCCGCCGCAACTTGTGTGAACTTGTGGGGCGCAATGAGCCCACTGGCCGAGACTTGATCCGAGTCCAAGTCCAGCTTCTGGGCAGACTCCAGAATTCAGACATGGCTTTGCTTCTGTCATCTGGAATACTTGTCGAGTTCCCAGGCAACAAACTTTCGAAAGCTAACCAATTGATTGACTTGGTCCGTACTGCAGACTTTGACTGTCGTGATAGTCTAGGCAGATCGGCCCACGGAGTAGAGGTCAATCAATGATGAATGTATAGTAGCCAAAGTCTAAGTAAAAAGGCTAGACTCTCTGACGCCGCTTGAGACGGTCTCTTCCGAACTGTCTTCACAGTAACTAAGTTCACTAACTCTGGAGTATTCTCTACATCGAGCAGTCACTTATTTCTACATAATACATAGGTGCATAGTATTTACAAGTCATCCTTCCACATGTACTCCACTTGTCGCCAGATTGGCCGGATCCCAAATTTTCGTCCATGTTGATTCTTGATTGAACCATCCTGGCTATCCCAATCCAGGTTGTCGATGACAAACCCCGGAAGTCACACGCCTCCGCGCCAATGTCACTTTCACTTACACCCATCACCGAGCCCATTCCACCCCCATTCATTCCCACAGGATTCGGCTTGAAATTATTAATCTCGTCCATCATAATCCCAAAAACTTCGACGCACATAAAATCCCTATCATCCTCTTTCCAATCCCACCAAAAGAACCAATGTGTATTTCGCCCCCATTTCCGAAGTTGCGACCCTAAGTAGACGACTACCGAGTCTACATAGTTTAGTCTGATAAGTTCAACTGGCATCCAAGGACCAAGGACCGAGGGATGAGGCAAGGGAGATGGGAGATGGAGGAAGTATTCTCCAGATCCCGATCGCTCTCGTCTCCCGACGGGCTACGGCCCAGAATGCTCCATTCTGCGCTAACTATGTTAGTTAGCGCACCAAGAGACATCTCCGAGCACATCACCGATTTTACGAGGCCCAGGTATTCGTCGGCAAAACCCAAGCAATTCGTATTCCAAGACGCAGAGTTCGGAACATTCCAGCTAACCACTCCGTAGTCATGTAGATACAGAGAGAAATACCGGGTCATTCCTACTGTACAGTTCGGAGGAAGTAGCGCTCTAATTTAGTAAGGTGTAGTTGGTAGCGTGGTAGCGTGCTAAGTAGTTAGTAGTAGGTGAGCACAGTAGTAACTCCATGAGCATCGGTCCTTAGGCCCACGTGGTAACCTCGTCGCTAAGCAAGCAAGCAAGCAATCAAGCACGCAGTGTTCGCCGCGGAAAATTTGACATATGAATGACTGCCCTCTGAACCCAAAAGGCATTTTGCGCCTTCATCACCCGAAATGTCGTGCTGCCTTTCAGCACCACCACCGCCGCCGCCGTTCACCACCCACCCCGTGTCGTACGAAACTGCCGTTTGCTCCAAGCCAGAGAATAGACCTCGAGCTTGTTGGCGGGAGTAGTTAGTAGTAGTGCTGGTGGTGGTGACCATCGCCTCCACTCGACAGAATTCGAAATTGTCTTCTTCATTTGTCACTATCTCCAGGAGCCGCTGGTCTCCAGCAGCACTCTTTACAGTTAGGTAGCTAATTAATTGGTTAATTAGCGGTGTACTGCGCCACTCACACTCGTGCATCAAAGTGTGCCTGTTTACCACACGAGCAGTATCCAAGCGACTACGACTCTCTCTTTCTCTTTCTCTTTCTCTTTCTCTCACTCAGTCCCGGCCACCCTCACGTATCCCATTTGGGTTACATGCCCGTTGGTGTCCTGCGACGTTGTTGACGGTTTCATCTCTTGAATCTCTGCCAAATGATCTGGCTTCCCGTATTCCAAACCTCGTTGCTGAACCACCAGAGGTGTGGCTGCCATTGCCTTCTGCCCATCTGCCTGCAGGTCGCAAGGACGCTGCCCAACACGTGCGATCCATTCGTTAGTCGGAGCCAGTGCGTCGCACTCGTCCGGAGAATGTATCGAGCCGAGCAGCCGACCGGACGACAGGCGATACAGGTAATATTGAACACGTGATGGTGACCCTGTGCCTGACCACGCCGACACTAATGCCCCGACTACAATCATCAGACACAAGAAGAGTGACAGGAAAGCCGGGATTGCAAATGGCCAGTGATACAGAATCTTTCGCTCGTACACCGTGACTGGGACTTTGTTCTGCTCGCTTACCGTACTGCCGGCTCCATCGCGCTTCTGAAAATTGGAGGACGACGACGACCCTACGCCCAGTCCCCAACTGCGTGTCCCCACGAACATGTTGCTGGCAAGGTCCGTCCACATAAGGTTTGGTATCCTGCTGACAGTCTCAACAGACGCCGCCAGATCTCGCCATCTGGCGTACATGGCCATATTGCTATTGCCTGTGTAGTCGACTAAGCCATCAACCCCTAATGGTGTTTGCCAGATACCTGATAACACATTGGAAAACCCAGTCGCCGCAGGGATGTTGCTTGCCTCAGGCGTCAGCATGCTGAGATAACCTCCATAGCCTGGTAGATATAAGTGGGGAGCCCGAATGGTAGAAACATTGGCCGAATTCTCAAGATCAGGTGAAACGAGTCCCCAAAGCTGACTCACTTCACCAAGCGTCATGTTTCGGGGACTTTCGACTCCCCATAGCGGCATAGATGCGTTGTCCGTATACACTTTGTCCGTCACATCGACCACAGTCAGTGCACCGAGGTTGTCCGATCCAGCTCCTGTCGCATTATACCTGAATCTTGTCTGTTTGATGCTGGCCTTTGCCGTCGTGGCGCAGCTATACACTGACTGCGTCCACCATGTCAACGGCTCTAGCACCAGGCTCTTGTCCCCGTCTATACGCCGAGCCGCTCCGAAGATCAACCCGCACTGCACGTGAATGTTCGTAAGATTGGCCAGGTCGCCTCCGCCGGCTCCTGAACATAACGTCCCCATGCTGGAATAATTGGCGCCAGAAATCGAGAACGGGTTGGAGTAATTCGCGTTAGGTGCGCTTGCGAGACTGCGATTTGATATGTAGGCGTCCGGGTCTAGAAGCGACGTGAAGATATCCGTCATGTATATGCCATTTCGTTTCACTCCGGCCACTTGGTTTTCAACGACTTGATACTTGTCTCCCACTTTCGAGTTGAGGTAGCCAAAGGCATTGGGACTAGGCCGGGTTATCTACAGAACAGTCCAGTCAGTATCTGTTCCTCAGCACGAATCATGACTTCTCCTCGACTTTCAGCTTACATTGAGAATCAGCATGGAATATGCATTGATCATCCAAGCATTTTTGTACGCTCGATCACGCAGGTTTGGATTTCTCTGAGCATCGTTGACGTCAACAACGGGGTATTGCGTGACGAGATCCGCAAAACCACCGTTATCTACTAGCGAAATGTTACTGAGATCATTGGTGTACAAACCGTCGTATGCAATCTGAAACTCGATGGAAACGTTGGTGTCGACACACGCAGTCTCTGGTTCGACCCAAAGCAGATCCTCCGTCCACTCGGCTCCGAGTTGCGAATCCTTAGGTACTGTATGGTTGCGGAACCCGATGCCTCCAGTCCTGGTATTCGCGATGATACCTTCCAGTGGTTCGATGGCGTCGTTGAGAACAATGCTCTGGAGTTGACGGAAAGTGGTGACGATATATCTCTCGTTATTCAACATGCCGGCCTGGAATTGGTACGAGTATTGTCGTGCTTGAATGTCGAAGAAGCTGGACACCGTACTTGGCTGTTGTTCAAGTCCACTCTGGTAGAGGTTGTAGAGAACACGAGGGATGCGCGTGTCATAGTCGTCATTTGTGATATTGGCTTCCATCACGGTGTCGTTGCCAGAAGTGATAATCTCGACGGTAGTGCCCGGGCATTGGGCCGGTAAGAATCCTCCGCACACACGTGTGAAACCCAGATCGCTTCTTGGGGTGTCCCGTAACCCATAGGACCCGAATCCTGGACGTAGGCAAACTCGACCAGTTGCTGACTACGAGATGGCAAGATGTCATCGTACAGACCCAGTGGTGTTATGACCGCCGCGATTGTAATGAGTCCCAGTGCCAGCGGCCGCAACCATCCCAACAGTGAGACGTTTCGATCAACTCCTCTGCTAGCAGTCGAATCTGACCTCAAGAATAGAGGCCACCATGAACTTAATAGGTTGCGCTCAACCACCGACCAGGTCACTGCCGAGTGTTCATTTTTGAGAAGACCCACGAGCACCACGATGAGCGCGTTGGGGACAAGGAATTGAAGAACGAAAATGGCCGCAGCAATTATGCCTGAGACATAACCGATGGTCAAGGAGATCATGCTGCCAGGCGCGGGAGCGTTGAAAATGTGCCCGCAGATCTAGACTGGAATGTCAAGAGAAAGACCGAAGCATTGAAGTCTACAGTGAGGATATTGGGATCTGGCAACCTGTGCGTGTGTAAAACGTCAAACATAGCCTGACAGAGGAGTAAGCAGGAGAAGAAACCCCTCCTCCCTCTACGAAGAGTTGCTGGACATGGCAGCACGTTGGAGTAGTATGTGAAGATAATTGAAGGTAGGCTTTGGCCCACACGTAGCCCAGAAACTACCTGGACATGAATATCGGAGCCTTGTAGGGTAATCCCTGCAACAGCGGGATGAGCAAAGAAGCTTTCGAAGCTCATTCGTGCAAGCACTTGCCAACATCTGAATGGATGTCTAGGGTTTTGGACAACTTCAGGTCGTTGGACGGGTAGCGTCTCGGCCCTCTGGTGGAACCTTGGAAGTGACTTGACCTGTGAAGTATCTTGCCATTTAGGTCTACTCCGACGAGCGGGAGCAACATGGGTTCTCGAAATCAAATAGGAGTCCCAAAACAGCAGATAATTCGCTGTGAGACAACGTCGTCAGTGTTAGAACTCCATGTGTGCCTCGACAGGAATCTAGGGACACTGATGCCTGTACACGATCTCCTGACGAAAGAGTCAGTCGATCAAGGACAACTCACAAATCGTCTGAGATTGCAGGAAATCGACGTGCATGCTTTTCGAAAGAGAAAATGCGGGTATTGGTCGCGATGGTAGGACTGAGAAAGGAAGCTCAAGCCTTTGTGAAACAGCGAAGAAGATCTTAGTGCGGCCCCCAGAGATCGTGACCAATGAGAGGCTCGTGGGCGCTCAGGCTTGAGGGCCAGCCGCTCTTGGCAGACATCTTGGGTACTGTACCCCCCAGCCAGATGTATCACTCGAATTCGAGAATCGAACCAAGTCAGTTGTTGAGGCTCGGTCCAGTCCAATCAACCCGAGGCTGTCAAACCACTCAAGTCTCGGCTCGTCGCGAAAGCTAACAAGGTCAAGGACTCTACCAACTATTTTTGGCTTCATCAGAGGGAAATCAGTGGCTTTCCCTAAGGCATTGGATGCGCGGAGTCCAGAGCGGCCTGTTAGGATTCAGAAAGCTCGAGTCGTAATGAATACTCAGTTAAGTATCTCATGTCCGGGCACTTCGACTCTTGAGTATTCGATATACAGGTAGGTTGCCCATGTTGACAAATATACTCCCATGGACCACAGAAACGGTAACCAAGGTGGTGGTCGGTCGTGCGGCACCTGCTGAGGGAAGGTATTCTGATATCACGTGCCTATTGCCAAGCTTGAACCTGGCACGTGGAAGAGCAGTCATCGTTCTTGCACATATGAATTTGATAACTTTTAATTTGTTCTGTGGATGATAAGCCTACAAATGGATTCAGACCTTGAACGGTCGCCTGTGACCTGGTAAAACACTTTTTCATTTACAGTGGTCCATTTGGATGGATCAACACCTTGGTGTAACCCTCAATCCTCTTGTCGAACTTGTCATAGGCAACTTCGGCATCGTCAATGCCAATTTCATGACTGACGACAAATGATGGTTTGGCCTTTCCAGCGATGATCAAATCACGCAGGTATCGGTTGTATTGCTTGACATTGCATTGTCCGGTGGCCAAAGACAGACCCTAGAAAGCATTCAGCATCGTTGCACTTGATTGGGTTCGACGTGATTGACTTATTCTTACCTTCTCGAACAATTTTCCAAAGCTCAAACTGATTCGACCTTTGGCACTTGCTTCATCTGGGGCACCTGGATCTGTGGGGACATAAAGACCTGAAGACATGTTAGCTTCCTCCTGCATATGAAGGTGACTTTGTCAAACCGGGAATTCCCAATCCTCCACATGCTCTGGTTGCCTTGATCATGTTCTCGAGGACAATGTTTGGCTGTTCAGTCTTGCCACTGGTATCGACAGCTTGGTAACCAACAGCATCTACAGCGCGATCGATCTCACCACCGTTCTTTTTTAGGATCTGTTCCACCGCATCACCTTTGCTAAAGTCAATGGGAATCGCTCCGATCCTTTCGGCTGCTTGCAGACGCTCTGGCACCCTGTCAACCACAAAAACATTACTTGCTCCCCGCAAGACAGCCGAGTATGCAGCCATCAAACCCACAGGGCCAGCTCCCCATACCCCGATGGACTCTCCAGGTTTGAAACCACTCAACGATACTCCGTGCCAGCCAGTGGGGAAGATATCTGCCAGAAGAATAAAGTCGGCTTCATGCTCTTTACCAGGTGGAAGTTTCAGAGCATTGAAGTCTGCAAATGGGATGCGGATGTACTGTGCCTGTCCACCACGGTAGGGACCTAATCATGTCAAATCCTGGATCAGAATGGATGCGTGTTCATCAGAACTTACCCATGGCAACATAACCGTAGGCGCCGCCAGCGAATCCGGGATTAACACCAGTGCAGAATGCAGTTCTTCCCTCTTCACAATTACGGCAACGACCATCGGCGACGTTGAATGGCATGACAACTCGATCGCCCTTCTGGAGAAGACTCACACCCGAACCAAGCTCTTCGACAATCCCCATGTTCTCATGGCCTGAATTATATTCAGCTCGATCCCAGAGCATTGTCCAAGTCTAGTGGAGATGGCAGTCCCAAACCCGAAAGACACTTACCAAAGGTGATACCTGGTTGGGCACCTGTTCGTCCCTCATACTGATGCTCCGCTTAGCAAACATCAGCTACAGAGGTTATATTGGGACTGCTTACCATATGCAGGTCCGATCCACAGATGGCTGTCCGTCAGAGAATATTGTCAGCAACGCCATCAAGCTTGGGATGACATAGCCATAGAAACTAATCATCCACACAGTTTTGACGGGGCCTTACCTGCTGTGGTAACTTTTACAATAACGTCATCCGGATGTTCGATGGAAGGTCTTGGCACATCTTCGACCTTGACCTTGAATGCCCCCTGATAGTTGACGGCTTTCATCGTCGATCCGGACTTCGTCTGAACTTCAGTTGTCGACATCTTGACGACGATTATCTAGCTCGATAAAGGTTGCTTGAGGTAATTATAACTGTCTTTTTGCTGGATTGACACTAATATAGGACCTTGACTGGGGCGCGCGAGGACTGAAATGGCGAAGAATCTCCTTGGATTGGATATATTGGAACTCAAGGTCTCAAACGACCACGAGAACCTCTCTTATACATATCTTCCCCACGCATCAACAGAGATCTGGCCAGTGCAACGCTGTTCTTGATGAAGTGATCATGAAAAGCGGAGTCGCCTCCATTTCTCCTCTTCCTTGTGACGGTTACGTAGAATGGGGCTCACTGGCAAAACCGGCCTCTCCGTCTCCCCATATTTGCGGGGTACCTTGACGAACGGCCATAAGCACATGTAATTAAATCACGAAAAGACGAGCAAACCACTGGACGGTTTTGGCTATGCCCAAGCCCGCCGTTGGGATAACATTCGATCTCGCGGACTGCTTACGTCGTAAGTGGTCAGCTGTTGTGCCGCATTCGTGGAGCTGACCAGTCCTACGTCCACCATCCACCCGGCAAAAGCGCGCTCGCAGGCCATATGCCGACTTTTGTCCAGCTTGTGTCTACCACGGTCTTGCCTTGTCGGGTATATACAAACCGAAAGGATCACTATTCGGGCTACTGAGCGCGAGATGCATAGAAAATTGTTCGTTGGATGTCTTGTATTGGACTAGAAAACACTCGACCTACATTGGCATGGCTTTGGCCCAGCAGAAGACGTCGGTTACGAGTATCCTGCTCAGCTTGTGCGCCCTTTCTTGCTTTGCCCCTTTCTCCCTTTGGGTAATGTGCCGAGCTTGGAGCTCTAATCCTCCCTGGAAAACAAACGCCTACTGCATGCTGGGTTGGGTGGGTGTGCCGGTGCTATATTGAATGGGTGAGGGTATACATGATGGTGAATCTTGGAAATAGTCGTAGATGTCTTCGCATTCATCGTGAACTTGATAGGTGCGTCAAGGGGTGCTGGGTGTGATTTGGTGGGGTAATTGGGGTAGGTGGGAATTCTCTCATTCAAAATAAGCGAGAAAGGCCAGTTTGACGGCTGTCTGAAGCCGTATCATGCCCTGGATATTTTCAAACCTTCGCCGTGTTTGCCCTGTTGTGGCTTCGTTCCCTGCCCATGGGTAGGAAGACGATGCTTTACAGCGGCCGGATGGTGGAATGTACTTCCAGGTGCCTGGGATGGACTGAGCTTGATGAGATTGCAGCAAATATCAATCACATGTCCATGGAATCGTTGCCGTTTGCAAAGTTGAATTGGCCTTGCGGTTGGTTTGAACCCAAAGTGAATCCTGTGGCATTGGCTTGAGGGGCAAGTTCTTCAATGTCGGCTCCAGCGTCCTCCTCATCTGAGAAGTATCTCTCAATGATATTGTAAGCCTTCATATAGATCTCTTCGTTGGCATTGTTCTGGCAATCATGGATCTTCTCCATTCCGCCTGCTTCTTCGATGAATAGAGCGTACCGATTGACTTGTGCTTCGGGGGCACGAGCATCGGCAGCTTCCTTGTCCATCTCGCCGACCTTCAGAATATTCTCCAGCCCGTCCAAAGCAACCTGAATGATCTTGTTATCAGGGCATGCCAAAAGATCACAAAGTGGTTTGATACAGCCCTGTGCCACAAGGTATCTGATCTGGTCCGGCTTCTGTAATCCGCCAGAAGTTGCATTTGAGATCGCCCAACAAGCTTCTTTGCGAGTTTTGAAGTCACCGTTTGACAAGAGATGAATCAAGGGGGAATGATATTGGCATCGATCACTGCTTGAATTTGTGTAGAATTACCGGCAGTAATATTGGAGATGGTCCAGCACGCCTCTTTGCGGATTCCGTCTTTCTGAGAGCTCAGAAGTGAAAGTAAAGCAGTCAGGGCACCGCAGTTGATGATGACTTGGGTCTGTACATCATCTCCGGTCACAATATTTCCGACAGATCGAAGCGCAGGGGTTTGAACGGAGGTGGATGCATGCATGAGCAGCTCCACTAGACGTCGAGGAATGCCCGCCTCAATGACAGCTTGAATTTTATCGTTGGATCCGTCAGAAAGGTAGGAAATAGCCCAGCAAGCATCGATGAGAACTTCATCATCGAGCATGTAAACGAGCTTGGCAAGGACAGGAAGGGCGGGTTGTATCTGGAAATTGTTAGGGTGACGAAAGTGGTGAAAGGATCTGAAATACTCACTGTGTTCCAATCCGGTTGGGGAGTCTTGCCACGACAAAAGTTGCTCAACGTCCACGTTGCGTTACGTAGCATACTTAACTTGCGACCGTCCGCAATGAGGTTCAGCAAAGGCTTAAGAGCCCCTTGGCTCAAGACATAGTCACGACAAGCAGGACTATCACCAGCGATGTTACCTAGAGCCCACACAGCCTGCTCACGCACATCTGGTTCATGACTGCTGAGAAGTTCAACAAAAATAGGAACAGCACCGGCCTCAATCACCACCTGTGTTTGTGCTGCAGATCCCGATGCAATATTCGTGAGAGCCCAAGCCGCCTCAAATTGGACCAGGGTATGGGGGGATCGAAGAAATTCCACAAAACGGCTGACAACGCCTGTCTCAATAACTTTCTCGATGGGTGGGTTGCGTTCTTTAGAAAGGAGTTTTCTGAATTTGGTTGTGGCCTGGATTTGAGACTCAATTTGATCTGAGAAAACCCCTTTAACCATCTCTGGTAACTCTGTGCTCAACTATACCCATTTGTTAGTGTGTTAGGCCTTGGTGTTGTCAGGTGGCTATGACATACCTCGCTTTCAATATTTCCTGCCTCATCATCGCTGTCCGCATCGGCTAGGTTACCAATCCCAATCTCGCCATTGCCTCGCTGAACCCCTCGTCGCTTGGCCAAGTTCTCCTCTCTCTTCTGTCGTCGAATCTCCACCTGTTGCTCTTCTCGTCGTCGACGCAGTTCATCTGGTTTGAAACTGTTCTTTGCCTTGAACTGCGTGCGTCGATGTTCGGGAATGTAACGTTCGGCCATGATGATTATCAGGATACTGAGGGAGAGGAGTGGTTGGAGATCAGTAATAAGATCGATCTGAGTGCGGATTCTACTTGAAATCACCTGTCAAAGGTAGAATCTGATATGCAAACACCCAAATGATGGAAGGTGGGATTGCAATCGATGTGTTGATAGATGGCCAAAACAGAAGACCGCAGAGGTTGAATCTGGAATTCATGCCACCAAAAGCCTTGGCATTCATCACGTGCTTTCGCGTACTATCTATGACATCGCTCGTGACCAACACGGTCCCCTCTTGCTCCTTATATCTTACGCGACTGGTTCAACGACATGTGAGTGCATGCAGCCTCGACAGACCCGATACAAATCACAAGGCTCCCATTACATCGTGCTTGACTGAAACTGGTGTCCAAGTGTTGACTGAGTACGGGCGAGATATGACAGGGGATTGGTTAGTCATACTGTATCTGCCATCCTTCCGCATCCGGCATGACGGAACTTCCTTCAACTGCGCCGGAGGGAGAGAGTCAATCTGGGGATAATACTGCGGTGCCGCCTCCTTCCATACCACCTGGTTTTATGGGCTTGAGTCGAGCGATCAGTATACAATATGTGCAACATAACGTCATAGGCGTTTGTGTTGACTTTCTGGAGCCGTGCAAATCCCGTGGGACCGATTATACGATGAAATTCAAGTTGATCGATCCGGCATGGGGAGATCAGATTGGCATGGCCTTCCGTTTCTTTAAGAAGGATCCGGCCGCCTTCCCACCGATTCAAAATCAAGGCGATGTGGTCATCTTGCGCAACGTGAAGACGACTAATTACCAAGGACTTTGTGGACTGTCCAACGATCAAACGACCTGGATCGTCATACCAAATACAGCCCTCGAGGATTCCCTGGAGGATATGAGATCCAAAGCTAAGTTTCTCGGCCAGCATGACGCAGCTCTCTGGCCCAGAGCTGGACCACCCAACGACCAGGAGCTTTTGTATGCGAAGCACATTGCAAACCATCAGTCCGCAGGCTTTTGGCCTACACTTAAAGGCTCGACGGCTCTGCAGATTGAAGATACGATTAGGTCCAGTGGTGGTATTCCTCCTCCACGAAAAATGAAATATCGCGAACTCAAAGACCTCGATACTGTCAAGCCACTGTACTTTGTAGAACTCCTCGGCGAAGTACGAAAGATGTGGTCTGCGGATAACCGAACAGAACTATACATCACTGATTATACAACTAATGCCAGGCTGCACAAATATAGTGCTGGAACACCTGACGACAACGGCGGGGACGGCAGCTATAATGGTCGGGAAGGTGATGAGTTCTCATATATCAAACCTACGATTGGACAGGACGACACAAAATGGCCAGGTCCATGGGGAAGGATGACACTGGATGTCACGCTTTGGGACGAACATCATACATGGGCCGCGGCAAATGTCAAAGAAGGAAATTTCGTGTACCTCCGCAACGTGAAGATGCAATTGGACAGAGGAGACGGCAGACTTCGAGGTAAATGTCACGGTGAAGGTCCATACACCCTCAACGTGGAGGTGCGAAAGCCCAGTGATGCTAGCGTCGACGAACAGATGAAGGCCTTGCTGCAACGGAAAAGAGAGTACGAGATCACTGCCAAGAGCCAACATCTAAACTTTGCACGCGATCCGGCGAACAAGAAAAGGCCGCAGGCAGAAATTGGTGATTTCGTGGACCAAGAGCCAAAGAGCAAGAAAGCAAAGGCAAGAGAGCGGAAGCGCAAGCAGTCCAAGAAGGACGTGGACACTACTGAGGGCGATGGCGTTGACAATACTTCAATCATTCCGAAGCGGTCAAATCTAACATCCAACCCCAATGTTCGATGCCACAACTACGATGTACCTATCAAGCCGTTAGCAGAAATCCTTGATCCGTCGATCCTGGAAAGGAAAACACCAGCTGGCACGCCATATCGCTTCCCCTTCCAGAACTGCACGTATAAAACCAAGATCCGCATCGTCGATTATTTTCCGGACAATATCGTCGACTTTGCTGTGCCTCGGAGGGTAACAGAGTACGACGTACTCTCCGACAACGGGAGTGGCTACGATAGTGACTCAGACATTTCACAACCAGATAACAATCAGGTCAAATGGTCGTGGCGGTTCATACTACTAGTCGAGGATGCCCGGCCCCGGCCATATGCGGCTGGCTCATCTCCTCGAATGGAACTCCTCGTTGCCGACGAGGATGGCGACTTCTTGCTGAATCAAGAAGCCTTCGACATGCGAGATGCCAAGAATGCGAACCAGTTGGTCAGAGTCCAAGAGAAATTGTTCCATCTATGGGGTGACCTGCAGGAGAAAAAGGAAGAGGCCACGGAGAACACAGCTGAAGGCTTCAAACCGGACTCGAGGCCGTTTGAGTGTTTGATCAAGGAGTATGGAGTCAAGATGCCCACACATCCAATGCAGTCGACGACAGCTAGCCACGACTATCGGCGGATGTTCCGAATGTTTGGAGTCACGATATGAAGACCGCGATGCATGTGTGCCATCTCCAACCAAGAGTCCCGCGAGTATCAACGTCTGCAGCCAAGGGTCAACATCTGCCGTTTGTGGTTCTCATGACTCAGGACCGTCACATCGAATCCTCAACACTGACATCGCCACTGTGGGGAAATGCAAACAGTCGATGCGAGCGGTGGGTGGCGGCTTATAGACCTGGTCAGCCCCAGCGGAGCTCATAGCATGCAGTATGTACTACGTCCAGCCTTCGATTCCCTGATCCGGTGGAAAGCGGAGCATCACACTATTGTGTACCTCGACATCGCTCGAACCAGGCTCTCTGAAGCTTTGAGTTCATGGACCAGGGGCTCCCTGATGTTGATCGAGATCGACGTCTCCATGGGCTGGACGAAGAGGCTTGAAACGCCAGTTCGTGTCTGCTGTTGCTAGGTTCCTGACGGGCAGAAGGGCGGCGGTTTGACACCTGGCAGCATTTCACGCATGCGGACGAGAGGTCTCCACTTGAATACGTGGGTTTCCTTGAGTCTGAACACCTGAAGACCGTCCAACATATCACGAGCTTTCCGACAAACTGTAGTCGACTGGTCCAGGATATATCACTTGGGCGGCTCCAGGGGCGCGGTGGACCACTTTACCCGCTTTTTGACATGTGATACAGCGCAGGGTTCACGATCAAGTATGTCGGCTCCGACCCTATTTCACACCTCTGACACTTTACGTTGAGCCAGGGGTTATATCCGACGATTGAGAATTGAGAACGCTCACTTTCCATTATCATCGATCTAGCTCATATACAATGTGAAAATCTCGGTACAAGTGTCACCAGGAAAGACGTCGATTTGCACGATGCGGGAAGGGAAACCATTGCTGGGGGGCCATTGCACACATCCCAATTGACAATTGTTGTCCAAGCCGCAATAATCCCATTTAGTTCGTTGCAGTGTGTACTGTATGTACTCCGTAGTTGGCCCATTGTCTCGCGTTTCTAACTTCTCACCCCCCATGTTAGTTTATTAGCTAGAACTGGAGCTTCTGTTTTTGCACGCATGCTGGTTTCTGCTGAAACAGCCCGCAGGGTCGGGAGCCACAATCACCCCAACGAATCTGGGTAATACGAGAAACGGCTCCACGTGTGCTCCACGAACCCAGAACAGAACGGTCGCTAACTACATAACCACTGGCGATGCAGAGTGGTGAAGAGGTCCAGAACGGAGCTGTTCGCCTTGAGGGAAGGCAGCTATGTACCATGGTTACATGTAAAACTGGTCCTGGTGTGTACACCGAAGATAACGATCTCTATGTTTTGCTCGATTAAAGTAAGCTAAGTATCTATGAGATGGTGTAGCCCGAAGATCTGACTTGGTGAGCAGCTGCTTCAACCAGTGCTGACCATCGTATTGATTGCTGCTTGGCTCGGGGTCGAAATGAGCAGTGTACATACTACACAGCGTCTCGAGCTTGCTATAAAGGAGGAAACTTGCCCTGCAGATACAAGGAAGTGAGATGGAGCGAATTGCTCTTGCGGCGCGCATGAAATCTTGGACGCGATCAAGCCGGTGATTGATTGCTTTGACACTGTTGGAATCGTGCGTTCCACACATCATCTGACAAGGGGTTTGATCTCTGATTTGCTCGACGTGCTCATGCGAATTCAAGTCTGAGTCATTTAATGTCAATTAGCCTCTTTGCATTTGTCGAGCTTGAATGAGAAAGCCTGGACTTGGGGTGTTCGGCTATGACTAGCTGCACTTTGCAGTGCCCAGAGACTTTACGAAGAACCATCTCGCATCTGAGAGAACCGGAAGAGCGTAGTAGGTAGGTTGCCTACCTTGGTACAATCTATGCATGGTGAAAGCCGTCGGTTGACTCGGCGGACAAAATAACTGCATCCGTGAAGTGCTCGGGGTCTCCAGCCTCGTGCATGGAGAAGTGGGCCACTGGAAAAGTCGGCAATGGAAATTTGTAATGCGAGCATGCGTAACATGGTATAGTACACCACACGACGAACGCTGTAGTCTGTCAGGTCTCCCAAGGTGGACCAGGCGCCCTCAAATATGAAATGCATTTGATTTACACTGGAGGGCCATATTTGATGGGTAGCAGTAGCTTACAAGGAAACCGGGCTATTGGTGGTTGAGAAAGCGACTCCCTAACGAAAGCTCTTGGCCTGTACAGCGCTGCGTCCATAATGTGCTGGGACTCATCCTGCAGCCGTAGAGGTCAGTCCGGCCCGATTTGGGAATGGGGATAACTGTCTCGTCCATTTATTTGCTGTGCAACACATTTCGTTGCAAGCGATGCAGATCGATACCTTCCTCTCATTCAAATCATCGGAATTGCCATGGACGCCATAGAGAAATATGAAGTCCTTGGCAAGCTGAAGCGCTTGGAGTCATGTGCGAGATCGTCAAGGAGATCAACGGGTTCCTAAGGCTTGACGTCGATCGCGGAAATTTACAGCAGCATCGATCTGCGACGTGGCTAATGATAAGCATAAATTCTGTCTTCGGTGCCACAACGTTCCAAAGCCAGTTGCAGATCCTATCTATTAGCTCAAGTCGCATGAGAGATGATGGCAATGACTCTATCGGAGATCCTACCCAAGCTGAAATGCGTAGAGTAGTCATCGACTGGTACCGCACAGGGGAGCTGGTTGCTACGTCAGAGATTCCTGGGGAAGTCTATCTTCTGACAAAGACTGGTATGTTTTTCTGCGAGGAGGCACGGGAGGAACGGCGGCTTCCAGTTGGACCCAGGGAATTACATGGTTCAGAGGATCCTATCGAGCCACTTAGATGCTTGCATGGTTCTCAGGTCTGAAGTGTTACTGACTTACTAGGACGTCGCAGTAAATATCACCTAGTATCATAGCGTGCATTTCACAGCTTATTTTCCCTGAATCCTCGTACAAGCGATTGGTGGAGTCGATGGCTAGTCGGACGATGGAGTGCACGAGTAGCGCCAGCGTGGAGACTGCGGCACGGGCGAAGGATATTCTTTCCACACGGGCGTCTGCGAGCGACCTCGTGGGTAGCAGAGGATGGCCAGAAATGCTCAAATTCAGCGTTGGAAACTGGCGGCCAATTCCCTGTGGTCGCGAAATTTTCTAGTCCTCAGTCTCGTGGCGTTTGACTTGGATCTCATAGGCCGGTGTCGCAGTCGAAAAAATCCAGATCCAATTCTGACTTTTCTGAAAGTTCACGGGCGGGTACATAGTTTTGATGAGCTTTTGGGCCGTGGTCAAGGGCCTCAATATGTGAAAAGGAGCCTAGAGGTCCGGATGCATGAAATTTCTCCACAAAAACAGGGAGCGAGGATGGCCCTTGCTCGGCTGGTAACGATGAGCTTGGGACAGTTTGCGTGGTTTGGGCATGCGTGGGCATGCTAAATATCTGTCTCGACTCTCCTTTGGCCTGTAGGTGTCAGTCAGCGGGTGAGTTCGTGTTCCCTCAAGGTAAGCTCAAGAGCCAAAGGCCATCGCGGGAGACTGTAGGAGGGTATAGTCCGTACAACAGTCCTGAGCGGCGGGTTATTTCCACCTTAAACAACCCCAGTAAGCAGGTAGACGTCCCACCAAGCCCCTGGCCTGGTAGCCTCTGCAAGCTGTCGTATCTACGGCGTACTCTGGGGTCTGGGAATGTGAAGGAGTTGATGTGGACGGGCGAAGGCGGGTAAAGGGCTTGGGAGACTGGGAGCCTGGGAGCCTGGGACAGAAAAAACCGAAGCAGGTGACTACGTGACTGCCAAATAAGTTAGGTAGTCGGCTACACAAAATGGCAGGCACAGGCAGGCCGAGGGCCGCACCTGCCCATGGTTGGGGTTGGAACTTGGCAACTCAAAATTGGGGCCAGGTTTGGCTTCTCGTGGGGAAGGCGCGACCGTGGGTGTGTGTACGTGCGCCATCTCATGACCTCCCCAGATTTTTACACTTTCCGTCGGTGCATGCGTGGCTAAAAGCGTACGAAGTGTAAGGACTAAGTTTCAACTAAGAAGGAAGAGCCAGGGAAGGAGGCTAAGGCCAGGCAGCCGGGGAGGCCCTCGGCCAGAGTTTCAGGAGTCAGATCTCGTGGGTATTTTACCATGACTGCACCACCTCTCGTTGCCTCTAACCTTGAATACTGAGATTCGCTGGCTACTCATTAGTCAGGTAGTCTCGGTATAGACGGAAGACGGAGTACTCCGGATAGTCTTGTAACTCAATCTTTCGATCCCAAATCAGCCTAGGTCTCTGGGTGAACGGCGGTCTGACAACAAACCTCTAAAGAATGTGGACCTGTAATCTTCGCCCAGGCGTCAGCAGCTACCTCATGTACCTAGGCACTTCATACCACCTACAAGCTACCGGGGTACTACAACGAACTTTTCAGGTATGTATGGTACCTATGGTAGTAATGGCCCGAAGCCAAGTGTTGTGAAGCACAACAGACTGAGCGCAAAAGTAGTTCGTTTCCGGAGGTAGTCAGGCCAAGCTTGTATTTATGCCAACCGATGAATGATATGGCTTGGCGCGCTGGTGAGAATATAGACCAGCACGACCAGGTACTAGGTGGGTGGTGAGTGTGGTGATTTAGAAGCCTCGTTCTGGACTATATCCTTGTCGTGCCTTCTCCATTTGTAGCTGCGGTTTCTAGAAAGGTGCTAATTATGTAGGAACGGCGCACCACGACAGTAACAGTGATAACAGTGATACACTACACCAGACTGACACATCTCTGAGATCTCCACGGAGGGAGTGATACTGGTTCATCAACAGGGTTAACAAGAAGGACTGGGAACAAAGTAGGGAAGACATGATGGACCAAGGCACGCCACCACTGACCGCAAGGGCAAAAGACATGCATTCGCTTATTTCAAATTCTGGGGCAGAGGGTGGGTGGCAGTGGTGATCTCTACTCCGTAGGGTAGCGAGGCACACTGTGGTACTAAGTAAACCAAACTAACCAGTAAAGTCTGGGCACCTAGAGCCTGGGATTTTGAGAGTTTGGCGGGTTGGGGAGTCTGGGGTAAAAACCCTGGTGATGAGCTGCATGCCTTCTGGGATCATGGATTTTATTGGGACGCCTTGGAAACAGAGTTGGCGGCAAGACGGAGCAGTTACTAACCGACCACCTGCCTACCTACTAGGTGCCTACTCCGTACAGTACTAACCAGTCAGATAATAGTGGCAACAGGTCTGAATTGGCACAATTTGATTAGCAGACTCAGTTAGCTTTCCTACTTGGCTGGTTTGTGAGTTTGTACCTAACTTAGTAGGATGTCCAAGCGTGCCAAAGCATAATCAGTACTCCGTATCCTGAACCTATTAGGGTACGGAGTACGATACCTTGTACTCAATAATGCTGGAAGCGTTTGCCTTTGGTATCTGATTAGTCGCGTTTACTGCGAGCCCATACCTATTCCGTTGATGAACATCTTCTGGACAGACATACGTTTCAGATCCAACATTCAGGATCCATGAGCTATTGGTTATAGGGAAGAGGCCTAGTAAAGATTAAGGACTGAGGCTGCCACGCGGCTCCTTAGGCGTCCTTCCGCGACACCCGACGCCCGTAGGTGCCTGTAGCAGGGCCGAGGGGCCAGGTGGAAAATGGCTCACGGGCCTGACCAAACACGTCAGTGTCACCCACCTTTCGGAATTGTGAATACTCCATGTGCGGGCTGCTCTTGGTGCTGGGAAGGTGCCAGTTGTCTGTGCTTGACGTGTGAGACTCACCGACCGCTTGGTAGCAATTATGATGAGCAGGTGACTTTGTTTCGATGTGGGTATCGTCGTCCACCTGCGATTGACGATTGACGCCTTTATACAGTTCCCGGGATTTATCATGACGGACCACTGGCTGATATTCACAAAGTTGCTGCTAGGAAATAGGTGGAGGATTCTTCCAAAGTCCTTCTGTGTAAGTTTGGGTAGGCAGTTTAGGGATAACGCACAACGTCGTTCGGTTGTCCGGCGGGTGCAGTGGCTCTAGCACTGGCTCTAGCACTGGCTCTAGCACTGGCTCTGGCTCTGAATCCCGCTATGTTGGAAATGGAAAGTCCAATCACTTGCGTCGAGGCGAACAACAGGATCGGCTGGTGGTCACTGCAAATCACGGTCGATCAGTCTCGTTACGACAAACAACTGATCTACATGTTGGAAAAACTGGTCAAATCTGCTCCCCAACAGATAAAGACATCAACACGAAGTGCTGTGGGTGGACAGTTCCGCTTTATTCACACTGTGCCTGTGCGAGGAATGTGGCCGGTGTAGTCAGCGCAAGATCACTCCAAAGTGGTCAACGGCAACCAATTCAGAATGGTAGTTAAAAGTTAGGTTGGCGGCTTTTCATTGTGGTAGGCTGTGGTCTGGCTGCTTGGAGCAGTGTACGGAGTACGTAGCCTCCTTAGCCTATCCCCGGTCCCCGGATAGGGAGCAAGTACTGTAAGTGTACGGAGTACGGAATACTGTACTGTAAGTGCAGTGGGTTCAAACTCCAGACTCAAGGATCCAGGATCCAAGGTCGTAGCGGCAGAACTAAAGATCCTAGCGGCTGGTGGAAATGTGGATATTGTGGGGAGTCCAAACTCGATTTAGCAGAGGGGCAATTGCTTCTATTGTTGGGGAGCGAAGGGCTAAGGAGGCCTCGTTCGACCGCTTTGGCGGTTTGCCAGGCAGCGAGGCAGCGAGGCAGCGAGGCAGCTTATGCCTAGGTTAAGTAGTCACCATGTAATGCAACATCCAAGCCCACAGCAGAGCCTTTAGGTCTCACGACGCCTGGGGTAGTCAAGGCCACGCCCAAAAACACCTCAGACTAAGCAGCCGGCAGAGTAGAAGGGAGACATGGGAAGAATGTGCACAAGGGAGCCAGGAGAGAGCCGGGAGAGGACCAGGTGCATGGATTTAATTTTTTTACACTCCCACCCGTCGCCGTCGGTGGCTCGGTGGGCGATGACATTCGTCTCCACAACTGCCCCAGGTTCTTGATCGGCGGCCCCTCGAGCCCTCGAGCCCTCGAACAGGGGCTCTCAGGGCTTGCAAGTTGCAACGCTGCACCACTGCACCACAGCACCACTGCACCACAGCACCACTGCACCACTGCACCACCAAGCCATCCACTACTGTAAGTACTCCGGAGTTACAGACTTACCCTTAAAGGCTCGCGGCCTCTAACTAAATAGCCACTAGTTAATGACCTTGGATAGGTACTCCGTACATTACTCCGTTCAGTCTGCAATGCCACTAACTACTCCCGTAGCTAGTTAATTTGGACGGAAATGGAGCAGCCACTAGGTAACATACTAACTAGTTAGGTAACTGGATACTGGATACTGGATGCTGGATACTGGGGACTGGGGACTGGGGACTGGGTACTGGGCCCTGGCAATAATGTGTACACCTCCCACCATCCAGAGTCCTCCGTCTTGCCTCTTGCGTCTTGCGTCCTGCGTCCTCAATCTCCAATCTTCAATCTCCAATCCCCGGATCTGAATTCATACTCGTCGTCCTCCTCGTACCTCCCCGTCCTCCGCACTTCAGTCCTACATTTACATCTCTCGCCAACGTCGCCATCACCCATCATAACCTGCATTGCCTCGAATCTCCCATGCTGGCCTTCTAGTTGAAAATCCTCCTCTCCAACCGGCCACACAAGCTAGCCCTCCTCGGCCTGATCAGAAAGACTGATCACGGTGCCAGTGACCCTCCTCCCACCACAAACGCAAAAAAAATCTCCATCCCACACTCTACATACCCTCGGCCTGACTACCCACCTTTTGACTGGGCACACTCTCGAGGCGTCGACTTTCTGGCCAACTGCAGTCCAGGACGTCCATCTCCTGCCTGAACGGGCACCTGTTGACTTCTGCGAATTGCTTGTGGCTCGCTGCCACCCTGCATCTTCACCACTACCTACCCGTCTCTCTACCAACCATCATTCGCACCCACACACCTGTGACGTGCAAACTTACGCCGCCTGTCTTTCTGGACTTCTCGCCTGCTCATTTGATCCCAAGTACTTTGACTCCTCCTCGGTCTATTGCTTCTGTTTCCATACCGAAGCCTGCTTTACCTGCATTTTTCCACCTCGATTTTCAAACGGTCGATTATCAAAGCCCGGTAAGCTCCTCGACTCTGGCTCAATATGCTATCTCACTATAGTCATTCAAGCGCGCTCCCATCTGCTTGTCCCTGGGCTGACATGCCGTAAAAAAGTCCTTCCAAACCGAAGCTGCGAATACACTTTTCTCAAGTATATTCCGTTCGACCACTCTCGCCATATAACGCACTCCATATCTCGCCCAACGTCTTTTCTTTGTCCAAACTTCGCTGCCGATTCTGTACAGTACTAGGCTCTGACCTGTCAATTTCTTGTGTTATTTTAAATCATATGGCGTTCTGAATTTCAATTCCACTGTATACACCATACCGGGCTCCTATCCACCTTTGTTCCACTCGAGACCCACGAGACGAATACGTCTGTCCACCTCTCGCGACCATATGCTACGCCGTTTGTGGAGAACTGGAATAATACTTGGTGAGGCCGTAACAGGAAAAGAGGTATAAAGGCAAGACACGAAGCATCACAGGCAAGACGTCACGCTCAATGGCCGCATCAGTCGAAGACAGCGTATCCAGCTTTGGAATGGTGCGCACAGCATCGCCAGATACTGTATCCAGCCAGACGATGGACGACAAAGGCAAAAGTGGTAAGTCGAGGCAACAGTCGCTTGTCTCGACATGATGGTCCTAACAAATTTTCCCGCAGTCAGTAAACCGGCCTCCCTCAATGGCTCTACCACGTCCAGTACAGTCCTCAATCCTTCATTTCCTCCTCCGAAGACGGACAAGCCTCGCCCGCACGTCTGCACCACCTGCACCCGCTCGTTTGCTCGCCTAGAGCATCTGAAGCGACACGAGCGTTCACACACAAAGGAGAAACCGTTTGAGTGCCCAGAATGTACACGTTGCTTTGCACGACGAGATTTACTTTTGCGCCACCAACAGAAGCTTCATTCGACCACAACGCCAGCTTCGCGTCCACGTGGGGGACGTCGCGAAAGTACCGCAGGCGTTGCGACCGGTCGTGTACGCAAGAATTCAACAGTGAGCGGCTCTGCTCCTATGCGGCCCAGGGCCAATACACTCAGCCACGTGGACACGGCAACGATTGGTATGCTCGCGAACTCGTCTGGAAGTTTTGGGCGTCAGTACGTGAATGGACATCATCACCACAATAGCATGAGTATGCTTGCGAATCCCCAGGGCTTCCAGTTTCGTGGTACAAACTCCCACGGACAAGGACCACTTCTCAATCTCACTAAACTCGATACTCAGAACATCCCCATGGATCTTTCTAGCGGGTTGCGCACCGCTCCGCCGTACGGTGGTTTTGGAGCTGAATTCGACATGGGACCAATGTGCTTTGAGTCGGACTTGGAAAACACTATTAACCCTCATGCGCTTCATATGAGCAACTTTGGTGGCCTCTCCATGGAATCTACCTCTTCTCCCTACCATCACATGTTTCCGGGCATGACTTCGTCTCACGCCTTGGTCGATGAAGATGCCAACTTTGAGTGGATTGCGCAAGGTTTCGAGAACCAGATGACCTTCACTCAAGCTAATGAGAATGCCATAGATGATTCCTCCCCGTCAGCGATGAGTACGAACAGCCCGGCTGGGATGCATGACCTAATGAGCGACCAAATCAATCTGAATATGTCGCACAACGCTGCTCCAGCCACCAAGATGTGGCCAATGTCTCTTGCTGGACCGAGCCAATCCTCTAATAGTCCCATTAGCATGGATCTTATGTCCGGCTTCAGCGATATGATCAGCGCTCCGGGTGGCACGATTTCACCAAAATCCATGTTAGCCCAAGGAGGAGCGGTGGACTTCAACCTTCAGAGTCCGGCAGAGATGCCGGTTTTTGACCCTTCCTCTGTCCATTCCGGCCTGCACTATACCGGGTTCCAGCCTCCCTTCGCTCAAGACGGTCCGGCCTCTACTAATTCTACGACTTCGATGGACAGGAGCTTGCGCCAGAGCTCTATTACCACCACCTCGTCGGAATTGGTCAGCGATCACATCCGGAACGTCTTGATTGCGGGACTAGCGCAGAACGCTGGATTTGGTCAACGAAAGTATTCTCAGCCGGCAATAAGTTCGCCACTTTCTCCTTCATCCTCTGCACGCGTGAAAGGGTTTAGTGCTAGTACCTTCCCTAGCACGCACGACTTGCAACGATATGTCAGCGCATATATCAAGTACTTTCATCCACATCTACCATTTCTTCATATTCCTTCGTTGAACTTTGAATCTCCTGAGTATACAACTCCAATCAGACTTGTGTCAGCCAATGCTCATCTTGGTCAAGCAACGGTCGCGGGAGGCGGAAGCTGTCTAATCCTGTCAATTGCCGCCATCGGCGCATTGTACGAGTACGAAACTTCCCAGTCGAGAGATTTATTTGATTGTGCCAAACGTCTGATCAGCAGCTATCTTGAACAACGACGAAAAGCAAACATGACAAGAACACAATTTGCCCCTCGTCACTCTTCAGAGCGGGAGGACACCCCATTATGGTTGGTCCAAGCCATGTTACTAAATGTGATCTATGGCCACAACTGTGGGGACAAGACAGCAGCTGAACTTGCGAGCAACCATTGTGCTGCTCTGGTAAGCCTTGCCCGCGGCGCAGAGCTAGCCCGTCCTGCACAAAACTTCAATGGATTCGCAGGCGAGGGATTCAACAGCAACCTTCATATGAACGGCATGAGCACTCACGGGTGGAATTCAATGACAAATGATCCTGATGACTCAGACTGGTCAGAGTGGAAGGCAATGGAGGAACGCAAACGTACCTTGTATGCGGTCTTCATCTTGTCAAGCATGCTTGTGACAGCATACAACCATCCCCCAGCATTGACCAATTCTGAAATCCGTCTAAATCTGCCGTGCCACGAGGAACTATGGTCGGCCGAATCGGCCCAATCATGGCGAGATCTCGGCGGTCTTGCACAGGCGGAAGCAACCTCAGTCACTTTTGCCGAGTCGCTCACTCACCTGCTTATGTCTGCTCCACGACAGAAACGTCGGAACAGCACAACTTCAATCATGGGTCCACCTGGGGAAGGCGAACTTCGACCGAGCACTTTTGGCTGCCTGATTCTTGTCAATGCTCTACATAACTATATATGGGAAACTCGTCAACGTCATCTCGGGAGGCAGTGGACGACAAGTGAGACAGAGCAGATGCATGCGCATATTGAACCTGCACTCCGTGCTTGGCAAGCAGCATGGGCCATGAATCCAAGTCATAGTCTCGAGCGACCCAACCCATTCGGAGCCGGTCCCTTATCAGCCGACTGTATTCCCCTACTCGATCTGGCATACGTGCGACTTTTTGTAAACCTGGGGAGATCGAAAGAGGCTTTCTGGCAACGTGATTACGATGCCATGGCTGAAGAACTTGCGAAAGGTCCCGAACAGGTCGCCAAGGCAGACACTTCTGATGGCACATCAGATGGGGTGTTGAGCGGTACCCATTCAAACAAGAGCTTTACAGACCAGACGCCAATGGCTGTTCTAGCAGACGGTGCAAGTGATTTCGATGAGGCTCAAAGCCTACAACATTCTCCCTCGTCCCGAAGAGAACGTCACCTGCGAAAGGCTGCCTTTTACGCGGCAGACTCATTGTCAATGTCAGATAAATTGGGGCTCACCTTCGCCGAGCAATCATCCCGAGAATTGCCAACACAATCTGCCATGTGTGCATTTGACTGTGCACAAGTGTTGGCTGAATGGATTGCGACTGTTCAGGAGCGTGTTGGCAAATATTTGGGCGTGATCGGTCGGGATGATATGAATCTCGTGGAGATGCCTGCGGCGCTCCTTCTCGAAGATGAAGACAGGAATCTCATTGGCAAGATCGATGAGGTGCTCGCCAGTGCCGAGCAGAAGATCGACTCTCGTGGCGGACTTGATCTGATGGCTGCACGCGAGGCTGGACTCGGTAGCCGTATTCTCGTGCTGACGGCGCATCTGCTTGAGAGGGATGCTGTCTGGCCAGGTAAGAATGTCGTCATGACAGCAAGTCTTGTTGATTAGCTAACAAACGTCTAGTCTTCAAAATCATGGCTCGGTCTCTTGAGACACAAGCTGGACACATCCGGGAGCGAGCTTTGAAGTCGGTGTCGAACTCCTAGCACCGTTCGCATTGGATGGCATCATTGCTAGTGATTCGAGACCGTCGATTTTTCTGATGACTAACTGCGAAATACAATCCAGGTGCTACGGATTTGAGCGCTAGTACATAATATTTGTGAGGACATATAAACGCGATATACCCCGCTACGAAAGCATGACGAGATTTACAGAGCAGCGCTCTTTTCGGGTGTCGGTTATCTAAAAGTACGGTATCGTTGATGGAATGCAAGCTTGGGCTACATCTGTTTGAGTTTATCGATATTTTCAAGGGCGGCGAGTGCCATCCCTCGACTGAAGCATTCGCCTGAAGTGGAGAGATTTTCTATCTTGTAATGGTCAGCAGGGTTACGAGTGTCACGAGACTATCAAATCAAGAGGGCAGGCTGGATTTGCAGAGCAATAACGATCACGCTGAAAGTATTTCAGCCATCAAAAAGGGGTCTTCTTTGACGCAGACATCTTGGTGTTTGCCAAGGGTTTGTGCCGCGGTGGACGTCGTCTAGGGACTTTACATGACGCTTATGGGTTTGGACGAGGCTGTTGATATATTTTCTTGTTTGGATGTTCCAATAAAAGCCTGGGCCTTGATTGACATTTTATGCATGCTTCACTGTCGTTTTCCAGGCCACAGTGCATGAGCCCCGTGATATGTAATCATGGATAGCTTGTCCGGCATCCAGTCGGAAGAATGACACAGAGAGCGCGCGTGAAATTTACATCTTGATCTCCAGATTCCATGCAGCCTCCTGCTGAGCCGCACTCGCCGTCATTGATGGTTTTAAAGAGTATGGAGTAATGAGATTGCTGACAATTTATAATCTTGATTTAGCACGTTACAGTAAGTGCGGTCATGCTTCTCCCCAACTGGAATCTGGGCTTTGGCTCGACAAACTCGCCCCGCAACACCGTCCCGAGGCTTCAAGGCATCATGGCCACCAAAACCCTGGCCACAACCCGTCCATCAGTCGTCTGAGACTCATGGTCATGGTTCCATAGTAAGTTAGTTGCCCCTCGGTGCCAGTCATCATTACGCTTTTCCTTCCAGGCTGCATATCCACTTAACTCACAACGGTAGATGCTGCAAATGTCGCTCGATGGCGGGCTGTCTGCTTGGCACCATGGGTGATGGATCTTGTCGACATCGACAGCGACCTGATCGCTAAGACCCTCACTCTTTGCCAAGCGGTACATGCCCGACGGATTGAAGACCGTTATTGGATCTCGGGATCTCGGTACGAAACACCACAAATTCACGATTTAATCTCGTGAGTAAGTCGAGAAGAGCTGATCGTTATCGCCATGCAGACATGTCAGAGCGCTATACGACCATGAGAAAACTCACCAAGTCCCGACTCCCGATACTCCCCGTTAACTAAGTTAATCTTCGTCTGTGCCTACAGCCCACTGCCCAGTCCAAACAAGCTTGGCTGATAGAGTTTCTGGATTCTAGACCTTTATCAGCCAAGTTGTGTTAAAGACGGCGTCCTTATCAGCACACCCTGCATGGCGTCTTAGGTCAAAACATTTTACGTGTGCACGAGATAACTGTAGCCCCGGAGCATGCAAAACACAGCAAATTAACCCTGCCGAGACTTGGATGATTCCCCGGAAAGTCTAGCTAGGCTCTTGGGAAAAAACTATGAGGAACAAACACGAGAACGAGAATCGACTGTGTCAGTGTGGCCAGTTGCCAGTGTGCCGTGTCGGCTTCCTCACACTGTCGCAACTACTCCGTACATTCTCCGGACATTATGTTGCCTAACGCTCTTTCCCTCAGAGAATGGCGCGGCATGCATCATCACCTTGGTCATCAACCACTTTCCACAGCCGACGATTCCTCTGGCTACAGCGACTAGGCGTAGTAGACCGTACTTGATGATCCGGAACCCGCTGTGCCCATTAAGTTGAGACTCCATCTCCAGGTGGTGGCATGGACTGTGGTTGGCTCGCCAGGCCATGTCTGACTTCTGGATGCAGGGATACGCCCACGCCGCCCTCCACGCACTACCAATCCCACTCATCTCCCGAGCCCTGTGCTCCACCGACGAGACGCCGAGCTTTACTTTGCTGCGTCCGCTCCGTCAATCAAGACTCTATCAGCGCTTGGCAGATTCTCTTCGCTCCTCTTAAGGACACCAAGCTCCCTTGCTGAGTGTGCTTGCCACGATCAAGACAGTCCAGAGTCGATCCGGCATTCTTGGACCGTTTTCTGGTAACCCAAGTCTGGGCATTCTGGCCTGCCAGTGCCTTTCGAGTCTTGATACAAAAAGACACCATCCGCTGCTCCCTCTCGTCATTCTCGCGTCCTCGGATTCCTCGGGTCACAATCCTGAAAGTCCTCCCACTTCGCAGTGCAGGTGCCCTGCCCAGATCCTTCCATTCTCTTGGCCCGCTCAAGCCTGCGACCATATCGAATTCATACCGCTGTCTATCTGGATGCATCGAGTACCATATTGTGATCTGAGTCAAAGAGAAGACAACGACTGGGGCTAATACACGCACCCACCGTTCGGAAGAAGGTCGTAAAAGGCGAGCTGCCGAACTCTCAGCACATAAACAAGAGGAGGAGTCTGTCACCTTGCTCATTTTGTCGCCGATTCCAACGTCAGACTTTTCCTACCGCCCTCGTACGAAAGTACATCCTGGGTCTTTATTAGTCCATTCACAATGGCGTGGGATCACTTGTCGATCAACAAACCACATTTGGTTTACATCATTCTGGGCGGTTTTACCAGCATTTTCATGCTATGCTCCCTGTTCATCAAAGAGAAGCTATACATCGGTGAGGCAACTGTCGCAACATTATGCGGTGTCATTTTTGGACCTCATGCGGCAGATCTCATAGATCCGCGGACTTGGGGAAATGTCGATCAAATAACCCTCGAGTTCTCGAGAATTGTTCTTGTCGTACAGTGCTTCGCTGTGGGTGTCGAATTGCCAAAAGCGTACATGGAGAGACACTGGAAGTCCGTGGTGTTCTTGCTGGTGCCCGTCATGACCTTTGGGTGGCTGATTACGAGCCTTTTCATCTGGTGGATGATCGAACCCCTCACTTGGCTTGAAGCCCTTGTATGCGCTGCATGTGTCACAGCGACGGACCCTGTCTTGGCTTCCTCGGTCGTTGGTAAAGGCAAGTTTGCGAAACGAGTGCCGAAGCATCTTCGAGATCTATTATCGGCGGAATCCGGGTGTAACGATGGCATGGCCTTCCCCTTCATTTACCTTTCTCTCTACCTTTTGAGATATGACCTTGGAGCCAAAGATGTCGTCTACCACTGGGTTTGCTTCACCATCCTTTACGAATGCATATTCGGCGCAGTTTATGGTGTCCTCATCGGCTACCTCGGCCGACATGCCATCAAATGGGCTGAGCGAAAGGGTCTAATTGATCGAGAAAGTTTTCTGGTCTTCTACTTTGTTCTTGCCCTATTCTGCGCTGGATCGGGCAGCTTGCTGGGCATGGATGATCTCTTAATCGGCTTTGCCGCCGGAGTGGGCTTCTCTAATGACGGCTGGTTCACCGAGAAGACCGAGGAATCCCATGTCTCGAACGTTATCGATCTTCTCATTAATCTGGCGTATTTTGTCTACTTCGGCACCATCATACCCTGGGAGCAATTCAATTCTCCCGCGCATGGGATGATTCCCTGGAGATTGGTCGTTATAGCATTGTTTGTCATTTTCTTTCGGCGCATTCCCATCATGTTGGCTCTGAAACCATTCATTCCCGATGTCAAGACCTGGCGAGAGGCCCTCTTCGCAGGTCACTTTGGACCTATTGGTGTCGGCGCCATCTTTGTGGCCATCCTTGCTCGTGCGGAATTGGAGACCGACTCAACGGAACCATTGGCGGTGCTCCCAGAGCCAGGTTCTAAGGATTACACGCTGATTTACCTTGTGTGGCCCATAACAACTTTTTTGGTTATCGCTTCGATCCTTGTCCACGGATCCTCTATTGCCGTCTTCACTTTGGGAAAACGCATAAACACTCTGACCATCACTCTGTCATACACCCAAGGCAATGAAAAGGGTCCCGCTTGGATGAACAGACTTCCACGGATACAGTCACGATCGTTGTCACGCATGTCGAGCTTCGACACGGAGGATAACGAGAAACTCGACCTTCCGCAGGGAGATTTGCCCCCCGTGGGGATCCCAAGCTTCATCTCCGACGACAGCGCGAGGACGAGTACGAGAAGAAGCCTGGCGCTCGTTCGTCGAGTGTAGGAAAATCTCGCAGACGTAGGCGCCGAGGTAAGAACTCAGATGACCGGATGGGCGGACCGATCAGTCAAAGTGCCATTGTTCCTGCTAAAAGAGTCGAATCTGGTTTGTTGCAGCAGGAATCAGGTTCCGATACTCTATTTGAAAAGTCTGGAGAGCCTTCTCCAGAAAGCCGACAGAACGAAGTTACTGCGGAGTCGTCCAGATCGTCTCCAGGTCCAGACGAAAGAGACCTCGAACTAGGCGAGCCGCCAAGTCGACGAAGACCTGCAAACTCTCGTTCCCGCTCTGCTAGCCGTTCTGTTGACCTGGAAGCCTATCAGGAAGGCGATCAGCTGGTGATTGAGGATGAAGAGGGTAACGTAATAGATACTGTCGATACTTCTGGCATGACCGAGGAAGAGAGAGCACAGATCATCGAAAAGGCACGCAACAAGTTGAGGAACGACACGACCGGTGAATTTACCAAGCACAAACACGAGTCGCATCCGAAGAATGAAGGTGAGGAAATCGAGGAAAATGTCGAAGAAGCCTTCAATCAACCCCAAAAGACCCTGAAGCAACGATTCGATGGGTGGAAGGGCTTCGGCAAACGTAAAGATGACGGTACTGAGGCTGGAGGACAAAGCAGACCAGAGAGGAAGCGTGGCCCTGCTCATGCTTATCAGTTTGGCAACACTGTCATCGTGGAGGACGAGGATGGTGAAGTCATCAAAACCTATACTATACCAAGTGAACCTGGCACAGATCGTAGACGGGAACAATATCTGCGCCGCATGAGCACTTGGGTCGGTTTAGGTCGCCAAAATGCCGATGAATCAACCGAAGCTGCCGCGCAAGGAGCTACCACAGGCGAGACAGAGCAACAAGGTCCTGACCAAACATCTAAAGCAAAGGCCGGTCGCCGATCCTCAGAGGAAGAGTTCGATGATGGCTTGAGAATGATCATTTCACGAAGCGAACAGTATGGCTTGACGGGTCTGCAAAAGAAGCCCCGCGATCATCCTGGAATTATCGCTATGGGTTCCGGCCGCCGATTATCAACTCGAGACTTCATCAAACAGATGCAGCAACTGGATCCCAAAAGTAAAATCCAGGAAGTGGAAGATAGTGATGCTCCCGAGCATGTGAAAAGAGAGATTCGCCAAGCAGCAGAAGATGAGCGTCGGGCCAAGGGCAATAATCCTTCCACACCAGGGGACCGTCCGAGCGGTCGCCGCGCAGAAACGAACACAGGAGCCTATCTTCGACCTCCTCGTCCGGATGTGGGAAAACGAAGCCGAAGTGACGATGCTTTGGAGCCCGGTGAAGACTATTTCGGTCCACAAAGCCGCTCACGCCCTGCTCGCATGAAAACAACTGATACCCACACGACTGTAGATGAAGAAAGTGACGAAGACGATGAGCAAGAGATTCCCACTCACAATGTGCGTTCGACTGTGTTACGACATAGCCAAGGTCAAACGGCCGCGGATCAAAGGAGACGACAATTGGCCACAATCCGCTCCAATGAGGAGGAAGGCGGCGAGCAAGGTGAGACTGCAGCTGAAAAAAGAAGACGACTGGCCGCTCTCGGGATCGGCGGTCGAAACAATGCTTCGAGCAGCGAAAGCGACGAGGAGAATGAAGCCCCTCGTAATGTCCGTGCAGCCATCCCCGAGCCTGTACAAAATACAATCAATCAAACAAAGGCACGGATTCAATGGGGCGGGGAAAGTGGGAGGGAGAAACAAGAAGAAGCGCAAAAGGAGCAGGAGAAGAAGGAGGTTGAGGAAGATATCTATGCTGGAGATCCTATCGTCAGTGCAGCTCGCAAGCTACGAGGTATGTTTAAGAACCGGGGCAGCCTAAACCATCTTAGGTCGAAGTTGTCATCCTTGATTATCCAACATTTCAAGGATAGATTTGGAATATTTTAAGTATTTTGGGTTTGGGTCCGACATGTTTGGCCATGTCGAGGTCTTTTGGCGCATGTAATCTGAAGATTGTGGTTTGTCTTTATTTCTGAAGTTTGACGAGTGAGCTATTTCAGTCACCTTCAGGTACATATTTTGACAGGAAATAGACACCTAGCCATGCATTTTTAATGCTCACGGGCAGTACTTATCAAGAGTTCATCCTCTATGTTTGTTGGAAGTCCTAGGAACATATTTCGCCGTGATACGGCTTTCTGGGCCTTAGCCTATGGGAAATAACTAGAAATACTGAAATGCAGCCCAGCTTAGCTATTTAGAAAATCATGCGCACATGTCTAGCTGAAGCCAAGTGACAGAAATTTGTTGTTTAGGCTTTGCTATGGGGAAGCACCCCAGCTGCAGCGCTCAATTTAATCCAAGTAATATACTTTGCACTACCCAAAAATTGCCGTTAATTCACCACACGCAGGTTTTGTAGTGTAGCGGTCAGCACGTGAGATTCTGATCACCACAGAATTTTCTCGAGACCCCGGTTCGAATCCGGGCAAGACCTCTCATTGAATTTTTTTTTTGATTTTGTCCTGTATCTCGCCGTTGGGCTGATCAAGTCGCAAAATTGTCCGCATAGCGATCCACGTCGAGAAGCCTTCAAACTTTTAACTTCGAGTTCTGGTGTGGGTTGCCTGGTTCATCTACAGAGTACAGTGGTGGACCAAATTTTTATATATCAAGCTAAACTCAAATAGGACATCCTACTTTTGGACATTGATTTCTTGCAACTCTTATTGTCTTTTCCTTCCACATAACAAGACTTCAACGGGGTCGAGGCGATGACGACAAATGGAGAGAGAGCCAGTAAGAGGAGGAAGACTGAAGTTGATCCTTTCAGCGAGCATCCGATCATAGCCACTTCTGAGCAATTGCATCAGCTCTTTCAATTCTCCAAAAGCCCTTCTGGATCTGAGGTGAAAACAGGTAGGCGTGGTGTCAAACACCTCATCAGCAAATTTCTAACATTCGTCTCAAGCAATCAAGCGGTTTTCAGCCTTCCTCTCGCATACGTTGGCATCCAAAAAATCGAGTACTGACCGCGATCGACCGTTGGCAATCTTGAGCAAGTACTGTAAAGAGCAATCCTCAGCATCTCACGATGAGGTTGATTTCCCGGAACTCTTGTCCGCTTGGTCCCATGCCGGTCAGTCAAATGATGAATCCACGCTTGCTGCGGTCCCGTCGGCGCTCGTACAGTTCTACGAGATCATCGAGGGATCGCTAAGCTTCCGCGATTTCGGCCTTTCGCTCGGCCACAGCTTGTTGAAACGAGATCAAGTCCGACTCCTCGACAAATGTCTATCTTTGCCAAAATCTAAGGACCACCTCATTGTTCCTGCCTTGCAGCTGCTCACCAAACTGATCGGGTTCGACGAGGGCACTCTTGCTGCTAGCGTGTTCAATCGCCGTGACCATCTCTATCGAAAACTTGATGCTATTCTTGGCAGTACTCAACTACCTGATGAAAGGGCGTCTGCTGCACATCAATCGGCATTGCAATTTCTAATTGCTAATCTGAAATATGTCGATACGGCGGCTAAAACCGAACTGATCACGCATGGGAAAACAATATACTCAGCTATTCGTAGCTTGCCAGTTGAGCAGCCAGACATAATCTGTCAGATTCTGAATACACTTGACGAATTTATACTCGATGATACTAGTCTACCTGAAAGAGTCAAGAGTCGGTGCTTTAATTCAGGCATTTTAACTGCCCTGGCCAAGCTTTATGCCTACGACCAAGACATAGGAGAGGATTCATTGAAAGATGCTACAAGAGAACCTGTTCGAGAAGTCCTTCATCGGTTTCTCTCGAAGCTTTGCACGTCAAGTTGTATCGTCAATCCCCAATCAGGATGGTATCCGGTTGGAGTGAATGCACAAATCACAAGCCAGGAGGACGACGCAATTGACCTGGGTTTGGACACGCCCCATACTTTTGACGAATACACGGAAAAAATTCCACTTAAAAATGGTGCTCTGGCTATATTTTTACAGACCTTGAGCCCGGGCAAGATGTGCTGCAGGCCCAGCTTGTTATCTCGATTTTCAAGGCTGCACCCGAGCTCGTTGCCGATTTCTTCATGAAGAAGCGAAAATTCCTTGTTCAGCCTGAGGATAATGATGCCACCTGGCGAGGTCAATTTGCCTTCTTGTTCTCAGTCGTTCAGCTTTCGGTCCCCAAGAACTTTGGCTGGCCGGAAGGGCTGCCTCAAAATCCACCGCCATTGTCGATTGCGATTGAGAACATTCTACCTCGGCCTCTAGAACGAAGCACGATCACGAAATGCCTACAATCAAAGGATCAAATCGTGCTCCTGTCCGTCAGAAGATACATTACTGTCGCTTTGGAAAAACTCGAGATTGTATTGGGGATGCTCGATCAAGCAACTTCGGAATCTGTCAGATCTAATCTCTGGAGCCAAGCCGCTCTGAAACTGGTCGCTCTCTTCATCGAAAGAATTCCCACTCTACAAGAAGTGATAGCGAGCATAAACAGCTCGAAAAGCGAAGAAGCCCAATCACGTGCATCTCTACTGGAGTGTGTGGCCACATATTACAGAGTCCTACCATCCTTTTCGATAGGCACCAAGTTCGACATCGGCCCTCTACTAAGCCAAGTGATCGTTGGGCTAGAGTCTCGAGTCGGGGATGCTTTTAGGCAAGGCGCGCTGAACGAACAATTGACGCATTTGTTACAAGTTGGTAATCATTCACCGAGCACCAAATGGTGGCACAAAGCCACACCAGAGACATTGTCACCATTCATGCTCCTACTGAAATTCTACGTCCAACCACCTGAAAACTGCCCCACTGCGAAAGTCAAGACAGCTCTGCACGACATTCTGAGCACCAAGGGTATCTTGAAATCAGACCTAAACTCCTTCCAGGCTCTTGTCGTCAGCTTGGAAGGATCAAAGAAATGGCAGCCGGAGCTCGTAACCTATGAATTTGTGGAAAACTGTATGACTCGCACTATGCAACGACCGGTAAGGTATCTCGACCACATCGAAGCAATTCAGCAAGACGTGTCTGACACAAAGGAGCTGAGTCTGCTGGCCTGCTGCGTCGCCGAACAATGGCCATTTGTAATCAAATCGGGCGACGACAAAACCATCAAGAACATAGCCGGCTGGATAGCAAGATTTTTCACGGCTTTGGAACGTGCAGGTGAAAATTTCCGAGTCATGGCGGTGCTTCAGCAGGACATGCTCAATCAGGCGAGTGGCCAGGGCAAGGCTAAGGATATCCTGAATAAAGCATTGGAAAAGCAGCGGAAACACCCATCCACACTACCCGGACTGTCCCCCGATACGTATGCTTCCTTGCCGCAAACAAAATCCGCCATCGTGGATGCGCTAGAGGACGCGGATCGTCTGTTCTCCAATGTACATCTCGACCTCGACAAGACATTCCCTGATCCTCCAGCTGTTCCTCAATCACTCACGGGACTTACACGTTGGGAGAAGACCGACTTTGAATTGGAGATACATTCCGGACGTCTAGCAAACCTGATCCGATGCCTGATTTCTCCAAGCCAGGAAGTTCGTCTGCAAGCATTCCACACACTTCATACACTCACTCATGCGGTTGAAACGTCCAACTACAGCGAAAAGGCACAATTGTATCTCCTGCTAGGCGAACTTGTCGAGACCATTCGAGGTCTTACAATGACGCAGGCGCCTGACGATCAACGACTCAGACAGTCTCAAACTCCAACATCGTCAGCACCAGCACCATCATCATCATTCTCACTACATCCACAAGACCCACCACCATCCATCATCGCCGAACTTGCCATCCACCTACTCCCCACGATCTCCGACCCCTCGTCACCCCTGTACCGACCAGTCAACGAATTCCTCCTGCAAGCACCAACATGGACACCGCACCGGCTCATCCCACACTGGACACGCACGACATTCCTGACCGAACCATCATCCTTCTCCTCGACCTCAACCTCAACCACCACCACAACGCCCCTCAACGACCCGTCCTCCCTATTATCCAACGGCAGCACCAACCCTCAAGACACCGAGATCCACTTCCTCCTAACCCTACTCATCCCGTCACTCCGGAGCACACTAGACCTCGACCTGTTCCGGCGCGCCGGGATCTTCACCCGCCTATTCTCGCACTACATGGCGCCGGTGTGCAGCAAGCACACACGGCGACAAATCCTGCACCTGGTGCACCAAGCACTGCGCACGCCCGGCGGGGCCGACATGCTGATCACACGCGCCGGCGTGCGCGAATGGCTACAAATGGCGCGCCAACTGCGCGACCACAGCGGCCACGGGCCCACCAGGCTCGGCGCAGTCGACCACGGCATCAGACGCATCGTCGAGGCCTTGCAGAAGGAAGTCATCGACATGTCTGACGCAGACGCCATCGCGCGCTGGGAGCGCCAGCGGCCTGTGTTCAGGAAGGCTGCGGCGGCGGATGCAGAGAAGTAAAAGCTGCACAGAGCATTGAAAGGCGAGACAGCACGGAAAAGGCAATCGCTAGAGGTTATACCGGGGAAGGAGGAGTAGAGGCCTGGGGAAGGACGACATGTTCGTCCCAGAGGAGGAATTCTGTGCCTGCCGCTTCGCTTCGTTTCGGTTCGATTGACGAGCAGCGTTCTGTATCTGTACACTAACTAGCCAGGCGTGCAGGTTCGCCACTCGATCGACGTCTGCACCACACACACACACTCTCTCTCTGTGTGTGTGTCCCTCTGCCTTTTGTCGTCCGTCCGAGTCATGCATTTGGTCGAATCGATGGGCTTTTCCACTGCATGAACTTAGTCACTGACCTTCGTCGTCTGCGTCTGCGTGTGGATCAGAGTGACTCTGCATCTGCATCTGCATCTGCACTTGCACTTGCATGATCGCGGGACAGGCCTGACTTTGACGCGGGTATGTATTTGTGTACTGTGGGTATATAACTAAGTAGAGTAATGCTACGTGGACGTGGACGAGTTTGTTGTCAATCTGCACGACATCCAAGTGCAGGACCAAAAGATCAAGAGGCTTCAAGAGCTTTTCATAAGTTTGTTTCTATAAGTGGCATAAATATAATCTCGCTTGCTCAATGTAATTCCCAACTTATCCCACTTGGGATTTCATCCATTTCTTACCGCCCTGTTTCGTTCTCTGTATACATCGACTTGACGATCTACAATAGTATTGCTTTCGTCTGGTGATCAAACCTGTACATTCCATTTCGTCTATCGACGAGCCACAACCCATTATGACACTGGTAGCACTGAGACTTTTGAGTTGAAAAGTCCTGCTGACTAAGTATCTTCAATGTAGAATCACTACCGCCATGGTTTCACAATACTGACATGGCTGTCTCTTTCATCATCTCTGTTGTTGCTTCAAGAACATATCTAAAAGCTCATCAAGTCTGTGAATAGTCAGTATCTGATCACTGCCTTCAGTTGTAGCAAGGGTATTCCATAACTCACCTCTTCCGAACATAGCTCTCTTACTCCAATCCATGGCAAGTAGGATACGTGTTCTGATACTGACGCTTTGTGCGAAGTAAATACTTCTCCAAAGATAAACTGCCATGAGTCCACCACTGAAATTCAAACCTCCAAAGTCGAAGACTGCAGCATTACCAATGTATGCTAAACTTCCCATATGGTGATATTCGAATGCTTTGTAAACAGCCTCATCCAAATCACCAAAGTCGACCTCGTTCGCTCGGAACCCGGGAATGGCTGCGGCAATTTTGTTGAATTTTCGACCAAGATACTGACCTTGCTGATTGGCTCGTTGAGCAGTTGCAGGCAAAGATGTGAGTTTGTTGTCAATCTGCACGAGTAATTCGTGCAATTCGCCAAAGTCCAAGGTGCCAGATTTGTCCTTGTCGTATTCCTCGAATAGACGATCGAGACGCTTCAGGTGTCCAGCTGCTTGAGGAAAACGCTTTCGAACTTTCTGAGCTACTGCACGCCAGTCTTGGAAAGTGATGTGTAAAGCGTCGGGGTCTTTGCCCTGTTCCCATGCCATACCACGGAGGAAGGTGGTCAGGTGATCAGCAATATTATTCTGGACCGTGGAACAATCGCCTATAGCATAGACATCACCCATAGGAGCGCCCAATAGTCTTAGATGGGAATCCGTCTCTAACGCATGGCGATTGTTCTGGAAGTCTCCTAGTTTCTTTGCGATCTTCCGGCTGAGATCTGTCTGAGCTACTCCAGTTGACCAAAGACAGAAGCCAGTGGGGATCTCCTTGACGACAGGTTTACCATTCTCCAGTTGTGAAAAGACGATCTTTTCAGGAGTCACTTCCTGAACTCGCGAATTAGTCAAGACCTCGACTTGGTCGTGTTCAAATCGTTTCTCAGCATAAACAGAAAGCGCTTCGTCGTACGTGTTCAAGATGTGACCTCTCGATTGAATAACATGGACAGAGACTTCATTACGCAAAAGTCTGGGGAATGAATGCAGAAGATCTTCGTTGAGCATATCATAAAGCTCAGCAGCAAATTCGACTCCAGTGGGACCACCTCCACTGATGACAAAAGAAAGGAGCCGCCTTCTCTCTGCGTCTGTGGTGGTAGGCAAGCAAGCCAACTCCAAATTCCGAAGGACCTTATTTTTAATGAGACGAGCATCTTCTATGGTCTTGAGAAAGTTGCAATTTTCCAGACCCTTGACACCGTGGGGTTTGTGGTGGAACCAACGCCAACGACCAGCTTATCATATGGAAGATAGAAGTGTTGCTTCTCTCCATTGGCATCGGTCTGGGCAACCTCGACAAGCTTATGAGAGAACTCGATATCGACGGCTTCAGCTCGAAGGAAATGACCTCTCAGTCGATTGACGATGCGGCGGACTGGCTCAACAAGGGATCGAAGCTCGAGGGTACCGACTGTGGCCGAAGGAAGCATGGGAGTGAAGAGGAAATAGTTATCCGGCGAGACGACAGTGACATGATAGTCTCCAGGGTTCAGTTCTTTCAGCATAGCAACGCTTCCCCACCCTGTCCCTAATATGACCAATTTCGGCTTGTCCTTTTGTTCGCGCATGCTCTCACAATCCTCATCGTCGACCAAGACTTCGGCGATGGGTAAGTTCTTGGGCCCGCCCTTCCTGGGATATAAAGCAGCTTCTGAGACGGGGATGTCACCCTTGCTGATTGTTTCTTTGTACGTGGAAGCATCGTAAACGAAAAAAGCAAGGACCAGAGTGCCGGTGAAGACGATGAAGATGCCGGTCCATGCAAATACGCGATAGGCGAAACGAACGAGAGGGCCACGGTGGTTAGGAAGCTCTTTGGTGGAGATGTATCTAAAGGAGGCTGGAGCTCTTCGCGGGCAAGGGCAAAATGCTGAGGGAGGCGAAGTACGACAGGGCGAGAGCGAGAGGTCGAGGAGAATGGACGGGAGCAGACAGGAGATTGGCCAGGTCTGAAAGAAGGTGTGAGGGATGAAAGTGAGAGTCTGGTAAACGAGAAAGAGTGACTTGGGGAGGTATGGAGGGCGCAGAAGGAGTGTGGTCTGAGTGATTGAGGTCGCAGCTTGGAAAGCTGGACATGACCATGACGAGCGAGACGAGGTAGGGACTCCATGATAGAGGAAGTGGATAGGAAGGTCTACCACATGCTGCGGAGATTGAAGCAGTCAAGGGTTATGCTTGACGAAGAGAATTGCGGTCGAGACAGGTAAGGAGAGGGTGTTGAGGACAAGATAAGAAGCAAATTTGGTTGGATGGAACAAGTTGTATAGAGAAAGTCGGATAGGGTGGGAAGTTTAAGTGCAAAGTCGAGTGTTATGACCGCATTGTCTGATGGTGCCAATGACAATGGAGACTCGTGGTAGTGGCATCAGTGAACCAGTGAATCAGTGATAAGTGGAATCAACATGGGTGAGGCCCTGGAGGACCCGGTGACTTAGAGCGTGCTTAGAGGTATTAATTAGAGGCTAGAGGTCCCTAAGGTCCCAAGCTTTTGAGGTTTGAGATCTTGATCTTGTCATCCCGTCGCCTTATGTTTAGCCTTTAGGCGGTCGGATCTATTGACCTTTTCTCGGTAAGGGACGGCAGAGGGCGGCTAATCCTTCAGCGTAGTAGCAGTAGCCCGTACTCCGTATGTAACAACGGCTCCCACGGGCTCCTTAGGCACCTTGGGCTGGTTGACACGTACCTGAGATACCTAGTACCCTTGGTGTTGGGCGGTGCCTACACCGTACCTAAGGTACCACTGGTGCTTAACTAAATAGTACTTGGTGGTTAGCATCGAGTCCGTTGTTTTTACACCTACCCAATCATACCTACGGAGTACATAGGTAATTATGGGCCGTATCTCTTGCCGTTATAGACATAGGTACTCCGTAGATTCTCCGTACGCAACCGACAATTCCGCCAGTGGAACCAATTCTAACTACTCCGTTAGCAATGTCGACGTCATTGAGAATGTAAGTGGCCATCTCTTCAAGAAACCACTCAGTGAAAAAAGATTGCCTCGCACAAATTGGTCCTTCGCTGGCAGCGGAACGTCAGTAGGTATGCCTCAATTGCACATGCCCAACGACCCAACATGCTTATGCTGAAGTGGACTAAATTAGTTAATCATTTCTCACGTACTGTATCCGTACTTTCACATGCTTCTTCCGCCCTCTTCAGTTGCCCCACGCTGTCTTGGCCCTCCGAAGTAAACTTCTCGCTTATCCGTATCTCGTGGGTTAAGGTACCTCCGAAGTCGCATACCGACAGGCGAAAGATAGGTACAGCACGGTACAGGTACATACTGAGCAGTCCCGGCAGTACCTCGTAGCTACTTTCAATCAATCCATCGAATTCGTCTCGACCGTTTCGTGCGCTGGACCTACGATCGATCCTTGGTCAACGTCAAACAAAGCCTGGGAGTTTTCGTTGATATCAAGTCAGATAAAATCTTAGAATCAAGTCAAAATAGACCGATGTATCTAACTAGTATTGCTCTCTATGCCCGCCGCCTCTTGAGGAACAAAGCCTCACTTCCATGTGTTCCGTCCTGTACGTCGACGGTGCAAAACTCTATGGGGTATCATAATATCAAATAGTCCGTCTAATTAGCCTCCTGCTTGATAGCTTGTATGCCATATTTGCGCCAACGCATCTCATATCATCCATCCTATCAAATCTGCAGTCGTCCTTAACGTCGTCGAATCTGGTCTTGCAAAACAAATGCTCATATCTTGCCACACACTCGCCTCTCCATCTCAGGGCCAATGTTCAAGCCTCAAAATCGGCATCGGGGTCCTCCATCGACGAGATACTCGTTGATCTCCGTGGTCCTCCCTGTTTCAGTGGTCTGCCCCGTGGCTTTTTGGGCGTTCCTCCTACTGATGCCATGCTTTTACGCTTCTTGCCTCGCGGCCCTGTCATCAGCTGATCTGTAGCAGTCTCCGTTGCAAAAGCTTCACCATCCTCTTCAGCAATCTTGACCTCGTCGTCGACAGCCACTATCCTTACGCATTCGCGACACCGCGACACCATCGTCTCTGCGCTGTCGAAAGATTCCATCACCGCGTTTGTCGCCATCCAAAATCGTTCACCCGTGATCCCATGCACTTTAGTTGGCTCTTTGGTCGAGTCTTTCGTCTGCTTGTTCTGCAGCATGGCCATTTTGACATCTCGAGAAATGCCATACTGGCGTTTCAGAAAGTTTCTAGTCTCGGAAATCAGGGTGATTGCACACGCTGCGACACAGAGCTGCTTGAGTGCCCCGGAATCGATTGAGGGTGGGTTTTCAACAATGACTACTTGCCCTTCATCATCTCCAGTCTCATCACTCGATTTTGTTGCCAGAACTGGTCCAAGCTGAGCCTCAATGGCCTGGGCTGTTTCACCGCCATTTTTGCCAAATACCAGTTCCAACTGTAAAACGGTATGCAACAGCTCGTCCATTTTCTTGTACTCGAAGAATGCTAGATTCTGACAGACAAAGAGCACGAAAATGAGATGGCTCGATGTCTCTGTAGGCCCAATTTCCAACTTGGAGGATTCTGTATTCAACTTGGAGATGAGGTTGCCGAGAAATTTCCTGACATACTTGGATCCGCTGCTGCTGATTATGTCGAAAGCTGCCCCGAGTTTGGGTTTATACCCCGGCATCGTGGCTCCGCGAGGGTCATCAAACACCTCTCTCTGATATCGGCAAGCTTCAGAGACTGCATGAACATACTCGCGCTCACAAACGGACTCGTGTTGTTGGTGTAGATGTCCGTGGGCGACTCTTGCCACTTGGGATACCCGAGGATCTGGATTGGTTTCTAGAGCCACAAAGGCCGCAGTGCTCTCTTTCGGGTGTGTCATCCCCTGGTGATCGATACTTGCGAGTGTTTTGGTTGCGAGAAGTGCTTGCTCTCCTTTACTTGACATTGCAATCCGAAGGAGATGACTCACAAGCGTGCTTGTGATGGTCGAAATCGCGCTGTCATCTTCACGAGTCTTATGATCTCCACCAATGTTCTTCAATGCCTGGATTTCTGCTTCCTCCTCAGTTTGATCGCTCTCAGCTTTCGCTTTGGTTCGTGCCGCGTAAAGTTCTTCAAATGCCGTCAATACAGTGAGCTGCATTTGCGCGGCCTCCTCTTTCCCAACCGAACTGAGTGCGCTCCCGTCCAGAACTTGAAAGAAAGTTTCACGGATGTGCTTCTTATTGAATTGACCAGGCCATGCTTGACAGATCAGTCCCAAACTCTCAAGGGCCTTAAGTCGCACCGGCGCCGCAGCGCTTGTGAATGTAAATGGTAAAATTGTGTCGCACACAAACCCGACGACGGATCCAGACTTGTACTTTGGGAAGGCATGCTTGAAAAGGGCAGCGTGTTGTTCGAAGTCGATGAACTTCAGTATGCTACCCAGGAGACGTAGCATCTTCTGTCTAGCGTTGCCTTCTCGAGTTGCGATCTCGGCCACCTTGTTCTCCTTCAAAAGTGCCGCCTTGACCGTCGGGGAAACCTTTGGCTGAATGACATTCTGAATCACGGAGATTGTGAATGCTGCAATTTTCCGGGTTTGATGTAGGACATTATCGATGCTTTTGAGACATGACATAGCTTCTTGAACGTCTTCCAGCCGGATGAGAAAGCTTCCGGTCCGCATCAGATCTTGCTGAACATCTTCTAGCAGCTGATTTTGTGTACTAGATAAATTGGGCAGAACGCAGCGAAAGATTGTGACAACAGACCGGAATTTCGGCAAATCGTCAGTCTTCATGTCCTTTAGGTAGCTCTTCAGACTCGCCAGATCACCAGACTGGATGGTTTGTGGTCTTGCTTCCGCGAAAGCCACGAGTGTGGCAAGATCGGCTGGCCCAGCTTCAGAGCCGTTAGCAGTATCCAGAAGTTTTTTGACAATGCGAGAGTAAAGGTTGTGCAGCTGGCTCACGGATTTGGTGTCTTTCAGAGTCCATGCCAGGAAATCCCTAAGCAGAGGTCCCAACAGTAGTGCGTCGCGGCTGATGCAAGACACAATATATGACCTCAGATCATTGATAGCGACGTCGACCCGCGCAGTGTCGCTTTGAGTGTTCAGCAGTCCAATCCTCGTAGAAACCCAAATCTCTAAAAGGGTCTTTCGCGCAAGTTCCGCTACGCCCGCCTCAACATCGGCCGTTCTTCTGAGAAACTCCGTAGCAATCGTATCCTTGATGTTCGTTCTTGAGTCTTTCAGGTAAAAGTCCTTCAGATGAAGCATGGCTCTCTTTTGAATCCCAACGTTAGAATCTACCGTACATTTGAGTAGCTGCGAAAACCCTTTCTGTTGCAGCTGCAGAGATGGACGAGGTAAGATGAACCTGGCGATCAACGTAAGAGCTGAATCCCTAACAAGAGATGAATCGTCTGTTGCACATCTCAAGACATCGTCAGCAATTGTAGGATCCCAGTCAAGAAGACTAGAGTCTGTCTCCAGAATTGTTGTGACACTCTTTAGGCTACGACTGCGGACTTGGGCTTGATCACTTGACAAAGATGATGTCAAGGTTTTTGCTATTTGAGCAAAAAGACGACAGAACCTCATGTTCAGAATGAACAAGATGTATGCCAACTGTGCCTCCTGGGCAGTGACGTTTTGGCCACTTCCAAGCTGGCTGTAGGAACTCTCCGGTTGCTCCAATTGTAGCAAAAGTTCAGCGATCATAGTGTCAGACATCTTTTTCGGATTGTTGGAATTTTGAACGCCTTTTGGCACTGCCATAGTGTGCATGGCATGTCGAACTATTAGATAAGCCCTTGCAGAGCGTGATCTCAAGCCATCACCCCCTTGAGCATTCAAGAAGGCATGTACCAACGATAAAGGCCCGTTCGAAGAGAGAAGATCCTCGTCCTCAATGGTGAGGTGACTTTTGTCTTTGATCATCTCGGATAGGTGATCTGCTATGGAGGATGAAGTCTCGACATTCTGTGACATGTTCGAGAGCAGACTCCTTGCAGATGCTCTAGTCACTGAAATAGCTGAGCCCATTGTTCCTAAAGCTTCTAATGCCATATTTTTGGTCGAGGCAGCTTTGTCATTTTTGGCATGGGAAATCATGCGCGCCGCCAAGATCATCAGCAGTAATTCCGAGGCTGGCCACTCCGTTAGTGGAAGAACGATGGTGAGATCTTCAACAAATAGATCGAGAATGTTTCTGTAAGGTGAATCTCCACTTTTTGTGACCTTGGAGGCTTTGTCTACCATCCACCTGACGATTTGTTGGGCACTTCTTGAAGCATCATCAAACAGGTTACCTGCCTGACGTGTCAATCTCGACCACGGATCATCGTCGTCGGCAGTGTTTCCAGCCAATTTCATGCGAGTTGCATCATCGTCGGAGTCTTCATCGGAGTCAGCCTCTGGGCGAACATCTCTTCCATTGCTAGTCCTTTTAGAATGTCCCGAGTTTGCCGTTGGTATTGCGGGAGTTTGAACAAGTTGCATAAAGAGCGCAGAGACGAGTTGTATACTCTTTCCATTGCCGAGTTTGTACTGTCTGGCACTTCTGCTATTGGATGGTAACTTGTCCAGAGATGTAAGGATTTCGTCCAGGATCGCACCTCGCTCTGCAGGAAATGCTGCATAGAGCCTAGCCAAACTAGCCATTGCTTGTTTTCGGACACGCTCAAAGAGCTGAAAGCCTATGGCCGATGTCTTATCATTACTGGCGTTCTGGACGAAGATGAGTTTCGATGCCAAGAACTCGGTAGCATTCACAAGTGACCCAGCACCCTTGATTTCAACGCAGACTTTTGTCAAGATATCCATGAATTTACGAGCCACGTCCAGAAGTCGCTTGACGTTTTCGCGATTGCTTGTAGCAGCTTCGAAGAGATGACTGTCCTGACCATCAGGTCTCGACTCCACGATTGGCATCAAACAATTCTCGAATGCATTGACGAGCACATTTGGAAGCCATTGTAAAACTTCCAAATTGACCAAATCCTCATTCTGGATGTTTCCAAGTGCGATGTATGCCAATGTGCAGGATGAAGAGATGCCGCTTTCGACCTTGTGCAGCTGCGAGATCCATGCCGTAATGTCATCGTCGGATGGGTTGGGCTGCAATTTCAGATTCGTTGTCTGTGTGATTTCAATTGCCGGCTCGCAAAGGGCCTGAAGTCTTTTTAGATGGTCGGGCGGAGCATCAGTCAGGCGGCCGCTGGATACAAGCTGGACGAGATTCCTTTGGAGCACCTCTTGCATATCAATAGACAGGAATGGTTCTGAGTCGTCTTCATCATCGGGAAATTGAAAAATTGCTCGGTTGATGCTAGCCGGGGTCGCGGAAGTGTCAGGGGCCAACCGATCTTGTGCCTCAAAGATCTCCAGCATCTGGTTCTCGAACGCGCGCAAGATCAGAGTGTCTTTATCTTTCTTGGAGCTCACTGTAAGATTGGCAATGCCATTCGTCTTTGATTCATCCAGCGTGTGCTTTTTGGGAGATTTTGGAACAATGGCATATTCATCTCTTCGGAATGAGGGTGGAGGTTTTGGTATATCGACACTGATGCCCAGGGACGTTTGCGCCGACTTTGTTGGAGTTGTGGTAGGTTTCTTGACCGGCATATGAGCAGGGATGGTGGAAGGGAATGTGTAGTCGACCTTGGTGGTATCAAGCAGCATCTTCGCGAACGGATGCAGGTTGAGATCTGCTTTTGCCTTGGTTTCACTTCTCGTAATTGGGCGCTTGAATTTTCTGCGTCTAGGTCAGCGAATTCCGACTGTAAGGGCACATGGGGCTAGGTACATTTGTGAGACACGACGGTTTGGGTCCAGTAGGATACCAAAGGTCTCTTTGACTTTGGGATTGATCCATTTCTCTTGATAAAAGGCCTGGCGTTCGGCGTGACTAGACAACCGATAGGAGGAGAGATCGCCGAGTCGTGGGAGAGGGATGCGATCTGGCATGTCAGTGAAGATTGGCTGAAAACCGATCACCGGACTTACCAGCAGAGGGAGGATGCAGGTAGTCATGGGAGTGAATTGCAGAGCCTCGTCAACGGTGAGGTGACTTCGGGTCGACACATTCGGGGCACGCCGTGGAATGACGACCTGAATAGTGTCGCCATTCATTGCGATTGTGTTGTATCGATCAATGGCTCAAACAAGCCTCAAGATTGATGGATGGTGAAGAGGTGCGGAGACGGATGCGCAAGAGCATCTTTCCCTCGCATCCAGTTCGTTGGTGATATCCTTGAGGGGGTTTCGAAATATGCAAAGAACATATGCAATCGAGGGAGAATCTGGGGTAAATGGGTTGAAGAAGAGGAGAATAGTATGGTGAACGTGAATGAGTTTGCGCCGGGCAGCACGGACGAATGCCTGAAGTCCTAGACCAGGCAGAGTGTGGCAGCCAGGAAATGGGAATTGGGGAATTGGGGGCTGATTGAGGATCTCAAGCTCAGCCTTGCCAAGCCAAGTCGGAGACCAGACAAGGATAAGTTCAGCCTTGCGAAATTGGGGTTGCGCTGTGCCGGGGACTTTGCCTCGTGCAGAATATTTTTTTCCCATGGGTTGAGTTGTAGTTGATTATCGCATTCTGATATTCGTAACCATATCACCTACAGTTCACGATCCTGTCGACGCAATGGTTGCTATCGGTAGTCTACTGTTCTGTGACGCTTGTGGTTCTCTCCTGCCTCGCACCACAGCAGGTTCAGGCCAGGAAGATCTCATCAGGTGCGAAGATTGCTTTCAATACACGAAAGACACATCTTCCAAGGCCATAACGTCAAAGTCAAAGGCCAGCGCATTTCCTTCAGCACTGCGATCTAAACATTCGGAAGTGCAGGCATTCGATGCTGAAAATTTACAAGTGGAAGCGGTTATCTCCAAGGATTGTCCCGACTGTGGCCGTACTGAAATGTTTTACCACACGAAACAGTTGCGAAGTGCGGATGAAGGCAGTACTGTCTTTTACAGATGCGAGTGCGGGTACAAAGAGACTCAGAACAACTAAATTGCGTATATGAAGGGAATTACTCCTGTAACACACGCCTCAATCTATCATTCCTGGTGCTCAAAGACTACATCATTCTGTGATCAGGCAGCGATCGGCTCCGGAATAGTGGCATATTCCATCTCGCCATTCTTTTCATATTCCGCCATATCGAGCGCGACGATCACACTCTCACGTACCACTTGTTCAGGGTCATCGAGGAATCGTCGCAGCAGATCCTCCACCCCAGGCTCGTCACCGAGACTACCCAGAGCTTCTGCGGCTTCATGTCTGACCATGCTCTCTTCTCTCTGATTTTCCAGCACTTTCGATAAGGCTGGTATGGATGCCGGGTGTGTTAATTGACCAAAGACGAAAGCAACTTCGTGCCTGAACAGGGCTGATGGGTCAGCGAAACCCGCAGCAAGTGCATTGACAGCAGGAATGGCTGTTGGTAGATCTGGCGGGGAGGCTAAGTCTCTTAGGGTGAACATGGCTCGGTATCTTTGGAATAGAGGTAACGATGTATCAAGGAGAGTTTCCTGCAGTTTTGGGATGGAGTGAGTGTCTGTAGTCAGGGCCATGGGTGGTGCTGGATCTATTGAAGCAAAGTCTGAGGGCTTCAGCGATTCACTCGCTTTGCTTTCCGACATGGCCCAGCGAATTCGATCGATAGCAATGTCGCATGTCTCCCTCACGACAACAGGTTCTTTTTCGTCGTCTTTCATTTCTTGCATTAGCTGTAGACTGCTTTCGTCTCCAAGAGCTCCCAACGCTTCGGCTGCTTCGTGCCTACACATAGCATCTTCCTGCCTATCCTCCAGGACACGGCGTAAGAAAGGTACTGCCACTAGATTCTTGGTCTGACCAAGACAATATGCCAACTCGTGTTTTAATAGAGCTGAAGGCGACTGAAATCCAGCTGCTATAGATTCTATTGCCGCAGTGGTTTGTGGGCTTGGTGTTTGAGATGCAAGGTGTTTGAGGGAGAAGAGGGCACGAAAACGGCGGGCCAAGGCGACATCTTCGGATGTCAGGTCGTGTCGTAAGGCCGCGATGGTGGTGTCTATCGTTGAAGTTGTGCAAGACATGGCGAGAAGAAGGGTCGAGGTGCCGTTATATCGCGGCGAGTCCAGACGGCTAATCGACGGAGAAGTGTTCTGGTTGTCCACGATCTGAGTGTCAAGGTACCGCAGTCAAGGTCATGCAAGGATTCTCTACCAAAAATTCTGCGACGCGGGGAAGAAGTCAGTTGACGGTTAGTCTCAGCCTTATCTTATCTTAGCGTGATATATATCCCACTAATGACAGCTTCTTTGTCTCATTGTCAATAGACCCACCAGTGACTAAAATGTATATTACAACGAATCTGTAGTAGGTGAGTAGCACAACATTCTGAAGGAAGTCAAAGGCTGTTCTAGCAAGCTGGTCATATGGCTGCTTCGACGTACCCCTGGAACAGGACACGGCCACCATATTTCACGGGACATTAGAGGAGTAAGCTTATCGCAATTCTACCGTAAACGATTCAACCAAAGGCCATCTATTTCGCACAGACCTATTTGGAATGATGCGTCGGAATGCGCCTCGATTCTGCAACATGCAGCGAGCATATTGGTCAGAGCAACATCATCCTGATAGAGGAGCAGGCTGGACGGCGAAGCCTGCCTCTGCTTTGGAGTCTGCTGCAGCTGAAAATTGCTATATATTTGTAGTTAGTCAGCGTTTGTCTGGCAACTAGTAGTCTCGAGAAAGGACCAAGACTTCATTGTCCGGAAAATGGTCTCCTTACTGCTTGGTGGAATCTTGACGGTTTTGGTACTACCACTATGGACCACTGTGGCCATCTACCGCAATTACGTACTTGCTCAAAGCATCAACTTGCCTATTGTGATAAGCCCTGTTGACCCTTTCAACCCGCTCTGGATTATCTCACGGCCTTACCTGAATCCCCTGCTATCACGACTGCCTGCCGGTTTGAGCCTTTTCACCAGGTACAACTACCTTGGATGGGTATGGCGCGACAAGAACTACCTACATTCGATACTTGGGCCGGCTTTCATCATTGTCACTCCTGGGGAGAATCAACTGATCGTTGGTGATGCCAATGCATGCGATGACTTGTTCAAGTACTATCGGCAGTGGCCGAAGAACCCAGCCTTCAATAATCCCTCAATACCTTTGGCCATAGTGTTGCCACCGCAGAAGGTGATGCATGGAAGCGCCAGCGCAAGATCACGACCGCAGCTTTCAACGAGCGAAACAGTGGCCTAGTATGGGAAGAAGCCGTAAAACAGACGAAACAAATGCTGCAAACCTGGTTACCTGCTCGTCTCTCAGGCGTCACCACCACAGTTGAGGACACTAACCTCCTCGCACTCCACGTCCTTACTGGCGCCGGGTTCGGGATCAGCTATGAATTCGATAGCTCTTTGAAAACCCTTTCATCTGGACATATTGTCAGTTATCGGGACGCATTGCGGACCGTTATGGATAACATCTTCATCACTTATTTCATCACATCAGCGGAAAGGCTGCCTGCCTATCTCCTGCCCAAATGGGCCACGGAGGTTCTTAACGCCGTGAATGAATTCAAGTCATACATGACCGAGATGGTCGATCGAGAGCGCAATGCACATCTAAGGGGTGAAGGCGCACCTACCGCCAACCTCATGTCGAGTATCATCAGAGCCTCGGATGATGCACAGAGAGAGGCTGTCAGTCAACAAGCGGGTAAGGAGAACCAGGCAGCGACGTTTCGCACTGGTCTGTCGGATAGTGAGATCTGGGGCAACATGTTCATTTATAACGTCGCTGGTCATGAAACCACGGCGGGAACGTTGACATATGCCATTGGCTTGCTAGCGTGCCATCCCGAGTGGCAAGAGTGGTTGAGACCAGAGCTGAAGGAGGTATTCGGAACCGAGGAAGTTGGCGAAGATCAGTATCACGGTGCGTTCGCCAGATTGAAGCGCTGTCATGCCATCATGGTAAGTTATTTTGAAGCTTCACATGACACTTGAATCTGTCTGAGGATGCAGTCTGCCTGTGCAGACAAGAGCTGAAGGTTGCTGACTTCCCACTCTCCTTAGTACGAAACTCTTCGACTGTACGCTCCGGTGAACGGGATCCCGAGACATACCGGCTCGTCGTATCAGGTCCTTAGCCTCGGGTCCTCAGCACATACTATACCTCCACACACAGCAGTCTTCATCAACAATGCAGCTGTGCAAGTTGACCCTGCTGTGTGGGGCTCCGACGCTCTAGATTGGCGGCCTGGTCGCTGGCTACAATCTCAACCGCGAGGCCAAGGGGCATATCCGAGGGAGACAAGTGTAGCTTCACAGATACTCTCATCCTCCCGGCAGAGAAAGCGTACATACCGTGGGCATCCGGACCTAGGGTCTGTCCTGGCAAGAAGTTCAGCCAGGTTGAGTTCGTAGCGGCTATTGCTGTGCTGTTCCATCAGCATCGTGTTGCGCCTGTGGTGGACACGGAGAAGGGTGAGACGTTAGAAGTGGCAAGACAGAGGACTATGCAAGTGCTTGCCGACTCAGACATGGCGTTGACAATAAGGCTCAATCACCCTCAGAAGTTGAAATTGACATGGGAAGAGGTGTCTGTTGAGAAGTGACAGTGGTCGAATTGAACCGTTAGGCAATCGTGGGCGTCGTGAACTAGATGAGAGTAGCAAAGATAGGTCGTTTCAACATCGTTGTATCAGGCTACACACCACATCATTAGAACTATCGTTGCGGTCAGCACAGGTCTTTGATGTTGGACATCATCGGATAGGGACAGTGATCACGAGATCTGGCTACTTAAAGCGGCATGGTGCACAATGCGTCAGCGTGTTGCACCGAATCTCGGAATAGTTTCCTTATTGAGGTGTCACGGCTGTCTTCCTGTCACTTGTGACGCCTATTTCCCATCTTCGATTTATTTCCAACGGGCTTGTCTCGAACATTCTTTTGTCTACAAGTACACTTCCAGTACCAAGCACCTGTGTGCGCTGCTCAAACCTCAACCCCAGAAAGCACTCTTCCCGACTTTCGAATCTTCCCAAATCCATCGCGGAGCAGCCTTTTCTAGAATTTCAGAATGGGATCCGTCGTTATTCCTCATTTGGTCACCGGCTGGCATGTCGACCAGGCGATCCTATCTGAAGACGAACGACTTGTGGTGATCCGTTTCGGACGTGATCACGACCCTGACTGTATGCGCCAGGACGAAATCCTGTACAAAATTGCCGACCGGGTAAAGAACTTCGCTGTCATCTATGTCTGTGATCTCGACCAGGTGCCCGACTTCAAGCAAATGTACGAACTCTACGATCCCGTCACCCTCATGTTCTTCTTCCGCAACAAACATATGATGTGCGATTTCGGCACGGGTAACAACAACAAACTGAATTGGGTTTTGGAAGACAAACAAGAACTCATCGACATCATTGAGACGATCTACAAAGGCGCAAAGAAGGGTCGTGGTTTAGTCGTATCACCAAAGGACTATTCGACTAGGTATCGATACTGAAGGCGATGTGCTGATCCTGTTCGCAAAGGCCACCTGCTTCAACGTTTTCAGCTACGAGCACCAGGTACAGAGGAGCTGCTCTTTCGTGAGCCGTCAGGACTTGGCACGTTGTTACGATTTTATTTGAAGGGACAATGAGGCGTTTGCAAGGCTATGAAGCATGGGGAATCAGGGGTTCTCAGAGGCGTATGGTTGGTCTCACTTAACTCGCAGACATTTTAATAACGAGCGATGCTGACATTAATTTTTCAAGTTCCCTTGACTTCCATTTTTGGCTAACTAGGCATGTGCACTGATTCTCACTGGTTGACATTGCCCTCGATCGAGCCCAACGTGAAGTCATGTTGGCATTACTACCCGCTTACACAGGATTGTGCCAGATTCGTCGAGGAAGAAATCGACCGCGTGAGTGTTTGCAGATGCTTTTCTTTCTTCTGGCGTGAGCCTCGTTCCTACAAACTCTGAGACATGGCTACTGTGATGCCGTTTAGCATTCTGTAAATTGCAAAGTTTGAGCGTAGAAATTGCTGTTAGAATGAATGCTACGTGACATCAACCTCCACTCTGAGAAAACCTTCTGAATGATGCCAATCTGGTGCCAGTCTAGCGCCGGGTATCTGATCTCTTCCTCTCTTCCTCTCTTGTCACACGTGACCATTTGAGCCAACACCAACACCAACACGTAAATCAACACCAAGACAACCCAAGTGGATCGGGTCGTCTAGCTTCGCCGTGCTTCGCGTACGCCGCTTGACAGAAGTTGGAAGTTAGAACAGCCCTTTTCTCCGACATGCGTCTCGTATCCCTGAGGATCAGCCGGTGATTCCCTTACCCACGCCGTACCAACTGTAACTTGAAGTGGTATCACAATCGACTTTCAACAGTCAAGTGGGGGTGAATCTGGCGAGGCCCGGGTCTGCATGGAAATTGACCACCTCAAGCGAGACGAACCCCGGCCCGTACATCTTGTGACCATCAATTCATCGAGTACTGACTTGATTACCAGACCCAAGAAATGCGAGGTTCAACGCAATCCATACCACTAGCATCCAACTACGTAAATAGATCCTCTTCTCTCAAGGATCCATGGGCGCTCAAAAACTGGAACCATGCCAATCTAGTCCACTGAGACCGTCCATCTGGATCCAAAGAAGTCAAAGGTGAAGAAAGAGGCCACCTTGACCTTTTCCCCGGCAATCTTTCCCTGCTGCGTTTCGGCTTCCCCCTCCACCAGTTCGTGTGTTCATCGTGCATTGTGCATGCTCACTGCTCAGCCAGCTGCAACGTCATGAACTGACTATGCCTCACTGATCTCGATGTTGAGAACGCGTCGTGAACCTCGAGCGCATTAAAGTCGCGACGGGCTCTACCTATACTACAGAGTAGTCCTCGGAGCTGGACTTGATCGATTATAAGAGCACATATCTCAATCATCCCCCTCCTCCTCCAAATAGCGACATCGGCGCTCCGAGCCAACAGAGCCTTGACCACTACTTCTTCTCAACTTTCTAGCAGTAACCTCAGTATGGCCAGCGCAACCATACTGACGCTTTGTCTTCTTCCCGCTGTCCTCTTCGGCCTCTGGCACATCACCGCGACCAGCACGCCACCAGTCCCCAACTTCCTACGTAACAAGCGCATCATCCTCCTCATCGCGCACCCAGACGATGAGTCCATGTTCTTCTCGCCTACGTTGCAAGCACTCACGCACCCCTCGTTGCAAAACCACCTCAAAATCCTATGCATGAGCACGGGCAATGCCGATGGGCTTGGGGAAACACGGCGGCAGGAATTGGAGACCGCGGCTTTGACGCTGGGCCTGCGCCGGAAGGAAGATGTCTTCGTCCTCGACGATGAGCGATTCAAGGACGGAATGAAAGAAGACTGGCAGCCGGAGGAGATCGTGCGTGTTCTGGCCAGTGCGTTTGCGCCGCATCTGAATGCTGGTGCTGCGAGGGCGGCGGAGAAAGTATCAGAAACAGCCAGCGCGACAGCCCCGGGCAATATCGATAAAGACAAGGATCGCAGGAAATCCAAATCGAGCAAGCATACTAAATCACTTTCGTCTGCCTCTACATCCGCTGCGGCAGCAGCACCACCATCACCACCAACCCCAACTGGTCCGCACGCCTCCATCGACGTCCTCATCACATTCGACCAGTCCGGCATCTCCTCACACCCCAATCATATCGCACTATTTCACGGGGCGCAGCAATTCCTCCAGCGCGTCATGAAAGGACACTCGGGCTACTCCTGCCCCGTAGCCCTGTACACATTACCAACAGTCAACACATTACGCAAATACAGTTTCATCGTCGATGCAGTCCCAACGTTCCTCAGCGGCATCTACGGCACGATCATGGGCAATGCGAGCGGGTCGCGGGGCGAGGGCAAGAAGGAAGGCGCCGACAGAGTGGTCTTTGTGAATGACGTGTCGAGGTATTGGAAGGCGCGTGAGGCCATGATCTCCGGCCACAAGAGCCAGATGGTGTGGTTTCGTTGGGGCTGGATTGGCCTCGGTAGATATATGGTCGTCAACGATCTGCGGAGCGAGCGTATCATTGCCACATGATGTGCTCATTGTTCAACAAATTAATAAACGATAAACAAACAGAAGAAGAAAACGAAGGCCTCGCGTGCACGTGTCTTGATTGTGAATCTGTCCTTTTTTCAAGTTCCACATGGTTTGATGACTTTTAGTAACTCCAGAGAAGTCTCGGTCTGATATCTCAACACGGGATGGGAGAAGCTGGAAATAATCGCTCTCGCTCTTGCAAATGACGAGAAACCATCATGGGAGGTTAGGGAACACCTTCAGGGTCGCATGACATTTACAACAATCACGACTAAGCGAACGGATAGATGTGGAAATCAGTGGTCAAGGTGGTGATGGTGGTGGTATTGTTGTATTGTAGTGTAGTATACATGGATTTTTCCTGAATGCCCCGAGCTATAGACACATGGCTGAACAGGCAAGCCAAACACACCCGTAATATACAAATCGGCACTTCATGAGCGGTTATAATACGAGGTTTTCCACGGGCGCCATCGACTATCAGCCTGATCGGCGGCCGGCGGATACGGCGGCCGAACAGGAGTGTTGTTCTTCAGTCGGTCGCGACGCCCTTCGATCTCGTCCTCCATGATCCAGTCCATTACTTGTTCTGTGCCCGCGTCTGGCTCGGTCGACGAAACATGCATCATTCGACCCTCGTGGATCGTCCGGGTTGACTGTTCCAGGCGTACCGGACTGAAGGTGTCGAGAAGGTTGCGCATTCTTGCGGTTCGCGTCAATTGGTAGGAATTGGATGCAGAGACTGCTTTGCGGCGGGTTTCTTTGCCGTGGAGGAGGATGTGGCCTGTGGTGGTGTAGTAGGGGACAACATCAGGCATGAATTCGGGGAATTCTCGTATGAGGTTTGGGAGCCCTCGTCGTGGCCATTCGGTCTCCTTGCCGGACCCAGGCCATTCGGTTTCTTTGAACATGTTTCTTGTTGCCACGATCATCAGTTGTGCATAACACTCCGTCCATAGTGCTTGCACGATGAATTCTCTCCTGAGCTTGAAGAATTCCCGGCTCGGAATTCCCTGCTCATAGATTTCAGACCAAGGTCGTTGTATGACCTGATGCATGTTATCATATGCAATGGAAAGTCTCGTCCGTTCTTGATCGAGCATTTGAAGACAGTCACGTGTGTCCTCCAATACTGGAGAAAGAACGTGTTTATCCTTTCTAACCTTCAGCCTGTAGATCAATGGGATGATGCCCAGCTGGAAATTGTATGGCTCCGACAAAACAACACCAAAGAGTGCTTCGACAGCTGCCGCAGTTGGTCGTCCCACCGCAAGGCCTTTCCTTCGAAACCATGAGGTTCCATTGCTAAATAGCACATAAGACCATTCCAATAGGTGATTCCACACCTTACGAGAAATCTCCAAGTTGTAGTTGCGGGAGAGATAATCGATCAGCATCGAAGCGACTGTGATTTCATTGTTGGTGCAGAAGATGTGAGCGATGGTGAAGAGTAAGCGCTGTGAGGGTCGAAGCGGTGAGTCCTCTTCGTAGAAAGTTGGGCTTTCCAGCTCTTCCTCATCTATGGTATCAAGAGCATCGACGTCAATGTTCCACACAGATTTCAGCACGCTTTTGACTCCTGGAAGATCCCCTCACGGCTCATCGAGACCATCAAATGACAGAAGGTCGCTTCATTACCAACAAATCCCTCTTTCACCAGGTTGTTGAAGATGCGTAATACCTCTAGTCTGACAGACTCAGGGTTGTCAGGGTTATCGGGAGATGCCACGCCCCAGCCAGCGAAATTCCTAGGACGGCCATCCATGGAGCGGTAACCCAAGTTTTTCCGGGTGACTCTTGTGTGGTATCTTTCAAGCCGGGAATAGGCATGATTCCAAGTGACTGCTTCCATCAATAAGTTGTAGCATTCAAGGTCGGGCTTGATATCGTCGATTGGCATCGAATCGTAAAAGATATGTCTCGCAGTAGCTCCATCACCACAAGCCGCGGCACAGCGTAAGCGATGGCGGTAAACATCGAGGCAACCATCGAAACCTGCTTCCCGCCGAGCCCGGATCAAGTGGCTTAGAATAAGCGAAAAGGTTGAGGTACGTTCTTCTAGTGATTTGCAGTACCTCCAGATAGGCTCGGTTTCCAGAGAAGTCTTAAGGTAGTGGTGTATTTCGCGAAAGGGAACAATGAAATGCTCTGGATCAAGGGCACAAAATGCTTTGGCAAAGGCTTCGTTGCTAGCTTGACGAATAAATGGTAACCCGATGTCGGGGTTGGTCAATCCGAACAAGATACGATCTGGGTCGTTCTCAGCTATCAGATCTTCCATAGTGAGTGTTTGTTCCTTGTAGGGCTGCGTGAAGACTGCAGTCGTGGTCTGAGGTCGGCGTTGGTGGCCTCTCCCAGGAGAGGGAGACTTCCAGAATGATCCATAGGAGCTGTGGGAAGGTATAGGGCGGGAGAGTCTAGGCAGCGGATTCCGCCATTTACTATGGCATCGACTGGAAGAATAAGCCTGTCTTCGAGGAAAATGGAGAGTCAGGTGAGGGATGCGGCTCGAAGGCCCTTGGGCGCTGTTGAAAATCCTCAAGAGAGGCGCGGAGCCGGGCATAAATGCGCACCAGATGTGGATCGTCAACAACGCGACGAGCTGTGAGAAGGATGAAAAGGTGACATTGAATGAAAGACTGGAGAAAGAAGAATTGGTCGTGGCCGCCGCGCAAAAATGTTTTGTTGTAATTGCAGCAGATCTTCTGCATGAACTTGTGCTTTCGGAGCAACTTTTTGAAAAGGACGCTATTCCGGATTTATCCATATCTGGTAGCTCGCGGCGTGGAATTCATTTCTTGATCCGCACGAGGGGAACTCAAGACTCAACATCGACTTTTATCATCTGTGCCAACCACAGCATCTCTGTACCAGATGGCAGACTCTACAGATGAAAATGCCACTTCGGTGTCCGAACCCCTGGATCTAGTCCGATTGTCTCTAGACGAGATCGTCTTTGTGCGCCTGCGAGGAGAGCGTGAATTGAAAGGTCGTCTACATGTACGCTGGTTCGCGCCTCTATTGAAGTCTTACCAATGCTAATTGGACCAGGCTTATGACAGCCATTGCAACCTTGTCCTCGGCGAAGTCGAAGAAACAATCTATACCATTGAAGAGGAAGACGACGGGGAGGAAAACGTCAAGATATCTAAGAAACAATCAGAAATGCTGTTTGTGCGAGGTGCGTTCCTCGGCACTCATCTTTTTGATCAGTCTGTTGATCATCTGGAAACATAACTGACGAACTGCAGGTGACTCCGTCGTCCTTATCTCGCCTCAGCCTTCCACATGAGTCAAGGTCAGCGCAAAGGAACGTCTGACCACTCAGACGTGATCCATCATCCTCGGACTGGATTCTTCCGTCTACAACCCAGCCTCAACTACCTACGGGTCAGTGATAATTGCACGGGCCTATCATACAGCCGTTTGAATGACTCATGGCTCGAGTGAAAGATAATTGATCAAGAGACAGGGCAGTGCATCTTGCGTAGAACAGCCTGTGCGTCAACCAAGTCACACGTTCGAGCGCAGCCGTGAGAGAAGCCAATGACGTGAAAAGCACGTCAATGAAACACGTCTTCTATGATATCTTCTTTGATATCCTCAGCGCATCGAGCGAGATATGAAAATCCATCTACTTCCAAGGGCCAAAATATAGATGGCTCAAAGGACCTAGTGGTGCCTGGGGGAAGACACAGCCTTGAACGCTCGAGTGCGGCACTGTATGGAGGAGATGGTGACTAGTTGCTAGTGGCGCGGGGTGACTCAACCTCGACTCTCCACAATTGAGACTCGAATCCATGACTCTATGAGCCCTCTGGTCTGCACGCTCTCTTATCCTTATATATTCTACATCGCCTCGCAAGGCATTGCCACTCCATACCATTCTATCAACCTACCCTGTTCTTCTCGTCCCAAACGCTCAGTATGTTACGTCTTTAGACTCAAGACATCCGTCCGTCCGCTTTCTCCCTCTCACCTCCCAACATGGTCCCTCGAATACCTCACTGAGCGCGGGGGCGAATTTCATACATTCATAGAATATACCAATTCTGACTCCTCTCTGACGTACTACACTACCATCCACTGATTGGCGATCTCGCTACAATGGCTGCTCGAATGAAGCAAACTTTGCACGATAGGCGCAAGGGCGAGCTTGTAGGAAGAAACCCTCACCCTTCGAATATACGCAACCTAACTTGCCTTCCTAGGCTCTCTCCGATTTCGCAGACTACGTCGAAAAGCAGCAGGCGAAGACCAGATTCAGAGATTCGGTGGCGAGCGACAGCGGCTACTCCACGGGAGGTCGTTCGTCTGTCATCGAAGACCATGCCGAGCTTGACATCCTGGATCAGCTCGGCTTGACTGATGCACCAAGCCCTATTAAACTCAAAGAGTGGCTTCTTGATAGTTCCGAAGATGCAGCTACCAGCCTCCAGCAACTCACCGGACTGTTGCAATCAAGAATTGATGAAGGACATGGAGAAACTCTCTTTGATCTTGGTCTCGAAGATACTGGCGATTCGATGGCATTCACAAAAGAGCAATGGGATCACGCATTGAAACGATTAACTGAGGCCGCCTGCTCATTACGAGCAGCTATTTGCATTCTGCTTACCTACAATGTTGGGGGCGATGCCGAAGCTCAAACCAAAGATCCCAAGGATCCTTTTTGTCACGGGAAACTGCTCATTCGCCAGAATCCCGCCACTCCAGAAGAAGTCATTGAAACCCGCATTGCTGTTGTTGGCAATGTCGATGCCGGAAAATCTACCATGTTAGGTGTTCTTGTCAAGGGTAACCTAGACGATGGACGTGGCAAAGCACGTGTCAACTTATTCCGGCATAAGCATGAAGTCGAGTCTGGTCGTACATCATCGGTCGGTATGGAGATTATGGGCTTCGACACTCACGGAGAGGTTGTTACTTCCAATGTTCCTGGCCGCAAACTGACCTGGGCTGAGATTGGAACACGCTCGGCAAAAGTCATCACCTTTACTGATCTTGCCGGTCATGAGCGCTATCTCCGTACTACAGTCTTCGGTTTGCTATCGTCTGCTCCAAATTACTGCCTGCTCATGGTTGCTGCAAACAACGGACTTATTGGTATGAGTAAAGAACACCTGGGTATTGCACTCGCCCTTAATGTACCTGTCATGGTCGTCATCACCAAGATTGACATATGCCCACCTCAAATTCTCGAGCAGACCATCACTCAGATCACAAGGATCTTGAAGTCTCCTGGAGCTCGTAAGATTCCAGTCTTCATCAAGACGTATGACGAGACTGTTTTGACCGCGACTCAATTCGTCTCGCAGCGAATTTGCCCAGTCTTTCAAGTATCTAACGTCACTGGTGAATGTCTCGACCTTGTGAGGACCTTCCTCAATATTCTACCTCACCACGGGCACTATGACAGTCAAGCCCCGGCAGAATTCCACATCAATGATACTTTTTCTGTTCCATTCGTCGGTACGGTGGTTTCTGGCGTTGTCAGGTCGGGTGTTATGCATGTGGGCGATACTGTTCTTGTGGGGCCTGACTCACTCGGTCAATTTCAGACCACCAACATACGATCGATGGAACGGAAGCGAATACAAGTACCGTTGTGTAGCGCCGGACAATCTGCTTCCTTTGCCTTGAAGCGCATACGACGTAAAGAGGTCCGCAAGGGTATGGTAGTGCTACCAAAGCTGGACAATCCACCTAAGGTGTACAAGGAGTTTGTTGCCGAGGTCCTGATCCTTTCCCATGCAACAACAATCCGTCCCAAATATCAGGCAATGTTGCACGTCGGACCGGTCAGTCAAACCTGCGCTATCATCGATATCGACCGTGAGTTCATACGAACGGGTGATCGTGCTACAGTCGCATTCCGCTTCGTCCAACGGCCAGAGTTCTTAACTGTCGGAGAACGCATTTTGTTCCGCGAGGGTCGAACTAAGGGACTAGGTATCGTCAAATCTCTCGGATATGAGGAAGGCTCGCTCAGCAAACAACCCGTGACCCAAGGTGATACTTCTCAGCAGGCGTCTGAAACCAAGGGAAAAGAGAAGGTCGAGGATTTCAAAACTAATGTCGGCATAAAAGCGTCCGGTGTTACCACCAATGTCAAGGCAAAGTAGATGAGTGTCCCAAAGCACAAGATATACCAGTCACCTGGCGATTGTATGACCGTCACGAAGTATTTATTTATCAATGAGAATTAATGACCTTTCGTCCATGTCCGTTAAGCAATCGTCCGTCGCCCATGGAGTCATAGGAGGTCGAAACACACAGAATGTATGAAAGATAGCTCATATCGTCCTAAGTAACACAAGGGACCCACGTATCACTCAGGTAAAAACTCCGATGCAGCATACAGATTGTGCATTGTTCCGACAAGAAACTGATGCGGCAAACTCAGAACGCTTGGACGCTAAGAAACTCGGGCTGACCTTCTCAGGGTTCCGGAGCCAATCGCCATCCTCTAATGCTCAGCCTTGCTCGACGTCACCAAGTCAATTTCACTGCTGCGCTTGCTCGGAGCCTCGCGCAAGCATTTGCCCGACAGAATATCTCGCTAGCCAGCACTCCGAACGACTATGCCCACGTCCCACCTCTACCAGCATGCCACAGCCTCGACAACGTAAAAGCCGCGAGATTCGCGGAGCTGAGACACAAGGTTCTAAACAACCGAAATCCATCGGTGAAAGTGACGCTGGAATCAGTTCCAAGACCGACGAAGGGGAGATGACTGCTACGTCTTCTCTGGTGGGTGCGCTGCGCCGCCAGCCAGTCTGGATTGTCCTAGCAGTGTCAAGCGGTGCGTGCGCAGCATTTAACGGGGTTTTTGCGAAATTGTATGTTCATACTTTGCGTTACTCTACTGAATTACCGTCCGTCTCCTTTCACAGAATCCGACAAGATCTGCGGTGCCCATAGCATGACACGAATGGTCGATCGCTTGTTCATGTTACATACTAGCTTCGAAGTATACAAGTCACTAACGTTACTTCTCCTCATCCGCAGAACGACGACGGCACTAACGTCCACACTCTCTTCCCACATTGCACTCTTCCTCTCCCTATCGGCAGGCAACAAAGTCATCGAATTCCTCGTCCGCGGAACCTTTTTCCTCCTGAACTTGGCCTTCAATGCGGCTATGTGGGCATTATTCACAGCGGCATTGACACGTGCAGACAGCACTACGCGTGTGAGCATTGTCAATGTCTCTGCAAATTTCATGGTCACCGCTGTGCTCGGCTGGATGATTTTCAACGAAAAACTGAACGGGCTATGGTGGGGAGGAGCGGCATTACTGGCCGCTGGCAACGTTATTATCGGGAGACGAGAAGAAGGGAAGAAGCCCGGCGGCACGGTCGGGTTGGATGAGTCAGAGAGAGAAGCGGAAGAGGCGGAGGGTTTGCTCGGTGGCCACGATTCTGGTTCTCGTGGTGGAACAGACAGGGTATGGCAAAGGGAGACTTTGGTTGAATTGGAGGATGCGCCGCTGGAGCCGCGGACGAGTGAAAGTGATGAGAGGTCGAGGCTGAGAAGAGCCGAAGAGGCGGATGCTCCGTTATGAGGCGAGGTGAGGCAAGGGTTCTCTGTTTGATGCACGATACAGGTTGGACGAGACTGAGTGTAACGCAGCACTCTAGAGGATGACTAGCATCACACAAAGACGAAACTCAGATGGCATATGTGGACTATTATCATCTCTACCTCGGCGAAGATAAAGTTCGACAAGCATGCTGTGGGAACCAGCAATCGCCGTTCATCCTACGTTGCAAGCTCGACGAGTTGGGAATCAACATTCGCTCTATGCTGCCAGATGATCAAGGTTCTCAATGGAGAGTGGCAGACTTGCTGGCGAGGCTGCTTCTCTCTTCAGCGGTGGAGAAGAAGTCTCAATCTCGGAATGGCGGAGTGTCCCCATCTTTCCTAGTCAGGCTCCATACTTGATCGCTACATGCAGACCGTAGGCTGCGCTCATGGAGTATATAAGTGATTGGAAAAGAAGAGAGAATAAGTTCTCAGGAAAGGGAATCACGTCCTACTTCGTACGGACAACGACAGATCGGCTGCCTCGCCCGCTGCCAGAATCCTGTGGCTCCAGATTAGCACCCACAGCATCAATGACAATGACATGCCCGGGCTAACAAATCCCGTTGTCTCTAGATGCCGGAAAATGGAAAATGTGTGGCATGGCTGTGTCACCCGTTCTTCGTCTTCGAGGCATTTTACCTGCGTTCGATGCCATGGTTGTACCTCTCTCACGAGAACAGATACCCACGTTGCGTGACTTGATCCCGAGATATTTCCAAGCAGCTATGTCATTCGAGTAACATACTAAGATCGGGTTGCCTTCGGCAATCACAGGTGAGTATGCTGCAAAGATGCATGCATACATGACTGGCTGGCTGGCTCCGACCGTAGGCTCTGTACAGGCCACGGCTGTAGGATTATACAGCCACGGCGTTGGGCTGGGAATGCCACTTTGAGGATAAACGTCGGTGATGGCCGGTGAGGGAAAAATGAAAAGCCGAAGGGACACATGAACCTGCAGAGAAAACCCGAATTTTCGCATGGAAAGGAACATTGGCAGGTGATTGGCTGTCTCGTGATCAATGTCGTCATATGCATCGTTCACCCGACGCGCGAACCGTTCAAACGCGGCTGACGAGGACTACTGAGTCCTGCTTCTCGTCCGTATCCTTTGACCAAGACGAGATTGGAAGTTACAAGAGTGCGTTTTATCAAATCCAGCATCATGTTGTTGGGTTATGTTCCGACAGGAGAACAGATGCTAAAACTAATAACCCTGACTCCTGTGATTGATGACCTGATGGCCGCTCCGTAAGATTAGGCTATCGTTACCACTGGCAGATGCTCCTTCGCGAGGGGTCTGGGGCTACTCAGATACGATCTAGAGGCTGACGCTGAGAGAGTTTAGATTCGAAACTCAGGAGATGACGGGTATTGACTCTTGAGCATTGGTATGTGGCCGTGGTGGGGGAGAGCATTTAATTGCTGAGACGACAACTGTTTGCGTTGCCGACAAACTGGAGCAACAGTATGGAGACATGTTCATTTCAGCCCCGTGGCCTACGCCTAGGTGACGGTCAACCCGGTACCTGACACCTCAAGCATTTCAGGAGGACTTCACAACAACGATCAACAACACGCACAGATCACTTGACAATCAAGGCAACTAGTAGTATCCAAAATCAACGTGAGGTTGTGGCCACGCTGAGGCACGATAGGTCTGTGGTCAAGGATCTACAAGGCCAGATGCATGGAACAGGTTGCTGACAAGTTTGGAAATGCACTAAACCATCTCAGTATTTAGTAACTACCAAGGTCGTCAACAAGGATGCTGTCCGAGTCGGCACTCACCACTAGGGCAGAGGTGCAGCATTAGAGATTGGGCGGCAAGGCAAGGTACTAAGGCACGTCAGTAGACATTTACGGCATTTAACGAGTGGTCAGACGCGAGGACCTTCGATAGGTGATGCTGATGTACTCGGTGTGTGCGGAGACGACGGTGGACGCAAGTGTGATGTAAAGCAAAGGAGCCGGACTGTTATGATCGAGGCGCAATTTGTCCAGACCGAAGAGAGACAGGAGGAAGGGGGAACAGACAGACTACAAGACTACAAACAGTCCACTTTCTCCGGTGGATTCTCAGTTATTGGTGCACAAAGCGCTCGTACTTGGCCAGGAAGCGGTTAGTGGCTCAAGTTAGGCCCAGAATGTGCCTCAGGTCCCAGAAGGGGAAGGCGTGCTCAGAGGTACACAAGGGCCTAGAAGATGACGGAGGTGAACGCTGTGAGACAATGATTTTACAGTGGTGCATCAGGTGGTGGTAGGCACTGGCCGTCAATAGCCGTGCTGAGAAGTTCTGCCACACCAAAAGCCACCTGCAGATGGAGGGTCCTAGAAGGCATCAGTGGGCACCAGTGGGCGACCTAACCTAGGCTAGAGGCACGTAGAGGGTGGTTGAAGGTGCACGAGGGTGGCAAGAATAACGTGGAGGTGCGGCGGATGCAAAAGCAATCCCGGAAAAGTGGCAGAGAAGCAAAGACCAGGGCCCACTTCTTGCCCCAATCCACGGCCGACTAGCCTGACGTGCCTGGGCTGGCGCCCAGTTGGCACCCAGTTGGCACGGTCTTGCACCTAGTTTCCCAGCGCAGGGACACTTGAACAACCAATCCTGGGGCATCGACTAGGCTGCGCCCAGCCAAACAAGTCCCACTCTGGAATCGCCCACTGGCTGCTGCGACTAGCCGTAAGCCTCCTAGCACCCGCTAGGGATCTCGTATCAGGTCTGCTGGCCACCCATTCTTCTTCCTGGTCTCCCCATCTTCCCATCCTCCTGCACCTGCCCTCCCGCATAATCCCAGCGTCTTTTCCGATCGCCTGCCAGTCCCAGTCCCAGTCCCAGTCCCGGTCGCAGTCGCAGTATTAGACTACTACTAGTACTACTGGACCTGCTGAGCACTTGCCTGCCGTTCCTGCCTACTCTACTACTTTTACCTACCACCTGCCTACTACTACTCACTAGTACTTGCCCTGCCTTCTCGCCTTCCACCGCCTTTCGCATATCCTTCATTCATCATCACCGCCTTGTCTCACACCCGCAATTTTCCACTTCTCTCAGCCTGCAATCGATTGATCAATCAATCAATTCCTCCATCCATCCTCATTGAATCTTTGCTTCTACACGCACAACTCCTGTTTTTGACAAGTCTTGAGTTGGCATAGACCTCTTTTTGGAATTCCAATCTCACTAGCTGAACTCGGATTGGCTGAGAGCTCACCGTCATTGTTTTGCCACCCTTTGATTAGCTCTACTCCTGTCTGCTCAATTCACCTACCTTTCCTCCATCCATCTAGACCTTGCCATCAATAAACAAGCCGAAAAAGAACATCATGTCGACCTTTTACTACGGCCAACATCATCACCAACAGCCAGCTCAAAGCCCTCATCCCATGTCACAATCACATAATCATCATGGCCGCTCCAGGCGAGCACCACGCATGTCTGCGGCTCAAAACTCCCACCGACACTTCCGCGCTCCAAAGGTTCAGAAAGAGGTGGTCATCACCGAAGCCCCCAGCTTGTCTGCATATCGGGCACGGTTCGAGGCCGGCCGGTCCTTTGACCTCGATGACGATCTCGAATTCTGCCCAAACCTCTTGACTTTCGACGAGGTTTGTGATGATCCATCCTTGGCTTGGTCTCTTACTGACTTGGACAAGCGACAATCTGTGACTTCTGGTTCTGATCGATCCTCGTTGTCAAGTGGTTCTCCCGACGCCTCTCCTCTCCAAGCCCAAATCCAACCCCATCAAATCACCCCTTCTCTGTCGGTTTCGTCAGCTGCAACATCCACCTACATGTCCCCTCCCAGCTATAACAGCAACACTAATTCTTTGAAAATTCACCAACCTTCGGCAATTCGCTCGTCTCGCGGCAGTGCCATCCCGATTGTTAACCCGTCCACCGGTAACCGCATTGCAAGCCCACCATCTTCAATTTCCCCAGGCTTGATGCAACAGACCACGGCTGCCCGTCGCTGGTAGAGCGCGATAAATCTTGTTGTGCTCCAGCTGCCAAGTCTTTGTGCTCTATCCTGGCTGATATTGTTGATTGTGGTGCTTTGCCTTTTTTGCTCCCGGTGTACAGCAATCCCCTCTCACCTACTCTTCTCCATCTGTATATACCGACGTCACGATTTAAACCCTTCTATTGTCCATCGAGCGAAAAGGCATAGCGTTTTGACGAATTTTTATGTCACGATACCAGCCACTTGTTGAAGATACGGATAGGAATGGAGTCTTGTGGCACAGCATGTTTCCAAAAATATATTTGGGATTTAGCACGGAGTTTTTGAGCACACGAAGATCAAGAGATCACGATAGAGGACGTTCATATTGGCGGTGTTTTAGTTGATTTCAGTGTTTGGTGTTTCATCTCTGCACTTTACACGGCTATGGTCAAGTCGGAGAGAAGATACAAAGATCCCAGATGGGTTTGGTTGGGTTCTGGTAGGGTTCTTGGTGGTATCCAGGACGAAGTATATGCACATCTCATGGATGACGGCTGGCTCAAAATGAATCTAAGCTTATGGGGTTGACGGGTCTCGTCCAGTGGTTGCAAATGGTTCATGATACCATTGCTCATGAGATGTATTTCTAGCCATAGAAGCAGAAAATTATGATTGTTTTGCATAATTTCTTCTTGTCTCTGACGCACTTCTAGCCATGAATTGGCACGGAATTCATGTCACAGGATTCCATGATGAGAAGAGTGCAAGAGAGTTTGCCAGTGCCACTACAGCGCGCATCATTGTGACAACAGTTAGAGTCGTGTTTTCGGTGAAGTGCACTGCTAGTACAATAGGCCAGAGATTCAGCTCTGCAAGGTACCAGTCGGTAGTCTCTCAATCGCAGTAGCCTGTCACAAATTTGGAGTAAAACCATGCGTGCCCATGTAAAGTGCTCTGTATTCTGTCCTGTACTGTAGCCTGTAGGTGATGCACTGGCGGTGGCAGTGCTAGCTTTGGGGCCATGGAGGGGTGCTGGCCAGGGGATTCTCGACTACTGATGGCGCAATCAATAGGGCTGTGCCAAGCTGCAGATTCGAGAGTCGATTCTGGATTCGTGCAACTTTTAAGGGGAATTCCTATTGACTAGTCAGGATGTAGGTTCCGAGGTGTCTACGGAGTAGGTAGGCAGAAAGGGCGATGTTTTGGTACATTCGAAATACAGGTGGCATGGAATTCGTGCTGGCACTGGGCCCGGTGAGAGTAACCTAAATGTCTAATAGGTCCCTTAACTATGGCAGCTATATGAAGGACATTCCCATGCAGCAATGACCACTGACCAGACACCTCAGCTGGCTTGTCACTTCTCCGCGTGCCCACTAACCTAATTACTGCTAATCACTGCTCCGTACTCCGTACTCCGTCCACCAAGGACGTCGGTTCTTGGCATTCGAGGGGTTGATATTCAATATCATCATTGTTTCCTTCTCAAATCCATTCCCAGCCAGTACAACATACCAAGGACATAGGAAGCAGTCGTTCAAGATGCCTTTCTCTTCCAGAACCACCTGGCTTGTGCTTCTCGTTTGTCTGATCCTTTTCACCACCCGGGCTCATGCTTTTGGTGCGGGTAATATAGCGTCCATCTCGGCCGTCGAGGGCAAGAATTGGCGTCATGGAGATATCGAGGATATCTTGAAGACTGTCGCCTGCATTCGTCATCACAAATGGAATTCGATGATGATCAAGCGCGTGTATTTTGGGTATGCTCTGCTCGTCCCCTTCATCGCTGTTCACTCAGTGGCTAACCAGATATGCTAGCAACTGGCTACGGGATTATTCTCAGGCCATGGATACCGGAGCTCTCAAGAAAGCACAACCAGAGACAATTCGTATTCTTGTTTGGCTTTTGTCATTTATCAGCTTCGGCTATGCCACCGCCGAGTTTGAGGTCACTTCTGAGAGGTTGGGTGTGTATCGACCTGAAGAGCACATTGAGTAAGAGCTGTCAGCGTTCTGTTCAACGGATTATTCTGACCATAAACAGTAACCCCAAGGATTACAACGATAATGAGGACGCCCGTAAATATGATCCTCGACTGCGAGGTCCAATTCGCGATATTGAATTGCAAATTGATCCTGAAACTGGAATGAAGAACTACATCGCCAATGGAAAGGGCGATTGGGCTACTTCTCTAGCATTCGTCAAATTCAGCTTCGAGCGAAGCATCCATCACGGAAGACTCTACATCAATGGCCATGGGATGTTCAAAGGCAAGGATGAAGATTTAGCTGAAGCACTTCGATGTCTTGGTCAAGGTCTGCACACTCTCGAGGATTTTGGAGCTCACACCAATTATGTTGAACTCGTCCTTCGGGATATGGGCTTTAACAATGTCTTCCCACATGTCGGCACGGCCACTGCCATCAATCTCCGCGGCAAACATGTCTATCCTCTGGTGACCGGCACATTTGGCATGGTAGACTTTTATCACTCCGTACTGGGCGAAGCCACCGATCATTTCACCCAAAGTGAAGTCAATGAGATGGATAATGCTCTTGGTATTGCCGAACAAGCAGCTCAATCATCAAGTCCGTTGTCCACACTGGTCAAACTACTATCAAAGGTTCCTGGCACCAGAGAACTATGTGCTGAAGCCGAGCGTCTGCAGTCTAGTTCACAAGCACAAGCCCGCGCTAATGCACAAGGATATGGTGGTCAAGGTGGCTATAGAGGCATTGACGACTATGGCGGCAGCTCCCGTGGAGTCGATGACTGGCAGAGCTCACGCGCATCACAGGCTGGCTTCCCACCACAGGGAGGCGATCAGTGGGGTGCACCTCAGCAGAACTATCAGCAACCACAATCTCAATGGCACGATCAAAGCGCACAAGGCTATCAGTCGCAAGACCAATTCCCAGGGGCGCAGCACAATTGGCAACAGCCACCACCGCAACAAGGCTGGCAGCAACAACATCAGCAGCAGCAAAATTGGCAGCAACCTCCACAGCAGCAAAACTGGCAACAACCCCCACAACAACTGGGAAATCCTGATTCGCAATCCGCACCAAGACCTGCTGGCCTAGAAGGCATGCCGGACTTTGATCCCGCCAAAACCGTTGCTCAGATCTACCCCATCCTAGCTTTTCGAGACAAGGTAGTGCGTACGATCAGCTCCATCATCGAAAAAATCCCAGGCCTCGAAGCATTGGTTGATCGAATCACTGAGACATTGACTGTCTTCATCCTATCCCTTCTCGCACCTTTTGTGCGCCCAGTAATAAATGCCGTGTCTAAGACTCTCCAGACTGGAAGTGAAGGCGTCATCAATTCGTCGGGAAAGCACCAATATGAGGTCTGGACTGATCCTCACTCATCAGACCCAACACACTCGATGCTTAGCAAAGATCACTTTAGCAATATACTCAATGAGCCGGCTGGAAGTGTGGCGGCCGAAATCCTCAAGTATATCGCCCCACGTGTGCTATATGCTTGGGAACATCCAGATGTTCCGGTGCAACAAGTTCTGCAAGACATTGAGAGTGTTTTTCATCATCCTGCAATCAGAAATGAAAGGAATGAAGCTCATCGAGATATGTACGCCGCTGTCAAAAATTGGGTCAATGGACTTCCAGACAGGGGTAGAAGTCTTGAAAGTGTCTTGAACTCTGAGGCTGTTCGTGCGGGCAAGAACCATAAAGGGGGCATCAATGAACACGCTCACGTTCAACACCACGCACCGCCAGCACATCAGTCAGGTGGTGGTCATCAGTCAAATTCTGGCGCATTTGGAGGCCTTGGTAACTTAACAAGTTTCATCCCAGGTCAGCAGCACGGAGGTGGAAGTCACAACAATAGCAGCCCCTTCGGACAAGTGAGCAATCTTATCGGCAGCTTTACTGGTCAAGGAAATCATCAAAGTCGTCCACAGCATGGTGGTGGCGGAGGTGGCGGAGGTGGCGGTGGGGGATTTGGTGATGTTTTGAACTTGGCTAGCAAACTGCCGATTCCTGGGGCACAGAACTTGAATAAGTATACCAAATTTATGGGCGGGTTCGGAGGTGGTGGCGGTGGTAAACGTGGTCTTGATGGTGATGATGACGATGACGACAACTTCACCGGCAACGGTGGCAGTGCGCTCGGGGGTTCGAGAGAGCTTCACGAGGCTGCTGCTCAGGGCAGTGGCAGAAGGTCGCCCAGTCCTGGACCGCTGCCGCCCCCTTCTGGATATGAACAATATGGTCAGCAATCTTATGGCGGGTACGGTCAACAAGATAGTGGATATGGTCAACAGGATGGCGGCTATGGTCAGCAAGGTAGCGGTCATGGACATCAAGGAGGTCAGAACTACCAATACCAGACCTCTTACCAAGATCCTTATCAAGGCCAGCAAGGAGGAGGGAATGGCGGTTACGGTGGTCAATCACAAGGTTACTATCAGAGATAGATTCGCTGCCCTATTGTTCGATTGAAAACGAGGAAGGACCAGAGTAGTATAGACCCATCTTGCAGAGCATTCTGTATCCAAAATCCACGCTCATCCCAAGACAATCACACCATACATTGTACCACTAACTAGTTACAATTTCTCAAACCGTCCATGCCTCCCCAGCCCCGAGGCAAACCTCGCTGCGCCTTTCACGCTCTCGACCTGCAAGACCTTGACGCCGTTATCAAACTCATTCCTCAACGCATCCTCGAACCCCTTGGCATCAAACGCCGCATAATAAGCCGCATCCCTATCGGCCTTCATACAGAGCTGGGGGAACGCCAACAACTGGTGCGCGAGGCGAGTGGCCTCGACGAGCGCCATGCCCTTTGGGACGACACGATTCGCCAACCCGATCTGCAGGGCCTCGCGCGCCGACACCGGCCGTCCGGTGAGAATCAGGTCGAGCGCGCGCCCGAGCCCAACAATCGCCTGCAACCGCACCGTCCCCCCGTCGATCAGCGGCACCCCCCACCGCCGGCAGAATACCCCAAACACCGCGTCCTCTTCCACAACCCGCATGTCCGCTATCAGACTGAGCTCTAGCCCGCCCGCGACTGCGTGGCCTGCCACCGCGGCGATCACGGGCTTCGACACCCGCAGCCGCGACGGGCCCATTGGTGCAATATTCCCGCCGTCCACGGGCTGCAGGTGCTGCTGCTGCTGCTGCTCCTGCTCCTGGCGGGGTTCTGCCGCCGAGGCGGTGGCGGGGTTTGCTGAGTCTTGATGTGTTGACAATGCTTTCAGGTCGGCGCCGGCGCAGAAGAAGCCCTCCGAGCCCGTGAGGATGGCGACTTTTTGGCTCGCGGATGCTTCGAATGCCAGGAATGCCGAGTATAACAACCGTGCTGTGGCGGGGTCTACGGCGTTGCGCACGTGTGGCCGCCTGATCGTGATGGTGGTGATTCCGGACGGTGTCGTGGTCACCAGCACGCTGGGCGTGGCTGTCGCTGTCGCTGTCGCTGTGGGAGGGGATGGTGATGATGGTGGTGGTGGAGGTGGAGGTGGAGCCATGGTGTGGGTGGAAGATCAGTCGGTGGTGTTGGGTTTCGGCTCTTGGGGTTGATAGTGGTCGGAACTGAGTTCACTGTTACTCACATGAAAAGATCGTGTCGACACCCGGGCTGAGATGTTGTAGGGTATACTCGTCCGTCGTGCACGATATCATCGATGAAACGGAAGTAGTGCTCGGGGTTTGGGGAAACATATAAATATCTAGCCTCGTCTGCCGAGGCACGTAATTCCCGGACGTCGTTCCACTCCAACGATTCCCATGACTCAAGCACGGGCACAAGTTTATTGTGCTTAACAAGTTAAAATGGGAAAATTGGGTATGCGTCTGTGTCATCGCTATGAATTCATGTAAGTGCACATTAGAATTTTGCTTACTCGTTGATCTTCAAGTGGGTGTGCATGTTTTGTTCACGAATCTGGCAAAGACGGCCAAATCTTCGACAAGATGTCCAACTTCTACGTATCAATGCTTTCTATTGGACTGTAATTGAGATGCGAGTCTATCCATATTCCAACGGCGTTATCTTACAATGGTCACGTTTCCTTCTCAGGGGAGAGTACAGCATCCCGCCCTTTATTCCACCCAGTCGTACTCAGGAAGTTGATATTTGTCGGAGCTGGCAAATGCGCCGGCAAAATACGTCTGTACGAATTCGATGATCCCAGTCCAGACGATGAAGGCGAATATGTTGTTCCGCAGCCATATGCCCCAGGCAGTCTGCGGGGCGAGGAATGTGTGGACTAGAGGAGGGATCTTCTGCATGTCGTCGATGATCGGCTTTGCTGTTTCCGTGTAACCCTTTAGACCCGCCGCGAGGTCGCCTTTATGCCTGTTGATCTCGCCTGCGAGGAGATATGCGCCGGTAATGGCGAGCGTGGTGCCTGTGCCGGTAGGACCGGGGGCGTAGCCCGCATCACCGACGAGGACGAAGCGTCCTTTGTATAGGGTCGGAGTCTTGATCTGGACGATCTCGTTGGAGTAGAAGTCTCGCGTCGTGGCCAGACTCTCGATGATCTCCTTGGTCTTCCAGCCACCGCCTTCGAAGCGGCGTGCTATGAATGCCTTCAGCGCATCATCGCCCAGCCTTTGGGCCTCGCGGAATGGGATCATGGCGTCATGATCACTGTGCGGGTGAACACTCATCATCACCACTCGATTCACACCGTGAGGATCGGCTCCAATGGCGATGAAACGGCCACCTGTGGAGTTGTAGCCTCGACCGATCCTACTTCCCTCGGCAATGTCTTGATCTATCGAGAAGAAAGCTGCCCAGCTGTTGGTGGGCTCGACGTAGTCACGGACCCCGCAGCCAAGACCCATGGCTCGAGTCCTGGAAGTCGCTCCGTCGCAGGCAACGACGAGCTCATATTTCGAGGTTGGGTAGCCGTTTGTGAATTCGACGGTGATGGGACCGTCATCGTTTTCACTTTGCTGCATGGCGGAAATCTGCTCGCTGAAGACGTACTTGATATGCTTGTGATCTTTGGTCAACTCCCAGAGTATGCGTGATAGATCTCCACGAAAGATCTCGTATTCAGAAACTAGCGATTGTTGATCAGGGTTGCCTGTGGCTGTAAGAGTTCCAAAGGATCGGCCATCGTCGCCGACAATGCTGATACCGTCTATCTGTGCCAAGCTCGCTCGAACAGCCTCTTCCATGCCTGGCATTTTTCGCATGACTGCGACGCCGCTGGTGCGAATATCGACATTTTGCCCATTGACGCGCAGATGAGGGAAGCGTTCAATGACAGTGACATTGGCTCCGGCTTTGGCTAGCCAGTAGGCTGCTGTGGGCCCAGCGATAGATGCTCCCACGACAAGGATATTTAAGCCAGACATGGAATCTGAATTCGATGTCATGCAACCACCTCTGTGTAAAACTGCTCCTAGAAAGGGTTGATATGTTGCCTTGGGTAGGTGGATGAGTATCGCTGGGGGCGGTACTTTGGGTCGAGTGGTGACAGGGAACAATCTCTGGGACACGAAAGAACAAGAACAACGCTCTTACATTAGAAAGAGAGGAAGAAACGTGCTGTATAGACGATAAATGAAGTTTTTGAGGGTTTCCCCCAAGTTCCCATGGATTCCTTATCACAGATACTCTCAATTCCTGACGTGTCAAGTCTGCCGTGGTCTGCTCCAGGCAGGGTCAAACATTTCGGACATTTGAAGGGCCCGAATGTCCCAGAAGACAAATAGCCTCACCGAGTGCCGAAAGCAGTAACATTTGTCTGAGAGGCTCAAGGGTCAATTAGGGCTCTGCAATCAAACTGCGCACATTTGAACCTTTGTTCAGCGTAGATTGCCGATTTCAAAGACCATTGTGGCCGATGAGTCGTGGAACATTGGATGATTTCAACCTGCACCAGAAGACCCATTACTGGGTTCTCCAGGTGGCCGTTAAGAGACGGGAAGGGGATATCGTATCCGTATATAGAGATAGGAACTTTTGAAGGTTTTCACGTGCCTTTGAAACGGATCTCGGGATGCGTACGGAGTACTTTTGGAGTCAGCAGTGAGTTTGGGAACTTGGGTTGTAGTGGGAAGCTTGGTGGGGATTCAAATCAGAGATGCGGCTTGGCTGACATCAATGACTGCCACACCCCCGCTGCTCTACGTAGGCTCTGGACATCCATGCTACAGTAAAAGCGCTAAAGTCTAGGCACACCACCTCATTTCATGATTCATGAACTTGATGCACCACGCACCAAAATTAAGCCTGTGAGTGCATCTTTTGGCCAAATTCGAAATAAAGTAGATATTCTTGATTGTGAGGTTTTCCTCTATCGACTAGTGTAGATTTGATATAGAAATGAGGCTCTCAAAACGGTGTATACCAGCCTTTAGCGGTATGGACCCGATTTATCCTCTCATCCATGCTCTTGATGCAATTATCGATAATCTCTTGTTCTAGGTTATCCCATTCATGAATGATTGCTGTTTTGAGTGCTTCATAGGCCTCTCTATCCCTACTAGTAGTGAGGAGGTGAGGCCATCGCTCTATGAGGCGAGATTTCAGGATTGCCCAGACGTTCTCGATCGGGTTGAGATCCGGCGAATAGGGTGGCCATTCAAGGCGAGGTATCGAGTGATCTGTGAACTAATCCTCGATAACTTTAGTACGATGAATTAGTGCATTATCCTGCATAAATAGCATCCTAGGTTGCTAGCATTTAGGGATCTGATCGTCGAGAACCTGGAGATATGAGCGCGCAGAGAAGCCCTTTTTAGGAGAGTCCTCATCACGAGTCATAACAACCAAATCCGACCTCCCACCGATCCAAATTGCGCCCCAAATCATGATAGAGATATCTCTTCCTTTGATGAGAGGTTGTATCATCTCTTTATCCCACTTCTGTTGCGGCGTTCGAAACACCCAAGTTGGCCGCTTACCGGCGCCTCTTTCGAGAGAGCATTCATCGCTAAATATCACGAGAGACCAAAGGTCTGTCGTCCAATCTTTACGATCGTCTGCCCAGCGATATCGAGTAGAAGCGTTTTCAGGTGTTAAAAGAGGCCTTTTCTTAGCAACCCAGTTCTTAATTCCATACTTTTTCAAGAGCCTAGTAAATGTTGAGCGACAAAACTTTAAGCCTGACTCCTGGGCTAGCTGTCGATAAGTGATCTTTGGGTTTTGTCGGACGATGCGGAGGATGAGTCGCTCATCACGAGGATCATAGATATTAGGCCTGCCGATGCGTGGTTGTGTTGCACCTTCGTAACGAGTAGAGGCTTGCGAAATCGTATTGCGAACTGTTCGGAGTGGAATATGTAAGGCTTCAGTAATCTGCCGCCAGGAGCCGCCAATAGTGCGTGCACCCTCGATTTTTCCGCGTTTATATGGAGTTAACTCCCTTCTCGATAATATATTTGGGTTTAGAGACTGTAGAGGCCTCCGTTGTGAAGCCATTGCTGTCAAAAGAGAGTGTGCAATATCATGAGTAGAACGCGTCGCGACTTTTGACGCGTGGTGTGCCTAGACTTTAGCGCACCCACTGTATGACGGGCTCTAACTAGTTAAGTAAGGCACGTAAGGTAACAGTGCGTGAGTGCCCACTGCCTAGGCACCTCGAGGCACCTATAACTCGGTGAGATGATGAGATCTCTCAACTCGAATTCGTCCCTGTGATCCCATGCAGCCGACTTCACCTTGCAACGTCCGGTCGGCAACTGTTGCACGTTTTGACGTTTCACGACGACAACCTCGATTGGAATTCACAAGTAATCGACGTCAATTAGACTCAAGGACCGTTTGACTGCTGCGCCGCAGGTTGTACGTTTGACATGGACCGAATCCTGGAAATCAAACACAAAGGGTTGGAATTGGTGCGGGGCGGCGCGTGTGTCTAGGCTAAGTTTAGGCAAGGTGGCCGCTGCAAATGTCAGGGATGGGGCATGGCCAGGGCGATCGACTGGCCAAGAGCCCAAGACGGCACATTTCGATGCCCTCAGGTGCCTCTAAACCGACCTGGAGACGCGCGTGAACCCGCCTAAGAGGTCAGTGCCACAAGACCTCACGGACCTCCAGGGCCTCCTTAGCCCCTTAGGCCTTAGCTCACGAGGAGTCCAGGAGTCTGCAGGCGTGGCAGGTTTACGAGTGCTTATCCCGCGGACCGCCCAAGCCATTGACATCATTGCTGCTGTCGTTTCACGGTTTCACGATCGGCGGCAACACGCCAATCTACGGTCGAACAGTACATGCCATTCATTCAAGCTCCACAAGATGCAAGATGCGATGCGTCGTGCAAACTGCAAACGGCAAACCGCCAACCGCCAACCGCCAACCGCCAACCGCCCTTCATCCTCACTAATAAGTGCCCCGTAGGTTAGACACCCAAGTACTCCTCCCAGGCGCCAAACCCAGATTTTCCTCACGATCGTGACCTGAAGTCGCTAACGAGCAAACCCCCAGTCGTGCCAATCTAGTTAGTTAGCCTCTTACCAGGTGCCAGACTCCAGTTACATACTGGCGACTCGCTACCTTGCTTAGCCTCGTCCCTCTCACTCACTTCCTTGTTTATCAAAACCCACCATTCTTACAACCCTTGTCTACTGTCCTTTGTCTTCCTGTTTCCCTGCTTCGCCATCCTACTAAAGATACAAACAATACCTTACTTGTTCGACTCTTCTTGGTCCTCGCCTTTGTTCCAATACACAACCCTATCCTCTTCTTGCTTGCAAGGGTCACCCGAAAAAAAACCAACGCATCAACCATCCCTCCCATCATGCCCCTCAAACCTCCCAATCCATAAACAGTTCAAACACACATCGCTACACACATTTTCTAGAAATGTCTGGCACCACCAACATCACCATAATTGGCGGCGAGCAAGCGTCAGCCGCTGCACAGTCAAGGAATGGTCAAAGCGCCGGCCAGTTTGCTGCCTCTCTGGTCACTGCCATTGCCCTATTTGCCATACAAGCCCTCATCTTCCTCCTCATAAAAGATCGCTTCGCTCGCATCTACCAGCCTAGAACATATCTCGTACCGGAAAGAGAAAGGACCAAGCCCTCGCCTCAAGGGTGGTGGGCCTGGATCGCTCCTGTCATTAGCACGTCCAACTCCGAGTTCGTTCAAAAGTGCGGCCTCGATGCCTATTTCTTTCTGAGATATCTACGCACCCTCCTCAAGATCTTTGTTCCAGCAGCACTGGTCATCCTTCCGATTCTGATTCCCCTGAATCTCGTCGACGGTCGCGGTGCTCAATATGCCTTGGGCGATCGGGCAAACGACAACAATGTCACTGGCTTGGATCAGCTGGCATGGGGAAATGTCGCTCCCAATCACACTGGTCGCTATTGGGCTCACTGGTTACTGGCACTAGCCCTTGTCATCTGGGTTTGCTTCGTTTCCTTTGATGAATTACGAAATTACATTCGTATGCGTCAGGCATACATGACCTCTCCACAGCACCGCTTACGCGCCTCTGCAACCACCGTTCTTGTCAGCTCCATTCCACACAAATGGTGCACCCGCGAAGCCCTTGACGGCCTCTACGATGTCTTCCCGGGCGGTGTCAGGAATATCTGGATCAACAGAAATTACGACGAACTCAATGAAAAGATCAAACGACGCGACAAGCTCGCCCTGACCTTGGAAGCCGCTGAAACTGATCTGATTAAAAAATGTTTCAAGCAAAACGAAAAGAACATTGCCAAGGCCGACAAGATTGCTGGCACCAAGTTGACCAAGGCAGAGAAGAAATCACGAGCTGCTGTTCACGATGATGTTGCCGACCAAGCTGCACACGGACACGGTCTGACAACTGGAAATCCTCATCAGGTTGACCATAATATCCGTGACGTCCTGGACGGCCATCGCGATGATTCCTCCGAAGGCGAATCTCTGTCGGATGTCGAGACTGAACCCGAAGCTCAACGCAACAGACGTGCTATCCCTATTCCCGTCATTGGTGAGGGTTTGGCAGCGGTTACCCATGGGCTGGACAAAGTCGGTAACAAACTAATTGGCGGGTTTCGCGGCGTCAACAAAGACCTCAATGATACTATCGACACGACCAACGGTTTCGTCGCTCCAGCTGCACGAGACAGTGACTTGGGTCGTAGTTCAAATGACGAATCTCACCCACACAAGCGTGCCGCCCGTCCTACTAAAACAACTCAAAGGACTCCTGGACAACCTAAGAGAGTCAACCCAGGAAACACCACGGCAGCTTCCAGATCACACAATGAAGAGGACGTCGAGAAAACTCGGCGCTACGACGGTCAAAGTAGCCCAATATCTCGATCTAGTACGGTCCGAGACGACAAGCTACCTGACACAAAGCCGACTACCAAGCTCGACAAAATCCTGCTGGCCCTCAAGCTAAAACAACCCCAAAGGAGCCTGTCGAATATCCAGAAGCATTCCTCACTGACTTCACTCATCATCCAGACGACGCTGTCTGGAGACGCTACTTGACAGACAAAGATCGCGACACCATGAGACTTCCTATCTTCGGATGGCAATGGATGTTTGCTCTTCCTTTTGTTGGCGAAAAGGTGGATACCATCGAATACTGTCGGAAGGAAGTTGCGAGGTTGAATGTTGAGATCGAAGATGATCAAGCACATCCAGAGCGATTTCCCCTCATGAATTCGGCTTTTATCCAGTTCAATCATCAGGTCGCTGCACACATGGCTTGTCAAAGTGTTAGCCATCATATCCCCAAACAAATGGCTCCCCGTATGGTGGAGATCGATCCTGAAGATGTAATTTGGGACAATATGTCCACCCCCTGGTGGTCAGCTTACATCCGTACATTCGCTGTCGTGACTGTCATCGTGGCGATGATCATCCTATGGGCAATTCCGGTCGCTTTCACTTCCGCATTGTCGCAATTAGATATTGCGGCTAGGAGTGTCACATGGCTCAACTGGGTCCTTGAGATACCCGCATGGTTCAGAAGTGTCCTGCAGGGTGTGCTGCCTCCTGCACTTCTTGGTCTCTTACTCTTCATTCTGCCACTGCTCCTCCGAACTCTGGTTCGATGGCAAGGAACGCAGTCCGGCATGCTGGTGGAATTGTCAGTCCAACGCTACTACTTCTATTTCCTCTTCGTCCAATTGTTCTTGGTCGTCACTATTGCCTCAGCAGCGACGCAGTTTATTTCCTTGTTCACAAGCGTGGATGGAGTGACAGGAATTCCTGACTTACTTGGTAGAAATATCCCCGCGCTTCCAACTACTTCTTCTCCTACATGTTGCTGCAAGCACTCTCCGTCAGTGCCGGAGCACTTCTTCAGGTTGGTAGTCTTGTTGGCTGGTTTATCCTCGCGCCAATATTCGACAGCACTGCCAGGGCCAAATTCAAACGACAGACAGATCTTTCAAACATCCAATGGGGTACATTCTTTCCCGTGTACACCAATTTGGCTTGCATAGGTCTGATCTATTCGGTCATCTCACCACTGATTTTGATCTTCAACATCATCACATTCTCGCTGTTCTGGTTCGTGTATCGATTCAACACTCTCTATGTGGTCCGCTTCACACGCGATACTGGTGGACTGCTGTACCCGAATGCAATCAACACAACTTTCGTTGGGGTCTATGTCATGCAAGTCGCCTTGATAGGCATGTTCTTTTTGGTTCGAGATGCCGATGACAATGTCGCCTGCTTCGGCCAAGCGATCGGCACTATTGTCATGCTCATCTTGACTGTGGCTTATCAACTTTTACTCAACAATGCTTTTAGTCCGTTGTTTCGATATTTACCGATCACTCTTGAGGATGACGCTTGTCGACGTGACGAAGAGTTTGCTCGAGCCATGCAAATCAAACATGGATTGATCGATAACGAAGTTGAGGAAGAAGACTTGGAAGATCAACTGGAGCGTAACGAGCGCCAGGAAAGACAAGAAGATCGGGAAGAGCAGGAGTATGAGCTACAGAATATTGATCGTGAGAAGAAAGAACGCCTTGAGCGACAGCGCTCACGGAAACTTCCAGAGCTGGAGCCGTACGAGTTTCAGAATCCAGAAATTACGATGGCGCTGGACGCTGACAGTAGAGGGATACGCTGGGCCAAAGCGGCGGCTCACAAAACCGCTGGAACCACCAAGCAGATACTACCTCGGACCTTATCCCGCAAAGACAACCGTGACAGTCGCAAGTCATGGGCAGACCGCAGCCATGAGCGCAATCGCCGAGCGTCGAGTTATGGAATGTCTGACAGCCCGTCACAAAGTCGCAGCAGAGTTAGGAGCGAAGCCGCTTTGGAATCGGCCATTGAAGAACGCCAGCGAAAAGCTCGCAAGCGACGGATTTCACCCCCTCGCAATGTACTCAACACTCTCAACAACTTCAATCCCATCACTGGAAACGAGAAAGACGTCGAAGCTCAACGAGCTGCGCGTAACCAGTTGGCTGATGCACTTTTCGCCGGCATCAACGATGAACTGGAAGACCTTACCCCTGAGGAGCGCGACATGTTGGTGGAACGTGCGTTCAGACACAGTGCACTGCGGGCCAAGCGTCCGGTCATTTGGCTTCCCCGTGACGAGCTCGGCGTTAGTGATGACGAGATTCTTCGCATGGGTGAATTCAGTTCCCATCTCTGGGTTAGCAATATCAGGCAGGGCTTGGATTCCAAAGGACGGTGCGTGTACAGTGGCGCCCCACCCGACTTCAGCCAGGTGGATTTGATTCAACTATAGGTTGTGCTGGCCTTGGCGATACCGGACGTTTTCGATGACTTTGTATAATGAGGGGCGTTTACCAATAACCACCTATGGTGCTTTCAATGTTCTTTGTGCCAGACGAATAGAGATCATGATGGACAAGGGGGGGGGGTATTTGTTTTGACCAAATTACATAGCGATGGCGTTCCCCTACTACTTTATTTTTGTTTTTCCTTTCCTTTTTCAGACCTGATGAGCCTCGAGTGATGCATGAAACAGCAAGCGGCATATGACATGTTTTGGTACTCGTACATACTGACGTATATAATGAATGTATATTGTTGGCAGAGAAAACTACAACATATCTGACGGATCATTACTATTTCACAACGTGTTTTAAGGCGCGTCGTGCAAAGAGAGTGAATACGACGTGCCTGATGTCATTGGAGACGATCGTGGCCAGTGTAGATCCGTGGTGTATATCTGTGATCAATTTGATAGATTCGTCCCCACTTAATCGGTGTGAAAAATGGCGAGTTGTCGACATTTGTAGACAGGCATTGTGTTCGCAGGTATGCTAATGCGTAGAGTCTCGGAAGTTCTGCAGGGTAAATGGATATATGGACATATATTACAATAATCGAATATAAATTTGGTGACGTGATATTTCATGTTGTGTCTCATGGTCTCATGTTCATGTCTGAATGCCACCATGAAGCGTCTGTGTGTTGGTCTTCCTCGTTAGGGAGAGTGAACTCTCTGTGATGCTGTCGAATCTCGGCAGTCATCATGCCAACAGATGTTGGTCTAGTGAAACTCTTGGCTTTGCAAGGAAACATTGGCTTCAACTTGTGTCGAGTCATATCCCTTAGGGTTGTGATGGTAGCAGTTGACAAACACGTATGTTTATCATTTGCGCAACCCTTTGCCAGTCATAGGCTGTTGGAGGACTGTAGCAAGTTTTCCAAGTTCTCCTTCCCTTAGGCAGATGGTGCACCAGACATGACTTGGTAGTCTTTGGCACTGAGGCGGGTTGAAGGATATGGAGGAGACAGTTACTCTTGCAATTTCCCTCAGCCCAGAGAAATCATAGATCAGAACCATGGCCATATTATGGCGGAAGTCAATTGCCCAAATCCAGTTCCTGGTGAGGGAATAAAAAATTCCTGATACAGCTCAACCTCGCTGGGCTGAACAGGTTGTCGCTTCATGCCATCTGCTCGCCACGACTTCACCGTATGCTCAAGGGCCGACCATACCTCTGACTCGTTCAATTCTTGCAACTGCCTTTTCAAGCCTATCGAGCCTTTTCCTTTTATCGGTATCTCTCTGCTCAAGGATTTTGACTCGTTCTTCGAGCTTAGCTCTGGCTTTTCTCTCGGTTGCTACCATTTCGTTTGCCTGCCCAAAAAGTTGAGCCGTTAGTTCTTCCAATTCGGTCTGTGTCTGTGTCAAGCTGGATTCAGCCCTGAGGCGTAACGTCCGCTCTTCATCCAACGAAGACTGTAAAGAATTGAGGGTTAGGACTTGCGAGTCGGAATGAGATGACTGAAGGTGCGGAGCAGAGTAATTTGGAGTGTTCATATAGAAAGGAGTCTTTGGAGGGGACAAGGTGGTGTTGTTCTGGGGATACATCTGCGCTGGCGGTGTTGCAGGGGCGTTGTTGGCGTTGATTTCCTTCCGTCGGCCTGGCAGTAATGAGCTCAAGCTTGCTAGCCGAGACAGAGAGGGTTGTTGTTGCTGCGGCGGCGGCGGCTGAACTGGTTGAGCCGCTGGACCTGGACCTTCCTGATATGAATTGGCCAGAGCACCCTGCTGCTGAGCACGAGCATGCGCCTCGCGCAAGAAACGCAGTTCGTCTTCATAGTCTGCCAATTTGTCTGCTGAGGTTGCTGCGATCGAGTTGAGGTGTCTGACCTGAGTTTCTAGCTCGTAGATTCTGCGCTGAGCCTCAACAGCCCATCGGCGGAGGCAGTCATGTCGACTGGGAGTCCATGTCCGCATGCTGGGCAGGCTGACAGATGAGAAGGAGGATGGATCGTGGAATGCGGCATCAAGGTCGTCATTGTAGTGGCATTCAGTAGAAGGATCGACGTAGCAAGGGCATTTTGGTCTTCAAGACACTCCCATGATCGTGCAAGAGATAGGATCGAGTGCGCAGTGCCAGTTGATGCTTCCAGCAGTCGGTCGATGGGTCAGCGCTTATGCAGAACGGAGGGAGGCAAGGTCGACCAAATTCGAGGAAGTCGCGAGCAAGAAAAAGATAAAGTTGAAGAGAGGAAAGCGCGACCAACACAGAATTCCCAGAAAGAAGGCTCTGGCGGTGTCCGGTTGTCTGTTGGAGACACGGATCTGCACACTCCGAAAGTATTGAATTTCCAGGGAATGTCAAATATATGTCACACAAACGGTTTCAGGCTGTCGCTACCTCTGAGGTGCCTGTCAGTGAGAGTGAGATGGGGAGTTTGAATACGAGAGTCAATCGGACGTTGGTAGGGGATTGGGGGCACGGGGGTCTCTAGGGCCACGCGTGTGACGTGTCTAACTACGGAGTACTTAGTTAGTAGCTTACTAGTTAGTTTAATTTAATTAGGTACCTGTGACTCGTAGTTAAGCCTCCACGGACGATATTTCTGATTGGGAGGAGGCGTAAACTTAACCTATCACGTGGAACCACGTTGGAATGTCACTGCTTACAACCAAGGAGCATCGCTATCTGACAATCTACTCCGTACAGTAACTAGGTGGGTACCTAAGTACGTACGCTCGTAGGCGTTTAATCATGTACCGAGCAGAAGGGGACAGGACACCTGGACTTGTGGCTCAACACCACGCCAGACTCGAACTGCTTGAATAAGTGGATATAACATGAAATTCCAATCCTCGGTGACAATCAAAGTGCCTAACCAAATCTTGTACAAGTCATAGCCTCCATTATTAAGAACGGCCCCTAAATCTCTTCAACTAGACTTCCTTCTAGACAACTTTTGCGATGAGGATGTAGCTCAACCGCGTGGTGGATGGATCCGTGGGAAAGCTCTGTCCTTCTCAAGTCTCCCTGGTCACATCCGCTTGGTATCATGCGGCCAATGTTATTCTGATAGAAATCTTGTCGCCAAGAAGAAGGTATTTTGGAAAATCTCGGAATTTTACTGTATCGAAGATGTACTGGAACACACAACTGGATCGAACTCTCTCTGGCAACTCCGACCTCCTCCAAGGTCTGTACATCAAGGTGACAAGAATGTCGGGAACCGACTCGGGTGCTCGCCGCAATCTCAAAACACCACGCGGTCAGGCGGACAACAAGGTCATAATAAGGGACTGGTCCGAAATCCTGGTATTAATGTGTCGACTTCTGCTCGCCTGACCAAGTTGTGAAAGAAAACCCGAAGAAGCTGCCAAATAACTCGCTTAAAAGAAATAGGGTATCGCAGCACTGTAAAAATCAGTCCTCGTCATCCTTCGTAGAACTCGTGAATCAAGACTTACGCAATGGCCAATGTCGCAGTCACTCCTAAGACTGCCCTCGTCCTCACCTTCTCTCTCTTCAACTTTTCTTCCAGTACTCGGGCCTTCTTTGCAGGTTGCGCAGGCAATTCTGCATCGATATCCGACGGCTCTGGGTCTTGAGCTTTACGCTTTTTCGTGTTCTTGGGTAATCCATCAAGTGCTTTGGCCTCCTCTACCATCTTCTTCGCCGTTTCAAGGAGCTTTTCCGTATCTTCTGGCAGAGGAAGTTCGGGCAATCCTATGGGTAACTCCACAGTTACGTTTGTGTGGGTTGTTTCTGTGGTGCCATCGACCTCGACTGACTGGTCCACCTCGACTCTGACCTTGTCCTCCGCTGCCACTGGTGCAAGCTCGGTAGCCGGTAACTCAGGCTTTGGTTCGGTTTCTGTGGTTTCCGCAACGGAGGCCGCATCGTCAAGAGCCGATTGTAATGAAGCGCTTGCCGCATTTGCATTTGCAATATTCGCTTCCTTCTGTGCTTTGGTCTGTCGCTTTCTCGGAGACGCCTTCGCTTTGTTGGGGCTTATGATCTTGGTTGGTGATGAGGACCTAGTTGACCTTGACCTAGGTGTCTTTGTCGTGGAGGGGGGTGGCAACTTGATCTTTTCCACTGGTAGGTCAAATTTGGGAGGCGCCGCAATGGGTTTCTTTGCGCTCGAATTGGTCTGCGCGATCTCCGAGGGATCTAGGAGGGCGCGAATCCAGTCTTCAAGGCCATAATCTGCGGCCAACTCGAGGGCTGCGTACAAAGCATGAGTCTCACGTTCCTGATTAATTCTCCGGAAATCGGCTTACCGAACTCTGGGGCAACCCAAACATTGCCCGCAACTTCGTCCTGACTGGTCAAATCCAAACTTTTGAGATAATCCCGTTCTTCCTTCTCCTCGGCGTGCGCTGCCCAGGGAAAGGCGATCTTGAACATGCCTGTGGCGCTAACGAAACCATCTTTGCTCCTTCTCTGTTGGATTGTCAGAATTTACCCCATTGCCTCAAGCATCGCAACACTCGTACCATCAAGAAATATGTCTCTGGATGTGCTTGGTTCTGCTGTGAAGCAAAGATTTCCGAGCCGGTGAGATCATCAGGGAGAGGCGCACGAAGATGCGCATACTCGAAGGGACCTAGATTCTCGGCCTTTGTCGCGTTCGAAGTGCCTACTTGGCCGGGTTTGACTGTGAGCTTGGTCTTGCCGAGGCGCCGGCGAGTGAGCAAGTCTTCATCTATTGTTTTGTCAGTATTGGTTTCCAACCGAGGGATGTACCCGTGCTCACAGGAAGGCGCCGCGCCCTGCGCGACGAGCGGGTTGCGCTTTGCGGGCAAGGGTCGCGAGACAGGCATTGTGAATGTGATAAAGCACTGTTTGTCGTGTGACAGCAATCAATCGCAATGTCGGACAGACGTAAGCAACTGAGATTACTCGGGGAGGCGTCTTAGAGCAGTTGCGAAGACCACAGCCGCCAATGCGTCAAGACAAGGGAGCGAAAGAAAAGAAGGATGAAAGGGTGGCCGACTGCTGGCGGATTAGTAGTAGAATAAGGCAGGTAGGTATGTGAAAAAGGTGTCAGGCAATGCGACCAAAGAAATGAAGGCAAAGGAATCGAGGAGAGGGCTGATTGGGAGAGCAAAGAAGAGGAAGCCGAAGATGTGAGCAAGTGTTGTTTGCGAGGTGCGAGGGACAACTCCGTCACCCTTTAGTCTCTGTAAAATGTCCAGCGTCGCGCGGGCGATCTGATTAAAATGAGATGGCGGGAGAAGGAAGGGGATGGGAAGCCGGGCTAAGGGCCTACAGCAGCTCCCAGTCACCTACAGTGTTCCCCAGCATAGGTAGATAAAATAATACCTGAGTACCTCCGTAGACCACCCACGACCAATCCCAGGGAGTGCCCAGGGCCCAAAGAGACTAAGCTGGTTAAAGGCGATCATGCCCAGCCGAGGAGCTGGCATTGGAGGTCAAGACCCACTAGGACGCAAACGGCAGAGTCAAGCTTGCCTTCGGGCCCCTCGGCCTGACGAAAAGAGAACGTCACGGGGAACCTGAAGCCTCCTCCAGACTCTCTAGTCAGTAAGTAGTTAGGTGCTAGTCAAGAATAAGTTGCGAGCTCCAGCAGCCCTTGGAGCCTGGAGCTTTGTGAGAACCGCCCAGCCCAGCGAGCGTCAGTCAGCCAGTCAGTCAGTCATAGGCTGATTTTCTCCGGATTGGTGATTGGGCGCGTCAACGGCCAGGCGCTCAATGGGCGCCACCGGCTTCTAAGGTCTAACTAATGTCTCTCTCTCTCTCTCTTTCACTGTCGCGGAGTCTCCAAAGTCACTCCATCTGGACATCTTCAATCGCTAGGAGGAGGCTGCAACTAATCGCCTTTTCTCATGGATATTTGCAAGAACAGAATCCAAACTTAATAGAGAAGCGCTACTGTCCACAGTCTACAAAATTGTGTGAACTTTGGCGGGTACCGGTATATACCCATCTACGTATATGGTCTATGCTCTAAGCTGAACGGCGGAGATCACATCCGTTGCACATCTACATCATTATGATTGCAAGTCCAACTCCCTGTTCTTTCGCGCCCCGGCTTTGGTCTTGTTCTTTTCATCCGCCCTCTCGTCACCAATCTCGAGAGTTTCATCACCACGGTATTGCCACGGTGGGATCTCGATGACACCGTGCACCCCACTTGGCGGAAGAGCCCATTCTGGCACTGGACTGCGAAAACTCCAACTCCCAGGCGTAAGATCTGCGTACGCCAAAGCATGCAGATAAATCCCCAGCTCGTGTGGTCCGGGGTCGGAATACAATGGCGTGTCGCACACGCTACACTTTTCGCCCGTCATTTTCTCTCCTTTTCGTTTGTTGTAGTCAGCCACCATCTCGTCGTGTGCTTTCACATACTGGGCGTATATAGCATTGTCCTCCTGACCAGGCTCGGCGGCAGAGCCAGAGAATTTACCCACGTGCAACGTTCCACTGTCCAGAGGTTTGAAGTAAGGGTCCTGAAGCCTGGCCAGGTCCGACACTGTCATCTGCTGCGTCTGATCCACCAGTTTTGACAATTGTTCTTCGTCGTAGGCGAGCGAGCTGGCCACTTCGGTCTTGCCTATCTTTCCCAGTCTCTCGATGACCTCAGCGTCATCTTGACCACTCGAGTCGTTCTTCGACAAACTTGGTCCAAACACCGCACGATTGCTGTATATTGGGTCGTTGGTGATCGGGTGGCCGAGGAATTGTAGATGAACACGTATCTGATGAGTGCGTCCAGTCAAGGGCAGACAATGCACGATGCTGTAACCCTCACTCTCGGTACTGGAGTTGACCGATGCAGTTCGGACAGCCTTCTGTGGCGTCTGATTCTTGCCATCCTCACCAGCTGTGGTAGAGGTTGTGGTAGGGTCAAGCCTCGGATAATATGCTATTCTTCTGAACAGCGTTTTGGCGGGTTTTCCACTTGCTCTGGCTCGATTGAGACCCAGGACAGGACTGATCTGAAGAATGCTCTCGTTACAAGAAACAACCCCTCCACGCATCGGATCGCCATCCCAATCATCTCCGTCAGGAAACCGACCCTTGACACGGGCGACATATTCCTTACGCACCGTCCGACCCCGTAATTTCTCGCTGATGGTCTCTGCTTCTTTCCCAGTCTTTGCGATGAACATGACACCGCTAGTCAAGCGATCCAGCCGGTTGCACGGCAGTGGTTTGAAAGAGAAATGTCTTTCCGCCCTCATGATCTCAACGACCGAGTTGTAATTATAGCGACCAGCGGGATGCACAGGCACTCCGGCAGGCTTATCAATGACAATCATCGCATCCGTCTCATCAATGACTCGAATCGGCTTGGCCGTCACAGGGGGCTCATGCCGATGCAACGTGTGTGAAATGACATCTCCATTCTTGATCACGGCATTGATATCTTGACACGGTTTTCCGTTCAACGATATCTGTCCCGTCTCGATCGCATTCTTGTAATACTCGCGCGATCGGTCTCTGAACTCGGTCGCGAAAATGTCTAGTAGTCCACGGCCCCTCCATCTTTGTTTGCAGAACGTATTGTATGTGAAATGATACGGTGCGACTCGACGCAGTCCTTTCTCGAGGTAATAAGGCCGCGGCCAAGGGTCGCAGGACGTTATAGCAACGTCTGGTGCAGGTGGTAGTGGTTTGTCGGTCGATCTAGGCTTGAATGGGTCGAGTTGTGGAATCGTCGTCAACGCCATGCTGGGACTGAACGAGCGTCCGCGGCCTGCCAGGTAGGCAAGCACACGTGGAGAGGGAGCCAGTGGGGTTTCTGGCAGGCTTGGAAGGAAGACTGAATCCTGACGCTCATATAGGATTTCGTTGCAAAGAGAGAGCAAGGGAATCGTGTGGTTGGAAAACTTTTGGGTGTACGCGTGAGGGAAAAGTTGCACCCAAACCGTTGTTGCCCTTTCGAAATTTTATCGACGCCGTACCCAATGTGGATCTATGTCAGCCACGACGAGTATCATGGTTCATGAGGATATGTCTTCTGCCTGCACTGTTGCTAGACTAGTACGTACTTTGTTCCACGACCTGGGTACCATAGAGTCGTTCTCTTCCGAGGAAAATTTATGAATTGCCTTGGGAGAGGTTGCGTTCGGGCACGTGGGCTAAAATATGATCTCCGATTTCAGACCTGAAACGCAACGCCAGTAAATTTTACACTGGTCTTTACAAGCACATGGCTGTCAATCTTCAAAGAATACAATATACGAGCGAGGACAACGTCGGCTGGATCATCAAGGGTTTGGGGTTTGAAGCAGCAGCTAGGACTTTCTGACATGAAAAGCACCAAATCCTAGGGAGTTGGGAGTCGAGACATGATTATAGCATAATCACTTTGAAAGACCAACAGGCTGAATATGCCATAGCGTGAAAAGTCCTGCGGAAGCCCCAAACAAAGACCTCCAATCGGATGCTCTTTGAAATCTGTTTTCAAGGATATCAATTCTTTTTTCGATTTGAAGCTCATATCTGACTGGCGCAATTCAACCATGCCACCATCAGTACCTAGCAAGTACACAGGCCATGCATTTGCATCCCCACCTCCAGCGGTGAAGTGCCGACGAAATGCTCGAAATGCTTTGCATGTAGAACCGACGCACACCCACTTCCATCACCCCTCGCATCAAAACCCAATCACATCTACGACTCGGTGGTGATCTTGGCCTTGGAGTTGGTGACCTTGACGCCCAGTGCCTTTGCCTTTGCGATGATTTCGATTCTCTTCCTTGATGAGACGGCGGATGCGATTTCTGCGGCGTATGTTCGGTTGTGGAGGAGCAGGAGGTCGACGTCCTTAGGGTTGCGGACGAGGAAGACTTTGTGGCCGGAGGGGATCAGATGTCTGGTTTTCTTGTTGGAGCCGAAACCGATCTGTTTTTGTCAATCATATTAGCCACTTGCAATCTCTTTCAAAATTCTCCTTGCAGTCCCAATCATATCGTCTCCTGTTCGCGCTGGATTCCTCATTCTCCGGCCGAAAACTGTGACGGGCTATTCACGTACCGATGGCATCACAAGCTGACCCTTGAATCGTCGTCGAACTCTGTTGTCGATACCCTTTGGCTTTCTCCATGCTGAGGGGACACATTTGAATGTGTCGGACTGATGTCTATTCCATTTTTTGGGATGCTTCTTGACGATCGGAACGTGTTTCTTTGCGGAGACCATCTTTATGAACTGTTAGCGACGCAAGACAGGTCGAATTCGAGATTTACGCACCTTGTCGGTTGTGGTGGTCTTGACGTTTGAGGCGACTTCCAAGTGGTGAGGTGCAAAAACCGATTGAAGTTTGTGGGTGCATCTGCCAAGATTTTTGTGTGGTCGTCCAAAAGTGGTTTAGCGCTTTTATGTCAACCACCTCCGCCTGGGTATGTGTATGAGCGAGGCACATCAACCTGTGAGACGTCTCAAAGTCATCAAATTCAACACCTTTTGTCTTCATGTTCATTTTCAGAGATATATATACTTGCTAGGCTGGATCTGCACCACGGTGCGACTCTAAAATTCCTGGTACTTCAGCTGCACCGGTTTCCCATCACTAACGAGCATTGCCTGGATCAATTCCAAGTCTGCCAGAGCTTCCTCTGGACTTTGTTTCTTGTCTGGCTTGCCACTGACCAATCCCTCACCCCATGCTCTCACCTCAGGCGGGACGCCCGTCTTCTCGTCCGAAATGGATTCCTTCGTCCCATCGATGACCAGATCATCGCCCGTATGAGAGACATAGCCAGATTCAGAAGCGACAGTCCATTCTCGGCCCTTTGCAGTTGTGCCGAATGAGATGGAAATGGTCCCTACTGTGCCCTGCTTGGTCTTCGCCGTAGCCTCTACCGTGTCCACTGGAGGTAAGTGCTCTTGAAGCTGAGCTGCATGTGCCGAAATGGTCACCAGCGGATTGTCTTTTCCCAGCACATGCCTCAGACCCGCAACAAAGTGAACTCCTCCGTCGAGCAGGAAGCCACCTTGATGAGTAGGCACTTTTCGCCAGCTTTGTCTCTTGTCAACGGTGATAGAAACCCAGTCAGGACAAAACAAGGACTTACGAAGTTTCGAAATACTTCCCACCGGACACTAAAGTCTGCATGCGAAGTCTGAACGACAGCGGACGGCCCTTTGTCTTGACGACCTCTGCGGCTCTGTCAAAGGAAGCCAGGTAACGTTGATTCTCTGCAACTGCCCATGTGACACCTTTGGTGGCAATCTCTGAATGATACCACTGGACGGCACTGAACGCCTCGTCGACATTCTCCGCAATGGGTTTTTCTGAAAGCACATGCTTGCCAGCGACCAAGGCCTTCTTCACATAGTCTAGTTGGTCTTTGATCGGTAAGGCAATGATCACAGCCGCAACATCCTTCCGTGCCAGTAGATCATCTAATTTCCTGCCCTCTACACTATCCTCGGAGTATAGATCGACCTGCGACGAATCCACACCCAGACTTTCCACCGAATTGAGCGATCTCGACCAGACGGCCTTCAACGTGAGATCCTTGGCAGCCTCGACTGCAGGCTATAGTGCCAGAATAAACGTTAGGGGACAGAAGAGACGATTGGAGTGGATGTGTAACAACGCAAACGCAAGGGCAAAATGCTGCTCACCACGTGCTCTTCACGCGCAAAGATGCCTACACCACCCACGGAGTCAACGGTTACACAAAAAGAATCCGAGGATGGACAAGAGAACAAGACGGGGCGGGGCGGGAACTGCATGCATACCTCCTCCCAGAATCGCAACGCCTATACTCATGGTATGGTGATGGCACTAGATGCTGATGTTCTCGTCGACTAGGGTCGATTGAATATTTCTGATTATGGCTTGGGCGGGAATTCAAATCATCAATAACGCCGAATGAGTCGGTTCACAACTCTTCGTTATGGAAATGCTGGAATTTAGCCTAGAAAGCGGCGATTGCATCAGACGAAGAATCGTAGTCACGTGGCGTCCGCCATAGTGAGACGGTGGGATGGGATTGATTTCTCACGTGATTGTACCTCCATAGTTGGTAGATGCACACGGAGGTACTTACCTAATCCATACACGTGACAGAGTGGATGATTCACGCTGAATTGAAATTCCATTCTCACCTCGGTAGGTCAAGCGAGAATGGCCTTGTCAATGACGTCACCATCTAAGGATTGGCCTTTCGACGCACTCAAACAAGGCCCCTTGGTGCCCGTGAGTGCCCGTGTTAGGTGCATATCTAGGACAAAGAGCGGAAAGCGGAATCGAGATTAAGTTTTGAGCATGCTTTTCTCGGTCTTTGCCATGTATGGCGACATGACTGGCCCTCACAACAGTAAAGTTTGGGCCGGCCGTGTTCAACTGTTCACTTCCAACATTTCCTGGGTAGTTAGTCTCACTACTTGTACAGTCCTTCCACGTTCACTTGTCACTCACCTACCTTCATGGAAACGGCGTGTGATCAGACACGCTGTTTCTACGTTTGCCAGGCTCGTCACCCGGGCGTAGACCGTCATAGGGTATAAATTCGTTCTTCCGAGGCGCGTTCTGCCTACTAATTGCGGGATTCATCTCTTCCGCCAACAAGAGTTGTTCGCCAAAGATGATGGACAACGACGCGAGTCCCGAACGTGACAGGCGACCAGGTCTACCGATCGAACTTCATGCCGCAACGCGAGAGAAGCACCGTGCACTTAATGTGGCCATCATGGCACACTTGCCACTCTGCCTGCCGCCTGCGACCAGTAGCCCAATGCTGTACGCGAAAGGGATGATTGTGTTCGGCCAAATCTACTTCGCCTTTGAAGATGAAATTCTTGCCACCTTAGAGCGCCATGAAATGGATGCTAGACTTCGGGCTGTTTATCGACACATATATCTCCCACAGCTGCTGAGGACGGCGAGCCTACGAGCCGATCTCGATACATTGAGAACAAAACTCGGGCGGACTTTGCATGAAGAAATCGACTTGCTTGAGGGAAGGTCGTGTGCGTTCTACGAGCGTATCAGAAAATCTCTCACCTCTAAACCACATGTTATTCTAGCGTATGCCTGGACCATGTATCTCGCACTCTTCAACGGAGGACGATGGATTCGAAGGCAGCTGGCTTTCTCGGGTTCTGACTTTTGGCGAGGTAATCCGCCGTTGTCTTTCTGGGATTTTGAAGAGGACGGCAACTCAGACAATGACGAACAGCTGAAGCAGGCCTTCAAAGACGGGTTTGATACTGCATCTTCATTGCTGGAGGACAGAGAAAAGGATGATGTTGTCGATGAATCAAAGGCTCTCTTTGGTCTTTGTTCAGAACTGGTAGAGTTTCTGCAAAATCTCGCGATATCTGGCGTTTCATTGCAACCTGCCAAGGATGGATCTGCATCGTCGATGCGGCCAACAGAGATCAGCAATATCAACTCCATTGTCAACCCGATTCGGAGCTATCTTGCATCAGGCATTTCGAGTCTCAAGACCACAGCTGCGGGGATTTTGGGCAAAGAATGATTTGAGCTCGTGACTGCTCAACTTCGCCACTAACTCACATCTGACGCTGTGTGAAGGACGCCGCCACGTGAGCGAATGGCAGAAGCTTCTCGGTGTCGTCATCCACTCTGAAGGACGATCTGATCCTGGAATGGACTCGACCAAGATTTCGGTTGGTTTGGAATTCATCCACTTGTTCGTGTGTGCTGAAAATGTGGATAAACTACGATCTCAGTCTGCTCGCCCTTTCGAGATATGGTCTCCCAAGAGCATTGAAACTCAGCGGCAACGCGAATAGGAACGCCTCTTGTGGCATTTTCACGGAGTTCGGATCTCCTGCGTGGCTGCAATTGTGTCCCAAATATCTTGATAGACATTGTTAGATATATCTTAGAGATGCCTGAGAGGGTATCGCAGTCCTTGGTATGTGGATACCATGATAGTCAATAAAGAATTCGTCGAGATTCAGAGTCACTACAGGCAACAGCAGCAACCAGTTTGGGCTTGATGGGACTTTTAAGTGGAGTCTCAGAGGCTTGCAACGTAAACGCTAAGAGGAAGAAAGATACAAACTTAACGGGAGGCAATACAATAATCAGTAAGATCCGATTGGATGCGCTCTGGTATTGCGGAGAAGTGATCATATCATTATCCTCGAGAAGATGCAAGCGGATGCAGAATTTGGATCCTGGAGCTCGTGACTTGGCTTGGTATTTGAGAAATCGTATATAAAGGTAAGAATGATAGCCGATCGTAGCGAATGCATCGGGACAATCGTATTGGTAGTCGGATTGTCTGGGACTGGATGAAATAGGCAATACCCATAAATGTCGATCAACTCGCACGGTGCAATTGAGTGTGAGCTTATAGCTTCAGATCTTCAGCGCAGCGGATGATCGGCGACAAGTGGAGCGCTGTGTCAATAAGTTCAGCCTCGTGATCGCGTCGTTTTGGGAAAACTCTGTGTACACGAGACGGGGTTTCCACTAGCCGGAATACATGGACAAAGTCCAAGATCATTATGGGTGTTCAAGCTGATAACGAAGACGTGGGCGAGATCTCAATGGTTCAGCCTTGAGAGCACCAGACTGTAAGCACGGTTACAAGGTAGCGGAGGATAGTGCTAATCTTTTGAAGGAGCAAGCTCACGTTTAGTAAAAGCGGATTCCACAATCCCACGACCTTCGGCGTTAACACTTGATCTCTCAGGAGAGGATGTATTGCACACTGACGATCGACTGGTGGCCGTGAGGCACTCTCGTCCGCAGCGCAAGCATGGCTCTTTTTCACCTCAGACACTAGTTAGCCTCGCGTCATAATTGACAGTCACTTGTGGCACTGGTAGACATCAACTAATGTAGGTGTCTGTGATCCTGTGATTGAGACGTGGGAGACAGGAAGATGTCCTCGCAGGCAGGCTCGTTTCGATGGGTTTGACAGTCTTTGACGTAAGGGCTCAATGCCCCTGGTGCCGTACGTGATGCCTCAGCTATCCCTTCCACTTGGGTCTCCGCTTGGGTGCGAGCCTGGCAGGGAACGGCGCTGGGTTTCAATGATCACTGGCCGACAGTGGTGCCTCGCCAATCATGATTTGCTGCATATGAGGGTGAAAGGACGGAGTCGCTTGTCAACGTGCTCAGCAAGCCTGTCAATTCAGACATTCGCTTGGAGATGTTCTCTGTCAGTGATTCGATGCACAGGGTGGACAAGCGAATTGGCGGAACAACCCCACTCAAACATGTGAATCTGGATAGAAAAGCTGAATTCGGGCGAAGCAAATCTCCTCTCGGTCAAGGCGTTGAGCTAGTCCCTAGGTCTCCCATCGCTGGCTCCACACTAAGTGGTTCAAGACTTCAAGTAGCTTTTTTATTTTTGGGGATTTCTTGGGGAAGGTCTGTGCGTTTTGGACATTTTGGAAAGTTTCGGTGGGTGCTGGAGAGTCTATCAGATTCACGGATTCCGCATGTCCAGTATCCTGTCCTTCTGTCACCTTCAAGCCTCAAGACATCCTGATGAGGTCCATATATTCAGGAATGGCTGATGAGAAAGGGTTGTGAAGGTGCGACATGCCCATAAATCCTGATACCCACGGAGTCGAGTTTTGGACTAAAAAGTCCATGCTTTGGCTGAAGATTTCAAAGATGTTTTAAGCGAGCCATAATGGCGGTGCGCACCGTGGAAACAAGACCTTTTGATAACGATACGACTTAGGGGATGACATGGGGAGCACAAGTTCGTCAGTGTCCAATGATGGAGCACGTGTGAAGCCAGCACCTAAGTGTCATTTCGGTAACTTTTGACAGGTGGAGAAAATTGTGCGTCGAATACCAATGCAGAGTCGTTTTTTTCATCTGTGAATTGTACCAACTAGTATGTACAGGAGGAAACTGTTACACAATGACCGTTGGCATGGAAAATTGGATATGAGACAATGGAAATGATGGGTATTGTCATCGGCGATTGACTCTGGCCCTGACTCTGTGGCGGTTCGAAAAAGTCAAATGATGAAATTTTGATGGAGGAGCCATGGAGCGTGATGGTCGTCTAAATTACAGTTGTCGTTCTTCTCATTGGAAGTTGTCACCGTCGATATCAATCGGAAAACTGATTCCTGATTGGTGACTGCCATCATTGTGTATCAAAGATTGGACATAACTATGCAGGTCGTTGCAAACCTTCTGCGGCAGCGGGCTCCCATCGACTGTGAATTTGTGAAGCAAGGTCTTGTGAGAGGTAGCCTGTGGCCTTTGGCCTGTGACCTGCGGCACGTAGGCGCGAGGTTCTCGGTATATTCTCCCTCATACAGCACTACTGTAAGTGTCCTTATCCGTGTTGTGCGGGAGGGTCACAGAACGCTCCGAATCAAGTGCTGGTCGGGCAGGAGTGGATCAAGGCCCTAAAAGAGTATGGTGAGTTGAGATGATGGGCAAAGATGGGTTTGACGGGTTTGACACCCAAGTCCAAAAGTGAAAAGGAAGTTCTTGGGAATCGTGGAAGTGGAAGTATCAACTCCGACCAATAACGGACTTTGTAGGCGGTGCCATTGCATTGCATGGTCGACGGCATGGTTGCAGGAAGGCGCCAGGGTGAGGGTGAGGGTGGGACGAGTTGGCCAAAGAACCCCGGATTGATTGGCGCCAGCACTTCTCCCGCCCATTCTCTCGACTCCCGGGCCTTGGGTGCTGACTCCTGAGGCGCCTCGAGGAGATGGTTCACGGTGGCCTGTGAGGGCTACCGGTGCCTGTCAGGTGCGTGTATGCCCTTAGGCCCTCTAAGATCCTTGTACCGTTGGTCTGGGAACTAATCCGTGGACTGCCAGGCTCCGAGGCAGCTAGTGGGCAGCCCAAAAGACAACCGAGGAGGCCAAGGGGGCTAACTCATGTCCAGCAGCTGCCTGCAGCATGACCAGGGTGTGCCGGGGCACTTACTGGGCTCCTGCTGGGGCTTCCGTGTCAGTGCGAGTCGGTTTTCGGTTTAGTCAACCACGGACCTGTCCCGTTCGTGGTTAGTGGCTTGGAATTGGCGCAATTAGGGCTTGCGGACCGAGCACTGATGCCTTCCTCCGGGCATCATGCTGAATCTTCAATTAGAGTCCCTATTCCCTAAGCATCTTAGCACCTCTGGCGCCTCTGGCACCTCAGTTGTAATCACTTACCACTCAGCTTGCATTGCACAGGATGGCCTGCAGCAGTCCCGAGTCCCGACTTGTTGGGTATCAAGACGAACGGCACCGTACTTTTCTCAAATTGAACCAACCTCTTGGGCTGGAGAAACCACAGTTGACGTTATGACTTTGAACAAAAGATTGCGGGAGAAGGTCAGTTCCGTCTGACTCTTTACATCTAGTGCCTCGTGGGAGGTGGTTTACAGTTCTGTCCCCGGACCAGAGAACTGGAATCATGTTTTAATCACAGTTTACCCAAGGTCAAAGATCTGCCATCTACAGACTACAGGACCTTCGACGTGCGCTAGTGGAGAATCCTTAGTTAGCAACTTGGTAGGGAACCGTGGAAACCCCAACTTGTGGTCAGAACCTAGTTGACCACTAGGTACCTTGCTGCCTGGAAGGCTAGGCGTCAAGGTTGCCTAGGACCCCCTGTTGTGATTGAAGGATCAAGCAAAGGAGCCCGAGTTTTAGGTGCAGTGGACCGAGTTTCCGGGCACAAACTTGAATCTTGGAAACAGCTCCCACCTACGGAGTAGTGACCTAGCTCCCACTCGTTTGGAGTAAACCCAGTCGCTGGTTAGCGGCAAGCGTGCGAGTTGCCACTAACGAATGGGCGGAGGGGCCGTCAGTGCCAACTTGCTAATTAAGTGGGCGGTCAAAAGCTGTCAAACGACTGCATCCAATCTGAGCCTGCCACTACTGCCTGCCTCACAAGTTGCAACTCACGCCTGCATCCCTCCTGGGCCTTGGCTTAACTCTTGTAGAATCTTGACAGCAACGGTCCCCACAGGCCACGCTCGGACCGCTGCAGACTGCCTGACGTCTTTGGTTGGCACTGTGCATTGGGTAGAAGACCGCGAAGACTTGAGGGAAGAGTTTGATCGACCAAGTACAGGGCCACGAGGGGGTAGGCCATAGCAAGTTCACAGAGGCAGTGACCAACTACCCACCCGTGCCCTTGGCCACCTATCTTTAACTAGTCCTGCGTACTACTCTGTACAAACATGTTCCTCGAGCCTAGTGGACCAGTCGGTTGGCTGGAGTCTGATGATCCTGGGTCGTTCGATGACTTGGGCTTCCTTGGAGTTGCAGTACCGAGTCTGTACAGATTACAGAAAACATCATCAGACACCTGCACCAGTCAGTTACTTCCCGCACAAGAGTCGTCCTCTGGCCTCGACCACTTTAGAGATTGTTTTAAATATATATAAACATACTGCATAGTACGCACGAGTCGGACCAGCCGATTAGAACAGCTGTCTTGATTGATTGCCCAGTGGCCGGCTTTCACAGACTAACTTAGGCAAGGTAGCTACGGAGGACATAGCCTTAGGTGCCTCCTCCGTTCCGCACGCATAAACTGGACACCCACAATACCGACCTACCCACTCCGTACCTACCACCTACCACCTACTGCCAACTGCCTACTGCCTACTACTCACTACCTAGTAGGTGTCCGCTGCCTAAGGCCTAGTAATAATAACCATCATCACCCACTGCCCAGGCGCGCCCAGGCAATCCTTCTTACTGTTTGGCGCTGCGCCTGCCTCTCACCTCCCTACATCTCCATACGTGCGGAGTAGAGGCTACTGCCGAAGAGGCGTCAGAGGCTATCATCTACCCACTGCTTCGGGCTGTTGCTCATCAGTCGCTCAGTCGCTCAGTTGCTCAACTTACCTAACATAGTCATCTCCACACCACCAACTCTCTACTCGCGCCACCAACTACCTCTTCAAGTCTTCAAAGGCCGTCACACAACCTTTAGGTACACCAAAGCCTCGGATTCTCCAATCTTCCCTCCTTCCTTCCTCTCGGTCGACCTTTTGGTGTCGTTCCTGCCCACCACTCGTCCACACTTTCGACTTCCGCCCGTCAGTATCAGGTTGAGCAATGGATCGACTCGCAGTATAGACAACAATTCAACTTGGTATTGTGTGAGCGAAGTTTGGCGGGCGGCTATCAAATTGCAGCTTCGAGATTGCCTGATAATTCCTCAAATCTCCAACGTCGCCATCACCTTTTACCATCCTCCACCACCCACCACCACCCACTACCATCCACCTCTACTCAGCCCCGGCCCATATACTCTCAACACCTGTATCCTCTCTTCGATCCGAATAGAGTTCCTCCTCGTTACACTCTCGTCCTTTTCTATCGCTGAAAAGCCTACCTTACGGGTGTGAACTCTGTCGCAGCTGGCCTGACAATTGGAGTGGTCCACCTTCTTTGGAGCAAGGATCGCACTTTCCAACAAGTAACATTCGAGTCCGCCCTCCGGGATTTCAGTACCGTTTGACACCTGACAACTAGACCATCCGCACCCAATCCTTTGGTTCTTGTTTTCAGCCAATCGTTGCACCAGTCAACGATTTGATCTTGTTATCCTCGGCCACTCCGCTAATACTCGTCCCTACCGTATGAATTTCCTAGCAGGACGCAAAATATTCTCACCTATCACCAATGGCTCCACCGCCTGCTAAGAAGGAGAAGAAAGGTGTGAAGAAACTATGGAAGAAGATCAAGGACAAATTGAAGGGCAGGGCTTCCAATACTGCGACTGAACCGACCGCAACAGGGCCAATCGTACCTGCCACACCAACACCTGCAGTGGCTGCATCCTCCTCAACTCCCACACCCGCGCCAGTTGTACAAAAGCCAGAACCACCGGTTGCTACAACGTATGTACCCGCGCCGTGTCCGAAGTGTCTGCTAATATCTCCCAGGACTGAACAAATCTCTCCGTTGGTAATCGAGGTTGATGACAATCCCGAGGAGCCCTCAATTCTGGCAGAACCAGTGGAAAAACCCCGGCCTTTGGTGACTTCTGCAGACGAAACTAGTCAGTCAAATGAATCACAGATGCGCTTCGCCAAAGCCCAGGCTATCTTCGCCAAGTATAACCTCGAACTGAGCGAATCAGACTGGGATCACCGCCCAAAAGTTCCCTATGAGAGAGTGACCAAGAAAATCCGTATGAGAGTCAGATATACGTGCCACAATTGCTCCACATCGTTCGGACACGACAGGGTTTGCACCTCTTGTGAACACCGCCGTTGTGCAAAATGCTCTCGATACCCACCCAAGAAGCCCAAAGACAAGACCTCCAAAGGAGCAGCAGCCGGACCTGGCGAGACGACCAAGGATGCGTCCAACCCTAAGCCAGACTCGTCATGCCACGAATGTCAGACTAGGTTCGTTCTGGGTGACGAGGAGTGTCCCAATTGTCATCACAAGATCTGCGAGCGATGCTTGCAGGAGGCAAGCATTACACTGGAAGACGTCCCTGGAAGCTCGGGTGGGCAAAGACTAGAAGGAGACAAGAGCACGGCGGTAAGCTGACCTCGATGGTGAAGCTGGTGCACTGTCACCGTTGGACTGCATTCGTTCTCTTCCCAAGCATTGGTTTGATGCGTTGACGACTTCTGCATGCTATGATCTTAATATACATCTGAGCGTTCTTGTTCTCCTTCCTTTTGACGGAGTTTGGCAGATACCTTACGACACATGGTTTGAAATTTGGGAACAAAGCTTTTCTTGCAACAAAAGCGCGGGATATGGAGTACAGGGTATCAAGAGAATTACATCTACAGATTGATCGACCAAAATCGAGACTTTCACAGTTGACTCATTGGATTATCTTGAGTCGGGACAGCGGTGTGCGCGGTTATGTGGAAGAAGACCACTTTCCGCGTGGTTAGAAGCCCCAAAGCCCTAGGGTGAAAACAAGTGGGTAGTTGTTGACTCTTGAGGATCGAGGAAAATTCGAGTTTGGAGCATCATTTTTGATTGACACTTTTTAAGTCGACAGCGAGAAACGCAGGACCCTGACACCTACAGAGGATGTCAAGAGTTTCAGGCTACGATACCAATGAACATTATTTCGCTACTTGACCACGAGTCTCACATGAAGTCATAGATGTCAACAGTTGAGGTGTATCACAGATGACATAGCCACGATGGCCACACACAGTAGAAAATTTCTCGCCATACCCAGCTGGAAATTGTACGTGCTGTACCTGATCAGAGTCGTCGGACGACCCGATATGCAACAGGTCGGATTGAGAAGCACAAGGCAGCCCGGAAAGAGGGGACGGTGGAGGTCGAATATCCTCACTACATGGAATTCCATCTATCCATCCATCAATAAATAGGCTAATGGGATAGATAGATAGATACATAGATAACGTGATGGGGCGACCACAAACGGATCAGTCCACGTCGCACGCGCGCATAGAGAGACACACACACGGAGAGGCTAGGTCATCTTGACACAGAGATTAGAAAGAGCTCTACATATAGGATGAGATATTCCTATTAGATGTATGTATGGATGTATATATGTGTGTATGTATGTGTGTATATATGTGTGCTTCAATGATCATCGAACCCGACGTTTTGCTCTGTTGGAACTTGGATGGCCCCACGCCTCTCACCCACTGGGCAGTGGTACTCGGTATCTACGAGCGCCAGGACTCATGATGATGATCATTATGATGATGATGATGATGATGAAATGCGCCGTGGATGCCTGACGATTCGGGTAGATAAGAGTGAATCTTGAATGCCGAATGCTGAATGCTGAATACATAATTTCGATCTTCAGGTTGGTGGTGGATTGCGGCGAAACCAACGTTGGGCCGGACCGAAGCGATGGTCACTGATCGGGGAGTGACGAGTCACGGCAACTGAGTGGTCGGTGGTCCAGCTAAAACGTCGCTTAGCTACCAGTACCAGTACCAGTGTTACGACTAACTAATTACTACTACTCCGTAGTTGACTGCTGATGAAGACTTCGATACTGGTTAGGCGCTCATAATTGACATTAAATGGCCTAAATTCATACTCTGTAGCCTGTACTCCGTTCTCCGTACATAGGCATCTCAAAGGTATCAAAGCCGACCTACGGCCAATCTCGTAGCGAGCGTCCTAGACTCGTACGCAGGTGGGTGTGGGCCCTCGACGAGATCCATTTGGACCGTCTTGGGAAGTTGGGCGTCAAAGTTGAAGCCGGGGTGGTTCGAGTCGATGTACCACAGCTACTATTATCACTACCGGTAGGCGGTTAGTCAGTCAATCCTGACCTCAAGTTGGGACTCGGAAACTATCGTATGTGTGTCTGTGCATTCGTATGTATGTGTATATGTACGGGAAGCCGGGGAATCACAGAAATGATCCTGATATGCATGGAAGGGAGGACGGGAGGCTTGAGCCTTTTCGCCAGCGCAGAGTCGCAGGCTTGCAGCGGTGAGCTAACTATCATGCCTCAATGCGACTTTTGTCGGAGTCACTGACTGATTCTACTCCGAGCCCGGGTTGGCTTTCAACCGAGTCGATCGCACCCCATTCTGACCTGATGGAATACATACATGGATTCACTATCGTACCTGTTAGACACAAAGACGTATATTAAGTGGGCCCACGTGATTGCAAATGTTTCAAAATCCGAAGGTATCATGCTACATGTGTGTGTTTGTGTGTGTGGTGGGGAGCATGTCTGTCGCTATCGCCGTTGCCGCACGGTCGACGGTGAGGAATCCACGGGCAAGTCCACCATGGCCCACAGACTCCCGCTTGATAAGTCAGTGGGGCTTAGATGGGGCATTCCTAGGTGTGGTGTGGTGTTCACTGTGTTTGTTTGATCCAAGGAACGAACAACAATAATCAGTCTCTCCACGTCCATGGGCACCTCGAATCCCCGTGAGTGGCTGTGGAGACTTGTAGTCTTTTTGCAGTGGGAAGTTTGGATGGTTCCATTATCCGACTCGGAGAATTGCCAGGATCAGAGTCGTGGACTCGTGGTCAATGATGAACCACGGTCATGGTGTTAGTGCCAGGCCCAGGACCAGGGGCTAGGGCTAGGGTTGACGGAGTAAGAATCCATTGATCTGACTGATAGGTTAAGTCGGTACTTGCGAGATAACCAAATGATCGGCAATTCATGGACCATCGAGTCAGCGAGTCATCGACACGGTTCGGCACGCCATGGATCAGCGCCCCATCTTGCTTTCTGCTTCAAATCGAGATCTGCAACCTGTTCGTTTCAGGACCTTGGATATACAACAGATTTCAAGTACCATTGCCATGAGATGAACCAGACAGATCCAACGCTGGCTGGACATGGTTGCCCAGTGAAATGTAGGTAGGTGTCTGCTACCCTGGGCTTCTGGACCGAAGCCTTTTCGGCCCTTCCGTCTCTCACTTTCGTACCCGCTACGGGTACTAAGTCGCTACCCATCCTGCTTCCTCTTGGAGGTGTCAGCAATATCTGGGATTCTGGAGTACCTAGGGTCCTGAGCTTCCCACGGGCCAGTGGGCCATGCACGGGTTATCCACACACCACGGGATCTGCCTATCAGTGGGTTGGAAACATTTAGCTTGGCCGTTAGCAATCTGCCGGCGCTAGAGGCCCGAACCTCCCGTCGACAAATGGGAATCTGTCTTTATTGTTTGAGTATGGGATAGTGGGCATTCATTTGTCTTTGTGTTAACTGTCGAGTTTCGGCATTCGAACGTGGTGCGTCATGCCCCACTACTGAATCAACACAAAATGTACCGTTTCGTTACGACTTGCTTTTTCACTGGTCGGAGATGGGCAATCTTTCGGGACTTTGCAATGAGTTGTACTTCGGAATGTAGTGATAACTCGGTGAGAAGGGGAGGATAAGAACTCGTTCGGGACTGATCGAATTTGTCCGAAAATCCGTCCTTTCCCTCTTTCCCTTCTTCCGTCCTACGCTCCTTCCTCTATCTCTTTCCTACGTCTTGCTGCTTTTACGCGCTCACAGATCCGCGCCTTCCTCGATAAACTCCGAACAATCTGCCTTACCTTAGGTAGGTAATTCACTCCGTCGTTGTATCGTCTATGGTTTCAACAGACAAGGCAAGCTCCATTCAGTGACCTGACTATTCATTATTTGGACCGTACAAGATTTGGAAATTGAAAGACTGTATCACGCTAGCGTGACTACCTACTACTTCGGTCTCGATCTTGATCGGGCGTGGAAGAGAGTGGAAGAGGGAAGTTCCACTCATTCCAAGTGCAGAAGGGACCAGCGATCCTCACCGCGCCGGAACAAAATTCAACCGGTCGCAAGCCTCACCAGATAAAGTCATCGTGTCTCGCCATTGTCTCTTTCAACGCATGGAAACTTCCACTATACCACCGCTATTGCGAATCCTGCAGTACGATCAAGTAACTACCCAATGTCCATCACACACTTCTCATATTGGCTTCGGCCGCCGTTCAAGCAGTGGATCTCTTAGGCTACTAGCTAACTAATGTTCTTTCACTTCCACTTGGCAGCTCATGTTTCAGGCATCAAAGTCTGTTGGGAGATGAATGGAGCATCTCTGCCAATACAGCTTGCAGTCGACTTTGTGCCTGAGAGGGCCGACGTCTTACTAGGCTCCTTTCACTGGGAGCCTAGGTATACCTTGTTGTACAGATAAACTAAATTTCGCGTTTCGGCCGCCCTTGCTGACATGAATCGAACCTTATGATCTATGCATTTTTCAGAGGACACTCAAGAGGTGATTGTGGTCGCGACGACGCGGAAGCTGAACGAGCCGATTTATTCATTGCAGTAATGGTCATATATACTTTTCTTCAACAAAACTGACTCGTCTTGACGATGTCGACTCTAGACTTTGGCAAATCAAAGACTGGATGGGCATTAGTGTTAAACTTCTGTGTCAAACCTGTGCACAACTGCCTGCTCTGAGATACAAGCTCGCGACTCCCGGGATCCCAGCTCCAGCATATCTGTGCGTTGCAAATGCTGGGTATTGATTGGTTTAAACACCCTTTCTAATTCTTCTTTTGGAGTTAGAGCCTGATACATCTCTAACACTGCGATTGTCGTTAAAAGTCGGCCTGAAGGCAACTTCGATTTACGAGCTCAGCGTCTGTAGGCTCGTCAGATTGTTTAGCCTGCTGTTGCAGATCTCAGCCCCTTCATATCCGTAGATCCATGCAATCGTACTGCGCATCACAACAAAGCCAACGGCGTAACCTGATAGATGCCGCCTGTATACCGTATTGCTTTTGCCCGCTATGAAGCAATAAGACCTCTTTTGACGTCCCCATCATCCTCGCTATCATCTTCAGTAGTCTCTTCTTCCTCACTCTCTTCGCCCTCGATCTCATCTTCCTCTTCAGTAGACCCCTCACTACCAGACTCCCCTTCATCTTCCGACCCATCCTCCTCCTCCTCCTCATCACTTTCCTGCAGCCAGTCATCCAAAGTCTTGGGTTTCGCATTCCGCGCCGATCCCGCGGCAACCACCTTCTCAAGACCTTGTTCCCTGACAGCCTCGTCTAGCCTCGCGCTTGCCGCCACGCTCGTAATCTTCCTCGACGCTACCGACACATATTCCTCCCTGTCACCCGTATCCTGCGCATCTCTCAACCGGGCATCAGGCTCGTGGCCTTCTTGAACCCAGGCAGGTAGATCTTCGTAGCCGGGCAACCCCAGCACGCTGGCGACGTCTTTGCCGACCACCAGCGTCGTGCTGCCTAGAACAAGGCCGCGGCGCGATTCTGATGGCGACGGCGCGTGCGGCACGGGCTTGGGCGCCAGTAGTAGCAGCGCTGCTAGCTGTGTTGACTGTGGATTCGCCAGGAGGGCTTTGAACAGCCGAGCACGATCGCGGAGGTCGTACGATGTATCGTACCGTGCCAGCAGCTGGATGTAGTTGAACAGCTTAGATATAGGGTGCTCTGCGAGCGTCGGCTCTGACGGAGAATGTCCTTGTGTCTCTTCCTCCTGTGCATCCTCCTGTGTGTCTTGGCCGACTTGCTTGGGCGAGACCTTCTGGATATGAAGCAGATAGACTTTCGCGGCTAGAAGGACTATTTGTTGCTTTGCAGGCTCACTCTCGTCGGCAAAGCCCTTGGCCAGGATCCTGAGCACGTCCGGCGCAATGTCGTTGTCGGGATCGAGGCTGGCAAATTCACCCACCAGCCAGATAATCGTCGCCCGTGCTTCCGGGCTGCTGGTCCGGTCCAAATTCCGAGCCAGCCTGACCACCGTTTTGCGATGCGCTGTTGGGTCCTGTTGGATCAGATGCCGTATCACTGTGAGTACCTCGGACACCAGGGTATTGTCGAAACTCGAAATCTGATTGAGGAGCACGCGGAAGCAACGGTGCGCATTCCGTGGGTCTGATTGTGCGCAGCGTCCGATCGCCTGGACCGACTCTCGCGTCAGATCAAGGTCGGAGCTGTGAGAGAAATGCTCCAACTCGCTCAGAATCACGGATTTGAGGTGTAGGGCCGCGTGAGGGAAGATGATGGTCAACAATTCAATCTTCAATTTCCAGATTGATGGCGCATCTTGAGCTCGAACGAGGAAGTGTGAGGCGTATGGCACAAAGAGATGTGGCGCCGTGAGTGAGACCATAACTATATTGCAGAGAGCGACTTCTTCCACTTCTGGTGGCCCTCGTAGAAGTCCGATGAGAGGACCTACCGCGTCCTGTAGATATGCTGGGGTGCCCAAATACAAGAAGCAGCTGGTGACTGACACTATTACCGCAGCGCTCCGATTGTTCAGAAGACTCTTGCATGTCTTCAGAAAGAGCTCTAGATCTGGATCCAGGATCAGAGCAATCTCACCCGTCTCGGTCTCCTCATCTGGTTCATCATCGTAGAATCCTTTCTTGTTAATCTTGGTCACTTTTTGTGCCTTCTGTGGGAAGCATTTGCGACAGTAGAACAGTAGTAGTCGTAGTGTAGCTAGTTGGCTCCATTCATCCATGTCGACTAGTTTCCTGACTAAACTCGAGTAATGATTGTGGATCAAATCGATCCTGTCGGGACATATCTGGAGAAACGTCTGAACCGCAGGGCCCACGACAAAATACTGCTTGTCGCCGAGTAAAATCGAAAGGTAATCCATCAATTGCGGCAAAGTGTTTGGATCCAGGTTGTAGCACTTTGGAATGGCAAATGCGGCGGCTTTTCGAACATGAGGACTCATGTCGCCAACCCCTCGCTTGATTGCTAGCGAGACAATCTGGCTTATCACCGGCACTCTCATTCCGGACATGGTGCGAAGCGCGAGCGCGCGCACTTGTGGGTTCTGGTCGGTCAGGGACTTCTGGATCGCATTGACCGATAACAGCGCCAGATCAGGGTCTGACTCGGCGTAGTGAAGCAGATAGATGTAGACGAGCTTCTTGACCTCGAGGTTCGGATTCGCTACGTTCTTGACAACGGACGAAAAATACGGCAAGCATGGTTTGTTCTGATAGATCATCTGCGAAAACGTGTCAGACCCGATACCTGCACAGCCTCGAGAGAGCTATCATCGTCATCGTCGAGCAGTCTTACCGATACGACCTTTCTCAATCCCTCGAGGATGTCACGATCGCTCCGACTATCCAGCAGGGCTTTTAACTTGATGAAAGGAATGTTGCGCGACGTTGAGCCGCTTCCCTTTAAGGCCTTGGTCAGCCCAATAGCCTGGGCGGCCTCTACCGTCAGGTCTCGCGCTTTCAACTGTTCAGCATGAAGTAGCCATGAGGGATCCATCTGTTTGGTTTCGACTGACCTGGGTCCAGCAAGGACGAGATGCGAGATACCGACTCCATCGTAGCGAGAATTCTTATCTATGGATTTTCTGTACTACCATGCTACGTTGTGTAATCCAAAGACAGCTTCATATTGGGTTCGGCCTGGATGTTGAAAGCCTTGGCAAGTCACGTGCTTGCTACGATGGGAAAATGCCCGATTTTTGACAATTGATTCCACATCAACTTATCAGCCCTCTGATTCAAGGTCGTAACCCTTCATTTTCAAAGACGAACATTTTCGTCGTGATGATAAAATGTCAATAATGTCGCCTAGTGATGATCTCTGCCCTTTACTTTGTTGGTGGCTAATTTGCTCGATGGTGTTCTCGATCGTCTAGCACAGATGCGCCGACCTTAAAACCATCAATCACGCCGCCACAGAGTATGAGTGCGTTGATTGAACCGAAGCGCTCATTAACAACTGGGACTGCTGTTTCCTTTGCCAGAAGTGTCTGTCGTCACACTGCGATGTGATAAGTGCAGACCTTGGACATCATGATACTATGGCAATTGTAGAAAGGCACCTCCCTTGAACCAGGGTCTCTTTATACCGAGGCGATGGACTTTGCAAGGTAATGCTCCGTAAGTTGTGGACGCTGAAGCGACCTAAAGGCTTGGAGGTGGCACGAATGGAATATGCGACCTACGCCTGCTAAACGCAACCTTGAGTAGCGGACGACTACAGACGTGGACACGCTTTTCAGAACTTGCTTTCTGGAACGCGAAGTCCTGCTCAAAACATGTGACGCGGGATCGAAGATCGTCTCAGCTTCAGCGAAAAACTTCCGCACCGAATCTGTATCGACAATGCGTCGATTTCGTGTTTATCCGAATATATCACCGTCTGTGTCCGTCCGACTGTCATAAGTTGCTGCAAAGTGTGGTGCTGCGAACCTCGAATCTGCATTGGAGCCGGATTTACATCGTCTTGATCCTGAATGAAGGAGCAACGAGCTTCAGCGGTCAGCAAATTGCAGGTACTTTGTTCTTCCAAACCTTCACCTCGTGAAAGTCAGTTCATCTTATTGCCTTGAGGCGCATTATCACCGAGTGACAAAAACAGCAATGCGGAGAACCTCTTTGCATGTTGTTCAGACTTCAGGTGCAAGGTTCAGACTAGCATACTACTTGTGCCAAAACTTAGCCTGCAGCTACGTTTGAGCATGACATAGCAATTCCTGTGGAGCTCATTAACCTCAAGAAGATAAACGGCCGCACCACTCATAGAACCCAGCACGTCCAGCCTCCAGTCGTTTAGTCACAGCCTTTCCCCAGATATCACTACTGGATGCGTGAAGGCTACTCACTAGTCGATCAGCTGTCTTAGTGACGGGCATCATAAACTTACGAAGGTATACGGGGCTTCACCAAACAGTACCTCGAACACGACTGGGCGACGCTGCTATACCACTTTGTTTGACGTTGCGTTGCAGAAGTCAGCAGTCGTCCACAACCTCAAGATCCTCGAATCTTTGCACACACCTTGGTTTTACCTGGGACGTAACAGTCCTCAGTTAAGACACCCATGCAAGGCCACTGTGGCGTGGTGAGCAGAACTACATAACGGGTGGTCACAGGATGTTTCGAGCCATTCTAAGACGCAGACTCCCATTGTGACTGGAACTTGTGCTTACATGTCTCTGGACGTTGTCTAGCCACAAAGCACGTCAATATGAAGTGTACCTCATTTCAGCTTTCTCCGCTGACCTACATCATTCCAGTGCCACCTTTCCGCGACCTCTAATTCCCTCACTACCACGTCGACAGACAAGCGACTTCTAGACACCGGCGTCCCATCTCGATTTCACCATGCCGCTATGTCTAGTCAGTTTGTCACATCCAGGTATTGAGATCAGCATGTGTGACGCGACCTCCAAACTCATAGTCTGTACTGCGACACCAATTCTAAGTGAGTTTAACCTATCTAACCCCAAAACTCAAACCTGTAAAGTTTCAGATATGAATGTTTTTGGACGATGTCAGATTATATGTATTATGCACTATTGATTACCTGCTGTGACTGATGAAGATGCTAGTTGTTACAAGGACATTTTCAATGCTGAGGGAAGTATTCTATGATAAACTAAAATCGTAACACGATAAATATATCAAGCGCGTCGCAGCTAACACTCAATCTTTGCAGAAAAGACTCGAAGTTCTATGCCTCGAGCTCCTCACCCACTGTTGAGTGCTGGCAGTCGAATCACGTTAAGGCACATCATCTTGTCGGAATGCCACCATCCAGGGTTGCGGGACCCTGTGAGTAAGTCAGTCAGGACTGTAGTCGACATAACCACAACCTTGAACACGGGAAGAAACTTACCATTCGCACCAGGTTCCGGTTCGTGATCTTCCATGTGCCGTCTCTCTGCTTGGCCCATACGTCCTGATATTGAGCTCTGTCGATCAAGACTTGACTGTTGTCAATGGTATTACCAATGCCGGTGTAGGGCACAAAGAAGTGCGACGCCTGGAAGTAGGTGACAGAGACGGCGCTGGTGGGACTGCAGACATAGATGGCCTGAGATCCGTAAAGATGCTGAGTGGAGGCGAAGAAGGCAAGACCAGGTGGAAGAGTATCAATGATGGCCTGCACACCGTCCAAGACACCGATGGGGTCTGAGTAGTTGGCCCGGGTGTTTGTTGTGAAAACCTTCCGCAGTGCTTCAAAATTGCGGCCGTCGATAGCGAAAGCATAGATTGCCAGGGTCTGACGAATCGCCTCGACGGCAGCTACTTCTACCGAGGATGGAGCGGGGAACTGTGCCGCCAGAGACGAAAAGCTGATGGGCCCCGGTGAGAACCTGGGGCACCCGGCACCTGAGGTCGACGTTGAAGTTGTTGAGAAATCGGTGACAGTGCTGTTGGAGCTTTCAAGCTCGGCTGCCAAACTGCAGGCAACAAGTGCCGCGATGCTGAAGATGTGGCCAAAACGCATCGTCAATGCAGGACCACGTCTAGACTAGATCGCTAAGTAAGTCCGTGGGGTTTAAGTGGTTTCGAATCGTCGAGAAATATCTCTGGAAGGTGAATACGAGGGACGCGCCTGGTGTTAGGGTCGAAAACAATATTGGCAGCACAGGATTGGAGCAAATAAGAAATGAGTGAAACGGAAAACCAGGTGATTGAAGCAAAGGAAATGCTGATCTTGGAGCTTTCCAGAGTCTTTTACCTCCTTGCCCGCTCACGTATATGAAGTACAAATACCTAGGTTCGACAGGTTCAGCGAAATTGGGGCGCCGGGAGCACGACCGAAGCGACGTATTTTGAGGCATGGAAACCAGGATTACCGGGAATGAGCTTCCCTAATTTCCCTGGTTGGACTATGGCTCAAGGGTGTGAGGGATGATGAATCTAAGGATGGACTCGGAACTAGAATAAAGCCAAAACTCAGTCTCTCGACGTGATATTGATCTAGGCCTAATGAGGTTAGACAGATTGGCGTTAATCTGGCAAGCCATGCTTGCAGGCATTGGACAGCCTCGTCGTTTAGATGAAAATGTTTGGATAGTTCAAGCAGCAACATGCTAGCATCGTGTCTCGAAACCCTGAATTGACCCCCAAAACTGGACCCATTCTGCCAACATCCAAGAATCACACTACTGTCAGGCCTGTACGCTATCTCCCGTACCTAATCCGTTATTCTTTTAGTTCAATCTCATTTATAATCCAAGGTAGGAGGTAGGGATCATTATTTCGTCCGCCTGAGATCCCAGAGCTTGCACCAAGATTACCGGGGTGATCCTCGATGAAGCCAAGCCTTTTTGGGAAGCAACACCTTTCCACTTGCAAGACAAGGTGTGATTGCGAATACCACGCCTTGACACTCATATGCCATGATAGGTACGAGATCTACACACTCGACTTTAGTGCTGAATTTCCGGCTTTCTTGGTCGCTTCTGCCAGTCCTCGCTACATCATCGTCAGGCACAACAGAGAGTGGCAGGCACTAGTGCGTCTCCCCCTGAATTCCTGGCAGGAATGCGGCACTCGAGCAACAAGATACAGCAGGCCTGCGAAATCGGTTTCGTTGCCGTCTACATTTGTCTTGGTATGTCCAATCATACCTTGACTTGGCAATCATGGGTCGAATGCCAACTCTCTTCTAGAAGGTCTCTTTCCTTTCCTCTCTCTGTATTTGATTGTTCCAGAGCCCGCTGAGAGTAATGCTTCGGCGCGGGTTGTAGCAAATACATCTCGATCAACAATGCTTCGTGGTCTCTTTGGTGTCAATGTCCTTCTGTAGGCATGTGGTACTAAACCGCTTATTCAGACGCCGTCGTGGTGGAGAGCACGGGAAGGCTACGACTTTGTTCCACTTGGTGTCGTGCTAACCGAAACTACTCTGGGCCGCCGAAAGAGCGTGATGATACCAACTCCCTACTGTTGTAACCACTCCCGGTCATTCAAGCTTGGACTGCGTTGAATAGGCAAACGTTGAAACATTTGTGGTATGCAAGGTCCAGGAACTTGAGAAAACGCACGCACAAAGTCTAAGTCTGAGGCATGTTCCGAACGTAAAGATCGCGGCGTCCTCAAACATCCGGTACTTTATGAACATGCTCAAGCCCATGAGCTCCTGTTTTTTTGTTGAGAAGCCGGACGGCATTGACAGTCGAAGTGAACAGCAACGTCAGTGGAGGCTCCATCTTCGTTGTATTAGCATTCGACCCGCCTGACTGTGTCGTCCTCCGCCATACAACAGACAGGTTCATGATAGGAAGATGGCGGATGCTTCACCACCTCCTGTCTTTATCTCCAGACCTGCTCAGTCAGTAAGTTGAGCGCTCTGCATGCATTTTTGAAAAGCAGTAGCTGACCGAGACTCAATATAGGCACTCTTGTGGGTGGAGTTTGTTCTATGCTGCGGTTTCGTTGCATTCCGAACCTTTGTACAATATCGTCACAACAAAAGACTCTTTAGCAATGACTGGTTGATCCTCTTTGCTCTATTATGCCACTTTGGCTCCGCGATCACGTCCCAATTTATGATACCACCAATGTATGAACTGGAATTACTCAAATACACTCTTGCAACTGGTGGCATCCCTCCAGCCAATGCAACACAGCGAGCAGAACTTTATCTTCGCTATCAGTTTGCAGTTCTTATAACCTTCTGGACGACGTGTATGATCCTTCACCGAACCAATTCCGCTTCCAAATACTAATCAACTTACAGTGTGGTCGGTCAAGTTCTCACTACTCTTCTTCTTCTGGCGCTTGTTTGAATCACTGCGAACACGCATGCGCATCTTTTGGTATCTCATGTGTTTCATCACTGGATCGACATATCTAGTCACGGTCTTCCTTCAGCTTTTCGCTTGTGGATCGCCAGGCACTTTCTTCAAACTAGGCGAGGAGGGCTGTCACACACCCCGCCAGCTATACATGTCGAATCTTGTGTTCCTCTTCTCGGCCGGAACAGACATCGCGTGCGACGTCTTACTGATCTTCATCCCTTTCCCGTTGCTCTGGAAGCTACAAATCAAAGACCGACAGAAGATTATCCTAGGATCCATATTCTTGCTTCCATTACTCCCTATCACCTTTGGAATACTGAGGTTAGTCTTTTGCAATCCGACAACTGGAACTGTGAACGTGATCAAATTCACCTTTTATCACATGCTTGAAAATACAGCAGGTACGAATCTCTTGTCCTCCTACTGCACCCTGCAACTGATACACCTCAGCAATCATAACGGCCTGCTTACCCTCCATGCGACTTTTCTTCCTCAAAAAGACGGGCAACACCACGCATCCATCACACCCCTATGCTGGTGGCCATGTCTACAGCAAACAGCGGTCACTTTTCACAAGCACAGTCCAGGGAGGCAGTCACCAAAATGCTATACCTCTCGACAATGTATACGATGCTCAAGGAGCAGGCGTCGATGCCGAGAGTCGGAATTCGGACGAGAGTAGGAGCCAAATCCTGCAAAAAGGAGTGATTGTTACCAGGGAATATCAAGTCAGTAATGTTCCTGCGAGGTCGAATGAAGAGATTGGGAAAGCAATATGGTAAATGACTTTACGAGAATGCGTTGTATTTGGATGAATTATGAAACCTGGACAAGGTGAGCAGGGAATTCCTGAATCGTCGGCGTTCTGTAAAAATATTGGATTGCTGCACACTTTGTGCAGAATAGAGCAATGCTGGCGGAAAGTCCCAGACTCTGTCGTTTCATCATTGTCCATGACACCAGTTATTCCAAGCTTAACTGATGATTTCCTGGCTTGTGGAGATCCAATATCTCTAGCTCCAAGCTTGGAACTTTTTCCTCCGATAACATGACAGCTGCGAAGCACTTCGAGGAGTGGACCCAGTGACTCAGGGCCAGAACGGTGGATTTCGGCCAAAACATCAAGTCGAAATTGTGGCAGAAAGGACATCGTGACATTATGTCCTCACAGCATATGTTGCAGGTCATGATATCTATACAGAGTGGTACGAGACTCATGAGTATTGGCGCTCCCACTTGGAGTTCTGATATCGATTCTCAATCGATTGATTGACTTGAGCAGATGAGAATAGCCATCCCCTGTACTCACATTCTCAGCATTCCAAGACTCGATTCTGGCACGATCCCTTCAATTTTCAGCAATACAAAGTAGATCCTGCTTACAACTCTCCTCACGGACTGTGCCAGGGTGTTCGTCGGCATTAGTTAATTTTCTCTGAGCTAGTGAGTTTATTTTGAGCTGGGGGGATCATATCTTTCCGACAGCCCGAGAACATGGCGTCTTGAGGCTTCGAGTCTCGATATGCGAGGTACCTACGCAGTACTCACTAGAGTCAAGGCAAGGCTCACAAAGGCGAGTACGTCTTTTTAGGAGACCTGACAGGAGCCTAGAACACGTTCACAGCAGGACATACTTTCGGGGAATCTCGGAGAATTGCTGCTCAAAACAACATGTCTTACGATTGCTCGGAGAGCATACCATACTCCTACCCCGTTTGTACCTATTGCTCCACAACTTCTGGTGGGATGAGTACGGAGTAGTGTAGCCGGGACTGGCAGACCAGGCGTCCAAAGCTCTTCCTCATACGGAGTAATTAGCTTGTAGCTAAGTACTTGGCTCATAAGGAAATCAATGCCTAAGAATCGCCAACGGCCCGTCTCCGTTTCACAATGGATCCCATACTTTTCTTCGCCGTTGCGCCACAAGGTCATGTTGTAAGACCTAGCACAAGGGAGCTGGGAGTATAAGGTTCGAGCTTCGTCCGTGGATCACGGGCGAAATGATTAGGTTCGAACCTACTTCTCTTAGTTGAGTACTTAGTTCATCGAGGAGAGCCTTGTCAGAAAGTCCACCCTTTGACTTACGCCTGGTAAACAAGGATCCGGATAGCCCATGTCTAGACTTTGCTCCGTCCTGCCTAAAATCCCTGGCCCCTGACTGGGGTTGACTTGGAGAAAGGCAAACAGCCTAGATAGGCACAAGAGCCGAGCCGGTTGGGCTTGAACCCTGACGCCCTCAGTGAAGAACTGACATTTAACGGCAGCCTCGGCGACAGGGACCCGTTGTGGCTGGCACTGGTGACACTAGGAAGAATGGAAAGACCTTGTTCACGCTTCAGGGACGATGCAACTGCTCACAAACCGTGGCGCTGCACCACTGCCGCAGAGTGCCAGGCTACTAACCTCTACAGACTACAGGCTAATACAGGCTACGCCTCGATGGTCAAGGCTCTTTCAATTGCTTGCAATCTAGGATACGTCGGGCGTTCCTCGATCGATCGGCAGGTGGAGCCTAGCCTATCATCGAGCGAGCATCATGTTTGAAATAGATCGTGATCCGTGAAACATTGGGTTGAAACGCTGTTTATTTTGGTCTTGATGCGAACATCAATTATAGTGGATTGGCAGTTTGGCTAGACTAAGTGAAAGACAAAAAGTGATGCGTACTAGGCGACAAAAAGATATATACCACGAGCGTAGATTGAGAAGGCTTGTGTAGGACTTCTGCCCAAGCAAAGATGTCGGTTGTGAATATCCAAGACTTGTAGCGCAATCAAGCTCAGTCCACCAGTGTGGAAACAAGTTACCGAGTCTTCGCTAACTATTGCAACAACAGCCATGGCGTACCGGCAGCTCGTAGATCCTAGACGCCAAGTCGTCAGGCGGCTGAGATAAGTACCTTGGTACCCCTATCAGCTGAATTGAATGATAGACTACCAACCTCGACCCCGACCCGCACATTCGGGCAATTTGCGTGATGTGAGAATTGGCTTAGGACATCAGCGCGAACCCGCCCGCGAGAACCCCAAATAGAAGGAGAGCATCAACAATCAATGTGCCTCCAGCATTGGTTGAGTATGGGCCTGATGAAGCTGGAGTAGAGCTGGGAGTGCTGGACGCTGTTCCTGTAGGTGAGCTACCTGAGGACGCACTGGAAGCAGATGTTGCCGCACTCGAGCTACTACTCGACTGTGAAGGAGTGCCAAAAACGCCACCTTGAACATTGGGCGGCGAGTTGCTTGAACCGGCATTTTTGGCCGCAGATTTGTATGCGTCCAATGTATTTCCCGAGGTCCTAGTGAAAATTCAGTATTCGTGAAACAGAGAGAACAGACAGCAGGAATTCTTACGGAGGATTGATGACCATCGCCATGCCAGCTTGGCAATGCCCAGGGGAACTGCAATATATCCAAAGAGTGTCGGAGCTATTCACTGTAACACTGAAAGTTGCTTTGTTGTTTGGAAATCCGCTGTAAATTCCAGTGTCGCTAATGGCCTGGCAAGGATTGTCGAAAGCAGACTGTGTGACTGAGTGTCCAGGAGTAATGACGAATTCAATGACATCTCCTTCATCTGCAGTTATAGTGTCTGGCGAGAAGACAAGTCCGTTGGCTCCGACTGTGACCGTCTGCGTCTCTGCTTGTCCATAGACATGGCTGAAAAGGAGGCTAGATAGGAAGGCGGACGTTATGAATTGCTTCATCATCATGACTGGGGTTTGAGACGTGATTTGAAAGGATCACGGCAATTTTCCTCTGACGACACGAAGAAGTGTTTGCTCGGGAGAGTTGCTCGAGTACTTATACTTCTGTTGGGGGGGGATTTTCGGCTCAGGATTGGAAGGTCAGGAAGGATGTCATGAAAGCAAATCTTGGTCTCACCTCCACGTACTTGTAGTAATTCGTCGTGATGTAACTTGACTGGTAGTTGCGTAGAACAACAATAATCAAGCGCAGGAACATGATTCCTCTGACCATAGCGAACATCACCTTAGTTCCATTGCTATGGAGAAGTCGCTTTCTGCTTTAACATTGGTGAGTACCATAAATAGGACACCACCACGATATGTGTGGTTGTTACAGCGAATGAGAGGCCGACGGTCCATTCCCGAAGCACGGGGATATACTCCTAGCATACGCACAAGCGGCCTACAGCCAGAAGAGGCAGCCGTCAGAAAGATGATTACAGTCGTGGATGCGAACGATAAATGATAAACACGCGTTCAAAGCGGCGCACGAGGAATAAATGTGTCGCGGGACGGCTGTAAGCGGCAGCCGTTGACCATGTGAGCTTCAAGTTGGAAGAGGAAGAAGGAAGATCCGCGATGAGGGTAACGCGATTGGAGGAAGACTGAGCCTTTTTCTATTTTGAGGTTGCTGGATCTCTTCGTATACCCAGTTTGTCAGATCGTATCACGGCCATTAGCCGAAAGTTTGGGCTAGTCTTTGCCGGTGGTTTTCCGTTGATTTGTAGAACACAACAAAGGAATTGTGCATATCCATGACCGTGGGGTAGTCCTGGATCTAATGAGAGTTTATAATGCATCAGAAGTCTTTCAATCAATCAGAATGGATAGCTACCGTGTTGTTTGATTTGATCTTACTGGACTCCAACATGGATGTGGGATCGAGGAATGCTTCTTACTAACATTGAACGGTGGAAGTTGAGATTAGTTCACACACGTGATCATGACGCGTGGTGCGCGTGGACTGCACGTGACACGAGCTTCCACTCCTCTTTTACGTGACAACTTCAATATAATCAGTAGATATTTTTGTAATTAGTATTTAATTTCTCGGAGCGACACCGTGTAGAGTTGCCTCATCATCTGGAAGTCAACTACTCCAAATCCCCACTAACTTGTGCCAGGGATGTCAGCTATCCGGGCATGCCTGGGGTTCTCCTGATGGCAAAGCGATGGTAAGATTCCACATGAATACCGTGGTTATCAAATATCATCACATTGTGGATCTCCTGGAAGACCTTGTCCAAGCAGATCCATCGAACCCAACTGATCTCATCATCTGCTCATCAAGGATCGATTTCCTAGACCAGATCACCCCAGCACTACATGGCCACAGCGCCGATACTCCAACTGGGCTGGAAAACGACGAAGATCACCATGAGGCATCCATAACATCAGCCCATGCATTCTTGGTACCTACCCTGGGTCTTCTGAACACCAGTCAGCATGTCAAGCTTGTATTTTGCCCGACGATCTCTGCCCTCCGAGGATATCTTGCAGGATATGTCGGCAGTGCGTCCTTGCCGTCCACAAGTGGTGCTTCTCAGCTTGTCGTCCTCAATAACCTTGCTCTACACCACAAATCCTCCGAGTTCACGGTACAGGGCCTTTCGCAGACGTTTGCAGCTATCGTATCGGCGGGGACTAGGTCAAGACGGCGTGTCAGGTTGGTCGAGTGCAAGGACGTTCACGAATCTAGCGGAGATGACCATGGGTCTGACCTTTGGAACAAACAAGTCCCTCTACTCAGCACTTCGGTCAAGATAGGCGAACAGGCAGCACGATGGGGTCGCCGTACCTTTCGTGTATCCAGGATCGCATCCAGGTGGTTCAAGTTCGAGGCGAGCACATGAAGGAATTGAATCAGGATATGGGCTCTTCGTCCACGAGGCAGATGAATAAAGGACAGCCTGGGTGTCTGAACGTACTTGATTGTCGGCCAAACGTTCTCGATACTAAACAAGACTCGCCAATCTCACACACACCCCACGGCACCTGGTATATCCAAACACGCACCCAACCAGAGGTTCATAACATCGTAAAGTTTGTCCTGCACACTCATATACTCTGCTCCATTTCCGTAATGTACAACTTGATGTGGGACTCAAGTTTGAGGTATTCTTCGTGCGCTGTATGCACTTCATTCTCGATATTATCCTTGAGATCAGCCATCTGTTCCGTGTTAGTTCATCAAGCCTAGCTCGAGTGAATGGAGGTACAGTACCTTTTTCTCTGTCTGCTCTATCCTCACTTTCCTCCTCTCCATGTCGCGGCCTTTCTCGGCGCGCTCTTCTCTCAGTTGCTTTTGAACTTCCCGTAACTCGTCCATGCGTGCCTTGTTAGCATCATCTCGGTCTTTGTGCTTTCTCCTGAGCTCTTCAATCCTCTCTTCCCACTTCTTCAATTGTCTCTGTAAAAGTTTCTCGTTCTGTTCCACTTCTCGTACGTTGTTTCCTCGTTCTGCTAAAGCGTCTCGATTCTTAGCCGCGCGAGCATCCTCTTCATCCTCTTTCTGCAACTCGACTGATATCTCTTCTAGAACCTTGACGCATGATTGGACATCATTCTGTACCACAGTAAAACTGTCTCCGGACGTTTGTAATGCTCTGCTTCTCCGCTCCAGGTGGTCGATCTGAGCCTTTTCTCGTGCTAGATTTTCAGAAAGTTCCGCCAAAGCATCCTGTAGCGCAGCAGGGCTTTGTAACACATATGGCCGAAGCTTCTCGCTCTCCTGCCGTGCTCTAACCAGCCGTTCCGTTTTCTCCTCCAAAATAGCCTGCGCGCGCGCCTTGTCGGCTTTGGCTCGCTCAAGTTGCTCTGACACTCTCTCTTGACCTTTACGTAGCTCGAGAAGACGAGCCTTCAACTCATCGTTGCGCCGCACCTTTTCTTTGACGGCTAATTCCATTGCTTTCCTGTTGCGCTTCATTTCTTCTAGTCTTTGCTCCATATCTTGGTTTTCTCCATACAGTGTTTCTATTCGTTCTTTTGTGCTTTCGGCTCTGTTGAAGTTGTCGTCGATGACATTCGTGTGTGTTTCACGGAAACGAACGAAGTTGATTGTATATGAGAAAATTCTGACAAGTCGGTCGTGTGTAGGGCGGACGAGATCATTGAAGGAGAAATCGTTGATTCCACACTGTTCCAACATGGTGCGCAGATGAACAAAGAAGCCCATAAGCAGTCTTGTCTCGACAGGAACCAATTCAGGAAACTCGGCGCAGATATCTTCGGCAGCGGCTCGCATCGCGGGCTCGATGTTGTCTCTTGTCGCATTCATGACTAATTCCCCAAGATGCTCGAACACCATTTGTATGACTTGCGGGTTAGGTTTCTGTAGGTCAGAGACCTGGAAGGGAATGCCCATTTCGCTGATACACGATGCGATTTCTTTCTCAGACTGCGCCGACAATCAGTGAAGGGCATAGGGGAGGCATGGTTGAGACGTACCAGTCGCATGAAATCTGCGGGATCTTCCTCCTTCTTCTTCACTCGCACTTGTTGGTGCTGTGATGATCGATACTGTTGACTCATGACGAACGCTTGCGCAGGGTTCAATTCCAAAAGAGGTGGGCAATCGAAGTCGAGTAGACGATGTTGTAGTGCTGGTAAAGAAGAATCGTTACTCGCTGGCGGAGGCACAGTGTATGGGTATTGTTTACCATGTCCATAAGTGGTTAGCTCTAAAGTAGAGATCCGCCATGAATCACGTGATTTCTCGTCGATCTTGGTTTGCAGTCCACGTGACCTGGAGGTCAGAAGCACAAGTGAATACGGATCTCCACACATGTTGTTTTGCACCATTCTCCATCAGTATCAGGCTCCTACCTGAGGAGCTCCCAGGTGGAGATCAATGGTTCGAAGTCCGCACATAAGTGTACGACGTTCTTTGAACGGCGAGTCACAAAGGTAAGCCAGACAAGAGCGCCAAGGATGACATCTGGTTTGTACAGTCATTACGAACCCCGGCAGCCTTACTCCACTCCTTTGGGACAAGCTTGGTCTCCAGCTCGAGTCACCATGCTGCACAAGAGAGGTTTCTGGGGTACCCAACGAGAGAATGGTAGGTCGTAGCGAGTAAGAAGCTCCGACTCGGCAGGGTTGAAGCAAACGACCACAGAAGAGTTGTACTGGGGCCTAATTCGAACAGGAGAAATATCGCGATTTCCACCCCAACGTGGCCGAGGGTATTGCTCCTCCGGCTTGACAAGTTTCCACGAACCATAGCACATGCATAAATTAGACTTTGCAAATGGCCTCTCAGGAGGAAACCCCACGGGGTAATGAAATTGATGCGGTGGAATGATCTAGGCTGTCTTCCTGGCCCCATGGCTTTGGGCCGCGGATGTTGCCTCGGCCGCAAATACGCGGGGAGGGGTGGGCAGCGAGTGTTCTTTACACCCTCTAAAACCCAGCTGTCAAGTCTGTGATACGGGGCCAACAAAAGTGATTGTGACGCTTCACACTCAAATCTGGGCTCACGCCAACATTCTTATCTCAAAGATGCCTCGTCAGCGAGTCACAACACAGACGATCGAGAACGAAGCTGCAGCTACCGTCCCAGACTGGGATAAACTGGACGAGAATGCGAAACGGTAAGGATTTGATCAAAGATTAGCTCCTCGGAAGAGTAAGGGTGACTTATGGATTTTCCAGACGTTTGCGAAATCGTTTGTCTCAGCGGCATTTCAGAGAGCGCAGGTTGATGTATATCAAGGGTCTCGAACGACAGAATCAAGCCAAAGCACAAACCGAAAGCGAAAGAAATCGAACTCTTCTTCGCGAAATGAATCAGCTGCGAGATGCGACCTTGAATGTCAGAGCACAGATACTAAAGATATCCCATTCTCTTAATGAGCTAGGTGCGGAGGTTGCAAGACATCTCAATCTAGAAAACCACGCAGCCTCAGACACCGAATCTAGTCCATCAACTCGACAATCTCCAGCGTTGGAGTGCCAGCGTGCAAGCTCTCAACAGCAAATGGATGACACGGAAATAGCCACGCAAATACCAGAAGAAGTTGCGGAAGGAGATAAATTCTTCGAGAAGAATACCGGACCCAACTTTGACGATCTGTTTGGTCCTTACGAAGACCTAGGGGGGATCTGGAGCTCGCAACAACTATCTGAGTCTCGACTGGGAGCCCAGGACCCGCATGCAAATGTTCCGGAAGAAATGCCTCAACATTCCCCAACTTTTCGACCTCCACGTCGTGATTCTGGTGAAGGCTGTAGTGATCTGCAGGTACAAGATGATGTTCAGCCTCCTCTCGCGCATTGGGAACAACCGTCAAGCATCGGCTCTCCTTTGAGCACCATCATGCAAAGGAGTTTGGTCCTCCCCCAGGGCCACCTACCCCAGACAACGACCAATGGTCACCCATGTTTTGCCTTCCAGCCCTCCAAATTTTCTCAGCACGTGGAAGCTCTCGAATTGCAAGCGCGGCAGCGCATTGATATATCGACCGGCAATTCAACCCGACAAATGTACGTATTCTCCATTCACAAGCGTCGCGCCTCCGAAAGCCTGATACGGTCTGTTGCTCTTTATCTGACACTCCATTTCTGTAGACTATATCGTTGTTGTTCGACAATCATGAGCCTGTTCATTCAAAATGCTTGGCCAAGTACCTGTTCAGTCTGGGCAAAATCTCAGGTACCCGACATTATCGGTCCGATCTTGCTCTGGAGACTCTACCCAACAACTGAAACATATAATCTTCTCGGCCCAAATTATAAGCCTACTGAACTTCAACTTTCGGTCCCGCATGCACCCGTCATTGACTGGATTCCATACAGTGAACTGAGGGACCGAGTCATCATGTATTATAACTCAACAGTTGTCCTAGACCGTCTTCTCTGTGACATGTTGAATTCATATGTTGTTGAGGTAGATGATTTGTCGACGGTGCTTCCCAAAGGACCTAAGGAAAGCGGGTACTTTGGTATCTGGAACTTGTTTCGAGCGATTGATGTCGCTACTGCATCAATTGCTTCTGAGGCACCGTCACATCCAGACAGGCTCTGGTTCGGCCAAGAAGATGAGGGCTGCCCCAATTCCTTCGATCTCTCCGGGGCTTTTACGCTTAGCCACGGCACACCAAGCCCGTCGAGTAACCAGGGATCTGACAACTCGCCACGTATTGTCTACAACTTACTCGAGATATTCAGCAAACCTGCAGCAGTCTTGAAGCTTGCTCATGACGCACGTCTGTACGCAAGTAAATCGTGGCGATTTGATGGAGCGCTCTTTGAAACATGGCCAGAACTCAAGTTCAACGGGTATGAATCGATCGTGGCAAAGGGAAGGTCGCTACGAATTGCCACTGCACCTCCGGAGAGTCCCAAGGAGATGACTAGCACTATGATGGAAACATACCACAAGGTCATCGCGGAGCTGGCATAACGGTGCACGGGATTTGCGAACGACGTACAAGAAAGATAGCCGGCATGAGGAAGAGTTGTATTGCTAAAGATGACAAAGAGCTCTGAATCCTTTTCGGCCCATCGGAATTTCACAGCCAGTTCTCCCGGAAGACTCGAAAAGACAGTGAATATAGCAGAATTGATGCTCCTCATAAGATTTCGGGTTTCTCGGCATCTGAGCATTCTTTCTCTTTGGCATGACCACAGAATCTCCTGGCCTGCGACCTGTCCTCCTATAGCCAAACCACCGGACATGCTTATCCAAAGACCTCCACTACTCAAGGCCATCCACCATTTACGGGCAATAATTGGCCGGTGACATATGTTGATTGATCGCTTAAAAGATAGAGGATAGCGTCGGCAAGTTCCTCGGGCACGGCGAATCTCTTCATCGGGATCAATGGGAAGGCGCTCCTCGACATATCACCTCTTTCGGCATCATCAAATTGAGCCCTGGACAGCGGGGTATCCGTGCCGCCAGGAGCGACAAGATTCACACGCACTCCGTATGGTGCAAAATCTTGAGCCCAAGACCGAGTCAGGCCCAAAACCGCATGCTTTGTGGCCGTGTATGCGCTCAACGTCGAATATCCGTAGTAGGACGCGCTGGACCCTATGTTGATGACGCTGCAAATGCCGTTCTCTCTTGGTTTCCATTGAAATGGGGGTGATTCTCCATGTTCTTTGATGATTTTGCGCAAAATCTCGGTCGCCGTATTCCAAGTGCCCACCAGATTGACATTGACAGTGTCGTGGAAAGCTTCGTCGTCTTCGAGGACACCACCACTGGAGGGACAAACGCCGGCCGAGTTGACCAGTCCACTGATGTGAGAGCTGCGTTCGAAAATGCTGTCGAATACTGTGCGTACTTGCTGTCGCGACGAAACATCGACGGAGGGGTAGAAGTGTAGCGTTGCGCCATTCTCTGCCGCGACAGCCTTGAGATCCTCTGGCAATGACTTCGTACGATCGAGAACGTGTACGGTTGCTGTGTGTCTTAGGAGGCCAGCAACGGTCGCCTTTCCAATACCCGAAGCACCTCCTGTCACAACGAAGGCCCGGCGGGCGAAGGAATTCAATGCCATCTCTCAACAAATTCTGCTTTCTCTTTGGAGCTTTGTAGCCTCGATTTGAGTTGAAGATTCGAGCCACACAGTACTGTGCTATAGCTTAAAAACAAGAACTGGCCAGTGAAAGTAAGCGCAAGGCGCTTGCTGTTCACGCTCTAGATCGGTATTGCAAGGTATCAGCATCATGAACGATTGTCACAGACTTTGTGAGGTAAATGATTCAAGACCCCGTCGTAAGCAAAAGCTACCGTCTTTGGTCACTCGTTCGAAGTGAAGTATCTTGCCGAGATGTGTCAAGCTATTGGACAATCTGCAAGTGTGCGAGACCGAATGACCAATTTAAGTGACAGTCACGTATATAGGAATGCATAGAAAAAGTGGAGACACTCGGGTACCGACCTTGGACTCGGGGCTCATTTCGCTGGATGCTTGCAATGGCATGCTGTTTAGGTGCAAAGTAGTAGAATGCTACATGCAGGCACACAGACACGCCCTGTGAGGGCGAGAAACAGAATGTAGATATAGAAATTCACAGTTCCAGCGATTTGCGGCATCAGGACTATTCACTGCCACAAAAGGCTACAGCATAACAATTGGAAAAGCAGAACGATGGTCAACTCGACGTCTTCCCTTAGCGGAAGGACTTACATCGTTAGTGGAGGCGGGTCAGGCATTGGACTTGAGACTGTGCGGCTTCTCGTCGATGCCTCTGCCATTGTCCATGCAATCGACCTCAAGGCGACAGCACCCGTGGATTTTGACCAGTGGCAAGGAGCGGTTCACTATCACGGATCCATTGATGTTTCCTCTCGAGAAGACGTAGTCCGCGTCTTCAAAGCAATCACGTCAACCTCGGCACAGATCGATGGCTTGGTCAATTGTGCGGGAATCTGTCCGGGTGGTGAAGGGTACTTTGAGTCCGATTCCACCTTCGCCCATACCATGGCGGTCAATGTCACAGGGACTTGGAACGTCACGACGGAGTTTTTGAAGATCTTGCATCGACAATCACCTAACAATGGACCAGATGGAACTGCTCCAACTGTATCCCGCATCAGCATCGTCACCGTCGGATCGAGCGCTTCTTTGTGTCCATGGCCAACGCTCACTTCATACACGACCAGTAAACACGCTGTCCTCGGGTTGACACGATCGTGGGCCCTCGATTGGAGTCACAAAGGTGTCAGAGTAAACATGGTTGCTCCAGGCGGAACTGACACTCCCCTCGCGAGGGCACAACTAACAGACTCTGCTGGCAGGGGCGATGCCCTTTCAGCGGGATTGAAATTCATCCCTTTGGGACGTCTTGGTTATGCTAGGGAGCAAGCCGACGCGATTATCTTTCTCTTGAGTGATGCATCTTCATATATCACTGGGCAGGTCATCCCCGTAAATGGCGGTATCCCAATGCACTAGTTAGGTAGCCTTTCCTTCAAAGATGTATACTTCGGTATCGCCTACACGAAATGCTAGATCGTCATGCTAGATTACCTTCCTTGTTAAAGTCTATGCAGACTCTATTTCTTCCTCAAACTCTCTTCTACTTGGTGGGACTTATAGACTCCGCGAACTTAACGAATTGACGTGTATTTCTTCGCTGGCGGTTCTAGATGAGTCGTCTAGGGCAAACTCGTACTGGCAGGTGTAGTACGCTAAACCGGTTTGAGATACTTAAGTGTCGCATTATGTTATGCCTCTTACCTTACATTGGCAGAGCCTTCCAGTCGCATACTCGAAATTAGATACTCATAAGAGTAACCACTATATCTACTTGGTATAGCCTTGCTCTTCTACACTAATGAATTAAAACTACGACAATATTAAAGGATTTAGAGTAGAACTTAGAGAGTATATTCTCTCCTATACATACTTTATCTGTCCATCTATCTACGACCGAAAATATTATAAACCTCTTTTTCAAAGTCGATGTTAAATTGAATGGCTTTAGGATCACCCGGAGGAAGTAGCTGAAGAAATGCTGTGGCAGCCAGTCCAGTCTCACGATCAATCCACTAATGATAACGGCGTCAGCAGCGGCAAATTGTAGAGGGAAAGTGCTCAGGACTTACCCATATGAGATTCGGTGCTCCGGACCATTGTAAAGTTCCCGCACTTCTACGACCTTCGAAAGCTTTCGGGTTTAAAAGCCCGGCCAGACTATGGTGGACTTCTTCACCAGCTGGAACCGAGGGGCTGAGCACCGGTTTGTATATGCCATGGATCACGGGTAAGATTGTTTCAGGATGGATTAGTTGGTTGGTAAACAGTTCTGAGACTGCCTTCTGGGAGAGAATAGGCCCTCCTCCAGCAAGAAGCGCACCGAGGAGTTTGACGTAGTCATTCGCAGATCCCCAGACTCCATGGCCCGCAGTCTCCGTCGGCGCTTCAATAGGAACAGGCAGGGGAGCTGCCAGCACATCGCCGCCGGCGCTTCGAGCGTAGGGTTGGACAATACGCTCCTTCTTGGTTATGGGATGAAATGTCGTGCTGCTCATACCCAAGACTTGCCAGATGTTCTCTTTATAATACTCCTCTAAGGGTTTTTCATTGAGTCGTGAGACCTGCAGTTCTCATCAGACCTGTCCATAGGGGAAAAGAGGCAAGAGAGAGAGCGCGGGCTGCAAGGCTGAATTTCAAGGGTTGAATCTTACCAATTCTCCTGCCCAGTCAATGCCTGCCCCGTATGTCCAGCTCGTTCCTGGCTCGAACGCAAGAGGCACTCTCTTGATGGAGTCCTATCACTGCTATGTCAGGAAAGCTAATCCAAGTCTTCTTTGTTGTCAAGGCTCCCTACCTGTGTTGAATCCAGAGTGGTGCTTTTTAGCCCAGTTGCTTGGCTCCACTTTGCAGTTGATTCGGGCATCAAATCATATCCTACACCGCTCTGGTGGGACAAAAGCAGCCTTCAAATCCCTCAGTCCCGCGAAACATGTCGACGGTGTGTATATAGAAATCTTACCGCAGGGTTATCTTGTTCTTCCTAGGCTTGGTGGTAGGAATCCCGCTTGCGTCTACTCCACCATCAAGCACAGGGAGAGCGGCCAGTTCTGGAAGGATAGTAGACACATCATCGTCAAGCCCGATCAGGCCCTTTTCTACCGTTTGTAGCGCCGCTACAGTACACTGCACTTTTGACTGGGAAGCCAGCCAGAAGATGTGATCCGCCGACAAAGCCTCATCTTCTGTATGGCCAACTCCGCTTGCATGGCTGTACAGAATGTTTCCTATTGACTATTAGACGTTTTGGACAGCCATTAGATACACTGTCTTGCAAACAGACCATCACGATCGATTACGATTGCAACAATTGAGGGCGTAACAAAGTCAGGATGTTGACGATTCGTGCTTCTGTTGATAAGATCTGTGATTGAGGCCATGACGGGCGGAGACTGCCAACACACGTGTAGTTTGGAATTTCAATGTCGTTGCCGGCGGGGTCACTGGAGATGTGTATCAAGTCACGATTCTTATTTACATCCTACTACAAGCCCAGCGAGACTACTAAGTATATGTCAATTGCAGCATTGGTTCCAAATATCTATCCATGAGAAGTGACACATAGAACGCACAGTCACGACTTCTTCGGGCTACGACCCACCTTTATTTGTACCTGAGATATCTCCACATACACTGGACACATTGACTTGACCTCTACGGCTCCTTAGGAAATGACTGTTGTGTGACCTTCTCGAAGGGTTAATGATCGGAGATGTCATAGGTTTGACTTCATCTCTAGCACTACTTCGCAACATGAGACAGGCAGCAGATCGTTGACATGATGTAAGGATGTGATTTCTAGTAACCGGTCCACAGCTATAGAGCGGTATCAAGTGGATCGAGCTCAGGGAATGCAAGAAACAACAGATGCTTGACTTGTATAGCATTCGTGCTTGAGGGGTGGGGAAATAGCTACATCCTGCCTCCGATACTTGAGTGCGATCGATTGTCTCGCCGGCTCAGCAATCCATGCCACATTATTAAGGGGTCATTGCCGTCGGCGTTTGTCAGATGATGGGGAGTCTCTATCTACGGGATGTCAATTTGACGTTCTTCCAGGCTTCGAGATACTGTCCCCTTCCAATGCTCTCTGAAAAATGCTTCTGTGTAGTTCCCATCTGGCTCTAACCACATCTTTCCTTTGTTGTATATCTCCCGAATCTTCATTGCTTTCGCCTCACTTCTCGGCTTGATTGTACATCTGGAATTGCATCATGGTCAGCGCAAGCACTCAGAGTATTCAACGATCATCGTAGGACATACTGAAAAGGCTGTGGGGCCACAACCAGCCCTTCAGTAAAACTGTCTTGTTCGATGGGAACACGTGTACCATCGTCATTATAATGAAAGTCGAACTCGAAGGCCCATATCAGCCGAGCCATCGTCGTCAGTAACGTCCTCTCGGCCACGTGAGAACCTGGACAAATACGGCGACCGGCACCAAAAGTGAAATGAGGACGTTTCTGATGGTTTGAAGTGATTGAGAATGCGTCCATGACAGTATCCGATGCTTCGAATCTCTGCGGGTTGAATACACGAGGATTCTCGAATTTGTCGGAGTCATTGTTTATTGTCCAGACCTTTGAGCGATGAGATTTCGAAGCCACTGGATGTAATTGTGAGCGACTTACGCAATTGAACACACCCGCTCCCGCAGGAATTGTGTATCCTTCGTAAACATCTGTTCTCATGACTGCGTGTGGCATGGGACCTCCTGTAACTGTTGTTGGTGACCCTATAGCGTATGTCAACGGAGGAATCATGAAAGATTACGGCCGTGCTTACAGCGCATAGTTTCTTCCATGCATCCACGGAGATAGGGCAAGCTCGATCGATCTTCCCACTCGGGAAGTCTATCTGTTCCCACCACTCGATCAATCTCCTCGCGCGCCTTTCTTTGTACTTCGGGATACAATATCATGGCCTGGAATGAGATCAACACCCATCTAACTGGTTTTCCGAAAAGCTTAAGTTGGATAACCTACCTTGACAAATCCCAATAATGTGTTTGATTGAGTGTCTCTGCGAACACCGTCAGTATGGTATCTCATCAATAGGCAGTCTACGGATTACGTTGCTGCGCCCCAGGCATGACCTGCAGTGTAAAAAATTTCACGCTCATTCAATGAACCCTTCTCATTCTTGTCGGAGTCAACAATCATATCCCGGCAGAGGCCTTATCCAACTTCGTTAGCCAAAGACTCTGAAAGTAGCTGCAGACATACTGGGGTAATATCTGCCCTCCTCGAGCTGTCTTCTAGCATTATCCGTCAAACGTCGCCAAAGGCTTAACTCCATATCAGAGAGTTTATACATATATCGCTTTATCGGGTTCAAAGAGTTTGGTATGATGCGAATCAGGGGTCGTAATAAAGGCCACCAGTCTGCAATCTGCAGAGACGAGCCAGCAACCGTTAGTTGACGGAACCACTGGATTTTAGTATCGCTTAGTGAGGACATTATATAAAGTTGTACAGGTCGGTACCTACCTCCATTAACACCTTCACATCAGGATCTTGCCAGGACGGAATTCTCTTTCCAAAGGCAATTGTGCATCCGATACTGATGGTAAATCTCTCAAGGTGATGTCTGAATTGACTCGGGGTTTCAAGGAGTTCGTTGAGTAGCTGGTCGGTTTCGAAAGACTGGACCTCAAATATCAAAGATCGAACTTAGATCGGAGACTGGCATAGACAAACCTGGTATGCCAGATAATTATCTGCGAGTTTAGAATTAAGATGGTTGTGATAAACCTTTCTTTGACGCTTCCAGAGGTCGTCATATCTAATATCGTGATGAGCCTGCAGTCAGTGGTGCTCGGGACATCGGCCATGATCTGGGTACTCACGGGTGAAATGCGATGTTCATCTCATGCCCAAACTCGCGGAACATGATATCCATCCGCGTAGAATAGATGGAACCTTTCTTGTCGAGCAGATCACTGACACCCTTGGCTGTCCCCAACAAGACCACAGTCTGGGTACCGAGCTGTAGAGAGACAATCGGCCCATCTAGAAGCTGTTATGCTGGCGAAACGATTGAGCGATAGGACATTAAATACATTTCTTGATCCATCTGTCAAACTGGAGATGCAGGTCTGCAGCCCCAAGCTGATGTAGATTGCCAATGATAGGAAGAGTTGGAGGACCTGTTCGGCGGTGGTAGTGAATGAGATGTGTGCTCTTCGTCGCAGTCGAAGACGTGTGTTCCTTACCTGGAGGCAATCCTTTGCGACGCATTCCAATCTTAGAGAGCCTGTAAATGAGGATGCATGCGGCGAAGACCCACAAAAGGTGAGCCGGAGACATGTTTAGGGCTGCCATATTTCGAACTACAGCTCAGGCAGTCCCTCACCAAGTTAGATATGATGCTCAGAGGCTTGAAAAGCTGCTTTGTTTCGACGACGAATACCTTTTACATCCCAGATCTCGGGTCTTCATGGACATGCATTCATGTATGAAGCGACAGTGACGCTAGTTACAGCTTGAGGGCTGCAAGATGGGTGCCTTGACCGAAATGGCTCGAGCATGGATCACTGACACCCAGAACAATGACCAATTAGTCTAAAAACCAGACATAATCCAGAACTTGATTTTCTTTCCCCAGCGTGCCTAGCTCCCATTACAAATGGCAGAGGAGCCAAGATTTCTGGGTAGGTAGGCCTGAATGAATTGTTGCAAGGAGCGAGTATTTGCCGCACAGCCTCGGGCTAACTCTCGATTACTCCGTAGGTGGCCAGGGCAAGCCTTTCTCGTGCACATCCAGGGATGGGAGCGGGGTGATTTCAAAGGGTTGATGATTGGCACCCCCACACTTTGTTGAACGGATCTTCCCTGACAGCCGACGACATACCCCGTGTTTCGGCTGTACATAACTCAGACGGGCTCAGGTAGATATAGAGATATATATACACGTGATCTAGGGCATGGTGGGTATAGGATCTTGCCAATCCTGGCTTGGCAAAATTTCACGTACTACGGAGAGAGTTTCCTGACAAATTGGCAAGGACTTATCCCACCACAACCTACATGCCACACTACCTTTCATGCTGTCGCTCTCCTTGCGATGCTGTATCGTATCCATCTCACTACATTTTACAGCATTGCTTGGTCCATTTCCGCCTCCGCAGCATCAAGGATTAGCGATACGAGACTGCCTTAATCACATCTTAGCTTCGCGGTCCTGATCATCTTATTGAAGGGGACTCGTAAAGTCCAATCGTCATCATCCTATTGTGAAAGATATCTTATGACCGTAGAGCTGATGTGTCATGGGTTGCTCCACATCAACGCCTCCATCAACCTGGTGGCTTGTTCTCAGGCTGAGCATTTGAAGTACTTGACACACCTAAGTGGCTCAAATCGAATTAGGCCCATGGCTAGGATCCCAACCGATCGTTGGACACTAAGCGTTCAAGCTAAGCCCAGGCACCTTGGTGCCAAATGACTGCGAACGTTGCACGATTAGATCATAGAAGGGGTCAATCCTCCTGGGCGAGGCGTCAATGGCGGCCGATGCCACAGTCCCCGTTCGAACACAGACCTCCTCCTTCTGGGGCAAATGGAAAGCCCAAGTCGTCACTAGCCTGCGATCTTGCTTACCATATTACCTCTCGCTACCGAATTTCCCCAGAACATTACCCCAGGTGGGTCGAGACTTACTCTGTATACACTCATCTCCTATAAATCTATCTCGTGAGGAACACGTCCGGACTGAACCCGGCTCTCTGCCTCCAATTCTACTTTCTCATTAAATCACTTCCCCTGCTAAACATCACTTATCTCGATGGCGAAACCAACCGCCCACAACCAGGGTCTCGACGGACTTGTTGACACATCACGCCATAGAAATCAGGGCGGCGGCTTGAGTGAAATCCCTGTCGACGTTAGACGCGACGATGAAGGTCATCAGGAGGACGTCAAGATTGCGAAACTACTGGCCAATGATCAGAGTGACATGCCAAAGGGGTACTTCACAAGCTTCAGGTACCTCGGAGTCATGTTTTCCATGTCACTTACTGTCACATCTGCCTATTTCGGATTCGCAGTGCCAGCGTCTGTCTTGACGTTCATCAACCAAGACATAGGTGAGTAATTGTCCTTCGAATATGCTAGAAGTGGAATTCAAGCCAATCCTCGCAACGCAGGACCAAGTGATTCCGCAAGTCTCTTCTCGATCGTTTGGGCAATGGTCAATGCTATCAGCCTGCTGATAGTTGGACGTATTTCTGACAAATTTGGGCGCCGTTATTTCCAGCTGGGTGCGGGAGCGTTGGCTGTCATCGGAGGAATTGTTGCTGCTACCGCGAACAACATGGACACTCTGATTGGTGCCAATGTTAGCACTTATCCCACCCCAACGTGTCATTTGCAGAGGTTTCTGACAAGAGAACAGTGCATAATTGGAATGGCGACAGGTGTTCATTCCAGTGAAGCGCTGTTCACCGGAGGTATGTTGTTCCTCATCATGAACGATGAGGCAAGCAAGGCGTGTCGGCTGATATTTTCTTCGCAGAATTGATTCCACATCAGCTCAAGTTCTTTTTCCAGGTCGTGATTCTAGTCCCCAGGTCCTCTCGACTGGTCTCGGTGCCTACATTGGAAGAGCGTTGGTAGAAACTCGAAGCTGGCGTTGGATCTACTATATTTACATCATTCTTGCCGGTAAGCCTCTCTACGATGTTGAATAGACGCCTTCAATGACATTCCTCTGTGAACAAGGTGTCGGTTGGGTCATCCAGATCTTCCTTTACCACCCACCATCTTTCCATCAGCTCCATGGGAAAAAGCGATCGACTTTACAGGAATTCAAACGTATCGACCATTTTGGTGTGCTCCTCCTTGTCGCCGGACTTACCTTATTCCTTCTCGGAATTTCATGGGGAGGCAATCCTCGTCCGTGGACCTCGGCGCTAATCCTCTCGCTTATCATTGTCGGCGGTGTTACACTGATCGCCTTTGTGTTTTGGGAGGCCTTCACTCCGAGTCCGAATCCTATGGTGGACCTTAGAGTATTCCGAAATCGTGGGTTCGTTTGTCTCAATATCGTCTCCATGGCAGCGGGTGCGATGTATATTGCCCTAAGTATCATCTGGCCTCAGCGTACGGGTTTCTCCACCCTTCACAAATGTGCACAAGAGCTGACGCGGTGCTGGCAGAGGTGTATGCAATATACAGTTCCCAAGGAGAAGGCTGGAAGACCGATGCCTGGATGAGCGTAAGTCGGTCCATATTTTGCGTGGAAATTACTGACATGACACCCTTAGACGACCATTGGTTGGGGTATTTGGGGTGGGATTACGGTACTTTTCCCGTTTGTAAAGATTATCAAGCACATTCGACGACAGATTACAGTACTGTTGGCCATGTCTGTGGCATTCACTGCTGCTCTTTCTCAATCGACGCCTGGTAACCGAGTAATGGCCATAGCCACGTCTTTTCTCACCGCTTTCCCAATCGGCTGGCTCGAAACTGGAACAGTTCTGATCGTTCAGCTCGATGCACCTGATGAGGATGTTGGTATGGTTTTCGGTATGTGACGTGGCCTACCTCATGTGCACCTCAATTATCAAGCTAACATCTATTAAGCTATCCTCTCTTGCTTACGCTCGATATCTGGCGCTGTATTTACTTCTGTTTTTGTTGCGATCTTGAACGCTAAAGTGAGGGAGAAGATCCCAGCATACGTCACCAGCGCGGCCGTCGAAGCTGATCTTCCTGCGTCCTCTTTACTCGCTTTATTCCAGGCAATTCAATCACAGTCCCCGACGGCACTAGCCCAGGTGCCTGGCATGACACCAGATATTCTTGTGCAGGTCTCGACCGCTCTTCGAAACGCCTATTCTGATTCATACGCATATGTTTACTACGCTGCTTTGGCAGTCGGCGGCACAGCATTGATTGCTTCTTTTTGGTTGACAGACTACGACCGGTTTATGACCGGACATACGCCAAAACCGCTGAACACCAGTAACACCAAATCGGTTTTAGCACGGGCCGACTTAGACACCGACTTCTCGGTTGTTCCGGAGAAAGCTGACGAGGTCACTGGCTCCTCCAATCATAAAGAGGTGTAGCATGAGGTATTAAAGATCTTGCAATAGGCCCTCGGGGATCTGTACTAGAACCAGGCTTAACGATCTATGAAGGAGGTTGAACACTTGCCACGTTAACATTGGTTAGGATTGGATCAGCCAGACGCAGAGGAATTGCTGAATCACGTAATGGTTCATAGTGTCGTAGGACCTTAGTATTTGGAGGCATGATAGCTGGCCACTTCATTCGGCCAAAGCGGAATATCTGGGAGGATTGGCAGATCATAAATTGCTACTAGGAGTTCTTGATCCACAGATCCGAAGGTCCTAACTGTCCCACATATCACCTGAATTTCTTTTTTACAGCGCGTCGGTGTGATCATCTACCTGACAGGTATGGCTTTTGTGGCGGATCTGTCTCAAATGGATTCCACTGTATTGGAGCTGTTACAGATGCCGGGTCCTTGGTGTGTCCGAGTATTCTTCGCCGTGCAAATATGGCGAGGCTGGGACAGAAGGGGGTAAAAGGGCACGGGCACGGGCAACGTTTTTGCCAAGATGCCAAGGGGTCAACTAATTTGTCACGTGGCTGTTCCGTCTTTCCACATATCAACTCCTACCGTGTAGAAACTTGGTCAGCTAAATTTCTGAGCGCTCATTATCCACGAACGACACTGACAATAGTACAAAGCATGGATTCTAGTCATTTCATTTCTCTTCCAGAGTGTGCTTCACCCGATGACCCTACGCTTAGCTATGCGCGTATCTGTCAAGTGGATGTTGAATGTGATCCAGTTTCCACGATTTTCGATGACCAACGAAGTGAACAGTCATGCCAAAATCCAAACTTCTCCACACCACCTATTATGTGTACCATGCCAATTTTGGATGCCTGTCATCTCAGTGCCCTAGTCTCGGTTTTTGTTTGTAACACAATCGGTGGTCGAACAGTATCGTTCGGCTTTCTGGGGTCGACAATCCCAAAGCGAACACCTGGGGTAATGTGTGATTCAAGGCTTTCCCACGAGAGCTGTGGCCAAAAAGCTCTCCAATGTCCTGATATATATTACTTCAGCTCGACCATATTTAGGAAACTGTCCACTGGAATTCGTACACTGCGATCCGTCGTGAATTCTCGCTCTGGAGATTGGTTGTCCTCACCATGTACTCATTCAAGAAGCAAATGTCCGGCCCGGGATACTTCGCAAACGCAAATCCCTCCGACTTTTCGACTCGCGCCGTTGATGCAAGCAGGCCAATAAAAGTCATCGTGATCGGCGGTGGAATGTCTGGCATCATTGCCGGGATTTTCTTTCCGCGCTCGATCGAAAACCTTGATTTGAAGATATACGAGAAGAATGCTGACTTAGGTGGCACTTGGTTCGAGAACAAGTAAGGACGCTGAGGAACTGCATCGAGGCATCTTTCAGTTCCCTGAGACCGACGTACAACCCATCTAATGCCTTTGCGTCTTCTAGATATCCCGGCTTAGCCTGCGATATTCCTTCGCATGTCTACCAATTCACCTTCGACAGCAACAGTCAATGGTCGAGCTACTATGCCCGGGGCCCGAAATCCAGGCATACTTGAAGAGGATCGCTGAGAAGTACAAAGCCACCAAGTACATGAATTTCAATAGGAAGGTCACCAAGGCTGAGTGGCATGACGAAGAAGGGAAGTGGTATGTGACTGTGCAAAACACTTCGACGGGAGAAGTAAGCGACCAATGCCCTTGTTTCCCATATCTGTTTCATATCATCATGATATCCGATGCTCCCAACGTTCTCAGATTCTGATTTATACAATTCTTAGTCCTTCGTCGATTCCGCCGATGTTATCTGTTCCGCGGTTGGAATCACTAACGTATGGAAATGGCCGGACATTCCTGGGTTGGACTCTTTCAAGGGCAAACTTGTCCATTCAGCAAACTACGACACATCGTACGATATCACTGGAAAGCGTGTAGCTCTCCTAGGAGCCGGCTCTACTGGCATCCAGATTCTACCCCAGATTCAGCCAAAAGCTGCACATGTGGATCACTATGTCCGAAGTCGAACATGGATTGCTCCGGCGGGTATTGGTGGCGAAGGGATTATGCATCGCGGAGGAAATCGTAAGTTCTTCTCAAGCTCGCTGCGGGACTGTTTGTCACGCATCACTTTTCGCAGTCCATGACTCTGACATCGCTGAAAAGCTTTGACGCCCGCTGAGGAGCTTGAGCGCTTCAAAGACCCAGCCGAATACTTGGCATACAGGCGCGGCGTTGAGAATATTCTGCATAGGCCTGTTGAGGCGTTATATCTGGGTTCGGACGGGTCAAAGAACTTCTTCGACATGTGCTACGACCACATGAAGACAAAGCTTGCCAAGAAACCCGAGATTTTCGAGCAATTGGTTCCAGACTTTCCCCCGGGATGTAAACGACTGACTCCCGGTCCTGGTGTATGATCATGCCCAGCTCCAATGTCTGATTCTGGCTTACTGATTACCATATCACTAGTATCTTGAAGCTCTGGTCGAGGACAATGTCGAGTTCATCTCCACACACATAAAGGAGGTCCATCCTGATGGGATCGTGACGCAAGATGGCAAGAAGAGACTTGTTGATACGATCATCTGCGCAACAGGGTTTGACGGGTAAGTTGAATTTCTCCATTTGACATATAGACTGGGTGATATCAAAACTGCCAGCGATTTGAAGTCCGTCATGCTGATTTCGATTTCCTCAAAGTGTCTACAAGCAACATTTCCCCGTACTCGGAAAGAATGGGGTAAATCTCCAAGATTTGTGGAAAGAAATGCCAGAGGCGTATATTTCGATGGCCCCGAGGCAAATGCCTAACTATTTTCTCTTCCTCGGACCCAACGGTGGGCCTGGATTGGGATCCGCAGTACCATTTTTGGAGAATGAGGCGAAATACATGATCAAGGCCATTCAGAAAATCCAGAGGGAATGGATCAAGAGCATGGTCGCAAAGTAAGTAAACTCAAGCCACATGGCCTGCCGCATTCTTGTGTTGTTAATCTGACCTTACAAACTCAGGGAAGAAGCCATCCAGGCCTTTGCCAAATATGCAGTCAGATATCTTAACACAACAATCTTCTCCGCAAATGTGAGTGGTTTCGTTCTCTTACCCGTTCCTCCTTTCGAATTATGCCATTTCGTATTGACACGTGTTGTCTTCAAATACAGTGCAAGGCGTGGTGGTCATACAAGGGGAGATTGTTGGCGATCTGGCCTGGCTCGCAACTTCACGGCTCGTACATCTTCGAGAACCCTCGGTGGGAAGACTACGACTATGAGATCAGGCCAGAACTCAATGGAAACCCACTCGAGTGGTTTGGCAATGGTCTCGCAAAAGGGCAGATTGCTGGCGAGGACACCACTCGCTATCTGGATGGGCCAGCCCTTCCAGTGGATAATCCACTTGAGGCTCGACAGGAGGATCTTCAGAAACAAGACCAGGAAGCTGGCGAGATTGTCAATCAGAAGCCGGAGCAAGCAAATGGGGTGCATCAACCGTCTCAGAGCTCGGTTATCGTGGGAGCGTAGTCTAGTCGAACGCTTGCAGTCTAACAATGCAAGCCTTGGAATGGTCTCATTCATGTTTGACTAGCCAACCTTCTGTGGTTGAAGCTTTGCGTGGTCGAGCTTGAGTTAAACTAAACCAGCCTCTTAGTCACAACCTCGAAGCAGACAAATGAAATTTATATTCTTTGACTTGACATGTGCACGAGCCAGGGTTCTTGCTAGCCGCCGGACGCTTATGTCGTCGAGGTACGCGACCTTTGAAGTAGTTTCCCCCAACGGCATAATATTTCGCACGTCGAGCCTGATAACTTCCATGATGCACATTTCTCGGAGCTAGTGATAAGCCAAAGCTCGCCGCAGTATTGCTTCGCACGCACGAATGTACTAGTGCTGTGGCAAGCGGTATTTCGGGTTACATGACCAAAGTTGTGGCTATCGTTGGCAACATTTGCGGCCACATCTGGTCGGACGGGCGTACCCACAACTGTTCGAGCATTTTCAACCCTTGCGAGATGTTTGCACAGCCGGTGTCCTCGTAGATTGCAACCAAACGGTCGGTGAAGAAGGCCCGCTGCTCTTGTAGGTCGCTGTCTGCAGCTCCGATGAAATAATGCCAGACCAACGAATGGCCGCCTCCAGACCCAGGCTGGATATTCAAGACAAGCATTTTGAGATGCTCTAATAGCAAGGTGTTGCTTGCTGTCCTCCCTTGTAGACGTCCATTGTATATCTTGAGACACAATTGAGTTGCCTCGATAACGACATCGACGGTTTGTCGGTGCATATGAGCTGCCTTATCTGGTGACGAGTCGGGGTTCCGAAAACCCTCGAGACATGCATCGGGGTCAGGCGTTGGGATGCCGCTCGACTCATCGATGAACGGCTGTATGAGAAGTGTGAGTCTGGTTTATTGTCAGCAAACTGCATGTGCATATTTCTCCCCAGACCGTTGCCTACACATCTGTTTGATGATGGAGAAAGTCCAACAAGTCACGATTTCTTTCGCTTATCCCACTGCGCTTGAGCAGGCACATAATACGCAGCAGGAATATACAGTGGTCTCCGCCGAGGATCAGCTCTCCAACGAAGAGAACCAGCAACGTGGCCCACGTAGAGGCACTCAATACTTGTTCCGCATTCGAGGTAAATGAAGCTGCTTTCATCTGCTGTATGACCTGACCACGGCGGATGTTCGCCGCAGAACGCAACTCCAGGTTATTGCGCCAAAGATGGAAACCAGAGACACTGGAGACGGCTTTTTGCAGCAAAGGGTCATGTGCCGCAAGTGGGAGGATATAGTTGCGGTAGCCATTGTTTCGGCCATCCAGTATCACCATACCAGGGGCTATAGTCGTCGAAACTGTCCATCCTGTCAGTACGCTTGGCTCGTAGATGTCGAGTTGTTTCAACCTACAGTGATCCAGAAGGGCACTCAGTTCACCGGTTGTGGAGAAAGGTGATCCTCGAAGCATGTCAGCACACACGTGCGACTGGATGTGATGCTCATATGCTCCCTGTGTCTCCTCTGTCTGCCGAACTGCGCTTTTCTTCTTCGCCGGAGCATCGACCGGCGACTTAAGTGGAGCTATCGGAATAGAGAGTCCTCGCAACTTTCCACGTGATGCGACGCCTTCATTGAATCGAACGCGTAGACCCAGTCCGGAGCACTCGAGTCCCTTCTTGACGCACTTGAGACATTGCGGCTGCTTTCCATCGCAGGTGATGCGTCGTTGGTTACAATTGTAGCAGCCTTTGCGGATGCCCATCTCGGTCGTTCTAGTTAGAATGCGATAACAGTCGACGGATCTTACTGGCCACAAGGCCAAACTCTTCCCAACAGCTCCTGGCTGGGGTGAAGATTTTCTCGAAGCCAAGGCTCTCGAAAGGTCGGCCCTGGCGTTGTGTTTCGATCGAGAAGCCCGCGATCATCTCGGTGTAAGAAGAATGCCAAACCGAACGATCTCATGTCTTTGCCCCGCATCGCTGAGTTTCTATGGATATACCCTTCGCTAGCGTCCGTCCCAGAGAGGCAAGTAGAGTGAGCCAAGACAAATGATTGTGGCTTCTGCCTCAACTTTGAACGCGCTGATAGGTCCAGGCTTGTTCCAGCGCCGTCGACGAGCAAGGCAATCTGAAAATGTACCTGGACTGCCAATAACACCTCATGCTGTCAGTGGCTCTCCGCCGTCACGCCCAAAGGATTGTCCACGAAGGCTGTGACTACCACCATGCTTGGATTACTGCAGACTAGTCAGTACATGCTCTTTTGGCTCTGCCAAAGAGGAAGTTCAAATGAGGTGCGTTCGTCATAGAAGCAATGGTATATATCTTGTCTCTACCCCCAAACATCTCATCATGCATCGACTGTCAGATGCCTATGAGGAAACCCGTCACCCGGCGTCTAGCACGTCATCAACTATCGTCAGTAAGAAATCATGTCTCAGCCACAAAGCCGCACTTCGTGAAGGATACCAATGGTCACCATCCGATGGCCTGCAACAGGGTCTTCCCACAGTTGCAGCTATCAATCCACCTACGAGCAACCGAGGCAGCCATGATTTCTACGATGTGATTGTCATCGGCTCTGGATATGCTGGACTGACCGCTGCCCGAGACTTGGCCGTTGCTGGTGCCAGTGTGATGTTACTCGAAGCACGGGACCGCATTGGCGGTCGGACCTGGACAGCAAAGATCGAAGGGCACAATTTCGAGATAGGAGGGACGTACGTGCATCGGGCCCAGCCAAATCTGTGGCGCGAAGTTGCAAGGTACCAGTTGCAAAAAGATATTGATGCTGCAGTCGATATGGAAAAGGGCGTTACCGAAATCTCGATGATCACTCCAGCAGGGCTAAGAGTCATGACTCAAGAGGAGCAGGTCAGTCTCCTCAATGAGCATTTATGCCACGCGAACTGACTTTTTTGGCACTTTAGACTGCGCTTTTTGCTTCCGCATTTGGGAAATTTATCAATGTCGACGACGGGCAAGGCAGGTACATCATGCCATACCCTCATAATCCAGGCTTTGTGCCAGATGCAGCGGGCCTCGACCAAATGACCTTAAAAGACCGTCTGAACCAGGTGCATGATGATCTGACTGAAGAAGAATCAACTATGCTCGAAGCGCTTCTCGTCGTGCTCAGCGGCGCCAAGCCTGAGGAAGCCGGTCTATACGACCTCGTCCGCCTATGGGCACTGTGTGGTTACTCCATAGATGGTTTAATCGCTCTGTGCTCGTTGTTCAAATTACACGACGGTCAATCAGGCTTCGCGCGCAAGTTTTTTGAGGAAGCTCGTGCCACCAAAAAGCTGTACTACGCCTTTGACTGCCCAGTGGCATCCATCAGTGACAATGGACAAGGGGTGGAAGTGAAATGTATCAATGGCGACACTTTGAGTGCCAGACGTGTCATTTGCACGATCCCTCACAACGTGCTCAGTAGCATTAACTTTGATCCACCCCTCTGTGGGGGGCAGAAGGACGTTCTGCACACGCCGCATGTCAACAAGAGCCTCAAAGTCCACGCTGAAGTGCAGCCTCCCGAGCTGCGTACCTGGATGGGTATGAATTACCCGACCAATAAATTGATTCAGGCAGCTGGCGAAGCAATTACACCTGCAGGCAACGCACGCCTCGTTTGTTTCGGCGCCGCCACGAACCCGCTGCAGCCAGAAGAGGACGTCGATGGGACCGTTGCAGCTCTGAAGGCTTGTGATGGCAAGGATAGGATTCAAGTGAATAGGCTGGTGTTCACGAACTGGGGCAAGGATGAATACGCCCGTGGTGGCTGGAGTTGGCTGCCGCCCTTAATGGGAACGATGAGGGATCTGGGCGTGTTGAGACAAGGGCATGGCAATGTGCTCTTTGCAAACGCGGACTGGGCAGTGGGTTGGAGAGGGTTCATCGATGGTGCCATCGAGGAAGGCGCAAGGGCGGCGAAAGCTGTAAGAGACGAGTTGCTCGCAACAATCCAGTAAAGGATGAGGCAATGCGCCAGCTGCCGAGCGAATTCTACTGATGCAGTCGTCCGTCCCTCCGTGTGACTTTCCCGTATTTCATGCCTCCTAAGGATCCTGAGATTGGTCGTCCGTGGCTCTTGAGCAACTGGTACCACCCTCCCCCGTCTCCACCTAACTTGGAGGTTTGGAGCAAGAGTTTTTGGTAAGACACGTAGTTAACAGGTGGTCGTGGACTGGGGAGCACCGTATACTCATCGGACTTCGACTTTTAGTTGATCAACTGTATTCCATCCCCAAAAGAACAGTTGTGGCACATATTTACCCATCCCCGCCGGTTTTCTCTGCCAGTGTATAGTCAAGGCGTACGGTTGGCTCAATGAACCAATGAGGCAACCGTAGGCTTTGATCTGTGACTAAAGTAAGTGTTTGCTCGACATCGAAGCAGTTCTCATCTCGGTCCCCATCAAGAACACGTTTGGTTTGCCAGGGAGAGAGCCCCATAGGCACATCGGTACAGAGTCAAGTTTGTGTCTCCCAAGGGATCGGACACGGCCTTATTAGTCATAGCAATGCGCTCTCAGATTCTGGGGATCCGTAAATCGAACACCGGAGACTTGGAAGTCATCAGGTTGATGATTAGGTGTCAGGTGCACGAGGCTGAAGTCTCATCGGCTAACTTACCCTACTGTCTCATAAGGGTCTTGCTAGCGGAATTAGCGGGTGGAGCTAGCGACGCCAGTGCGATGCTAAGTTTCCGATTTTTGATATTTCCATCATCTCTTCACGCCAAGACTTGTATGACTCTGACTTGTATTCGCCTTACTGTCTTATGGTTTTGGGATTGTCTTAAATCTACCTTATCTTCATATCAAATCTGTCCGGGCTCTCGCCATCTGAATGCGTGATTAAAAAGGGCGAATCTCCAGAGAAATGGCATCTGGTAAGTCTAGCCAACACTCCTCCCCAAGGTCAAGGTCTCGTGGAACGATATTGCTACGGCGACGGCTGAACCTCGACCGCGGAGATGGAGTCAGAAATTTCAGCACACGGAGATTGGCCATCTGTTTATGTGGATTCTTCAAGTTCAGGTTGATTCTAAGAAGAGGAATGCCGACTGACGGGCATCTCTCTAGCACCTTCGGTGATCATGCCACCCACCCTCCCCTCATCAACCGACAGTTCCTCACCAACCACGACATTCGACATTGTAAAATACTACAATGAACTCCTTCGGTCGGACGCTCAACTCACGCCGCCCATCGCCGCTATCGAGTCGCTCATTTCTCTTCTGGCCACCACACCCTTAACCACCATCTCAGAAACCCTAGCTCTCCTATCAACACAGTCGAGCAAACTCCTTGCTTCACAACGCAACCCTATCCCCCTGTCTGCCGGCACCGAACTCTTTCAACGATATCTAGTATCTTCGTTCCAACAACGCCCTTCATCGTTGGCTACGTCCGATTTCTCCGCGCTCCGCCACCAGATTATTACCAATTCGTCATTATTCGTCAAGCGTGCCAATGAAGCCAGGCTGAAAATCGCCCATCAAGCCCTCCGATTCATCCGTGATGACTCCACCATCATCACTTATGGCTATAGTCGTGTTGTACACACTCTACTAACTCACGCTGCCGACACGGGCCGATTCTTCAACGTCTTGTACGTTCTCCCAGCCAGTGGCGCATCACAAACTATTACCGACTCTATCTCAGAGCTCAATAAACTCTCTATCCCTACTGCGACCATCCCAATTCACGCCTTAAATTTTGCACTCGCATCACTCCCTCCATCACAACCTCCACCACAACTCCTTACCGGAGCTAGTGCTGTACTCGAGAATGGCTCTATCATCACTCAATTCGGCACACATCAACTCGCACTGACGGCCAAATCCGCGGCCGTGCCCTTGTACGTCGCCGTCGAATCGTACAAGTTCGTGCGTAGTTTCCCGCTCGGCTGCGGCCAGAGCGACTTGGCCCAGCTCGGCGTCAAACAAGATGTGTTGAAGTTCGAGATTGCTTCTACCACCTCCACAGGAGACGAAGAACAGTCGACGCGACAAAACCAAAGCAACCAAATCGACAATGTCGACGATATGGTTGAGATCACCCCTCCAGACTTGATCTCTGCCTTGTTCACGGAGACTGGAATAGTGACTCCCGACGCCGTTAGTGAAGAGTTGATCAAGCTGTGGTTCTGAACATGTCCAAACTTAATTCGGCCTTTTTGCAACCAACTCGAAAGCCAGGGCTGCCGCAAAGCATGTCTGTTTCTTGTATCGAGATTCAAATTCACATCTTAACTTCCTCGGCGACTCATCCCATACCAGACACTAAACCCCGAATCATCACCGATTGAGAACATCTGACATTACCGACGACAAGTCTGCATTCTCTACTACTCTGTCAGCACCATTATGTACAAAACCTCCCAAATCGGGAAATCTCGAACGTTTAAAGTTTTGACAGGGAGCTGACTGGCGTTTCCTTACCTATCCTGCACAACATCAACAAATGGCCTGCCGGGAGGCGACGTATGGTTACGTCCATGTATACATCGCAAACAAGCGACGTTGGCATTGATGAATACTGCCCATCACGCGTATCTATACACATGCTTTGACATCGAATCCAGACCGGTCCAAATGCAGGTCTACGAGTCGCCTCAGCCATGGAGACGTACGATGACGACGACGACGAAAACCCCGAGCGTTGTCAAGGCTCACCAGTCTTGTCATCAAGGATACGAGAGCGGACCCACTGACCGACTGACCGACTCGCTGGATTGGATTGGATTGGATTGATTGAACTGACCGAACGAATAAATAGACACACTGACGGACGGATAGATTCTGTGAAATCGGGAAAGTAAAGAGACCAAACCCCAATGGGACCCACTTCTCGACCACGAAGCAACGGGATGGAGAGAAAGAGGCAGGGGATTTACCTATACAACGGATGAGAAAAGACCATGGATACTCAGTAAAACGTAGGCGAAAGAGAAAGAAATATGAGATGTGCAGCATGCGGGGTTCGGTCTTGTGGTGTGAAAGCAATTCCAGCGGGACTTTGGTATGTTGTTGAAGACAGGATCATTACAGTCAAGTGGGGGGAAGGTCGACATTTCAGTCGAGAAGGACAGGTGCACAGAAGACAGATAGATAGAGAAAGAGTTTGACCAGATGTCTATTTTCTTTTTGGGCATACTCGGCTTTTCTTGACTTGTATCGCTTTCACGATATGCTCGTCTAAAAGATAATACGCTCTTGCAGACTACCTAGACAAACAAGTACACATGGTTTCGAGCGAGGAGTGAGTCGCCCAGGAGATTTGAAACCGGCCATGGCAGAGAAATGCAGCAGTTCCCCACCAGCGCCATGCTCTGTCGCTATTCGTAAAAAAGGGTGAAATAGTCAACAACAAACTTTCCACGATGATAGACTCCAGTCTATCGATGTCCCTACTATTATTCCGTCCCATGTCCTATGCATCAATCATGATAGATCGTCAATTTCCCTTTCCTTGGCCCGGAGAGCTGCTCGCATTTCTTCGGCTTCCCTCATTAATTGTGCCCGTCGATCGCCACGCAGGTGCTCGCCCATTGAGGGGTCAATTGATCGCTCAAGTTCCCGGATTGGGGGCAGCTCTATGCCTCGTTGTCGATGTCCATTGTCGATCAACGCAGGATCTAGTTGCATGCCCTCCGCTGCAGCGGCAGCAAGTTGGGCCTGGACTGCAAAATCATCCGCGGCTTTTCGAGGTGAAGTTTGCTTGTTGGCAGTTTGCTCCTCGGGGATATAGCCTGTGTAATCGACCGTAGGCGGAAGGCGTTTCCTTTTGGGTCCTGGAGTGTTGGAGTTTGATTCTTGTTGGCCTTCAAGCTCGGGCGAGGTGGGTTCTGGGGAGATAGATGCTGTTGTAGGCGCTGCAGCGCTGCCATCTGTTCGAACAACGTCGGGATATGCTGGCACAACTCGTTTCCTCCTCTTGATCGTAGACTTCTTCATTTGCACAGGTCGATGTGAGCCATGAAGCTTGTGATACAGCCCACAGGCATTGCAAATAGGATGACCAAGTTCATCCCGTCTCCAAAGTGGGGTAACAGTAGTGCCACAATTCTTGCAGGCCACGAGCATTGACGTGTTTCCTGGGCTAGGTTGAGCGTTTGGCGCAGTCGAGGGTGGAACCGAGCCGGTGGTCGAGCCAGCGGTACTGTGAGCATCACTCTCATCATTCGTCGCTGTGTTTGCGGCTGCAGGGACATTGGCTGTCCTTGCAACCCGATTGTTATATGCGGGACAACCACCACAACCCTCGGCACCCCCCGCGCCATTACAATTGCCACCTCCCGGACAAGACCCGGGAGTGTGCTCGGGAACTCTGTACGGAATGTTGGACGACTGTGGTTGACTTGTGACTGATGGAGATGGCGCGGCTACAGGTGATGTGTCAGTCCTTTGGCGGGGGCTGTCAGTGGGAGCGGCAGAGTTGGGGCGTTTGAAGTTCGATGGTCGAGGAGTATTGCGAGTTTTTTGATATAGACCACAGGCGTTGCATATCGTAGTTCCTGTTGGTGAGCGTCGCCAGAGAGGAGTCTTAGTGGTTCCACAATTACTATTGATCGTGTTAGTGGAAAGGATCAGCTTGGCAACAGACAACAGCGCGTCATGAATGGACGCTTTCACATTCTTTCAGCATAGTGCTGTGATGCGTAAAACATACCTGCAAATCTGACCCAAGCCGCTAGAATCTTCAGTCTGATCGAATTGTTCGCTCGCAGGTCGAGGACTTTGCGCAGCATCTGTTGGGCGCGGGCTGACAGGTAAGGGATTTTGATCCGTGGTAGAATCAGTGGCGTGGTTTTCAAGGGGAATGTTTGAACCATGTCGCTCACCCCGAGCCGATGAAACAAGTTGATGAGCAGCATCGAGGTCCTCGGCTGAAGGTTGACGCAAGAGACTTTCCCCCTCTCCACCAAACGAAGATGAGCGTTGGAAGGCGTCCATTACACCACGTACGGCCAACATGCCTCCTTGAAGTCTCGTGTTGTCAGCTGACAATCACGTCCATCCAGACGCTGACACTGAAAATCCAAAAAAGTGGCGCGCTCTTCTCTGCGGAGAGCGAATATATTGGATTGTGGTTGAGCAGATGCACAGGGAGACAAAGTGCACAGAATTGAAGTTGAAGTGGTAGACGAGGCGTCGTCCTCTTGGCGGGGAGAAGAGAAGGACAGGGCGGTGGACAAGTCGGTCAGGACTCAGGATTGCGTGGGAAGAGACGTTTTGTTAATGGACAGATATGACGGGGGTTTCAGTGGCTGGAAGGATAGTGTAAGTCTGGAGAAAAAGACGCGATTATATGACCGAGCATGGAAATGCCATGGTTTACAAGTGAACAGGAGACTTTGGTGCAGGAGTGTGACGATTGTCCTGGACTCCTGTAGGTGCCTGGCAGTGTAAGAAGACTAAGAGTGGAGGTTTTGACCAGGTTAGATGAAAAGAGAGTGGTAATGGCAAATGCCTGAAACATGATTGGTGCAGTGACACATCTCTGGTCACGTGCGGTGGGAGTTAGATTCGATTCACTTGGTAGGGCACTAGGCACGACTGGGACATTGTAAGGCGGGTGGGTAGGCGTGGAAATCGAGACACAAGGTCCTCGTCAATCATCGCTGCCCACCAAAGTGCCCTCCCGCTGTACTCTACTCAGGCGATGCATTTGCGTTGATGGTTTAGAGTTGTGGGCCCCTTGGACTGGCCCAGGCTACGCCATAGGCTTTCCAATGCAGCATCATTAGTGGTTCAGAGAGCCGGAGCATTGGCTGAAGTCAGTAAGAGCGTGCTCTCCCTCAATGCGAGAGACCGCCAGTGGGCCTCATCTGGGCCCTTCTTTGAACCGTAATCCATTACTGGTATTTCATTTATCGGCTTGTGGCCTTATCTAGAGTGTAGCAAGCTCGGGAGTTGATCCCGAGCTTTGACTCCTCCTACCCAGAGGACGTCTACATGTCGAATTTTCCATTCGCGGGCAGACAGAACTTCACCAAAGAAAGCTCGAGTATGACATGACACAACTTTGGCTTGCAAGTATTATCACATCCTTGTGTTGATTACTGACTAGCAGGTATTGAGTCCCTATATCACATGTAGTGCAAGGTCCATGCTTTTTCATCCCCATAAGATGGACCACTCTTCCTATCATCCAGGCTGAAATACACAGCATTTAGTTGTCCACCAGCCAGACCTATAACGCTGCGATGCGCCTCAAGAGCAATTCCGCTGAAGCAACGCCATGCCCCATACCGATTTTGGGACTCTAGACCAAGGCCTTTATGTCAACAGCCACTAATATGAAAGTCTCCCACTCCAACAGCCTATCAATTTTGCCGTTCCCAGAACCATTGAAAACGCATCTCCAGGAATGCGCACAGTGACTTCTTCTGTTGCCGATAGAGCGGCGGTATGGAAAGGGCTTCATGGCGCTTGGACGCTTTTCTTATACCTGTTCCGCGCCCCATCCAGCATCCGCATCTCGCATGTTCGATGGGGGCTCAATCGATGGCACGAACTCGAGGCCGACGTAGCCGAGGCCAACGAGTCCAATGATGGTGCCAGCGGCAATGCGCAACCAGTTCTGTTCTAGGATGATGGACCCAACGAAGACATAGACTGGCGCAGCAAAGTTAACACGTGGGTTAACAAATGCGTTGACAAAACTTACAGACACCTCGGCCGAGGAAGGAGAACAAGAAGCTGGCATATTTTGGAAGATATGGGGGAACCTGAGGGAGTAACTCAAGCCCAGCAACCGCTGTAGACCGCGTCAGATAAATGCTTCAGCAACTCTTCGACCAGACGCCGCTTGTACCTAATCCGAAGATGATTACGTATACTCCGACAACGATGTCCCGCCTGTAAAGTCTTCAGTATTCACAATCTCAGTATTCATCCGGGAAAACACGTACAGTCCGAGGTGGAAGAATTGGCTGATGCCTGTAGTAGGAAAGAAGGTCAGACACATCGAAGTCCCAAACCTGGGAACCTGCGCATACCTCCTAGAACCATGACTCCTCCAACCGCAAGGTTGACCAGTCGGCTATAGCACGGTTAGTTGTCTCGAGGCAACATCGCATTAAGCCACAAGTGTAACTTTGCACGACCAGGTAGCACGAACAAGATGTTTGAGAAATCCATTTTTGCTTGGAAAAGTAGGTATGCGATTGCGGTAAAGGGCTGTAAAAAGGCGTCTTTAAGCAGGCGGACAGGTGTTCTCGCGGTTATTCGGGCTGCGTGGCTGACGAGATTGAGGCGATCAAAGGCGTTGCTTTAGGGGAATGAGGTTTGGCGGTTGACGCGAAGCTTGGAATTCAATCAGAGCTGCGGACACGGTGGAAGACAGTAGACGGTATGGAACAGGTAGAGGATAAATTTCGAAGGTGTTGTAAACTGCAGCAGAACTCAAATGTTGAAGGCAGACGAGTTCTAAGACCAGCCAGCAAGGTCGTCTTGTCTCCAATACTTGCAGGTTAAGGGACCTTGGGAGGTAATTTCCAGGTTAACTGCGTATGCCAAGAAAGCCAGGTGTAGCTCTCCAAAGCTTGCTTGGACAAGACGTTCGCCAGTTTCGGTGTTTCTTCCCTCTGCGTCCTATGTACAATGAATCTATGGAGTGCCTTTGTTGACTACCTTCTCGATTTTTTTGGTTTGTACCGAGTACTCACACACCGAGCACGACTCAAGAAGGCTCATGGGTGATTCCTCAGACAAGGAGCATGCAATGCGGTCCCTTTCAGAATTCAACGAGATCGGACCACATCAGACCTGAGGGCTTATCCTGGATCTCAAGGGAACAGCGCGTCAGCAAGGGCAACATCGAACGAGCTCTTCTGCATTGCCTTCATTCTAACCCTCTGAACGATTTTTTCTTCATACAGGGCACATGGCCTTCTCGGTTTTCTAGAATATAACTATTACTTCGTAAATCGTGCCCGGGATCCTATCATGGCTCATATCTAATAGGTTCTGCCCAAGTCTCTATCATGGACCTTCATATGCACGCTATGCTGGGGTATCATATGCAAACCCATGTCATGCAAAATACCTCACCAAGACACAGATATCGCTTCTATCAACCAGTACTCCTTGTGAAAGTTATGCACGCAACGTCGACTTTGGCCGTTCAGCTACCGACATCAGTCTTGGACTCGATGGATGTACAGGCATAGATCGATTGGTCACAATATGAGGTGAAGATCGATTCTGAGACTTGAGCGGCTCGTTCGGCGACAGGTGACCAAATCCCTCGGCTGCGTCGTCATCATCTTCAATCGTGATCGATTTGATTCTCGAAGGTCCAGGGTTGTATTCGTGACCGGTCGCGTCAGCTATAGTTGCTGTATCTTGCGTGCTAGGAGGCGTTTCTGGAGATGGAGAATCCACCGACGGTCGGCGATCAGAGTCATTGTCCATATCTGGGGTGTAGACATTGATATCCGCTCGCCGCCTCGTGCTCTTTCTTCTGTCAGCACGTTTACTTGCACGCATCAATTCGCCATCATCGTCGAGAGACCTTTTGGAGCTCGAACTGCGTTGAGAAGAAGTGACTGACGGGCTGCGAGCACGAGCCTTGTCTCCAGGTTGATCCGTGTTAGTGTCAATGTCTCGCTTGTTCCTCTGTATCAGATCTTGGATAAGTTCAGTAGACAACTCCGACCTGCTGTTCCGGATGGCTCGAGTGCTGAGAATCTGGCCAGGACTTGCAAGAGGTGATGTCACGGGTGTGCCGTGAAATATATCTATAGGCTTGAGCAAAGGGCTGTCACGAGTACGTGGAATCGAGCCGTCTCTGCTGCGTGCCGAGTCATAGTGGGCTCGCGTGACCTCATCGCCTCCGTAGCAGATATGAAGGGGTAGAGTCGATGGGGCGTTCTGTCGATATTCGTTGGTGTAGGGGATGGAATCTCGATCGAAATTTTGGATTCGTGGTAAGTGAACGGTGACATCTTGATCGAATACTTGACAAAAAGCCACCAGCTCTGGTTCACCTCCGTAGGTTCCACCTCGTGACATGAGCGAAAGATATTCCTCGAACGCGTCTTCTGGCTCTTGACGGGCTACTGTGGTGGCCGATCGAAGTGTTCTCCTTTGTTGCACGTCGTCCTTGTGTACGTAGTGCTCGAAGAGAGGTCGAAAGTTCCTCATGTGTTCGATGACGCTGGCACGAATCTCGGGATGATTTGCCGGAGTGCCGTAGAGTTGATCAGATAGGGATGCAAACAGACAATTCCCTGCGAAAAAGAAAGTCAGCAATCTTGACGGAGATGGTGATTATCATTCCATAAACTTACCGTCACCTGCTATTTGTTTCTGATACATTCCCATCCTCGCGAGACCCGGCCATACAGCCTTAGGCTTTCGGACCATGCTTGGTAGCTGTAAGTGGACTGCATGGTCAGCCATGATTGCAAATGATCCATTGACAATATCATTTGCAAGACATGAAAACGGGACGAGAGGTCCTAGGTTAAGAAAACATGGCTGTTGGTCAAGGTTGAAACTTATGAATAAGTAGGTGCGGCGGATGCCTCCTCCTTTGACTTGCAGGGACACTCAAGGGGATGGATGGCAGGAGTCAGTGATGTACGGAGTAGCAGCAGCAGCAGTAGCAGTAGCAGCAGCGTGCAGCAGGTAGCAAACTGCACCTCAGGTCGATGAAGGACACCGAAGGACCGCGGAGGCCTGTGAGTCCCTGCCGGCGTCTGAAAGGTCAGGGAAATGGGGCACTTAGTTAGTTAGGGGGGAGCAGGCACTAAGCTCAGCAGGTTAAAACGGCCACTCGCACGGAGCAACGTGATTGCACAGATAGGGGGAGACAGATCAAGGGGCCAGTGGAAGCCCGAAGGCCCAGTACTAAGAACCGGGAGTCCACTAAAATGAAGTGAGAAGTTGGCATACCTGTCCAGGAATAGTAAGGCCCGAAAAGCCCGTGAAAGCGCAGCAGCCTGACGCACCTTGTCCGGGACGCCTCTACGGAGTACAGAAGCAAAGTCCACCCAACCAACCGGCTGTTTCAACCGATGAAGAGTAGATAATCGAAGGACTGAAAGTGTTGTAACTTGTCTGCGAGAACGTTAGAAATTTTCAGATAACAAAAAGTAGGTAGCTTACATTTTCGTGATATATACTAACGGAAATCGTGTGAAAGGATCAAACTGGAAGAGAAAGTCGTATGGGCAGAGTCTACAAGGAGAAACCCGTACGAGGTGATACAAATATTTCTACTTGAAATGAGGATCTCTGGCGTTGTGCCCTTCCAAGTCATTTGCTCGATCACGTTGGCAATTCTGGAGACATTCTTTGCTCGGTTCACCACTTAGAGGTGTCCAGAGACTTGCTAGTCAGCCTTCCCTAAACCAGGATTTGGCGATACTTGATGTTGAGGACCTCAAACCTTTGAAGGACAGGTACCGCCGTGGTGTAGGTCCGGCAGATTGAATTTGGAGAGATCCGATCTGTGTTAACAAGTGTACAGGCAGAATGATTCCCTCTCTCGACATTTCTGCCGTCGAGGACTCTCAACTGCTTTTGAGCCTCGAGATTTCAGGATAGGAACACTGCTGCGGCAGCGCATGTGGGTGACGCCTACGAGACCGAAGATTTCCAGCCTTGCACTAGTGTCTTCCACAGCTCAGAGCAGTCGCTACTGGCTAACCACTGAGGTTGAAACCTTTGGCCCCGCTCGCAAAAGGTGAAGATGACTCAAGAAAGCCGACTGTTATGGCGAAGTTGACTGCGATGCGTTATCAGTGGCCGATACCCACTAACAGACCATCAGACCTATCGAATGTCATAGAGTAGAAAAACAACACTCTCATCGTCGACCCTGCCCAAGCAGAGGTCCATCAAGAACTTAGGGCTTGCCGAACTCGACCAGTGGGTCACGTGTCCTTGTGATCTCGTTGCGTTCCCTCCCATTGCGCAGCAACCTCAATCGCGCGGGTATTCTCCTTGTTCGCGCTTGCCCTTCACATCCAACGTAGATAGCCTGAAGGATCCCCAGTGTCAGCAGACCGAGGCAAGATCATCAACAGAGCAGAGGTCTCGGAGCCATGGCCATGATATTTTGGAATCTTCTGTCGCCAGCAGCAAAGTCCTGCCGGAGGCAGATCCGCACCTCGCGAGCCGCATTCCGAACCAAGGCTCATAAACACAGTCGAGTGGACGCAGACTGAATGTCAGGGAATTATCAGGAGGGAAGGAAGGCGTAAAGCAACCTGGAAACGTTCCAAAAATTATACAAGTTAGGTTGAACAGCGTTGTCCGGTTAGGAATGTCTGCGTTTGTTCGTTTGTTCCTAGGCTCGTATGAGATACCGTGACTTAGGCCTCGAATTGGCCCTCTGAAGAAGCGTCTTAATGTCTTGGAGGAAGCTTGCCGAGAAACAGGTGGATTGAAGTCGTTATCATCAAAGTGTAGTGTTCTAGGAGCAGCTATAGCTTCGGAAGCAAATAGTCACGTGAGTAAAGGAACTCGCTGATGATAGTTGGCTTTTCTTAATCGGAACGGGAGCTCCGTAGTCTTGGTCATCGGGACATGGTAAAGGTCAACTTGGACAGGAGAGACATTTGTGCCATCCTATGCACCCCAAAAGCGACCGTAAAGTGGTATGTTTGGGAGAGCGCGGCTTCTAGGCCTATGTATTGACTTTTGTCTATGGAAACAGATTGTAGCTGGGCTGACTTAAATACTTGATTCAAGGTCTAAGAAGAGTGTGAGCCGATTTGTTTGTGCTTGAGATCAACATGGTTGGGTTGGTGACAATTCAGAGGTTGGTCTTTGCTAATTGAATGTGATTTCGCTTGAACAGAACGTGCAATGACTTTTCACGATTAGGTTAGCTATCTTCGAACGAGCTGTGGGGCTAAGGGTTTGAATGGGCCATGCTGATGTTGACAATTTGTGCATCTTGATTCTTGAGAAATGCTTGACAGATGGCACCCAGCTGAGAAAGGATATTATGACAAACCTCTCATTGGAGGCTCTGCAATCTAGCTCATCGCCATGGTTGTCATGTGTTCCGTGATTTTTTGATGGTTTCCAGCTCTTCAATCATTCGACTCGATGCTGGTAGGTAGTCAAGTGCACCTGAGTCCCTCACTTGGTGAAAGTTCTGGGGTCCCCTCTGGCTGTGGATGTGAGTGGTGCTTGTAGCCTAAATCCTCCGAAAAGAAGGGCTCACAAACGCCACAACCGAGAGCCACTTGCGTAGGGATCATGCACATACGACTTAGTGTCAACTTGTCCGCCCGAATTGCGCGTAGGCACTGGCGGGACTTCAGATGTGTTCTTGAATTATGACCTCAAGCGATCTTGATGTCATGCTGGTGTGGATGAATTCGTACATTTTTGACAATGATGGGCGTAAGATCAAGACGACCGCTAGCGGAGGGCGTTGTTGCAAGGACAGCCAATAGTGCCAACCGTGCCATACGTGTGCTTGGTGCCCGCCATGATTGTCGGAGTCCTTTGAAAGCTTCAGGGTGCGGTTGACTTCTGTCGTGCATGGGTAACCGGCAAGCTTCAGGTTCGGAGAAAGGAAAAGTAGTGTATATGGTGAGGAGCCAGCAGTGAGCTGAGAGATCATTCACAGTTTCGATTTCGACAGCTTGATGTTGTGGGGCTGGTTGGAAAAGATGTCTGCTTTGTGGGCACAAGGGAGAATCAAGGCGCGGTGGGGCGGGAAATTGCAAGCACTAACTACTAGGTACTGTAGGAACTTTTAGATAGCGAACGACGGTAGGTAGTTGACTAGTTTAGTCAGGTACCTGCCTTAAACAGGTCTCTGACTTGAGGCTTGGTAGCATTAGGACTCTAGGAGGAAGGTGCGATGAGCGTATCGCTGTAAGAGTTCAAAACAACAAGAGGCAAGACAGACCAGCAAGATGAGGAAGGAGCAACTGTGCTGGTTCTAATTGATCGCTTGTTGTCAAGGTACAGCCTTACGTGGATTTCCCACACTTCGGAGAATTTTTCTCTGCGTGTGTCATGAGCTCGGCGCACTGATCTAACTTCGTTCAGTGCCACAAAGTCGTCGCAAATTCAGTACAACGTTCAAACGGTGTCTCGTGCGAGGCTACACAATAATCATGCGGCTTTATCTGGACCTTGGAAGTCTTGGTTGATGCTTGGCGGAGTTTACACTGCATTTCATAATGTCAGACCTGTGAGGGGATCGGGTACCTGTAGCCTGTAGATGTCTGCATCCCGTGCCTGTATGTTGCAACTAACAAGCCGTCTGTCTTCCCAAGCTTGCGATGAAGCTCAATCTACTGGAGCATGGATACAGACTTTGTCGTGATTACTTGGGGGACGGAAACAAGGACTTAGAGTCAGGTGCTCGAGAAAGGCCTTGGAGAGCTGATGACTGGCACCTGACTGGCTGGGTCGCATAGGCATGCTGATTGGCGTCAAATCAAAAGTTGATGTTGGTTGACCAATCCCTGGCCCGAGATGTGTTGTGTCCCTTTGGTGCCAGATTTGAGTCTGGGATGTTGTTGTGTGCGTGCTCACTGCTCAGGTGTCGCCCAGATGTCACTGATCATCTAGAGGATCTGACTTGCTAAAGACTAAACTTGATTAAATCTCTCTGGGCGATTGAGCAGCTCAAAAAGTGGAGGATGGTGGATGCTGAGGCGTCTGTCAGTGGACGCTGAAATTCCCCCTCGAAAGCTTTGAGTGGGCATCGGTGGCTGAGGCTCTAAGAAAATTGCCCGTGGTGCGCGTCCAGCCAGTTGATGTTAAATGGCCCGACCTTGATAAAGTTGGGATCAGCGGGCGATGTGTGTTAGTTGGCTGACTAGCAAACTAACCAACCAACTAACCAACTAGTGCCTAGTCCTTACTCAGTAAATTTAGTTAAGCATGACCTAGATTTTCAGGCACGTTCTTGCACCCTAACGCATGCCTGGGCGACCTGTTCTACCTAGTTAACTAGGTGCGTGGTGACCAGTGGCTAAGCGGGGAAATCGTGGGCACTCAGGCACCTAACCAACTAACATTTACAGGTACTTGGTTAGCCTAAGGAGCCTAGCAGGGTCACGCAAGGTGTAGAGACTTGCTTCCATGTTCCTATATGTGCTTCCCGTGTCCCGAATCCTGCAGGCACTGCACAGTCTGACCCTGCCTGGCCTGGCGTACTGCACTCTGCCCTCTGCCCTCTGCCCTCTGCACTGCACAGTCCACTCACTTCTCTCACTTCCACATCCATACCCACACCCACACCCACACCAACACCAGCGCCACTTTTGGGCGTCTGATGTCCACTTCCGACATCATATTGCTTTACCCATTCGTCACTTGTTTCTAAACAAATCCAGTCCTGCGCATCCACCATCAATCCTCTGCCAGCATTTCCAACAACCACAATCCAACTCCATACTCGGTGACTCTTGTCCAACACCTCATACTCACTCACCACCTTGAATCATTTTGTTCTTACCAACTCTCGACTCTCGTTGCGCATTTCAGCCTCCTGTGCTAATCACCAAGTTTCCCACCCTCGTTACCTATCTAAGCTATAACTACCAGCTCCATCTCATTCACTGATTTCCAAACCAGTCGTTGTTTCGGCAATACCTCTTTCACGAACTGCACAGTGAGCCACAGCGCAAGCATTCTTTCTCAAAAGCTGTCATCTCCACGAAAACCTCATCAACTCGCATTTTTCTTACTCGACTATTCGATCGACCTCTCGACGGTTGCAACTACACGACAGTCTCTGCCAAATTTTGCACTCATCACCACCTTGACCGTATCCTACAAAAGTTCCGCCTGCGTCAGCGCCAATTCCTTCGCCCTTTATCGTTGATGTCTCAAACGCAGCCTTGCAGTCCTTTGACCCACCTGTCTACTATTCCGTGAGAATCTACCGCCGTCTGAAACTCCCGTCGACGCCGCAATTGCGGGGCTCAATATGGGGTTTTGGCCGTTTGGAGGAGGCAAGAAGAGCCGCCGTATGAGTCAAGCTGAGGAACAAGGACGCCACACGTTGTTGGAGAAGGAATCCGGGGATCGATCAGCAAGAATAAAGACTAGCAGATCTCAGGACTTTGCCACAATGGCTGCTTCCAGCAGCAAGCGAGGCATGGATGAGAAGCCGCAGAGACTGTCTAAGCCACGACTGTCCAGCCAACAAGGCAGTGTTCCACGCTCGCATACGGTACCGCTCACCGGGCCTGGCAGTGAGAGTTGGTCCGCCAGAAGAGGCTCGACCTACGAGCAGGGAAGTCTTCGTGGTTCAGAGATATATTCACATAACCCCATGTCACAATCTAGCATCGGACCCGAAGAGTTTACAGCACTTCCCCAGCACCAACACTACTGGTGAAGCCAAAGAGTCAAGATCCCACTCTCCACAGAAGAAAATCCAGCAAGCGGAAGGCAGAAGATTATGCTCGGGAAAGAGAGGTCCGGGCAATGAGTTCGCCCATCAACATCCCCGGCATCAAGCGACCAGCCACCTACACGGGATCCGGGCCACTGCGTCGAGATACCAAGCAGGTGCCTGGCAATCTCAATAGACGACTTCAGCGTCCCGCCTCAGAGGTGTCCCTACCATTACCAGAAACCATTCAGGAGTCTGAGGACTTCTCGAATCAAGCTTCGTTTAGAATAGGCATCTTGGCTGCACTGAGCCCCCGCCCTACTCTCACTTATGTCGGCAACAGTCGTCCAGCTCCCGGAAAACAGCCTAGTAAGATAAAGCCCTCGATTCAACAGGCAATAGAAGAGGAGCCCATAACCTCGCGCAAAAGGATAGATGAGTTGGCAGACGAGCTCGATGCAGGCGGGCTAAGGGAGCTTATGGAACGGGATCGCAGGCGACACGAGAGGAAAAAGGCCGCCGATTCCGATCGTCTGCAAAGAAAGCTGCAACGGAAGGCAGACAGGCAGAGAGAAGAGGAAGCTCGTGGCCGACAACTTAATACCTCCAAGAACCGTACGTTTGGACTTGGAGTCGACGAGATGGACGCTCGTGGTCGACATCCTTCCACCACAAAGGCAGAATCTTCGAGTGCAGCAATCCGCCAAGGGCCTTCGAGCCCTCAGGATCCTTCAAAAGACCCTTTCGCAGATCCAGAGTCCAGATTGCAACGCCCTATACAGGCGATCCGTAATCCTTTCGATGATGAAAAGGACTTCGATCTTGTTCAAGATCCCTTTGCGCGAACTGAAGACGACCAAGGAGAAGGCCCCCCGTACCGGTCAGATCGCCACTTCGCACGGTTTCACCAGTTGAGGCTCGGAATATCCAACAACCTTCGCGAGTGACTGCCATATCACCACCCGTCTCACCAGTGCAACGGCCCTCTGATGCTCCTACTCATCCGCCGCCGCGGATGCGTCGCGAGCTTACACCTGACATACCGGAACACCGGGAATATGATCGAAGGGCATCGGATCAGAGTAGCCACAAAGTCAGTTCCTGGACGAGCTTCTTCAGACGCGGCACCCAGCGTAACCTAGGGCCACAAGAGTACGGAAGAAGCACTCCTTCGGAGTTCTCTAACACGTCACGGGAATCCTTTGTCCGCAAACAACAAGGGCCCCCAGTGGTTGTACCCAGAACATTTCGCAAAACTGACAACAGTGGAGTACCACAGAGGACCAGGTCTAAATTCCGCGAAGATCTTCCTGAGCTCCCGATTTCGCCTCCTGATTCACGTGTGCAATCGCCGGAAGCTATGGGTGCGCCTGACTCGGTGACTGGGCACGGTTCACGACGCTATCCCAGGCAGTCAATGTCGGGCACCCTTGACGGTAGGAGCTTGGCGACGAGTTCAAGCAACCCAGCAATGGATCAAGCACCAGGAGAGTCGCGACATCCTCAAGCCATGGACATTGACCTGAGCAGCATTGCTCCGTCTGGAGTTGCAGTACCACAGTCATTGGCTTCGGTCGACTCTGAAGGATCATGGTTGTCGGGTAAACCAGTCAAACGATTATCTGGAGCGATGAGTCATCTGCGACAAAGCCAGTCGTCCATTCCACAACAAGCACTAGCGGGAGCATTCGACATGGAGGAAGATGGTGTGGCGGATGACGAATATTACAACCGTCTAACCCCGGGTCCGAGTGGGAGACGTGATTCCTTGATTTCGTCTGGACGTAAAGCTAGCAGCACCATCATTGATCTGGAACGAGAGCGGCAGCACAGTCCCGTTCCTGACGTACCACCTTTACGCAAGGATCAGAATGAAGGTGAGGCATGGCACCAAACAGTCGCCAAGCAAGCAACAATTGTCAAACAACCAAATCTAGCCAAGTCTACAGAAGGACTTCTCAAACAATTTGGAAGTGAAACACCAGGTGACTCCCGGTTGTATAGCTCTGACGAAGAGGAAGATTTGGGAGAATCATCTCCGGAAGGGCCAACTCCTGTGGTGGAGCTCCAGTCGTCACCTATACTTCGTGCTCGAAGTGTTGAAGTCAAAGGTCACGGCAGACACATCAGCGCTGGTAGTGAACGTCTATTGGATATACGGAGATCGTCAGTGCAACTAGAAAGTTCTGCACCAGCAACACCTGCATCGCCTCGCTTTCCGCCGGAGGTTGGAACAGGGGTACGACCATCGACATGATGGGACCAAGCAACTTGATTGGTGACGAAAGAACCAACAAGCATTATCTTAACGCCTTTTCTTTGTTCAGCAGTATGCAATGGCCATAGAGGGGGAAGATGGTATATCAGATTCACATTGGCTTTAGCCGCATGATCTTACGAAACTCAAGATACCCTGACATTACACTCATTTGAGACTTAGTTTTGGAGATAGGTTTGGACGATTGGAGAGCCATTTTGGCCAAAAATGTATATTGAAACCAACAATTCGCAAGAAGCAAGAAGCAAGAAGCAAGAAGCAAGAAGCAAGAAGCAAGCGCGGTATAGAAGTGATTGATGTATGCAAATAGGATGGATGGGATGGATTGATTATCTAAGAGAGGAGCGAGCCAGTGACGAGGCCGCGATGCGAGAGAATTTGCAGCAATGTACTACAATAAATTCTGTCATGAAGACCGTAATGTCAGAGTACACGCATATGGGTCACCATGTCCGTGGTGAATGAAGAAGGACAGCGCGAGCCGTAAGGAATCTCACGATGGAACGAATAATCGGAACATGATTCCCGCCGATGTCAGAAAACAAAACCATATGGCTGATTGATTGTATGGAGTACGGAGTAGTTGGTTGGTGGCGATGGCACGTGACTTGCGTGATTTCATCTGTCCAGACACCCAGGGTCGTTGCAATTCATTATTATTGGATGGGCTACATAATTCCAAATGACGTTGAGTGAGTAATCAATTTACCGTGCCTGTTGGTGCCTGGTGGGTGCAAGGCGGGTGCAAGTAACAGTAATAAACGCCGTCCTTACATGGCGGATACGGTGATCAGGCCCGAGGCCTTGTCCGTCCTTTTTAGTAGCTGTAGTGGGTTGTACGGAGTACACACACCTTGTAGCGGCAAGTGATGGCGTCATGGTGATAATACAGGTAATGATTTATCATTGATCATTGATCATTGATCATTTGCTCACAGCTTGCTACGCGGCGCCCAACTGAAACAGGAAAATTCTCAAAATTCTCATCGTGGTCACCGAGAAGAGAAAGGCTCCAGATGCAACTGCGGCGCGCAAGAGGATGTACGGAGTAGATTAACTCAAATCAACCGTGTTTCGATGTATTGTGTAGGGTCCGAGGAGTACCTTACTTGTCAAACTTGGAGGGGTCGTCATGATTTGCATTTCTAAGCGTGTCGACCAAATGAGTTCCCCCTCGGAAACGCCCCTCCTCCCTAAGTACCCTAGCTGCTTAGTTTGGTACCTAATTTGTTAGTTAACTACTAAGGGAGGCAAGTCGTTACATATTTCTTGCCTGATAGCCCTTAGCATAATAGGTGCAAAGGTGCCTAGGGTTAGGCTCTTCCATCAAAGCAGCCACCAATGGAGCCACCGAATATTTCCGTCATCATACAGTACAGAGATAGACGACAAATCTTGCCCTCCTACCACTGCCTACCACTAACTCGGACTCGGAGTATCTTGTAGGTGCCTTGCGCAAGAGAAAAACAAACTAACCAACCAACCAACCAACTTCCTGACACCCCTCTAACTGCTCTCTGCTCTGCTCGGTCTGCTCTGCTCACTTCCATCAACATCTTTCTCCATCCTACCTACCTAATCACCGAACCCTATTCCACCTCATATTACATACAATTATTCCCTCACAGTCCATTTCCTCTCCATTCCTCATCAACCGACATCAACCGACATCAACCCGTCTCCTTCAAATACCTTCGTCGTGGCTACCTCAATCCCACTTCGACACATCAAATTTCAACGCCTCAACAACACAATCATCATCAATAGCTCCTCACTGTCTCGCAGTCGAGTGATCACAACATCCATCCTCAACAATCCCCGCCACTTTACAACCTCCAAGCCCACCAGCTTTACACACACATCCAACAAAATGGTTGTCCACAATCTCGCAGAGTACGTAGCCTACCACCAAGCCAAGCTACGCAATGAAGCCGCGGCCTCCTCCTCGTCCTCTGCTACTACTCCTTCCCAATCCCGTCCTGCAAAGAAATACGGTGTTAACCCAATCCACAGTAAATCCTCATTCAACACCAGCGTTGTCTCCGCCCCGGCCGAGCGCTTGGTCGTCCTTGACTGTTTCGCCACCTGGTGCGGTCCCTGCAAGGTCATCGCTCCCGAAGTCGCAAAGTTCAGCGAATCCGAGGAATTCAAGGACAAGGTCGATTTCTACAAGGTCGACGTCGACGAGGTTCCCGATGTCGCTCAAGAGTTGAATGTCAGGGCCATGCCTACTTTCATGCTCTTCAAGGGAGGAGAGAAGGTTGGCGAAGTTGTTGGTGCTGACAAGAGAGCCCTTCGCGCCGCCATTGAGAAGAATTTGTAAACAGAGTCTCGATTGATGATTCGATCGATATGTGGAGGGTGTAAGATTTCTTCAGTCGCATATGTCTCAGTTCAAAGGTGGAGGAATCATACTGGTCATATTGACCATTGACCACCTCTTTATGGTCCAATAACACAATTGGAACTGGGATGGAAAGAATGGTTTGCAATGGAATATCTGTGAGCGGCAGAATCACTACGATCTAGCCTAGCACCGAATAGAATCAACAGAGATTTTCCATCATCTTATCGTATCTGTTTTCTTGAAGCAAGATGTCTTCTCAAGTCCAAATGCACAATCTCAAAGACCGTAGCCAGTGTCTATGACAAATCCACGTGTTTGGAAATTCCAACGCTAGTCGAAAACAAATATAAAGTCTTCACATCTCTGGAAACCAAACCCAGAACACTCCCCAGCCCACGAATACCTACACCAAATCCGCAATGCCTTGCACCCAACCCAAGCCAAATCTCAGACCCAGCTAAAAATGAAATTTGAAATGCCCAAGGTGCACACTTACGACATATATGCCAGGATCTCATCTCATAACTCATAACACACCGGCAGGACGAGACTAACTAACCTAGTTAGTAGTTAGGCACTCACGGCGCGCGGTCGTCAGTGACTATCGACTATCGACTATCGACGGATGTATGTATGTATGTATGTATGTATGTAGGATGTAGACGTTACTTGTTTATGCAGCAGTCATGGCACCCCTTCTCCCAAGGCCAATCCTCTTCCTCTGTCTCTGTCTCTGTCTGTGTCTGTGTCTGTGTCCCTATGTCGTGGGACTCGTGGGCAGGTCTGGCGGTTGAGTTTCCTCATGGAGAGACCACGATATTGACGTTCGCAGTTCGCTCGTGTGGACCGAGGAGTAGCTGAGTGAGTGAGTGGGTGGGGGGTGTATCGCTGGGCGATTGTATCAATTGAGCTAACAGCCTCTTCCCGATTCCCTTGCCCATTGTATAGACTCGTGAGATATCCATGAATAGAAGAGATATGTATATGTATGTATGAATGTATGTATATGTATACAAATATATCACTGCTTTCTCTCCGCCTTCGTTCAAACACATCTACCTATGTACCCACCCACCTACCCACCCCCTTACCTACCTGGAGGGATGAACAAGAAAATAAGCATGCGAATAGATCCTGAAACGATGCCATGTGCTAGGGATGATGACCCCCATAAGGCCTGAATCCCCTTTCAAACGGCAGACGACATCGCCTTTCGTATCTCCTTTCAGGAGTAGAATACCGTTGATAGATATACTGTATCTCTGGCCCCCTTGCCACCGCTAGGGGACACAGAGCAACCACAGAGTCAATTTTCCTCTTTGATTTGATTGTTTCCTGGCTTCCACTCTCACTCTTCCGCCCTCGCCCTGGCTATCTCTCCTCTTCCTTCTCTGTTTCCTTCCATTCTTCTCTCTTTTGTTGGTGCTTTGCGGTCGAGGATACCGGTTTGTCCCTGAGACCTGCGTCCATTCGCTCACTCACTTACTCACTCTAAGACACGATCGAGAGAGTGTGTGTGTGTGAAAGCGGGATAAGAGGGAGGGAAGGGATAGGGTGGGGGTGATGGTGGAAGGGCCAAGTGAGGGAGAGGCTTCCTTCTCTTCTCTCCTTGTGTCCCTTCCCCTATAGTGCGTTGTGTTCCCAGTTCACTTCCTTACCTTTATCTTGACATCAGCGACCGATTTAGAACCTGACGAGTACCTTTCCTGGTCCGGCTGGCGGGACTTGTCGTAGCGTGGATGAATATGCCTCCTAGATGAAGGGATGTATAACACATACACGTCTCTGCATACGAAAGAAACGGGAACAGAAGAGGATGATTGGGGTTGGGGGAGGGAAGGCGGAAGAGACAGCTATGGCTTGCGCACGAGCCATCAACATAAATACGGAGTAGATACTACAAACAACAAGTCCGGTATGTATGTTGGTCTTGCGCCCCACGGGGCCATGTCTCCCTCCGCATGCCACGCGCCATTCGAACTCAAACTGACAATAGAATATGACCTCCTTTCCTAACCACACGAGGGATAAATGGTGATATTGAACTTACTTCACCCCGATAAGATAGTTCTCCATGCCCCCGATCCAGACCAGGGCAATAGATAGGTAGGTAGGTAGATCAGTAGGTGGGTAAGTAATGTAAGTAGTTCATCTTTGACCTCTTCTCCGGAATAGCTATTAACATATGTCGAAGGGGTTGATATATTTCGAATTGGATCCAAGCTTTTCCGACCATGTGCCTTGGACATTTGCACCTTGGCATTGAGCCAAGCTTGATCTTGATCTTGGCCTTGGCCTTCGTCTTTGCCCATTCGTTCTCGCTTTCGCTCTCGCTCTCGTTCCATCACCAACTAACCCAACTACGCTGATCCCGCTGTATCGGGGATCAAGTCTTGGGTCTCCTCCTTCCTCTTTTTTGCGGGGGAAGAAAAGAAGGTGTTGGGGTTGGGGTTATGGTTACGCATATCTATAATGATACGAGGATATTAATATACTTGATGCTTATGGCCCTTGTAAGATGTTGGAGACTCAGGTTAGAGAGGTCGATACGGAATCTGGTGGTCATATATGTGCCTGCTAACACACTGTTTGGCGGCTATGATGGATGGTAAACTCGCACTTCCGGCTGTTGTCGTTGTGCAAAGATAAGAATCAATACCAAAAACTCAAACTCATTAGTTGGAAGGATTTGAAGAAACAATTCGCATCTTTCATATGCTGTTCGCAAAGTGGGTATATTGACACATTATCATCAGTCGGACAGGACGTTTGTTCCAAAACAACGACTGAGGTAGACAAATTAGCTATGCAATCCAACCAGGAGTTTCCAAATGTTGTGCTGGTCACTCAATGCATTCTCTCATTTCGACATCAGACATCAGTACCACACTTTTTGCATCTGAATGTCTGCTTTCCACGCACCATGGTGGCCTTGAATGTTCGACCACCACATTTTGTGCATTTCAAATCATTTGTACTGCCCACACTGCTTGTCCTCCGTTTCTTATCTGATATCCTAGTCCGTAAAGCATTTCGATCATCTTCACCACCATTTTGACTAGCATTGGCTGAATTAGGATCCCTTTCTGATCCCGTCAGTTCGCTGGATAACTGTGAAATATAGCTGGCTGCCCGAGACAGAGGGTTTTCATCACCACCCAGAAGACCAGGAGTACGAGGAATATGTTTTGCCATCGACGCCACATTTGCCGTATCCCAAGCCATGTAGGACTGGTCGCCAATCAAATGGAGTGTATCAGTATGTGGAATACCTGGAACGGGATTCTCATGACTCGGTGAAGTGCTACCAGCACGGGGTTCCTTTGTTCGATCTGTCACCTCGACTGGTGCCGCTGAGTAAAAGCTTCCAGGAGATTCACCTAAAGGTGACTGTATTGATATCGTTGGACCATTCGAGATCTGTTGAAGTGGTGAATGAGGATGAAGAGTGGACGGGTCCAGTTTTCCATTCTTATCTGTGGAGGATGCCCGTCGCATAGATAACCGTTTGGAAAATATCTTTTTCGGCGAAGTACTTCTTGACCGCTCGTTGTTTAGAGTCTTGCCAACCTCGCGAATACTCGCCGAAGATGCAGTCGTCAGTGTGGTTGTACTTTGGATGGAATTGCGCCAATTCAAAATCCGATCTGTGGATTGATTCTTGGAGCCTAGGATCAGGGAATTCCGATGAGTTGATGAGGTGATTGAGTTTCTCGTTGCTACCGATCCACTACGTCCCAGCACCTTTTTGGAAAATGTTGAACCTGTATCCCATGTTTCTGCTTTTCGTTTCTGATATGCACAATCCTGGCGGAATACTTTTATCTGTCCCGTATAGTCTGCAGTAACAATAATCTGGCCTCCTATGTGTGAATGTCGCGCCAAGTACGCTGGTGTCTCAGGGGCGCGTTTGGGAGATTCCGAACTTCTAACTCTTGCTTCGGCCTGCTTGTCTTCTGATTGATTGCTGTGATGCGTCGGAGCCCGAGATGATATAACTGAATCCGCCCGGCTGACCAGTGTTACAGGTGGAGGATTGCAAAGATCAAACAAAGGGTCACCAGATTGTGCCAATAGTCGTCGTGTCTTTTCAGGGCAAGGATAGCGGTGGTCACGATAGCTGAATGCGCTTCAAACACTTCCATTGGATGCTTGTCACTTTCCGGTCTCTCATCGACTGCTGTAGGCCATATATACACCTTTCGATCCTCGCTTCCACAAATCACATATTTGCCATCGTCGCTAAATGATGCGTGAATTTGACTACAGGAGTTTTCGTTTCCGCGGAACTTGACCTCCAGAGTCCGATCCTTTAGATTGTACATACGAACCCTGGAATCGTTGCTGGTGATGAGCAATTTGACATCAGGTTGGCCATGTTCCCGTGGCAAAGCAATCGTGTCTATCCCGGTAATTTTGCTTCCCTTTGCATTCTTCCCACGAGCTGAGCGGACATGAATCTGTGAATGAGCCTTCAGACCTTCGGTGTCGTATAGGATGCAAAGGCCATTCAAGCAGCCAGCGATGGCGGTCTTTCCATCGGGAGTGAACGCCACAGCGGTCACCATATCGGAGACTTGTGCCCAATAGGCGACAGTTTTGTCGGGGATACTCCAGAGACGGATCTTTGAATCAAGGGACCCGGCGAGGAAGAATCGATCATCCCTCGGATGGAACTGTATCGAAGTGACAAAGTCGTTGTGCTTGAATGCACACAAACACTCGGCGCGAGAGACGTGATGTAGTCTGACGGTCTTGTCCATAGAAGAAGATAGAAGAAAGTTGTTTTTGCTCCAACTGAGATCTAGAATGCTGGCGGTGTGACCGTCGTATTCTCGTATGAGTTTGGTTTTGAAGACGGGAGCATTAAGCTTGACATTTTCGCCGGCACTATTTGTCCCTGATAATTTGTCTTCTACCTCACGATCCTCGGGGTGGCGATGACTTCCCAGACTCGCAATTTCTTGTCCTGACCCGCAGCCGCCAGATATCTTCCATCTTTTGAGAATTCTACGGCCCATATAGCATTGTTCGCCGACCTTGATGGGAGAGACGAAGTGGTGGCAGGAGTTTCATTGATACTGTGTATCTTGGAGTCGATGGAATGAACGGATCCTTTCCGACCCTTGGATTTGGGGAGTCTAGGGTGATCTGGGCCAGGAAGAGCCGGTCGAAGTCCTTCTGCTTCCTGTACTGAGACTTGACCTTGATGTACTTGGGAGGCGCGGGAAACTTGGGAATGAAACCAAAAGGCTGAGAGAATACTTCGGCTTCAATGCCACCTGAACGATTGTCGGACATCTCAGAGTCATTGTCACGTAGATCGAAAGAGTCCCGCTTCTTGGTACCCATGATACGGCTGAGGAAGGAGACGCCTTTCCTGGAAAGAGATATAGGTTAGCCTCACATGCCCAGCCATGGAGGAGGATGAGGTGGAGGCCTGAGAACGAGGCATCCTATGTAAGTAGAAGTGGCTGTCTGGTGATGATTGGGTAGAGTATTGGTGTGATTGGATCCAGAGGGAAATCCTAGGTCGACGAGGGATTTAGAGGTTGTTGATTTGTGCAACTTACTTTTTCTCTTTGCTCAGCTTGCTGCTAGCAGAGCTGTCAACTCGTCGTAGAGCAACCGGGTCGGAAGCGAGTCTGGCCGACAAGTCCTCGGATGGGCCGGATTCCGAATACGTAGACTTCAGAGACACACCGCTTTGTGTAGCTATGGGCAGGCGAGTCTGGGATAAGGTGCGCTCCAGTATTTGCTAAATTAGAGGTGAGCAAGCGGCCATGGGCCATAGGCCAGAGAAGGATCGCATGTGGGAACTTGGGTATACAGACTCTTGATATGGGATCCAGGACCTGCTCAGGATCCGCCGCCTGGGGCTCACTGGAGCCCAGCGCCAGGCTCATGTTGGCAGAAAACGTGTGGGTTTCAAGGTGGATGTGTGAACGTGATCATTTAACGCGGCGAGAAGTGGTCGTATTTGAAGAAGGAATGTATGATGACACGGCGAGACGGATGGGCTACAGTCAGCACATGTTTTTGGAGAAGGCGAGCGGGCAGTCAAGATCGAGTTGCTTGACCATAGTGGCGGGCGAAAGCGAAAACGTGGGCGGGCGGCGTGAGCGTGAGTGTGAGCGGCGTAAGAGGCACAGAGGTTAGAAGCCAAAGTGGAAGTCAGAGTGGAATTCAAGCCAGAGAGGAAGCTAAAGAGGTCGTGCCGCGCACGGCCGTGCCAGTGAGATTGTGCTTTTGTGGACAAGGGCTGAAATAGAGTTGCAACGGTCAGCAAAACACCCGCTGTCTTGTCCGCTGAGTGATGCTTAAACATACAAAGGCGACCATCAGTGTGACCAGACAAGTAGTTCTGTTTTGAGCATCATCCTTTCGAGAACATGAGACTTGGTTGAACTGCTGCCATGGATGCAGGTTGTCATGAATGCGCTGAGCTGAGGGGAAAGGTGTTTTAGGGGGACTACCTCTTCGCCTTAGGTACCCAAGCGCCCCCCCCCCCCCCCCCCCCCCCCCCCGAGATTTAGTTAGGCATGGACGGATGCAATCGACTAACGTAAGTAGGCAATGACTTATTAGCTGTCAGGTGCCTCACTTGTGCCTCAGTTGTGCCTGTAGCTCGTGAAGAACACCTGGAGTAGGTACAGAGTAGTTACGGAGTAAGGGAGGCTCTGGACGCCTGAGGGGCCATCGCAGTCTCAGCCTCGGTCATTTTTAACGGTAGCAGCCAAGTTAGTGTCCAACTGAGTTAGGCAGTTATTTGCTGTTACGGTATTACCTAGTGCCTAACATACCTAGTAGTATCTACGGAAGGTGGGGGTTGTTTGGTTACCATTTCCTTCGATCGCGCCTGCCGAATACCTCGTATTTATCTGGAAGCCGCAACTTCTATTACTAGTACTTCGTATACTTGAGGAGGGAGGAAGGTCAGGTAGCTAGCCAAGTGCCTACACCTTCGTCATATCTAAATACTTCGTAGAGTCCAAGTGTTGAAAGTAGTAGGTACAGTACATATATACCTGGTAACTCTATTCTGAGATCAAGTACAGAAATATTCGTCGTCCTTGTTCACAAACCCTATTCGCGTCCTTGCCCTTTTTATGCGCACGATGCACAAACTATGCAAGCGAGTGGCTCGAGAGTTTCCTCTCCACATCTGCTGCATAACGAGCCGGGCGTCGTATGCTTAGATTATTTCTTGATTCGGTCGAATATGCAAACAACGTTATTTGTTATTTGCTGAGGTCATCTTGTGCATGCAGATCGATCGACACCGCGCGCCTGTAGCTGTTCTTCGTGGACGGACACCTGAATCTCGTTCAATGTGTTTATATTTCTTAACCATACTACTGCATTCCATGAATCTTCTTCTTCTTCCTGAGATAAAGAAACCTCAATATAATCCTTGTTGAATTTTATGCATATGAGCACATCGTCAGAGGATCGCTACTACTCGTAGTTGGCCCTCGGCAACCGCGCGCCTTGCATAAATTCTTGCGTCTCGAATTTCAATTCCACTAACGACTACTAGCCTAATCGAGCAATTCCTGCATCCAGAATCATACGGCCGAGATTGTTTGCTAACAATAGCCGGTGGAGTTCCTCTAGATCCATCGCATATGAAAAACTATTCTGGTCAAAAACTGTCACGATCAAATGAACGAGTCCAATCTTCAACTATCCTGACTTGCAATCCGACCAAGGTATCCCAGCAGGAATGCTTTGTTTTCCGCTGCTGTCTGCCTTTTCTCACCGGGACCTCGCCCACCAACTGGCCCACTGGCCATCGAAGCCATGCTGCCAACGCGAGATGTCCGTGTCGACACTGGCTCGATCCCTGATAGGGAAATCTCTGCATTTGGACTCATTAATTGACTAACCGACAACGGCGACACGATTCCCTGATTTTGGGCTTGCCCTGTCGCTCGTGATGAGTCATCCGTCGCGTTGCCGAAGAGGGAAAGAAGTGTCTGCTTCTGATCGCCGGTCCCAGAAACCTTACCGCCGATGGCAAGACTGTCCGTCGATGTAGCCTTACTGATCTGCCCCGATGAAGCAATCTCTTCCACCGTTGAACGCAAGGGTATCTCTGTAGGCTCTATTGTTTGTGGACGTCGGAGTATTTGTGGTTGGAAGGGCTTACTCTGCTCCTTGATCGGCTTTTCTTTAACACTTCGCTTCGAAAGAGCTTTGGGAGTGCGAGGCGATCGGGGGCAGGCTGACGAGATTCATCAGCCCGTGTCAAGATTTTCATGGGTGTGGGTTGACTGGGGTCATATAATGTGCGATTCGACGCAAGTGGGGTCCGTCCAAGTTCATTTCCGCCATGCTTTGCCGATCGTGATATGCTCTCAAATTCAGGTTGGTTCAAAGGTCCACTTATGGTTGCCGCGGTCTCGCCCTCCCTCGGTGAGGGTCGCTCGATTGGCGTCTTCCCCAACGATCCAGGACTCTTTCTGGACTTGAGTAATGCAAGCAAAAGATCGTCTTTTCCAGATTGGGGTTTTCGTTGACCATCGAGTGAATTGGTCGCTGCGAGTTCGGCTGGCGCTGGTGGTACTTCGGATCTCTGCGTGGCAGCGTTTGATCCTAAAGGTGATCCTTGAGGCTGTTGGAACAGCTGAAGGAGTGTTGTTTTCGAGGAACTCTCTGGTCGCTTGGCAATAGTACTGCTGTTCACACGATCATCTTTGCGCTGCGCCACTGGAGGTTGAACGGTAGATGTGAGGCTCGGCGACACTGATGGTTCCCCGCTTGAAGGACGCGAGGCTGCAAAAGTTCTTGGATCTTGTTGTGAGTTTGGTGAGAATTTGTTTTGGGGACTAATTGAGTTCTGAGCATTGATCGAAGGTCCAAAGAACGTGCTCAAGAGCGTTTGAGCTGTAGAGGGCAAAGGCGGAGGAGGTGGCTTATGGGCTCCTCTGAAAACATCCAACAAAGCCTTGGTGTGATTTGTTAACTGTGGAAGAGCACTTGCATCAGGCACAGCTGGAAAGTGTGATTGAGCAAGGCCCTGACGAGCAAACTGCGGATCACCCGTCTGTTGATATGGTGCTGACCTTTGTACACCCTCAATGTTCTGTCGATTGGCAAATGGCTCAGCTGTGTATGACGAATTGTTGTTGTCCTTGGGCGTAGGTATCTGAAAATGCGGTGGCGGTTTGCTATGGTCCAAAACATCACTCCGAACATGCGAAACATGTGGAGACTGTTGTACTTCCAGTGGTATAGACATTTGGTCCAACGGTGTTTGTGGTACCTCTGATTTCTGTGGAATGGTACCCCCACGGAGCAGAGCCAAAAGATCAGTTGACTTTGCGGTATCGACACTTTTTAGATGGCTCGGCTGTGGCACAACGCCTGGTTGGGATTTTGCTGCATAGCCGATGTTGAGGAGTTCTTTGAGATGTACTGAGGGATCAATATTCGATGATGCTGATACCTCAGGTAAATCGCTAATTGGCTGCGGAATATTGCTTGTCGGTTGCAATAGATGGTCGTCCTCAATATGATTGTCCTCAAACACCGCTTCTTCCGGCACCATGGGTGGCGCGGAAAGCCGTGAACTGTATCGATTTTCCTTTTTCCGCTGTTGTGTAATCCACTTCTTCAGAGGGTTTAGGAATGGAGCTACCATGTAAAATTTGTTTGCAGCGAGTGCTGGTTGATCAGTGCCGCTTCCTTCTTGCGGACGATTCTTCTTCAGGGTAGGTAAATCCGTCAATTTATACCACTCAATTTTGCTGATCTCCTTTCGCGTCTTGGGCTCGAAGACCGTATCCTTTGGAACACCGCGGAAGACATAAAGACGCATATGTTGCTCGCGCATGGTGACCTCAATGTATTTCATCTCGTTCTCGTCTTTGACAAGTCCAGCTGCCCGAATGTCAAAGCCTGTCTCTTCGTACACCTCTCTGACCGCACAATCCAGATCGTTCTCATCTTTGTTGATCTTGCCTCGCGGAAAGCTCCAGTTGGCACTCTTTTTCCAGCCTTTTACCAAAACAACTTCGTCCATGGCCTCGTTGAGCATGATGGCGCCACGGACAGGAACACGCGACTTGTAAGCCATGAACTCCGCAAACGCGGTCGTGTGATGTTGGGTCGACCATTGCGAAAAGAGAGGACAGTGCTGAAAGATGCGTAGACTGAAGGTGCGCAACGTAAGGGAAGGTAGAGAGGGGTCGAGGGGACGGATGAAGTCCTCGTAGAACCATTGTGCCTCCTCTACCTGGAAGCATATTCTTTCGACCGAGACAAGCTCTTCTGGTGGTAAGTTGATGATGAACCGGACACAAAGATCATCAAGCCCTGGCAATCACTTTGTGTTAGTACCATCGATCATCGCGTTCTTCATCTTTGAATCATACAATCCTCTAACTGCATCTCTTTTGCGGATGGTGTAAGCAGGGTCTCTGGGCATCTCCGCCGTGAGAGCGTGATCGTCGTTTGGGTAGAATGTTCTGGTGGTTCTGCGAAACGCAGGGGAAAGGAATCTATGGTAATAGCACAGCCTCAACCCTAGACGTTGCGATGAGAGTGAGTGTCAGGGCGTAAGTGTCTTTGGATATTAACAAATTGTGGGGTATGATATGTTTTGGTCAAATCGGTTCGGAAGGACAAAGATGAAAAGCCAGATGAGGTATGAGTACGGATTCGGGAGTAACAGTCGGCTGGTCGCGAAGGGCATATGGATTGCCATCTGTGCTCTTCGACTGGGCTGGAAGGCAGAGGTGGAAACAAACGGCGGATCTTCTTCGGCTAGTGAACGGAGGGTGCGACTGTGTGATCTGTTGCACTGCCACCTTTAGCTCAACAGCCACCTGTGGCGCTGGCGATGATCGCAGCTGATCCCTCAGTGCCTTATTAGTCTGGCGTGTCTGGCCCACCAGTCAGGTGCCCTAGGTGCCCTTGGGTGCCCTGATTGTTGAAAATTGTGGGCATCCAGGCTACAAGCTATTCGGTGCCTTTACGGCCTAGCACACCCGTGCAGTAGTCACCTCTTAGTGGTGTGTTGTTGTCCACACACGCCCAACGCAAGTGTGGCTGAGGACGATTAGACTTCGGTTATTACCCTGGCTTTCCTACAATGACGCAGCCGCCAGTGCAAGTTTCAAGGAGTCAAGCAAGATTTCCATGTCAGTCGTCAAATCCCAGCCAGGACGACTCAGACCGACGCTCACAGACACTTTTTCTGAAAGGTTAAAGTCATTCGGTCAAACGTGCAGCGCTGTGACATAAAGCTGCATTCAGAGACAAGCCCTGGTCACATTCCCAGCCCATTTCGCTACCCATACCACGGAACCACCTATATAACTCCTTCCTGCTTTCATCCCCGGTTCTTCATCCAACTTTCCATACGACCGTTTACCCACTCGAAAGCGCAATCATGGCATCCTTTGCAGCGAAGCTTGTCGCAAAGAAGCTCTTCCAGGAGAGTTCCGCCAACAAGGGCGGACAGGAGGTATGAAGATACGTTGCGTTGTACACCCATCACAAACACTGACTGGCAATAGGATCCTTACTTTGAAACCATTCCTGCCACTCGGCTGGGTGGCATGTACAAGTCCACCAAGAAGAGGAAGCGAGCCCTACCTCCTGGTCTTACGCCCGCAGAAGAAAAGGTCCTCACAAAAGCAAAGAGGCGAGCATATCGTGTTGACCTAGCCTTGGGCTCTTTTCTGGGCATCCGCTTCGGCTGGGGTTCGGTTATTGGCTTGATTCCTGCGTAAGCATTTGAGAAGTTGTGGAGTGCAGGAAAGTATCATTACTAACTAGTCTATAGTATTGGCGACGTTATGGATCTTTTCCTGGCCCTGATGGTCTATCGCACCATCGTGTCGGTTGAAGGGGGCTTGTCCTCGAGTGTCAAGATGAAGATGAAATTCAACATACTCCTGGACTTCCTCATGGGCCTAATCCCCTTTGTTGGTGACGTCGCCGATGCGGCGTATAAATGCAACACCAAGAACGTCATTATCCTGGAGCAGGAGTTGCGCGAGCGTGGCAGGAAGCGCTTGAAGGGAACTCCCCAAGCCAACGTGGCAGATCCCAGTCTCCCTGACGAATTCGACTATCAAAATGAGGAGCGGCTTGTCGAGCAAAATGGCCCACCTCCCCGATATGCGTCGACGCGTGAATCGCGAAGAGACCGACGGGGCGAGCGAGAAGATCGCAGAAGAGACCGCGACCGAGACCATGACCTGGAAGATGGTCGAGGAGTTACGCCGCCAAGACCCGCCCGGACTCGCTGAGTCTCTGAGTCGTTGAAGTATTCGCGAGACCAGATATCCGCACCAGAGCGTCGTATTAGATAGGACCACTCTAGCGGCGTGATTGTATGAAAGCTGGCAAGCGTGGATTCGGCGTTTGCGTCTGTTCAGAATAGTCACCACTTGAATGGGGGTTTGAATCTGCTTTCGTCTCAGCTAGCGAAAATTAAATTGTTCGAGATTTTATATCCTGCTTCATTCTTGTGCATCCGTAACAAAGCAGACCGTTCGTTCCATCAGCAGATGACAATGTCTCTAAGCAGAAAGGGCATGACTTGGTTGATTGATTCGTAGTTACTGTCTGAAGCTTGCCAGCTGTGCGTACGACATTTGCCATGATGCTGGGATACTTTTCGCCTTGAGAATTGATATAGTTGGTGAGAAGGGTGTCGATGGCTGTATTTCGTAGAGATGGATTTTGTTGACTTGTTCCTGTGATTTCATCCCCCATAATAATTAATGGAGTAGGCAACAAGGCTGCATAAGTCGCGAGCTCTGCTTTGAAAAGATCTCGAACAGGATAATTGAAGTTAATACCGAACTGCGAAGGGCCATCGGCAATCAGGGACGAGACCGACCCGCCTCTCCCTTTTGCGACTTCTGCGAGGGTCATGGCAGCCAGCCGGCTGTCTGAGTGTCCCCAAAGGATGCTTTCACAACCATGAGCTTTGGCGACCGAGACTAATAAACGCCGAAGGAGGATCGACTTCAGGTCTGCTTGTGTGGTTGCTGAGGTGGCGGACGATATGATACGCTGACAGAATGAGACGTCATCTTCTCTCTCGTGACGTTCAAGTCCAATTTGCACTAAATCGTCTTCGATCTTATCATCGGAATGGAATACGTCGTCCAATCTTAGTGGCGGCAAAAAAATATGGCCTGGGAATGTCTCTGCAAGCCGCATATATGCAGTCTTGTCTTCTTCAACGTTCGCCACATCGGAGGGAATAGAGCGAGCTATGACCAACTCATATGCTGTTCTGTTCCTCTTGGAGATTTGATTCTGCAGCTGGGTATGAAGAATCTGCAATAAAACCAGAGATGATATTCCACCAGAGAGTGGAAGGAACAGACGACGTTTTTCATCGCCGGCCAAGTTTCGGAAGCCATAAGACTCCATGCGCTTCAAGATTTTCGAGGAGACATATCGGATGAAACACTCCTTGCACAACCATCGATTTCTGACTTGAACCTCCGCTTGACGATCTCTGCAATCGACGCAGGTCTCAGCTGAGGCGTGGCTGGACGTCATGGTCAACCCTGAGTTTCTGTGGGAAAAATTGCGTTGAAAGTTGAAGACAGCATGCGACCTTTGTTTTCTATTGTCATCAATCACCGCTATTCAGGCGGTGCATGTATACGGTATACCCGCGACAACCTCAGGCATGTTGAAGAAATTATGAGCCTCTACGACCATGAGAAAAATGGACCTCGCTTGGCACTCGTAATCGGCATCGCACAGGGTCGCCTTAGCCTCGACCAAGCCTATTTCCCGGGGTTGGCCACGGTTGGGTTCTGACCTTGTGAACCCGAAAGGACCCCTTGGCTTGTGGATCGTGGTTCCTGTGCTTATTAACAAAAAGAGATCTCGCATATGCAACACGTAGACAGCAGGGTTGTCAGAAGCGAGTACAACTAATCAGGACAAGAGACTTTACTCCCTTAAAAAACCCCTCTAGGTGACTATGATGGAAGTTCAATTATTGATCAGTCTCTTTCTCCGCAGACTGCAAGAGTAGATGGATTGAGCTAGGCGAAGACATGGCCATGGCTAATTAATTGAGGTTACATACAGTCAGAGGCTCGTCGAGTCCTGACGCTTGACTCCTCAGAGGCCTTGGGTCCACCACGTGCCACTGACGCAAGTCCTGGTGTGCTGCGAATGACGTATCGACCGAGGGGTCCTTGCAGGCTTCCTGTCAGGGCTCTGGACTCTGGACTCTGGACTCTGGATACCGGACACCGGATCCTGGACTACTCCTGTGGACGCGGACGCAGACGCAGACGCAGGCTTGAGTTCGGACAAGATCGTGGTCCAAGTGCCTTGTTCTAGAAGCGCCCGCAAACCAAGATAAGAGTTTCCCATGAACCGTGTTCGTCAAACAGACAAGCTTCCCGCTTCTAGACCTTCCATCTTCAACGCCCTGAGCATTTCCTATTAAACAGAAGTACACTCAGGCCTTGACGGCCAGCATCAACGCCTTCGCCATCCTCTCCACAGTCACATGAGCGACGATACCTAACTCGCTTTTTCCCTCCCAATTCCAAAGTGATCAGCTTAACAACGACGAACACAGCAATGACGAGTGTTGCTCAGATCAAGTCGAATGAGGAACCTCCTTCGGGGATTCAAGGCAAGGGCACGATTGACGAGCCCTACGACCAGGGCAATGCACCCGGTGAGTTCAGCGCTGCGTCTTCAGTCGCCACTGAGCCCCCAACTAATGGCTTTTCGTCCTCTCGACAGAAAATACAACTGCCTCAAATGCGCCTACCGCAGGCACTTCTTCACAGCCAATAAATAGTACAGTCGAAAAGTCGGATTCATCGCCGACTGCAGCTTCGAAGGAAACAACACCTACTACGGCTGAAAAAGGCGAAAGCCGAGGTCGAGACGCCTTGAAAGCGCCTGCAAGAGCCCGACAAGAAGAGCGCAGCGTCAGTCCAGGAACAATGCCTGATGGAAGTCATGCAAAGACCAGTGGCGACCGAGGCGAGAGCTACGAGCCTGGCAGGCTCAGCAAATTGAAGGGCAAGTTTTCAATCGGTAAACACTGAATGGCATGTCTCAAGTAGCAACCAGACAAGACGCCGCCGCTTCCAATGAATGGTTATGCCGCTGTTTGGAACGCAGTACACGGAAGAGTGCGTTATTCTTCCAGTTAAACGGTGAAAACTTGGGCCTTTTTGTGCAGGGAGACAGGTTTCTTTTGTCAAGACCTTGGACGTGTTTGATATAGATGACTTACCACTTTCTACTGGGACGAAAAAGGGCAACTATAGGGTATTTAGGTCTGGTTTCCAGCAGATGAGCATCTACCTTGAGCGGCGGCCAGATCGATCCCTGGCAAGTCTGAAGTCAATCAAACCAACTATAGACATAGACTATTGTCTACGGATTACAAGTCTATGTTGACTAATGAGATAAGTACCTACTTTTGAACTCGGCCTGAGTGAAGCTACGCCGACAATGCAGTCTTTATTGGCAGCAGTAGCCGATCCATACGCGGATATGCTACGATTCTAGAGTCGCCACTGTGCACATACTGAGATTACTACTGCACGATGATGATGTGATGCTGCCGGATCTTCGTCTGCTGATTCTACTCCGTAGTTAACTAACTGGGTCCTTTGTGGTTACTACTGCTATCTACCGCCTACCCCCGTAGGCTATCGCTCAAAGTCCCCCCACTATCCCCCGTACTGGCCACGAGGGCCTTCTACGCTGGTGGGACAATCAATAATACCTAATATCGTGGATGGCAACATCGGATTGCTGGCGTCACATTGATATGCATGCTGTCAAAAGACGACAATTCCATCTTGAATCTTTTACCCCTCTCCTCTCAACCTGTACAGACCTCTCCGTCCCTTGTCCACTATTGCCCACTATTGCCCACTACAACCTGATTTGTGATCACTGCTTCTTGTTTGTCAGTTTGCAATTACTGATCACCTGTATCGTGAGTCAATCCTCGACGCCGTGGACCCAGAGAGCGGTCGCTGACGAGGTCTAAACACAAGCCAAATGTCATAAAAGGACTTAAAGTGTGTTTGTTTGTTCCTCCATTTCAACTCGGAGCCCCGCCTGAGATCTCACAGCAATATTCCTTTGACTTATATTGATAATAAGCGAACCATCTCCAACCCCCCAAACCTCTATCCAGATCAGTTCGGAACATACACTCGGATACACATCCGGCATCATGGCTACAGAATTAGCCAAGATCGAGGCCGGTAACCTCTTCAAGGTCGAAGGCCTAGTGGCTGTGGTCACAGGTGGTGGATCAGGTCAGTCTTCATCCTCGTCCTGCAGTCATTCCAACGGGCTGTAACGTTGTCGCTCATATGATATAGGCCTTGGACGAATGATGACCAGAGCCCTGGCAACAAATGGTGCATCCAAGATCTTCATCATTGGTCGACGTGAAGAAAGTCTGCGCGAGACCATCAACTCGGTTCCTGACCACGACAATATCATTCCTATTGTCGGCGACGTCACTTCCAAGGAGTCTCTACAACGGGCTGTGGATGCTGTCAAGAAGCATGTGGACGCCATAGATGTACTTGTTGCGAACTCTGGTATCTCTGGTCCATCAGTCCCAATCTTCGACGACAAACAGCAGCCTCTTCCTCTCGAACAAGTTGCCGCAAACATGTGGGCCCCAGAGCCAGAACAGATTACTTCGACGTACGCTGTCAACCTCACTGGAGTCCACTTCACTGTCGCTGCCTTCCTACCTCTGCTTCACGAAGCCAACAAGAAAAGACCCAACCCTCCAACCGCCGATAACTTCAAACCTCGCCCGCAGATCATCACTACCGGTTCAATCGGTGGCTACAACCGTAGACCACTTGGCAATCTCTCCTACGGGCCCAGTAAGAGCGGCGTGATTCATTTTACAAAGCAGCTGGCAACATTTCTGACAGCCTACGATATCCGTGCAAACGTGATTGCACCAGGTCTCTACTTCTCAGAGATGACTGAGGGCATGTACAAGGCTCAAGGCAAGTTGGAAACACACAACATCGAGGGAACTTGGGACAAGAATATCATCCCAGCCACGAGAACGGGGGATGAGCAGGACATGGCCGGAGTCATCTTGTGGCTTACTTCGAGGGCAGGGGCTTATATCAATGGTGCTGTGGTGGTGACTGATGGTGGACGTTTGGGGGTTGTGCCATCATCATACTAACATGCTGCACAACCGGTCGTCGTTATCGCGTTAGAGGTACTTGGAGATGAGGTTACATAGAAAGCTTGCCGATGGGGCCGAACCAACTCTCTAGATTCTATTTATTAGCAGGAATAAGCATTGTGTCAAGAATCAGAAGGTATGCCTATTGTCTGCAATTTGACAGATCTACACAAGGCTGATGCATTTGGATAGATGGACTCGAAGAGGGTGCGTGGCACCTGCCAGATGTTTGTCGTGCCACCACGGAATGGGCAACACTCATGAGATCCGAGAGCGGCAGGTACCCCTGCCAGGATTGAGGAATATGCAGGAACCATATCCGAATGATGCCACTTGGGAAGTGGCGGCCAAAGCACACTCACCGCCCGAGCAGAACATGCCGTGATTGGCCATCAGCTCGTCCATCCAATGTCTCCTAATCACTTAGTGGCATAATTTGAGCCCCTTAGCCACGCTAGCTTCGCGGCTTTCGAGGGTTTTCCCACTCGTGCCCTTTGAGCCCTGGGACTGCCCGCCAGTTGCCAGTGACAAGTCGGCGGGGCCTGCAAAGTCTCTCCGTTCAACAGATTCTCAAGATTCCATGCAATTTTCGTGCCCTAGCCACAGCTACCATCATCACTCGTTTGGCCAATTCCTTCTTAGAACAAAACGTTCGCTGTGCATTCTGAACCCTCTACTTTCCTTCAGCATCACATCCAAAATCACTTCTCTACGGCTCAAGGCGAACTCAGCAGTCGCCGTTGATACCGCACCTACGTACTCCAAATCAACCTGTATTTCCATCGTTGGTCCTTCGACTCCACATAAATCGCCGCTCCTTAGACACCGTCTTTTTTCTCAATTACCTCACCTCACCGCCCTCTTGTCTACCAAGCGAGCCCCTTGGACCATCGCATCTTTTCTCTCCCCCAGGACAAAGGTTTACACTACCTAAGGACCCTGCGACCTCATACAAGTCACAAACATTTCCAACCAAGATGGCTTCACGACCCAGAATATTGGCATCAAAGCCATTGAAATCTACTTCCCTAGCCAGGTATGCCACAAGCAAGAATCATTGTATATCGCGACGTTCCCTGACGCAAAATAGTGCGTTGATCAAGCAGATCTCGAGAAATTCGATGGCGTCTCACAGGGCAAATATACCATCGGTCTAGGACAGACCAGAATGTCATTCTGCGACGATAGAGAAGGTACGTCGAGAAGGTGGTTTAAACATTGAGCGTTCGCTAACACATATTTTCAAGATATCTACTCAATTGCAATGACCACCTTATCAAGCCTGATCGCCAAGTATTCCATCGATTTGAACAACGTCGGTAGATTGGAAGTCGGCACAGAGACGATGCTGGACAAGAGCAAGAGCGTTAAATCGGTGCTGATGCAACTCTTTGAAAAGTCCGGCAATTTCAACGTCGAAGGAGTCGACTCATACAATGCATGCTAGTAGGTTCTCGGAAAAAATCCAGGTTTGAGCTGTGAAGTTAACAGGTCTGCGCAGTGGTGGCACAAATGCCTTGTTCAACTCAATTAACTGGATCGAATCATCCGCTTGGGACGGTCGCGATGCCATCGTCGTTGCTGGTGACATTGCCTTGTACAAAAAGGGCAACGCCCGTCCCACAGGCGGTGCAGGAGCCGTGGCAATGTTGATCGGCCCCGATGCTCCACTTGTCTTTGAGGCTGGCCTCCGAGGATCGTATATTACCCACGCCTATGACTTTTACAAGCCCGATCTGACAAGCGAATACCCTTATGTCGACGGCCAATTCTCATTGAGATGCTACACCGAAGCTGTCGATGCGTGCTACAAGGCCTACAATGCACGAGAGCAGGCCCTTAAGTCGCAAGTCAACGGCGCAGCCACAAATGGTCACGTCAATGGAAATGGTGTTCACGAAGAAACTGAGAAAGCACCACTGGACAGATTCGATTATATGGCTTTCCACGCTCCCACTTGCAAGCTGGTATCGAAATCCTATGCTCGATTGCTCTACAACGACTTTTTGCAAGATCCTAGCCACCCACAGTTCAAGGAAGTGGCTCCGGAACTGCGTGACCTAGACTACAAAGCTTCTATAACCGACAAAACCGTTGAAAAGACCTTCATGGCTTTGACCAAGAAGCGTTTCGCCGAACGAGTGCAGCCCGCTATCCAAGTTGCAACCATGTGTGGAAACATGTACTGTGGCAGTGTTTATGGTGGGCTAGTTGGCCTCATCAGCAACGTCACGCCGAAACAATTGCTAGGTAAGAGACTTGGCATCTTCAGCTATGGGAGTGGTCTGGCGAGCTCCATGTTCAGCTTGAAGGTGGTCGGAGACACGACCGAGTTGGTTGAGAAACTGAATCTGCAAGAGAGACTGGATGCTCGGCGTGTGGTGGCTCCAGAAGTCTACGACGAGCTGTGCCTACTTCGGGAGAAGGCCCATCTCAAGAAGGACTTCAAACCTGTTGGAAAAGTCGAAGATCTCGTGGCTGGGACATACTATCTGACGGAAGTCGACGACATGTTCCGACGGAAATATGACATCAAGGCATGATCATTTCTCGGAAGGGGGTTGGTGTTCAGCTGTGGGAATGGCCTGATCAATTGCGTGGAACGACAGATTTGATCAGAATTGCGGTAGTTTTTTCAAGACGATTGTACAAGCGTCAAAGGTGCAAGGACCAATTGGGAAGCATTGTTATCGATCTTGCACCAGACTCGAGGTTTCAAGTCGCAGGCGTTGAACTTGATTGGTGGCACAGCAAGACCACTGTTATTAGATGGAGAAACAGCATCACAGAAGGTGTTCGGTTGTCCTTTCACGGAGGGCTTCGGCAAAGAATGCAATGTCATGTACATATGGGCAGATGGCCAGACGGCATTGGGAGCATTTGCCGGGTTAATTAGATAGATCAGCAGAAAAGATAGAATTGCCATACAGTCCGAACACTGTGATTGGCTCCTTGCACACAATGCATTCTGAAGCATGCGGTAATCAAGGCTACAACGCGTCTCATGCGGCATGCATGAGCTATTAGACCTCCGGTCAACCAGTCAGTGACCTGTTTCGGGTTGCAATGCAAAGGCCTGAAACATGGTTCAAGATACAGACCGTCATGGCCAGTGACCTCAGACCTGACGAGGCCTGGTGAGAGTTCTCAGCATGGAAGATGGAAGCCTAGATATGCAGGAAGTGCACAGTGCATCGAAGCGAAGAGGCTGGGAGTATATTTCGTGGAATAGTCGTGAATAAGTCGTGGCCAAGTCGTGTAAGGCTGCATGACTTGGAAGTAGGGAAAGATGACTCACGCGTGACTCTGGCGACATAGTCGTGTTGGGGAAGGAACCAACGGAGGCCGCCGCTGGCAAACCAAGGGCAATTGGAGCTAAGTTTGGCAACTGCCTTCCTTCCTACCCAGGTTCCAAGTTCCAGCGACTCCAGCCATTAATCTCAACTGCGCCACGCTCAAGGCAGCCAATCAGCCTCCAGAAGAGCTCTTTGACCACCGTGAAACAATTCCCAAAATGGCCAGCGTCTATCTCATGCTTCGCGGGTCCATGCATCGCGCTTCGCGTCGTCCAGTGTCCGATGAGAAATCCTTCTCTTCCTGACTGTTTGGGGCCCATCTGATCTTGAGACAACCGCTACCGCCCGTTGAGCATCAAATCTCGAAATAGTCGACCAAGCGCCGACAAAAGATTGCCTCGTGAGACATGACAGAGAGGTCTCTCGACCTGTGGCATGTCTAATGGCCGCCCTGGAGATTGTCCAGAGGGCATCTCTGAGGCATGACTCCATGAGGCTCAAATTTCCTCGAGCCCGAAATAGCTGCAATTTGTTTCCAGCATCTGGCGCGCGTCTCTCACCTGCTGTACTGTGTATCATTTCTCAACTCGGCGCGCCACGCTTTCACGCCACGGTAAGTCAGAGACACACGGTCGGTATCCCAAGATCGGAATCCTCTCGACTACAACCCCGACGTGTTTGTTTCCATGTTGCTGCTTGGAAGTTGTCATGGTACTCCACGTTTCAGGTTCGATATGACCTGCATGGCGTCGTTGGTCTGATCTCTTCGCTGGCCGCATCTGGTCGCATACCTCCAGCACATTTATACCTGGTTCCCTTCCTCCCTCGTGCTTTCTCAGCCTTTCATTCTTTCAAGTTTCTACAAGACTCGACAGTCCTCGTTCTGTCCATTGGCATTTTACTTTTCCTTTGTTTTTAGACCATCCATTACCAACCCGAGGAGCTGGCCTTCTCGTTCCATACCGACAACTCAATCTATTATCCAACCAAAAGTATCTTATGTGAGTACTGCTGTTGTTGTCCGTGTTGTTGCCTGGCATCAATGGACTAATCTTGGTCGCTTAGAATGTCCTTGGCACCATATTACTATAGACCTCTTACACCCCCAGAGGGTCTCACTGCTGCTGGACGGCGTGGTCATGCTCGGAATTTGTCGAGTTCGTCGTACTGTACGATCGACACTTCGCCCGAGTCTGTAATCACTGTGGATTCCACTCCCAATCGATCTCCTGTTCTTCGCCAACATGGTCCCACACTCCTCCCAAAGATCCGGCACCAGGACTCTTCTGCCGACACCCGCTTTGCACAGGTCTCGTCTTCGCACAAGAGAGGCTTGTCCTCTTCCAGCATGGGCAAGCAGACTCGGCCGGCCGTTTTCAGAAGTGCCACTGAGCCAGTCGAGTGCTTCTCTATGAATTCGCCTGTGTCAAATGCATCATATTCGCGTGCAACTTCCATGGTACCCTCGCCTGGCATAGCTAGAGCACAGCTCCAAGTTCCTACCAGGACGCATTCACGATCAACATCAGCTTCAAGCGTTGATAGCAATGTTCTCAATCGATTTGGCTACCCAACCTATCGCAAGCTTCCGGTTTACGTATCACATGGACAGCAAACTCCTTCGCCCGATCTATTTGCGACGACATGCATGGCTTTTCAGAATATGCCACTACTTGAACCACCTATGATCAACCTCGAAGGTACTTTTGACATGCCAATCGACTTGGAGGATATGTCCCGACCTTGCTCGACAAGTCCTCCTCCTATGCTTGGTCCAGTCTCAACCACAAGCCTGCTGACGTATTTGACGCAACCAACTCAACCTATCAATCTGGTACGACATCTCACCTTTCAGCAAGGTCGTGGTCTCAGCAACCACTTCTGGTGGGATGTTCGTAATGTCCGGTCGTGGACATCTTTCTCCCTTGCCACCATGGCCACCATCCCGGATCTTCTGACATTGTTGAACTTTCAACATGACACTGGGTCCTTGCCTTCGTCCAACAACAATACGGCAACAGTTACACCCGGGTCAGAGGTCGATCTTGCAAATCTGGTCGCCAAGATCTATTTCCCAAAGATCAATGCTGCCACAAGATTATCCTTGGGCAACAATGCCATCTCCTTGTATCCCGCACCAACTCCCACGGGATCAGGACTCAGTTCGAATGCTTCTAACATTCCCACATTCCTCGCAAACTATCCCAGTGACAATGACCGTACCTTGTCCGGTCTCCCTCGAGGTCGAGTGGTTGGCATTGTACGATCTTTTGATCGCTGGAACACAGGCATGCGTCGGGAAGGTCCTGCACGCAAAGTTGAATACCTGCGAACCCTGGCACATCTGCAAAAGTGCATGCGTGACCACAGCTGTCGGTACGGATTTATTATCACTGAGATTGAGCTTGTTTGTGTGCGTGCCGGGTGTGATGAGCGCGGCAACCCATACTTTGGCTTTGTCGAAGTTGCTGAGGCCGTTGAGACCAAGACATTCGCTCGCAAGGATGATATCTCTATGCGTAGCCAAAGTGGTGACGTTAGCATGACGGTCACATTGGCGCTCTACTATCTCCTTATGCTCGCCAAATCTACTCCTTTGCCAGGTCAACCTGCAAGTTTCATGGATGTTGGCGGCTCTGGTGCCATGACCAGATCAAGAGTGTGGACTGGCGACAATAGCATGAGCAACACTACCTTTGATGATGACGCCGATGTTGAGGAACTAGGCAAGGACGGAAAGGATAAATGGATCCCCGAGCCGCAAATGGGAGAGAAACGTGAAGCCAGAACGGTGCGCGGATGGGTCTGGCCAAACGACCCGTGGCACAAGCGTGAGGGCGAGAGAGGTGAACGTGGAAATACTGCTCGTGGTGTTAGACGAGCGTAACACAACAACATAGGTTTCAGGGCTTTTCTTGAGGTTTAGAGAGCGCACATGAGACCATGTTTAATTGCATCCCGACGCCATCCTGGTGATGTGCCTGTCGCATGACAAACGAAACGAAATATCGGGCTTACATAACTGTTCATTGCAAATGAGAAGGGTAATGATGGAGTCGAACAGCATAAAATGAAATGATTAAAGTTTACAAAAGATCCCTATTCAACGCTGCGAGAAAAGTAACCATGCTAACTAGGCCAACACGTAACAAGACGTAGTACGATCCCGAATCCAACCGTCAAGATACAATCATCCCTAAAAGTCACAACCAGTCAGCACAAAGTAGCTTATGACAATGTACGACATGAAGAGAAACCAATCGCGAACATGCAAGCGAGACCAAAACCATCGATTGTGTCAAAGGTTTTTTTAAAAAAAAGGCTCCTCATACTGTTGAGCTTGAAGTTTGTATACTCAGCGACGGAAAGGAGTTTGACAGCTCCGAGTTTCCCGCCTCGTCAGTTATCGTTTGTTTGATGGGTAAATCATCGGAGCCTTTTACATGGATGGAACAGACACAGAGGGGAAGGGGCTTGTATGGGTTTTGAAGAATAGAAGAATTTTGCGAGGATGGGTGGGGGGGACTGACTGACTGACTGACTGATTGATCGATCGATTGATTGATTGATTGATTGATGAATGGTTGCTTAGCGCTTCAAACAGTTGGACATGCGCAGAACAGATAGAGCTAGAGCTCCGTGACCGGCGTCTCTGTCTAGGTTGAAAGGGTGAGGATCGAGATCATGCCCGTGTCTCTTGTTCTCTGGGGAAGAAATGTGACGAAGGAAGGGAACAGATGTGCATAGCAAGAATGAAGAAAACCAAAAAACAAAAACCAGGCGCCGTGTCGGTGCACGGAGTGGAAAAAATCTTGGCAATGACTGGTAGGGTACAGTAGAGGGTGCACGAGAGTGACGAGGGTGAAGCCACGACGTCACGTGGCTACGGCGCTACTTTCCAGGCAAAAACGGGGGACTTTGGTTTGTTTTGGGTAGCGATGATGATCTACTCCGTACTTACAAACTGGCAGTGATTTGCCCCGCCATACATTATTACATGTTTCTTTCCTCCATTTCCACGCGCCGAAATACTCATTGGTCTGATCAAAGAAGAATATTGTTCTTGACTCACGAGATCTTTCAAGCCTGAGTTATTGAGAACTTGGCACGCCTTTACGGGAGAGGTTTCAAATTGTCGTTTTGGTCAAGATGGGAGGTGGGTTCATCCACCCACTCACCGGCGCTTCTGCCTTGCGCTGCTGTCTGGGTGACAGTTTCTTCCATGAGACGACATGACTGACGTATAGATATCACAGACTTCCAGACAATTGCTCGTATGTCTTATCCTGCGGGACCATAGCCTTAGAAGCTCAAAAGATTGACTCATGGACGCAGAACAATTTGTTGATTTCTACTACAAGACATTCGATTCGGACCGCACACAACTTGCCGCCCTCTATGTATGCACTGGCTTCCGCGCGGCCTTGGAGAGGAGGGTGGATTACTGATCAGGACTATACAGAGACCCAACTCGATGCTGTCGTTTGAGAAAGACCCATTCATGGGGGTGCAAAATATTCTGGAGAAATTGACCGTAAGAAACATCTGCAAATGAAAGGGTTGGATAAGGAGAAGGCCATAAAGCGCTGACCATGTCGGCAGAACCTACCCTTCCAGAAAGTGCAACACCGAGTCGACACAACGGATGCTCAGCCGTCGAATGAGGCAGGCGGGATCTTGGTCATGGTCACCGGAGCATTGATGGTGAGTTGAGGCGTCGAGATCAAGCATATGAGCGACGGCTGCTAGCCGCGAGATGATTCAAAGACGTGGTCACTGACGTACTGTGCGTTGCAGTTCGACGATCAACAACAGCCGATGAGTTATGTTCAGACATTCAACTTGATCCCAGATTCAGGAAGCTATTTTGTCCAGAACGATATTTTCAGATGTATGTGAAACCAATCTGTTGGTTGGAAGCTGGTGCACTAATCCCGGATTATAGTGGTTTACGCTGCAGGCTAGTCTGTCTGCCTGAAGGACAACGTACTATGGCCTGGAAGCGGTCCTTTGGTGAAAGCTGGGATGGCGATTGACGCAAGCATAGCAAAAAGGCGCAATCCGTAGGCATGAAGGTGTCTTGAGAAGTAGCGAAGAGACCCGAGTGACTATCTGGAAATGTATGAGAGGTATCACAAATGAGATTCTACGATAGATCCCACAGAGGAAGGAGAGTTCAAACACTACAGCATGCTTTGTGGCCAAGTGATATTTGGAGAGGAAGCTGTTGTACCTACAGTACTCCGTACATCAGTGGCTCTACTAGACATCTGAAGAATCGAGGTATCCATCATGCCATCAACCCTACTGGCCAGCGGATATGGGACCTGCCTGGACTGTACCTGCGTGACCTGCCTACCTTGCGCAGTATTCAGGTGGCACTGGTGGATAGCCCGCCACTCCCGCACAAAATGGCCCGGTAATAAGGGACTGCGTGAATTTCCGGGCTCCGAGTGGCCTTATCCGCTAATTTCGCAGCCTGCATTCATTTTTCAGGGAGTGCCTGAAGTACCCCGTAATGAGCACAGAAGCACGCCCCTTCTCGCTCAGTAAGTAGCTAGTAGAAGCTTATAGTGGAGGTACGCGTGGCACCCAAGCACAACACATTGCATGACATGGCCATTACGATGACATAGTCAGGTAATTAATTATCTACTTGGTAGGTGGTAGGTACAGTACCTACTTGGTACCTCTTAGTTAATTGGGTGTTTGTTCTTAAAGTACATAAAACTAGGCTGCTACAATTCAACAATATTTAGTCAGTGAGGGTTTACCATTCTTTGCATCTCGGTCGAACAGAGAGGAATATATGCTTACACGTTTACCTCATAAAATATTGTGTTGTTTTAGATTCTGCGACAGACAAGTGAAACTTTTTTGATTCGCAACGCAACCAGAAAGAAAGCATCTGACAGTCAGTTGAAGACTGGCGCTAAGAAGAAACTCCTCGGCGTCGAACCCCTGTTCAACCTTAGGTACCTCACTGTACCTACAGTACTGTACCAACTACGAGTACCAATAGGTACCTGGGGACCTTTCAGTGGGCTCCCTTGGCTCCCGTGACTCCCGTGGCTCCCCAAGAACTTTTTAACTGGGCTTCGGGGCTTCCCTAAGAACTTCTGAGGTTCATGTCCACTTGGACCTGCACGTTGCACCTGCGCTGATCAAACTTCCAACTGCGACAACAAAACTGCCACTACCAGAACATCTCCGCCAAATCTGTCACCGACGACAACTTTTGATTACTGCAACCACCTCTTCACCCCTGAGCCATCGATTTCCTGAAATACTTTCCAAGGCCCGCTATATTCACCAGCTCCTTTGCATTACCGAGTATACCTTTCGACGCATTGCGAACCACCATATCCGTTTCGAACTCGCCGGGATCTTCCCCTCTTGGTAAACATCTGTCCTCAAGGTTGTCTGACCTGAGACTACACGTTGTGACAAGTCACGACGCGACTACAGCACAATGACGATCGCCGACGAGTTCAGACAGCGTAATTTCAGTATGTACACTGTTCCGACCCAGGTTTGCACGCATACCCAGTACTGACTCTTCCCTCTAGGTATTTACGGGCAGTGGTAAGCAATTGCAATCCTCTTCCGTTCCCCGGCGTCAATGAACATTCTGGTGGATGGGACTCTTCATTTGCGTTGAAGCTGGTTGAGTTGTTCGGCTTGTGTCGCAGAGCTCAATCTACTATCTCGCAGATTCTTTGACACCACTGCTTACTGACACGGTCCGACAGGCTCGGAGTGCTATGCATCATTCTCGGATTCGCCCTGGGCATTGCCAACATCTTCCACTTCAATCTTCTGATCCTATTCAGCATCCTACTCCTGTAACACCCCAGTCTTCAGATTCCCAAGCGCGGACTAACAGTCGTCAACAGTGTCTCCGCGTTCGTCCTCATATTCATTGAGATTCCGCTCCTCCTCCGAATTTGTCCTACATCCTCCAAGTTCGACGCCTTTATCCGCCGCTTCACAACCAACTACATGCGAGCAGCTATTTACGGCGTAATGGCGCTGATACAATACCTCAGCATTATCGTTGACGCAAGTAGTCTGATCGCCGCAGCCATTGTTCTGACTTTGGCTGGAGGTTGCTATGCCCTTGCAGGATTGAAGCAACAAGACTTTGTCGGAAGCAAGACGCTTGGTGGCCAAGGTGTTGCTCAAATGATTGTCTAGGCGAGCCTGTCTCGAGGCTGTCATACCTCTGGGTACTGTCCGAACATCTTTCTACCAAGTCATGTTGACTGTGAGGTTGAATTTGCTGGTGGAAACCCCAAAAGCGGAGCCACAAGGCCTTATAGTGTCACATCTAATACGGGCGTTTGGGTGGGAAAAATGCTACATGGAGCAGTGTTCGCGGTTCGCGTGCTGGATGGAGTCAATCTTGATACTCTATATGAGATATGTTACATTAGCGACGAGGGGTGTTGGATTGAATGCGCCTGCTTCATTCATCAAACATATCGTTTTGTATTCAAACATGACGATTCTTCTCTTCTGAATCTGAAGGACGAATCTGAAAGCTGCCGCATGGCGGAGCAGTCCGTCGTCACGAACGGTGACTAGCCACATCTTACATGTGTGTGATATTTGCTGTTGGCACACCGTGACGTGTTAAATACCAACGAAAAAGAGTTACAAAAAAATAGTTACTCGATATTGTCATGAACTTGCATACAAATTCGTGGTCGCACCGTATCTCGCTTGCAAGTAGTGTACTCAGTACTGACTATAGTGCTGACATCCCAATATGGCTTTAACATTCAAAGCTGGTCAAAAATCAGACGTCCGATCATGCGCCGAACAACCGTTGCTAAATGTACTGGTAGGGAACTGATACTTATGTGCAGTGTACGGACACCGGACGACTAGTCAGCATGATCTGGCCACAGCTTTGGGGTCTCACTTCTGGAGAGTCGAGAGTCGAGAGTCGAGACCCTTGCTCCCGCCACCAACGTGGCTGATTGATCGACTTGGTTTGAGCCCTACGACCATGTCTGTACCGAGTGGTTTTCTGAGTTCAGAGTAACGGGCTCAGACCTTTTACGGTGGCTTGGCCCAACAGGAACTATCTGACTCTGCCCGATTCCTTATTGAAGATGACAGTGTGGCAACGATGGCAGAAGATCCAATCCCGACAATAAAGAACGCAACCCTGTTGGAAGAGCGACAATGTCTGACCCTGGAATACGGAAGTTGGACAAGTTTCAGAGAGGCTGAGTCGATCCAAGTTCCCACGCAATGATCCCATTTGGATCTCTCTCAGCCCCCGAAGGCTTAACTTCGCTCCCCCTCCCCCCAACCAACACGGATTGCTACTATTTGCGGCTGACAGAGGCTAGAGCTAATGGCAGCCTCTCTCACACGCGCTTCCAGGTGGCCTAAACTCGATTTTGCGGACTGGCAACTGGCAGGTTTCGAGTTTCTCGGTCCCAGTGTCTTTTTGTCCTACCTCTTGACTAGATCTTAACGTAGAGGTCCCTTTTCAGGCAATCGTCCAAGTTCACCACCATGAATTAATCACACACTCAACACCAAAAACAATGTCGCTGGCAGGATTAATCAAATTATGGACGACAAAGAAACAAAGGTCTACCTTGACGTCCCTGTAACTGAAGCCGAGCGGGTCCAGGCTAGACAACAGCAACGGCTCTCCGAAGATGACAGCTCCGCCAGATTGCTGCCAGAACCCCGACTTTTAGATCAACGACCATCATCAAATTCATCAACAACACTTGCACCGTACGACGACGGGCCAGCTCGATTTCCCTCGATTCATGGCCCTAGCACTTCCGCACCGAGACAACCCTCACAACCATTCCAGCCAGCTCCCTGTCCGGTCCATGGCACTCGACGGGTATCCGTACCTCCTATTCGCGAGGAGGACGAGCCTGAATCGATAAATCTTCGAGAATTGTCTACCCGACATAGCAACGACGATGAGGGTTTGTTGCTACCGATTGCAGGACCAGTGCCACCGTTATGGACGCCCATTTGGTTGAAGAAATGGGTTCTGGGACTTTTCAGCCTGGTGTTCGTCTTGATTTTCATCGGCCTGATCCTCCTGTGGTATTACGACCGAGAGAATGACGGGTTCGCGGTCCGGGAAGGTACGAGTCACTATGCATGGGCGTATGCGCCGACCGTGATTGTGGTTTTCGTTGTCGCTGGCTGGAGGATGGTCGATCATCACGCCAAACTAGCCATGCCATTCGATGCTTTGCAGGATGGGCCTGTCAAGGCGTCCGAAAGTCTTCTTGTCGATTACATTTCGTCTTTCCAGTTGGTCTCCTTGGTCCAGGCGGCTAAAAATGCCCATCTCGCCGTCATCACCTCGGTCACCGGTTTTGTCTTGTTAAAAGTTATCACCGTGTTTTCAACGGGCGTACTTGTTTTACTACCAACAAACATGAGGCTGTCGAATGTCTCATTTGAGGCCACGGCGTTTTCCTCAGACTCCTTTGATCCTGTCGCTCAACTGGATCCTTCTACCTTTTCGAGGTTTCCGGTTTATACCTACTATGGTGTCCTGACTCAGGGTATGGCACTAGAGAATGGCGTTACAACTGAGCTTGCGTACAGTACTGTCACGGTGGAACCCGAGTCCAGATTACCCGAGGGCGTGATATTAGAAGGACAAGTCGATGCCTTTGTACCGACGATGGAATGCAAAAAATTGGATGTAACGGTCGACAGTCCTTCTGTCGTAGACGATTCCAACGCGTCCGAGGCCTTTGCAGTGTCAGCAAATATCTCCCTTACTATCAAAGCAGGCGACGTGTGCAGTGGAACTTCCGCTGTACAAGTTCCGGCCGATGACCCTTATACCGAGATCACTCCTAGCCAACAAGTGCTCGGGACTCTTCAGCAAATATATTGCGGATCTGCGAATGGAACTGATCCCGATTCCTCAGGTCCTCTGGGTATCTTGTTCACCATAACTGATGTCAGCTATCAACAAACACTCTTCGAGAACGCAACAGATCTCGCTGGGGGCACATTTACTATTGCGAGCAACGTGTCTCGGACGCTGAACACGATCACCAATGTTTTCTGTAGTGCGTCACATATTATCACCCAGGTCAAGCTAAAGAACGATACACGACTGGTGGACAGCAATCAGGCCATCTCCACTGACTCAGTAGATAACGCGAGAAACACCACCTTACCAGGACTATCAGACTGGAACGCCACGAGCATTTATACCCAGTCATCGATCGCGGCTCAGGCTCTCTTTGGCGACACAATCAACGATGACACCATATCAGATTCAAGCGCAATATTCCAGCTCATGGCCTTGGCCCAAGGCTCAGAAAACATCGATGTACTTTTGGATGCCGAAAAAATGATTTCTGCTGCCCAGCAAACCTATAAAGGCATTCTCTCACAATTCGCTCATCAAAACTTGAGGGCTACGAGTAGCTCCCCTCTAGAAGATGGTACGGCTACGATTAATGCCCCTAGGTTACGTGTTAATGATGTCTCCATTTGGACGATAGGGCCTCTGTCCGGTGTTCTAGCACTCCTGTCGATTGCTTTGATTTTCATTGCACCAAGAAGTGTCGTGCCGAGGGATCCAAGCTCCATCGCCACCATCGCCACAATACTCAGTCGCAGCGTCGAATTAAACAGGATTCTACGAAGAAGAGGCCCACCGACCCTTCAAAACCAGAAGTTGGCTCTGTCCGGTTATGAGTACGGATCAGCAATCGCGACCTCAGATTCGGGACGAGCCAGTTATAAGATCGTGACTTCTGAGGGCGTCTCGGATGAAGTTGACAAGCCGACCGAGCCTTTCAATTGGTGGCGACCAGTATCCGCGACGGCGCCGTTCTTGATTGTCACTTTACTCATCCCATTGGTCCTGCTCGCAGTGCTCGAAATTCTGCAGCGGTCATCAGACAAAAATGATGGGTTATTTTCAGTGGCGGACGACAAATGGACCGAAGTTTACAGCCATTATATTCCAGGGCTGGTCATGCTTATCGTCGCATCGTTGATCAACATGCTTGACTTCAATGTGGCGCTGTTTGCGCCCTGGGGACATCTTGCAAGGGGTAATGCGATCAGCAAACGCTCTGTACTCAACCATATCTTGGGACGATCGCCTCCAGCAGCTTTTCTGCAAGCCTTGAGGACCAGAAACGTCGGGGCTATCATGAGTATCCTTGCTGCGACTTTAGCTGCTATCTTGACGGTCATTGCGTCCGGGCTATACACTGTTGAGCATTTCACCGATGAAGGGCCGATCCTGACATTGAGGGAAACCGACCTTTTCAACATAAATTGGTCAAACAGCTTTAGCACCGACAAGGGAGCCGCTGCAATGGTTGACCTGGTCATGCATCGAAACATGCAATACCCTCAATTCACCTATGAAGGTTTAGCATTCTCGGCAATGTCGCTGGACAACTCAAGCGTATCAACCGACCTGGAAACGTCAGTGAGCGGTTCGTATACGGAGAGATTGTCCGCACTTCGAGGCAACCTGAGATGCGAAATTATCGACGCTGATTCGATCGAAATCACCACCGAGGAAGCATCAACATCAGCGTATCCAACAGATATGGCCTTCCTGACAGTGATTGCTCCATTGCCAGAATCATGCCATTTGGGTGGTTCGTCCGGAAATGACTCCACCGTCACGTACGAGAATAGCTTTGCGCTGTCCAGTGATGGAGAGGCAACTTTTGCGGGTGCCCAGCTTGATTTACTGTTTGGTGCTGGTGCCACAATCTATGGAAATTTTGGTGAAGATCGTGGTCAGTATATTGATATCAATCCCGCAGTGGGATGTCCCAGTCTAGCTTTCACGTTCGGTCGCTTTCAGCTCGGGAATGATGACTTGAATGATGTGACAACGATGATCTGCTACCAGGAGCTTCAATCAATCGAGGCAAATGTGACAATGAAGCTGAATACTACGAGAATCGATCCCGCACAGCCACCAGTTGTTTTTGAAGAGACTGTCCAAACAATGGATAATCCTTACTCGCTAATCAGTACTAATCCGAAATCTTTCGATTTCCGGATTCAGAACAACCTCGCAGAGGAGATGACCTTGTTCAGCGGCGGTAATGGTACAGCGGCAACAAATCCTGATGCCGTTGCCACGATCGACATCTTCTTTCAAGCCATCATCAACGGTCCTGACGGTCACGACCCTGCTGATCTGGTCGGGCCCGAAAACCAACAAGTTCTTCTTGACGCAATCAACAAATTCTATCGGATCTACATGGCACAAGCCATCTCTGCCAACATGCGCGATGACTCGATCCGCGGTGGCCAGCGATTATCCCGTCGACAAGTACCTAACTTGGTTTCAGCCAGCACAAGGATCAACCATCCTCGCCTCGTACAACACAAACTTAGCAAGACGGTGCTCCAAGTCCTCCTAGGTCTGATGTCGGCGCTTGCGGCCGCTGCCTGGCTCACGACAAAATTCCAACGAGTGCTACCGTGTAACCCTTGTTCATTGGCAGGCACCATGGCACTCCTCGCAGGAAGCGACCTCTGTCACGCCGACGACGAAGGCGTCTGCGAGTGCTGCGGCAAATCGCGTCGCCGCAGCTTCGGCCTGGAAGCGTCTAGCAGACCCCAAAGCATCCACATCGGAGCCGACGAAAACGCACTCGAAGACGAAGAGGACGAACGACAACAGTTGATCCCGCCTGGGGCAGAATGGATGCGACAGGACCAGTTTGAAATGGTGTTTGGCAGCGGCAAAAGATATAGCACAGGCTGGTGGCGTGAGCGACCTGGCATTGGGAAAAGACGGCGGTTTGGTGTCGACGTTGGCGAGAGAGCCGACGGCGCCGACGACCAGGATTGGGACCTAGGGTCTCGTAAACCCGTGGGCGGCGGCTTCGAAGGCTTCATGGTCAGAGGCGGCGATCGCCAAGGTAGAGGCGAGTACCAGAGTCTGGGCGCGCACGGCCGACGACCGAGTGCAACGAGTCCAGAACCTGGATACACAAGAGATGGGAATAGAGGGTTTGAAATGGGTCGGCCGCACAGCAGTGGACCTGGTGGAGGAGGGCCCGGTCCCGCGACGCTCGCCAGGAGAGCGACTTCAATCATGGGTGGTGAAGCGTAGGCGTTTTCCTTTCATGTTTCCTCCGAACGACGTGTCGAGACCAACGAAAGTCATGTTTGGTCTAGATCTGTCGAGTCTTTTAGGGGAAGTAGCTCGTTTTATATATTACAAAGCACTTGTTCTTGGGCATCTCGCTGTATACCACAATATGAGGAAACGGACAATTTTGGGGGACCATTGAAAAAGACAGAATAGTTCAAGCAACCTTTGAATCAAAAGACAGGCTCGGTCATTCGCACCAAACGAATTTCTAGAACAAATCTTCCCCCTCTCCATTTCTTGCCCTGCAGCAACGGTCAATTTACCCACCGCCCCAAGTTAACTAGTTAGAATTCCCAGGTAGGACACACCCCAATCGTACTTAATACGTCGCCGCCAGCCTCATAACGAGGTAATCGCCACTGTTGATCCCCTCATACTTCTTCCCGACATCCTCATACGTGCCGGGCAAAGCCTCAATATACCGATCGAAGTTCGGGTTACAGAAATACGCAATGCTATACCTAGCAGGCGAGACAGCATCTGGATCCTCGTCATCATCAACGTCCTCCTGTTTCGGGGCGGCTGGATGACGCGATGGTTGGTACTGCGAATGGTGTCATTGCTCCAACGGCTCAGCAGGTCGCCGGCGTTGACGACAATGGTGCCGGGGATCGGGGTGGCGCGCACCCAGGTGCCCTTGGGGGATTTGACCTCGAGGCCGCCGACGGCGTCTTGGAACAGCAGCGTGATGCTGCCGTAGTCGGAGTGCTCGCCGGCGCGCACCTGGCCCGGGTTGGCCTTCCAGACGCTCTTCTTCACCGGCGGGTAGTGCAGCAGGCGCAGCGTGTTGTCGCCGTCGTCCGAGAACGAGTCGAAGAACCCCTCGTCCAGCCCCATCCCCAGCGCGATCGCCCGCATCACGTTCATGTTCAGGCCCTGCAGCGTCAGGAAGAACTTCTTCATGCCCTCGGTGAATCTCTTGCCTTCGCCCCTGGCTCCGTCCTGAGTGTTATTATCGTCGTCGGCGTCGAACCGATCCGGCCACTGGTTCGGATACCCAGGGACGCCCTCGCGGCCGATCTCCATCGACTCCTTGAGATCCGGGTTCGAGGCGCGCAACCGTGCAATTTCCTCGGGGTCGTTGGACTGCGTGACCTTCTCACGGCCAGACGCCACGTAGCCACGATTGGCATCCGGCGTCGTCCAGCCCATCTCGTCCTTTTGGCTCTGCGGCCGCTCGAAGAATCTGGCCGACTGCGCGAACGCCAGGCTGACTTCGTCCTCGGGCACGCCGTGGTTCTGTAGGTATAAGAACCCGGATGTCTTGAATGCGTGCAGGATCTGGTCGGCGATTTGCTTCTTCTGTGTTGGGTTGCCGTGCAGGAACAAGCCGAAGTCGATCAGTGGCATTACCAGGTCGTCTTGTTCGACGCCTTTGGCCGCTGTGGCTGGACCGAGAGATCCCATCGTTGCTGAATTTTTTTTCTCTCTTGTTTGGCTAGCTGACTGGTGGCAAGTCACCGGATCGAGCTATGTGCTCTGAATCTGATGTCGTAGAGACTACCTATGCTTAGGACCTAAGTGTGGGCGCAGTGAGCTTGTGGTCCACGATTGCAGAGCTGTGGTCGCTCCCACGAAGCTCGAGCCTTCAAGTATCGCTGAGCGTGCCTAGTCCTTTCGGTGGCCGTAAGATTCAAATCACAGGAACCGATCGTCAGCAGGATCATGTATGGACCTGAAACTCGTTATATCGCGAGAAGAAAACGTCCTAAAGTGACCGACGAAAAATCCAGGCCAACCGGTAAATGTCAGGTGAGGTGGGTTGCATCCGCAGTGAGAATCTGATACGACGATCCCAAAGTACCTCCCCGCTTGGGTCTTGTTTGGCGGATCGCTGATAAGAGAGGAAACGGGATTGGCGATGACATGCCCTTTGACTTCGCGTGCTTGTACTCAATAGGTAGTGAAAGTAAGGACTGGAACGACATTGGGGCGGGGGCGGGGCAAACCCTCCCGTCGATAAGCAGATTGATTTATTGATAATGGCCGAAATGGGGTGGGCGGAGGACGCCGCCTTGTGGAGCCTTTCTCGAAGAATCGCCATGGCTGCAACGTGTATTGCCCAGTCTTTGGAGTATCAGTATTATTGATGTTGTGCCATATCTGATTCCCATATCTGATGAAGTTGAATATACTCACGCCACACATCATACTTCACTACCTGTTGCATGCCAGAAGGTGACTCGGGATACCGATTCCAAGGTCAATCTTTATCCTCGAAAAATAACCCGACTGGCTTGGGGTACCACACAGCGGAAACACACATCAGGAAATTCCTGGTCAACATGTCGTCCTCCCCGGCTCACCCCATAGTCGACATCCATACGCATATGTACCCTCCAAGCTACATTTCTCTGCTTTCAAAAAGGACTACGGTACCCTATATCCACCAACCTTCTGACCCAAATGCCGACCCTCGACTCATCATCCTCGAATCTGACGATGATCCATCACGGCCCAAATCATCTCGGGGAGACCTGTGGACAGCACGTATTCGTCTTTTGACAAGAAACGAGAATTCATGACCATCCACGGCATTTCATGTAGTGTCATTTCACTGGCGAATCCGTGGCTAGACTTCCTCGACCCAGACTCTGCTCTCAGTACCGCCATGGCCATCAATGACGACCTAGAGCGGGAGTGTGCTAAGAACAACTCCTCGACCGAGCATCAAGGGCTGAAGCTCTATGCTTTTGGCACTTTGCCGCTTTCCGCACCATCGAAGGACATTGTATCGGAAATTCATCGCCTCAAATCTCTGAAGCACATGAAGGGGGTGATCATGGGGACGACCGGATTAGGCCAAGGACTCGACGATCCGGCCCTCAATGACATCTATTCGGCGTTGGCGTCGACAGGGACACTTGTCTTTCTGCATCCTCATTACGGTCTACCTGCTGAAGCTTTCGGGGGTCCTTCGGTCGTCTCCAAAACCGGCCACGTTCTACCACTGGCTCTTGGGTTTCCACTCGAAACCACTATTGCCGTCTCAAGAATGTATCTCGCAGGAGTGTGGGATCGGCATCCCAAGCTTGAGTTTCTCCTTGCTCATTCAGGTGGCACACTTCCTTTCCTCGCTGGAAGGCTTGAATCGTGCGTCGCTCATGAGCGAGAGTTTATTGCCAATGGTGGCAAAACACAAGGTCCGCAGAGGAGTATTTGGGATGTTTTGCAGAACAATGTATACCTCGATGCTGTCATATACGGTCAACCAGGACTGAAAGCTGCTATAGAGGCTGCTGGAAGCGTTGATAGAGTCATGTTCGGCACTGATCATCCATTTTTCCCTCCTCTTGGTGAGGAAGGCGGCAAATGGTTGAGTGTCGAAAGCAACAAATCAGTAATCGACGGGACCTTACCATCAGACGACGATGCCAGAAAAAAGATTCTTGGTGGAAATGCCGTTAGAGTCTTAGGCCTGGAGTTGTAAACGACGAGAATGTTTCACACCTTCAAAACCTCGGAGGCAGGCATATGAGGATGGTGGCGCGAGCTCATCAGAAGCACTAAATTATGATGATTCGCCATGAAAATTAAATATCACCGTGGCATCACATCTCAATGGACTTTTCGAGAAGCCAGTATGTCCCAGCCTAGATGCTCCCAAAGCTGTCCAATGTACCAATCTTCCGAGTTCTCGTCTTCCAGCTCGGTAAGTGCAACTCTCGTTTGATCATCGTCCTCGTCGGAATAAAAGGTCCTCAGTGTATCGTTTGCAGTTGCTTCATCATCATCACCGAATACTCCCCGAAGCAAGGTCCTTTGGAGTGTCTCCTTCAACGCGTTCCAAATAGATGATTTGTCCAGTTTTTTGCTCGTCTCCGGCAAGAATTGTATCAAGTAATTTTCGGGCATCGTTTTTGCGGCCTTGTGGAGGAAGTTCAAGGCGTTCCGTAGGAGCAACACCAAACCTGGGCCTTCTATCCTTGCCGCACCCAAAGCATCACTGCACTTTAGGTGACTCACTTGCAGCAAACCATCTGGAGGGTATAGACCAACCGATTCTTCTGGTGGTGACTTCGAATCAGCGAAGACAAGTAGAGATAGAGAAGAGCCAATGTGGTCGAGCAAGGCTGACAAGAAACCCTCAAGTATCTGGCAATGGGACTCTTGCGATACATCTAGGGTGTTGATCATTGAAATCATAACATTCAGCAGGACTCTTTTCTCCGTGTGCGTCTGATCATCCTTCATTTGATTTTGGGAAGATACCTTTTCCATGCTCACGGATTTTCGTCTACCCGGCTTTGCTCTGTTGCTCTCTTCCACGAACTGATCGAGGGCGGCCTGATGCAAGCGGCCTAAAAATGATTGGAAGCATGTAACCATATCAACCACGCCAGCGTAGGTCTTCCCATTATTTTCTTCTGGGACTGTGCAGCGCAATAACTTCAAGGCACACGGGTATATCCGTTCAAATACGGCACACAATTCGGTGAGGGTTGGAAGCGCAGATTTTGTTGGACCTTCTATTTTGTTCTCTTGGCCGAGAGAGGTAGAGACAGCATCGGCGAGTAGTTTGAAAGATACTCCTAGTCGTGTTCGGTCTGTTGTCTGAGAATTCACAGCTCTTGTGAGTAGAAAGACAGCCCGGAGAAGTGAATGGCAGACTGCAGTTTGTGAGAATGAGTTTAAAAGAGCAATGGCCGACGAGGTCCAACCTGTAGATTTGGAGGCTTCAAGCTCACTAATGAGATCTTGACGGAGATCAGCAAGAGCCTTGACTTCCTCTACTTGTGGATCATTTGCACGATTTGATGATTGTGATAGGGGAGTCTTCCTCTTCCTTGGTAGCGGATTCGTTGGCGGCAGTATAGTAAGGTCGTTGTTTTGTCTAATAATAGCCAGCTCGTCTAGGATCTTCAGTCTTTCGGCTTCGGATTTGTCGTAAGCCTTCTTCCACAAAACGCCCAGATCGAAGTGACAGCCGTTTGCGGATGACCGACTTGGGGTAGGTTTTACCGCTTGGCGAAGCAATAGGAGATATTCTGCGGAATTCTTAGAAGACGCGTACATGACACACGATGTAGTTTTGATTCTTCCTACCTTCTGTGTCGAGATGTTTTGGCCTAGACTTGTTGATGGCCAGGGCAAGAGCAATGTGTGTAAAGCTGGGGATCGTAGAGTCTTGATTCGCGCCGTGATACGTCTGTTCGGACATCTTGCGGCTAATTCAGAGAGCCGTGGCAGACGTAGACAAATTCCAGAAAGGCTCGCACTGTGGCAACGACCATACTGAACACGATTTCATTGTCCGGCGCAGGTAAATTCCAAGCAGGCGATGCGTTGTGCAAATGTTCAAGAGGGGAAGGAACGACTGTCCATTCCTGGTACTCTTTTCACATCTGTCCGCAACACAGCGACAAGTCTCTTTGATATCATCGTATGAGGTGATGACTTTCTCGGCGAGTCTCAGACATCATTTGAGCAGTGTCGTTCTCAGTTCCGAGGAATCTGAAGCTGCTTTGGCCAGTGTTTGACTGGTAGTTTCGAAATGCTGTACTGCCGTCCTTCCACAACGAAGACTGCCAAAGGCTCGACGGAGTACTCTATGGTCAGAGGTAACGATGCTGCTGCTCAGCTTCACTCAGATTGACTCGAAGGAGCCAAATAGGAAACAACAAGAAAAGGGAGAAGGCAGCCTATCTGCATAGCATTTTGTAGCAAAGGAAACCATTCTCCACACTTGAGATTTTGTGCTACCTATGTGACTTTGCCTGTAGCCACCATTCATTTCAGATACCGCCTCTGTATATCGCTGGTCTCTCCCAGGGTCTCTCAACTCCTTCACACGCCATGACAAAGTGAGGTGTTAGTCGTCAAACGCTGGACCCGAGTCGAAGGAAGCATAATCTTCGACATCATTGCGCCGCAGTACTACTGCGGATCTTTCCCGACCGATACGCACCTCGCGGCATCAGTTTCTCGACTGCCAGCCTTCAAAATTGCAACCTGGTTGTCATTTAGTGTAGTCGCCATAATGGCGCCTGCGAATGATGTTGATATGTCTATCGATTACTATGAACTGCTCGCAATCCCGCCAAATGCAAGCGAATCGGAAATTCGTCGAGCGTACAGGAAAACATCGCTCCTCTACCACCCGGACAAGGTCAAACCAACTCCAGAAAACCTTGATAAATTCCAATTGCTTCAAACCGCCGTTAACATCTTGACGGATGCTACAGAAAAGGCCAAATATGACCAGACAAGGGAAGCAAAACAGCGGCGGCAAGCCGAGACGGCTGCGTTAGAATCTCGAAGGCGGACAATGAAGGAAGACCTAGAGAAAAGAGAAAAGGATGGTGGTGGTCTGGGATTTATCCCTAGCGTCAACGGCCAAAAAAGGACATGGACTGATCGCGAGTTGGAGATCAAGAGGATTGCTGAAGAGAATCGCAAAAGAAGAGAAGCCGTTGTGAAGACGAAAACGCAGGAGGCTCAAGCCAGGGCACAAGCAGAGGAGAAGCCTACCGATTCCCTCGAACGCAGTGTCAAAGTCAGGTGGATCAAAGAAGGTGATGGCCTAGATATTGATCAAGATGCTCTGGAGGAAAGTTTTGCAGCAGGTGAGATTGAAAATGTCTTGATATTGAAGGACAAGAAGAGGAGAATTGAAGGTAGGGACAAAAAAGTGTCGCTGGGGACGGCTGTCATTGTCTTTAAGTCCCTTGCGATGGCCAAAAAAGCAGTTGCTGCAGGACCATGGGACGGCATCGAAAGTCTAGCATGGGCTGCCGAGAAGGAGAACGAAATTACCTGACAATTCTACAACACCCTTGTCCTTCATCCCTATTACAACTAGGAGCAGATACTCGACACTACGAGATTCTCTCTGGCTCGCCCCGCGCGCCATTTTTGCGGCTGCTTCTACTTGCCGGCCTGGCCTGACACTGGCAGTGCAGCACAATTGCACTACACCACCAAACTTATGATTGCAGCTTTGAGCACAGTCGTGAAGACGGAGATATCCTTACTGCCGAAGAGGTCGTGTTAGCCTTGAGACAGCAGGTCCAACATCTGAAGCTTTTTGCAGTCTGACACATTACGGGATCGGTGCTCAAATCAAGGCATTTTTCCAACTCGAATTGACAAGCGACTTCTGCTGAAACAGAAAGGATCACTTTTTCCACTGAGACCAAACAGAGTAATGGATTCGCGTGGTCAGGACACAGCGAATGAGGACGCGCGATCAAGAACTTCTTCTGACCAAGATGCAAAAATGCTGGAAAGTTGTCCAATGAGATACAGAGCCAGCAATTCGCGGAGTCTAAAACACTTGACTTTATGGCTGCAAGGCTGAAACATATCATCACAACTACGAAGATTGGCCGCTTGAAGTGGGTCTCACAACTGAGTTTACTCGTGTTGGTGCATCATATTTCCATTTCCTACTGCGACTCTGCAGACCACAGATCATGGCCGCTAGGATCGTTGGTGCGCAGACTGACTTTTCAAGTTTTTACTGCTACGAATCATTCGTTGAACTATTCCTGGTTGTTTTGCACAGCCATGTCCGAGAAAGGGGGTTAATGAGTGGTACATGTACTTAGTACAGTCCATCTCCACACTGCAAAAAATGCAGTTTATATCAATCCAATCCCATTCACATCCACAACTTTCCCAGTCCCAGAACTGGAGTCTTCTCTCATCCACTGCCAACCTAATCAGCAATCTTTCCGCTTCTGCCTTGATCTTTGCGTATCGTGGGTTGATCTCTCGCCGTTCCAACAAGCATAAGTATCGCCTCTGCACCCTGAGTATCTATTTTCATTTTCTCTTTTCTATTCTATCCTTCATCACTTCTGACCTTCTGTCATACAACCTCACTTCGCCCTTCCCTTACTAACCAACTCTTCTCCTTTCTTTGTCCCTCACCCTGCCTACCTCCCCTTCCCCTATCCTCTTCGCTTACCACATGTCGTCGCAAAGGTCAGTCATCCCCCAAAACTGAGGCGCCTCACAGTGTGAATTGCGACCACTGTGAGGCGGGCTGGTGGAGTGCCAATTCCCCTTTACCCCTGTTGCCCTTCGTACCACACAAGATCCTCTTGCCGTCTTTAAGGCAACAAGAATTCTTTATCTTCTTGACCGTTCAAGGTCCCATCATCTTACTCAAACTCTTCTTTTCTCATATTGGCCGGGTCCTCAGATTCCTTTCTTCCGTCCCCTCCCCTCTCCCTCTCTTGACCGTTGTTGATATATGATGTACTGCTGACTTTCGATAGGAAAAAGCTCTTGCGAGTGGCTTTTTATCATTTTTCTGGGCTGTATGCCTGGGTTTGGAGAAGAGTACGGCCTATAGATGAAGGTACTAGTTAGGCTTGCAGACATGCCCGACATGGCCTTTCCTTGCCACTACTGTAGCGTCTGAGTTTGCTTAGACATAACATTACCTCGTCTGGTTATAGCATCACTGGACGCACCCAGACTCGAGAAGTCGATGTCTTTCATCCACGCTATTCCCCCGCCTCATCGCATCCACAGCTTGCTACAAGCATGTCTGTCTCGACCTTTATTCATTCTAGGATATTACAAAGAGAATTACATCTCCTTTTATTTATACACTTATATACATGTTTCATGCATTAATCAACCTCCTCATATTCGTCGTCATCGTCCCTTGGCCTAGGTTTTGCCTTCTTCTCCTTTCGACGCAGACTCTGTTCGACGCCGTCTCTAAGCCATTTGGGCACGAACGGCTTGATGAAAATCTCATTTGTCTTGGCTTCACCGCCTTGACCGTTTTCAACCTCCCATTGTACTTTATATTCTTCGCTTGGGTCAAAGTTGGTTCGATCCGCTGTCAGCTGGATATCTGTCATCATCTCGAGTCGACAGAGACCGAGGCCAATGTTGCCGATGCCGGAGAGGTACTTCCCACTACTGCGGCCGCGCCCTCGGGCGTTGATCTTCGCGATGTTGGACTGTGGCGGTGGGTTTGGCAAGGAAAGGCTTAGATCGGGGTCGTACTTCGGAAGTATTTGGTCTTCTGAAGGTCTGCTACCCTCGTCGTACAGCTGAACCGGTAATATCCTTTTGCGCACCACTCCGGTATGATGCGTTCGAATCGTGAGTTCCTGTCCCAAATAGCAACCTTTGAAGAAGTCGATCCCACCGAAGAAATCAATGTTGCTCTCTTGCGGCAGAGATCCCGCGGTTGGAAGTTCCGTCTGTCCTTCCGCAAAGCCATTAGTCATACGGTGCACGGTATAATCCTCCAGGGTTGTTTCTGTGAATCCCGTGTCCTCCAACTGGACCAGAAAATTTGATTTTGTGCTCGTTTCGTCCACCCATCTAGTCCCCATTCCTGGCCTCGGGTCCGTACCGCCAGTCCTCCCCGCCTCATTTAAGCGTCCATCAACCTGCAAATCCTTGACACAACCGGGCCATGCGAAAAATACACCCGTGTTCTGCTGATCGAGTTTCTCCAGCTTGAACTTGGCCCTGAGTTTATGTTTTCGTAAATGTTTCACTAAATCGTCCGCGCTCTTCGAATCAACCTCCAGGTACCATTCTTCGCCATCGGCCTTGGACGGAGGATAAATAAAGACATCGTTCAGGATCCGGCCGTGTGCGGAGAGGAATGCAGTGTATATGGGCCTCGTGCTACCAGTTCCAAGGATTTTGGCAGGAATGATGTTATCGAGGAAGACTGCAGCATCAGGACCAGTAAGACGAATCAGTGTCCGATTTGTGAGTTGTAGGTATTTGGTTTGCTTCGAGGTGGTTGTTCGCATGCGAGGGGACGACATGAAATTGCGGAGAGCGGAGGCTGTGCGGGTTGACTGTAGCATCCGCGGGCGACATCGAGAGCATACGAAAGAGGGAAATCCGGGTTTTAGAGTCTTCGCAGACATGACGAGATAAGAGAATGAAGCTATATCGCTGAGCTTGTCGTGAGCAGATGATTAGCAAGATCACTGACTGGTACAAGAGGCGACCCTGATCTTTAAGAGAGGAAGGCTTGAAGCATCTCCAACTCCGGAGCGCCAAGCCTGGTGATTCCCGATATTCATCGTTCGCCGCTCCCCACCAAGAGCCCTCGGTGCTGTTCACACCTTTTAGGACGACATCTCAATCCCATGCTCGTCTACATAAAAGCCAGCCGCAGTCACACATATCTGAGTGACTCTGACCCGACAATTCTCGACTACGCTCCACGTCTTACACAAGCACCATCGATGCCTTGAATTACCTTCCCAGTAACCCCTCAGTCCTCAGTTCAACGAACCTCCCATTCCACAGTTGTTGACAACGATTTCGCACACGATCTGCCCTCCACCCACTGGATTCCAGCTAGCTCAGGATAAAAATCGCAAAATGCCCTACTTCGCTGACCTCCACACTTATCTGTATCGCTCGTCACAGCTGATCCAAGCCTACCCAACAACACGAATCACAACGAAATACTCATTACCCAGAAAATCAAAATCAAAAGCCAGCACCAATGCCTCCTCGGACGCAGCACAACCTCCCTCACAACAACAGCAATCTAAACGCGATCCTTCTGCAGTACTCACCTTGAAGACTTTCCATGCTGAGTCTGGTATTTGTCTGAAATACCGTACAGACAAAGCCGCCGAAGTTGGCCGGTTACTAGGCGGATTGGGCAGGTTGGCAAAGGGAGAGATCATCGACTTGCCGAGCACCACTACGACCGGATCGGGGCCCGCGGCTGCGAATGTCAATGATGCAGATAAAATGGATCTTGATCCGGTCGTAGAGACTGAGGCAAAGGTAGTGACAGCAACACCAGCTGCAGCACAAACGGCGAGTGGGGGTGGGGGTGGTAAGGGAAAGAAGAAGAAAGGCAAGAAATAAGAGTCCTTTCTATTGAGGAACACGAATCTGGAATGATCGTACACAATGCCTCAACACTTCAGGGAGACTGGTCAACAATGCGTACCCTTTCGGACACAACTGGCACTGGGCCAAACAGAGATATCACGCCCAGTGTCCACTGCGATCCAGACCACCACGCACTCTGAGATGAGGCGACGCGGAAGGTGACCATAAGGACTTTGCCCCTTCAAAATGGCCCATGGAGGGAAGCCCTGCGTCTAGAGTCGGTGTCAGATCACCCAAAGTCGGTCAAGATTACAGCCACTGCTTGAACAACACCATACTATAGAGATTATGGCTCGCAGAAGACCATCAAGCCCTGTAGAACGCGGCCTGGTTTCAAGATAAGAACGTTCAAAATCTACATGAGTTATGACTGGACAATACTATTACATGTATCAATCAACCCGCATGATTTCTTCCTTGGCAGAGCCGAGGCTCTCGACAAAAGGGGTCCTTTCGAAGTTCCGATCACTACCAGTATATACATAGGGGTTTGTCGCTGCACTCAAATCTCAATATTAGAGTGAAAGTGTGTATGCGCCTCCAAGCTTCTTTTCAAAGTTGCAACCTTTCTTCTTTTTACCAGTGAGATCGTAGCAGTAGACTCGCGATGTGTTCACTTTATGTACAAAGTCCCTCACCCCTATCTCGAGAGATCGATGGTCGGGCCGAGGAATTGCTGGTGACAACTCCACCTGGGTTCGAGGCAAAGAGCAGAAGGGCATGCCGTTCAAAGACGAGGGAAGGGAAGAAATAAATATGTCGATACCTCCATGAGAGGTTTCTGATTTGAGGCTTCCATTACAAGCCACTATGATAAACAAAACAAGTTCACCTTATCCATGTATGCATCCTAGTCTCTGGCCATGGTATAATAGGGTATAACAATATCGAATACCTTCGATAGACAGGGACAACCACAATTCTGACATGCCCATTGATATTTTCCATGCACCTCAAACGCCGCGATAACCAATTAGTCCAGTAACATCATCAAAAACACCTTCCATGTTGGGAGCAAGTGTAAAACGTCTAAAAGTCTTCGTCAAAGTTGATGCCGTTGCTCTCCTCTTGTGTCTTCTGTTCTGCCGTCGATGAGGTGGTGGTCTTCTCTTCTGCCTTCTTCGTGCCAGACATAACGCCAGCCTTCTGGTAGTCGCCCACACGCTTCTCGAAGAAATTTGTCTTGCCCGCAAGGGAAATGTTCTCCATAAAGCTGAAGGGGTTCGTGGTGTTGTATACACGCTTGTTGCCCATAGCCAATAGTAGACGATCAGCAACAAACTCAATGTACTGTTGCATCAGCTTGGCGTTCATCCCGAGGAGCCCAACTGGAAGAGCATCTGTCAAGAATTCTTTCTCGATGACGACTGCTTCCGTGATGATAGACTCAATCAACTTTGGATCAGGCTTGTGATTGAGATGCTGTAGTAACAGACATGCGAAGTCTGTATGCATGCCCTCGTCACGAGAGATCAACTCATTGGAGAAGGTGAGGCCGGGCATGAGACCCTTGCTCTTGAGCCAGAAGATGGAGGCGAAAGAGCCAGAGAAAAAGATACCCTCCACAGCGGCGAACGCAACTAGTCTTTGGCCGAATGACGATGCGTCATCTGAGATCCATTTCAAGGCCCAGTCTGCCTTCTTACGAATGCAAGGAATTGTATCAATAGCATCAAACAAGTATGTCTTCTGTTTTGGATCTTTGATGTAGGTGTCGATGAGTAAACTGTACATCTCGGAGTGAATGTTCTGAATAAGACAGTTAGTAAATAACCAGGACGCATAGCTTGCTGAATGCTGTGGACACGAACCTCAATCATGGTTTGGAACCTGTAAACTGTTAGACTCGATGTGCAAGGTCAATAGCATTACAGACTTACCCGTAGAAACATCGAGCTTCTGGGATTTGCACCTCGCCACTGAATCTCTCAATGAGGTTCTCATTGACAATGCCGTCCGACGCAGCGAAAAAAGCCAGCACGTGAGAAACGAAGTATCTCTCATCGTCGTTGAGACGATTGTGCCAGTCGTGGAGATCCTTTGACAAGTCGACTTCCTCAGCAGTCCAAAACGAAGCTTCAGCACGCTTGTACATGTTCCACTATGAAGATGTGTTAGTAGGTGCTATAGTTCCGGATGTAGTTCCTCCACAGTATCAGTATTAGAACGCGCTACACTCACAATCTCGTGATACTGGAGAGGGAACAGGACGAATCGATGTGGGTTCTCCTTCAGAATAGGTTCTTCGGCTTCGATCTCCTTGATTGTCTTGGGAACTGAAGGTACAAGGGCTGTCTCCTTGACTTCCTCGAGAGGCTTCTTAACGGCGTCGAGGTCGGGGACTGTGGAGGACTCGAGGACGACGGGCATGTTTTCCTTGTTCTCAACCCCGAAGTCGAGCTTCTTGATGGGGCTATCTTTCATCTTGAGGTTCTCCAGGCTTGAAGCTGCCTGCGCGTTGGAAGATCAGTCATGTACTTCATGAGCATGGACTCGGCGATGCAAGTGGCAAACATACCTGCTTCGAAGGTGTGATTTGTGTAGTCATTGTTGGATATGACGCTGAGGAGACCAGAGGACAAAGAAGGATGTGTAATCAAGGTAAGATCAAGAAAGAATTGAGGAGTTTGTTCGACTGGATTGTGAGGGCAATGGTAGAGGACAATGGGAAGAGTGATGGACAGTAACACGACTTTTATGTCAGGACAACACGCCAGACGCGCTAAAAGTGTGGACGATGGACGTGGGCGCGTTGAATTAACCCTGCACACTTAATGCGCCCTCTTCTGCCAATTAAGAGTGGACAGCTGCTGGTAACCCTCGACCACAGATCCACTTGGCAACAACAAGAAGAGAAGCTCCATATATGGATTCGATTGAAGGTGATTGAAATGATGAATTGAAGAATCCCATTAAATCGTATTAATTGATAATTTGATGATCTCATGATGCTGAACTGTACGCGTTGACTCGTAAAACTCTTCCCGACCGGAACTCGTTCAAACTCCAATGCCATTCCCAATGCGGGTTGCTGCCTGGTGCTTGCCTAAAGATCATCAGATAAATCAATCTTATCTAATATAATCAGATCATCTGGCACCTCAGATCTGACGTCACGCGACGATATCAACGCGTTTCTTTTCACAAGGACTCTCAATTCGAGCCCTCGGGCTAAATTGCAAATCTGTGGAAGAGCATATATTTTGTATTTGATCATTCATCAGACTTGCAACAGGACGAGAATGCGCAAGCATACATCTCGCCATGTCAATATTCAGGAACATTGCTCAGCAAATCAAAACGCTAAGCCATTCTTGCCCCTACAGACTTCGTCCTAAAAAGGAAATTTCATTTTCGCCCAGTTGCGAACGTGTGGTTCTATCCAGCTTCATGCGCAACCCGAAACATTCATCTGATCAATTTCACAGCTACATGATGTCTTTGACATCCTATTCGTAGAGCCGATGCCGATACAGCAAGTCCTTGCTCCACACGTCTGGTCATATAGAATCTTGTGTCTCCAAACTCACAACAAAAACTCTAGGCAAAATTACAGGTGACGTTACAAACAACTAACACGAGGAAGCTAAGGTCGAGGTTTGCAGACCTGTACCGGTCTCCAAGACAGCTTTGGTATCTCATAGGCAATTTTAGGAGTCGTCTTCCATCAACAATCAACATCCAAAACGTTGTCCATCAGGCTGAACTTCTGGGATATGCATGCCCGCAAGGGTTGAAACACGCCCCGCCCCTGATCCACGAGCGCCGCCCTCCAGCGCCTCTCGTCTTCCATACCCCTGCAAACAACCAGGAATTCGGATGCCTTCTTTTCATACAAGCCCCTTTTACTGGGAGGAAGTATCCCGTATTGGTCAGGCTTTACCAGGAGACCAAGGCCCAGGATGGGCTATTTTATGACGTTCGTTGGCCCACGCCTTACCGAAAACGGCTTTCCAACTTTGAGACCTTTGTTTGAATACCTCGAAGTTCCCTACCGTGCCCAGATTCTCTCATTCTATAAATTGGGAGCCAGAAAGGAAATCGAGCCCGTCACATTCGACTTTCACCCCCTTGGAGTTTTGAGACTTTTTCCTCAAGAAAACATGTGGTTTGACCAACGCTACCATGCAGAGTCAGACTCGATTCAATTTCATCAGTGTGCAGAATCCACGTCAACGTAAAAACAATAAACAACTGGACCTAGCGACGTGGGAACTTCTAAAGCCTGAGCTACAAGAGCTCCATGAGAGTGGCACGCGGAGTGGTACGCCTCGCAGAAAAATCGTTGAATATCTGAATGACAAGGGCTATAAAGTGAACGAGAGCCAAGTCACACATCGATTCTTGCAATGGGGATTCCGCGTCTATGGGGACGGCGGGCGCCGAGTGGCAGATACGACGCCTCGGGCGTCAATATCGATTAGCCATAACTCGTTTCGAGAAGATTTCCCCGCCAGCGGCTTTGTGGCCAACCGGGTCAGTACAGCAGCCGAAAGCTTGCCGCAGCTACCACAACATTCAAGTACCATCCCGGGCCATTCTGTCTCATACACTAATACTTTTGAGTATGACACGGATGGCGCAGCCAGCTCATCGAGACTTGCCGGGAATCCCTCGGGAAGGGAGGACTCTCTGATGGCGGCACAGCAGACAACATCACCCGATGATGATAGCAACATTGGGATATCTATCGAACCCGCGGATACCGATTCTCACCGTGAGATGTTCGGAATACAAGCTACCTTGCCACAGAATGAATTTGGAGAAGAGCAAAGACCGTGGGTTATCCCTGACCATGTTCCGAAATCACCAGAGCTTAATGCGTATAAGCAGATGGTGCAGCAAGGGAGCATGGACCCGAAGGATTGTTTGCTTCTGTATAACACAGCTCGACTCCTCTCTGCAATTCGTGCATATCAAGAAGCTTTCGACGCCTTCTTTGTCATCCTACAATATTGCAAGCAAAACGAACCCCAAACACTTGGCATCCCTACACAAATCTCATTGCTAGCTCTCTTGGATTGTGCGTGGGCAGCCCATACACCGCTGCAGCTTTCTCTCACCACCAGCGCTTCTGGCTCTCTCGAAACTGCATTTCCTATCTGGACTTCCACACCAGACCATGAGAAATGGGCCCGTATTTTTAATTACGCTCTCAGCCATGGAGCGCATGTCTCCGGTCCTCCATGGAACTTATCGGCGTTGGAACGGAAGAATGAGGCCGCTTTTTGGGTATTTGAGGTTATCGCTGCGCAGTCTGAGCAGTCCGGGTGGTCTTCGCAGACGGCTCTGCAGAGGTCCGTGCAGTGGAGGGCTGTGACGGAGAACTATCAACAGCATGCCAAGGCTTGCAACGTGCTTCGGCAACATCTGGAGCTTTCGGTGAATGCGTTGTGTACTTTTGTAAGGACAAACAGTACCTTGATCCAAGGTCTTGCAGTGCACCCAGGAAGTCCCAGAGTCCCTGATCTTTGCCTTCGAGAGCGATCTTACGTGGCACAGGCTCTTTCGTGCCTCTTCCTCGAAGATAGCTTACGTAAGGACCCATCTGTCCTTGACGAAACTAGACCCAGACCTCACGACGGGTTTCCATGTTCGTCTATTACTCATGTCTTTGCAAGTATGCCATTTTGCCTATTGGAATGGATTGCTAGATCCAAGAAATTACGCATGCGCGTTCCACTTGGAGATGAAGACAGTAACCTCTCGCTTGCGCTCCTCCACGCCGCCAATGCAATGAAGGAATCTTTGATCGATTGGGAAAGATCGGGAATGATTGAAGTATATTTGGGTGTGTTGACAGCCAATCCCCAGGACTTATGTGGAGAGGCCACGACTGGTGCCAGAACGTCCATGGACGGTCACCAGAGCTGGACACAATCACTTCGTCGAATTACCGGCCTAGTCTCGGGGTGGAAATGGTGCGACTAGCGGCTGCAATATGCAACCTCATCCCGACCTTTTCAATGAATACGATCTCTATTCACCCACAAGTTGAGGATGAAGTCATGACCGATGATGAAGTCCATGGTATTGAAGAGAAGACGTCGAATTTCAAGGATGTGCGCATCCGCGCAAATGATGTTGCACGGTTGACCTCAGCTGCTGATACACCAGCGCCTTCTTACCGAGAATCACTTAGTTCGGGGTACCGATCATTCCTGGCTTCCGTGAGACTATCAGGACAGCCATCTTTTCGCAGTGCACAGACTGATTCATCTGCGAAGGTGTCTTCACGTGATAGTTGGAGATTCAGCTTGGGGTCCAGATTTATATCTACGCCATCGTTTCGTCAGAGTATCGCATCGGACATGACTATGAGTGGCTAAAGGGTAATGTCTGCGCCGTAGCCTCTGGAAGAAGTTCAGAGGACTATTGCACACAGGCTCGCCGAGGCGGATTGCTCGTCTAGCCGAGCATGGATTTCTTTCTTCTTGATTAGCCAGCGTTGGGTCTTTTAAATTTTGTCTTTAGCAAGCAGGTGTATTTCCCCTGTATTTAGCGGGTTTGGTGGCCGTGCAGGGAGACCTGACCTCCATGGTCTCATCTTCGCAAGACTGTCGGCACTGGCTTTACAACCAGTCACGATCATCAACATAGACAATTCCGAAGCCATTTGATAAACCAGGTAAATCACAGTCGTAATGACCAGACAATGGTCGTCCCTTCGATTGAACTATTTTAGGTACTTTAGGTACTTTGGGCAGTAGGTGGGCAGTATTGGGGGTGACATCATGCACGTGATCAACAAGGTATCCTGAAGAGCTACCGCAGCCGCTGGCGGGCCACGGCGTCCAACCGACGAGGGTCCTGTCAGCCTCGTACCATGGCCTCATCCCCATTTGGCCCGACCAAGAACTGCCCTCTTACTTCAATTTCCGACGTAGACTCGGAGTTGGAGTGGTGGCACAACAACTAAAGAACACAGGATGGGAACTGGCGTCAGCCAGTATCATCTTTACCTGCTGCGACACGGAGCGCACGACACTTAACACGGTTGACACCCCTCGTTCCAAACTCCGAACACCTTCCCTGGATCAGTCGTCTGCATCCACGCAACAACTTCACACATCGCACAGGCTCTCTGGAGTCCGGACTCTACCACACTTAACTCCCTTTCATCTCTTCAGAATCTCAGAGCCTCACTTCCACACACAACTCAGCCCTACCTTGGCAATGGCGCCTTCACCCACCATCCGCCGCTTGCTCAAAGAAACCGCCGAACTCTCCTCACCTTCATCGAACCCGAACCCTGCCTTCTTTGCCGCCCCCGTTTCTGAAGCTGACCTGCATGAATGGCACTTCACCTTGTTGGGCCCTCCGTCTCCTTCACCCTACGCCGGTGGCCTTTACCATGGCCGCATTACCCTACCCACCACATATCCACTCAAGCCGCCTAATTTCCGCTTTCTCAACTCGAGCGGTCGCTTTGAAGTCAACCGGGAGATCTGTCTAAGCATCTCGGGCTTTCACGAAGAGACATGGATGCCCGCCTGGGGCGTCCGTACCGCACTAACGGCTTTGCGATCCTTCATGGCCGAGCCTGGCACGGCAGGTCAGGTCGGTGGCCTGGAAGCGAGTAAGGAAGTCAGGATGAGACTGGCCAAGGAAAGTAGGGGCTGGCGATGTGAGGCCTGTAAGAAGAGCAACGAGGCCATCATGCGTGAGTGGTGGGACATCTGCCAAGAAGCTGGTGTTAATGTACAAGAGGAGGACTTAGGGTTGGACGCATTACCTGAAGGGATGAAAGTTGAAGCACGAGATCCCAAAGCCACTCAGAAGCAGCCCAGAGAAGAAACCGTAGCTCCTCGAGAGAACTCTCTCAAGACAGACCCTACCACGGACACAGTACGTCCAATCCCAGGAGGAACCATGCTCCCACCACCGGTTCAGCAGGCTTCATCAAATACTCGTCCTCAGCAGCCTCCCCAAATCACTACAACCTCCAACAATAGCCGACCTCATTCTCACACACGGAATGCATCGTCAACCTCAGCACGCGCGCTGCGTGCCTCAATTCCGATAGTCTCGACTCCGACTGCTGAAGCAACCCAGGCCTCAGCTGAATCGTTCCTGACATCTTCGGAACTCGCCTCCCGCGGCAACACACCCGACCATCACCGCATAACAAACCTTCACTCTACACCTGTTGCCGCTGCCGCAGCAAATGCCACCATCAATGCCACGAACGCCGCGAATTCCTCAGCGAACACCCTGACGGGAACTACTACCTCAAGGTCCGCAATCGAGGCAGCCGCTCAACCTCTCCAATTACTGCAAAACCGCGATCGTGATCGTCAGAGGGAAAATCAATCCCTCACTATCGATCGTGCCATTGCAGGCGTCTTTCTCGCCTTATGTTTGATGGTACTCAAAAAGATCTTCTATCCCGCCGGCCCTGGTGGTGCCGGGAGAGATGATTTCTACCTACAACGTGAATGAAAGATGCGTTCATCGGACAATTACAACACGAAAACTATGTGTTTGAGTACCATCGTCAAAGCAAAAGATGATCATGGAGTTCTGGCGAAAAGTTTCAAAAGAAGGACGTGAGCAAATCATGCCTCGAAATGCTGGAATATGGAAACAGGAATATGAGAAAGAACTTATGATGTTTGAAGCTATGTCTGGGTTTGATGAAAGCAGTGATGCTGGGCGTGACACCTGAGCGTCCTCCATGTTCCGAGTGTTGATTTGAATATTTCACGAAGCGAGACCAGTCGGCACCACCCGTACGGACACATCTCTGTTTTTCACACATTAGAGACACGGGAGAACCAGCTCTCATAAGCTTCTCACTAAGGAGAGAGAGCGGTACTGGATAGATGAATAGATGGATTGATAGATATTGATTGGCAAATTGGCACAGCCCATAGAAGAGATCAAGTCCAGGGATAGCCATAAATAATCATTGATTTGAAACCCACTTTAAACCTCACTTGAATTGCCATGAATCTGTCCTGACTCCTTACAATGCCCAAATCACCTAGCCCCCGTTGTCGTGTAGGCACCGGCGAAATGTGCTCGTTTGCTCTACTTTCATCTTCGTTATCCAATCCCGGTCGTCGAAAAGCCGGTTGTAAAGAGGCCGTTGCCACCTCGTCCCTGTGCGCACCCTAACGTCGTCCCTACACATAGCCTATGTATATCGCTACAGCCCGCTGGCCCCACGCGTATTTTGCAACAGGTGCGGGTGGAAGAGTGGCTATCTCGCCGCCGAAATAGGCTTCCTTAGTCAACAGGGAGACAAAGAGAAGACGTGGGAGATGCTCTGTTCTGGTAAGCCCGTACTCCCCGTTCATCTCGTCCTGTGTCCACGATTCCTTCTGTTCCAGCCTCTTTCCGCGTCCTTGCGGTTCGTATACCCGACGTCCGAGTCGGAGTCGTCACTTTCGTCTTCGTCGCTGCTGACCTCGAATGTTTCGACTTCGCCTTGGCTCGTGGTGTCGAAGTCTCGACGCTGTCGGCGGCGGCCCCGTTCGAATCCGTTTTCTGTCGCGTCCGATCGATCGTGTTGTGGGAGTGTTTGCATGGACATGGCGCTGTTCGAGTACAAGTTTGGATTGTTCTCGTGTGTGTCATCGTACTGATGGTAGTGGCGGTGGTTGTCGGGATCATACTGGCGATCTTGTTCGTAGCTGAGATAACCTTCACCTCCGCCACGAAGGCCTACGCTTCCTACGTGACCAAAGCTACCCTGACTTTCGGCCGCGGCTAATCTTCTTTGTCTCTCTCTGCTCACTTCTTGTTGTGCAGTCACCCATTTTGAACTCACTTCCCATTTCCACCCGTCACCTGTGGTATTGCATATGGGAAGGGCCCAGAAAAGGGGGTTGGGACCAAGTAGATGTTTCAGATTTCTCCGCCAACCAAGGTCGAAGGCATTGGGTAATTTAGTGGTTTCTGTGTCATCGAGGTATTCATTGTATCTCTCACGCTCCCGATCTGCTTCAACCGTCGAGTACGTTCTACGTAAAGCACGGATGGCTGGAGTATCGTTTGAGCTGCCAGTACGAGAGTCGTCTGTGTAGGTATTGGGGTGTCGAGGGTATGGAGGGTAGTCTTGAGTAGAGTTGTATCGACTAGGAACCGGAGACGCGTGTTCTTCTCCTTCTTCATATCGTGTTGCGCCAGGTACGGCGTTGGCGTGAAATTCGAGAATCTGTTCACCCGCACGTTGAAGACGTTCAGCGACACCTTCGGACTCTCTGCGCAGGTGACCAGTCTGTTGTTCTTGTCGATTCCGTTCGACGCGACTTCGCACACCGCTTAAGTATCTGGTCTTCTCCAGCTTCTCTATGGTAGTCTGTCCCTTTGCACAAAGGTAAATATGCCAGCCTGTAAAGCCGGTCAAAACAAGACCTATGATCCCGGCTATCACGGATAGCAGTATGACATTGACAGGAGCATATTCTTCAAGATACCCGCTTTTCTCGAATAATTCTTTCCACATCCACCAGGCCGAGTTGAAGAAACATGTCCAGCTGAACAAGGAGGTATATACGAGAAAGAGTACGAAGGCCTTATAGTTGTGTAATCCCAAGCACGTGGCGAGCCATGGGCAATGATGATCCATTTTCAGGACACATCTTTTGCAGGTCGAACAATGGTGTGTTCGATCGGGTTTAGGAGTATGGCACTTCTTGCAGAATCGAGGGGCGCCAGTTGAAGAGACGGTGATGGTCTGGATGTCGTCGAGGTCGGGCCGTTGCTCGTTGGTCGGAAGGATGGAGTACGAACCCTTCTTCTTCCCCGTCGGTGATTGCATGGGAGATCCGGGATCCGTGAACACAGCCACGGTATATGAGATATTGCCCAGGGTATAGAACAGCATGCCCAACAGGGACACGCCTTGAATCCCCCACCATATGTTCTTGGATCCTGTGTCACCGAATCCTATTGTAGCCAAAACCCATACGGCCCATGTCGTTAGGCCATACACGAAGGCTAGTGGGAAATATGTTGCAACCATACAACATCCTCGTTCACATTTTCTAGCACAGGACTTGAGCCGCCGGCGCGAAGGGGTAGGTGGGGGTGAGGGCGAGGGCGAATAGCTCGCCATTTCGGTGAGTACGAGGGACTAAGAAGGAGCAGGCGTGAGTAGACGCCTAACGAGTACAAGGTTTTGAGGGAAGGTCATGTCGAGAGACGCTGTGTGACTGTGCTAAGGGAGGTCATCTGCGGCTTGTCGGTCGGTGATGATGAGAGAGTTGTTTTGGTGGAATAGAAGAGGATATGAGGGATTGTGTGGTGAATGTGCGGAAGACAGAGGTATTCCGACAAACCCGAGCAATAAGAATACAAGATGGTTGAAATAATTGATAGGATTTGTTTCAGTAACACTGATTGATTGTTGGCGACTTTGACAAACATGCAGCCTGATTCCCCGAGTCACAAAAGTGACGTTGCCCAGCGCCAGCCACACTCAGCCTTGCGCGTCCTCAGCTCTCAGGCCTCCTCAGGCGTCCCACCGAAATGATTCACAAGTTATTCATCGCAGCCCTTTGGCCCTCGAACCCCTTCTTCTCGTTCTTTGGCATTTTGAGCACTAGGAGACTTATCTAGAACTCGACACGGTGGCAATAATCTCTGCCGATAACATGTAGTGATCTTGAAAGACTACTCCTCGAGTACTCCGCTGAACATCTCCAGATTGATGTGACGAACAGTGGACGGCTGCTCTTGAACGGCTTCAAATGAAGCGCTTTCATTTCGAAAGAGTGTATCTGGTCAGTCTAAAGACATAGACGTGCTAGTCTTCTCTAGTTCTCGTAGCTAAAAGAGTGTTATGTTGGGACTAAACCCACAACGAATACAGCATCCGCAGTCTTCCATCATCCTCCCATGACATCGAAATCTGTGACTTGGTTTTTATCGTGGTATTACTCGAGCTTCGAAGCGACCACGCTACCATTGTCCTCTTCTGTTGGAACCACAGGTTCTCGAACCATGACATCCATGCAGAGCTCCTTGCCCGCGGCTCGCTCCAAGTATATCTTCTTCTTCGGTTCAAAGCCCATCTTTCCATAGATGATGAGGTTGACGTCATGAGAACTCTCTAGATAACATGGTAGTCCTTGGGTGTCGGCCTATCAAAAGTCAGTGGATGAGTTTTATCGCCGGGCAGAGAAGGAAGTACATACCAACCCAGTCACGTATTGAATGAGCTTCTTAGCATGGCCTCTGCCACGAGCTGCTGGTTTTGTGCCTACATAATTGAGATACCAGGAGGAATTGTCTCTCTCACCCAGGACTTCTAGCTTAGTGGTGGCTAAAAGGGGCAAAAACTCTTCGAAGAATCGAATTTTGCCCTCCTTGGAGAGCTTGTAATTCAACCTCCACATGCCAGACCTCAGGATGGTCCACCAGTCATCGATGTTCTTACCTGGTGGTAGCCAAAGAGCCACGCAGTCAAAGTCGCCTATGGTCAATACGAGACCTTGCAGACAATGTGCGTAGGTAACATATTCAAGGGCATCTTGATGCAGAGCATACCGCTCCTCTTCGCTCAAGTGCATTCGATCAGGGGTGTCCACACAATACCTCACAATGTTGTCAGATACAAAGCTCTCTGCCAAACACGCAGCAGCTTGTTTATACTCATGTGGGGCCACGATGCGAACGCCATTGGGAAGAGGAGGTTGGACAACAGTGTCGAGAATTGGAGTGGGTTTCTCGTGGATCACGGTTGTGGCATCTAAGATGGGAATGACGGCACTGGGAAGAACCATATTGAATACGTGTGGTATTTAGCAGCTTGTCTTGGTTTTAGTTTCGCTTGGGAACCTTGAAGTTGAATTTTAGTGCAAATGTCAAATATTGTTGGTCCACCTACTGTTTCGTTTGGTCCTTGATATTTATCCTCGATCAATGGGTCTAGTAAGATCTCCAGTATGGACTGAAGATAACTGGGCTCTCGACACGGTGGCGTACCGAGATGGAAAGCGGAGAGATGAGAGGCAAGCACGTATATCAATCGACATCAGCCTTGAGACGGTCGTGGTTGTGATATGAAAGATAGGAAATGGAAAACAGGTGTGAGGCAAAGGACTGATTCCCTCTCAAGCGGCCTTTGTTACACTTGGACTGCAAGTATTGCTGGTGGTACGGGTAGACGTGTCTTTTGTGTCGATTAAGCAACAAGAAGATGCTGGAAGCTTGACAAATGGGTTGGTTTGCAACTTTGGTGTTATGTTGAGGAATCTGTCGATCGAGTAGACTGAAATAGTGGTGGTACGGATGGGGTTTCCAATGTTGATATCGTAGCAGGGCAAAAGTCGTTGTTTGGAGTCAAGGGAGGGAATGACGAAGCTTATCAACTTCTCTTACGCTTTTCTTGTATCTCTGCTCCTTTCATCCAACCTTTGTTAGGCTTACCACGGTGCCACAACAGGTCATAGGACGTCGAGTAAGGTGAAAGGCCAATCAGAAGTCGGGAGCCTGACCGAAGCAAAATGCCCCACGCTATTGATGCATTTGCAGTGATTCGATCAACAGTGTTGACTCTCAATTCGCAGATCTCGACTCGGATGTTGGCGGCAGATTCCAGTGGTCCCCAATCGTTGACCTTTGGTGCAGAGACTCTCAGCAAAGTGAACGACGGCATCGTGGGCGTGCGAGGGGTCGACGGTCGAAACGCTTCTAATCTTCGCATGTGACTTCCCTATCTGGGTTAAGTGAGGCAAACACATGTGGGGCCCGGCGCAAGGCTCGTTGATTGGCTGGAATTGTGCCAGACGAACGACGACCGACAGAGACGACAAACACCAGACGAACAGGATGATGGCCACCAACATCCGACTTCCGTCTCCACGGTATGCAAGGGCCTTTCATAAAAGGGCCCCAGGAGCCCCGGCGGCTTCCGTCCAGTTTTGTTCACTGATGAAGCAATGTGACTGGAGACTCTCAGGTACTTCTCCATAATCTGTTCCTCCTGCATGCTTATCTCTGATGTGTTGATAGCAACCACGTGCGCTCCACCCTTTGACCGCCATCACTAGCCCGAAGCTCCATATCAAAGTGGTTGGGCAACCAAGGGCTGGCATTAACAGCATAGGAAAATAAGTCCTACGCTTCAGTGATCTACCCTCACCTTCGATTGCATTTGAAAGGGAATTCATGTTGGGCCAAGAGATATCCCAACCTGGTTTATCCAGGAGCCACGATATTCGTCTTCCCATGGAGACCTAGACTCCAATCATACACCATACTTATGTGCATATATGCTGACCTGTGCAGATTACATGTCTTCGAGAAATGCTCAATCCACGTCTGCACAGAACCCCAACCAGCTGATTCTAACTCGAAATCCAGTTTCTCCATTGTGTTCGGAAAAGGCCATTCATTGTCTCTTGATTCTCTCTCTCTTCCTCGAGAGCTGCAATACTCACTGGTCGATAATCCCACGTCCTGTGAGCGAGGCGTCTGCTGCAGCCGCAGTAGCGTGGGTGATAGGTATGTCGGTCAAGGCAGTCTGTGGACGCAGTCTGGCCCTGGGCCAAACCCGAACCCACAGAGACATACATGCCAACCTGGTGGCTGTTTTGCAAGGGCTGGCCAATGGACTTGAGGATCAAGAGTCACGAGGGATTGATGGATGTATGAGCTGTCATAACGTCGTTGGCTGTCTTGGATGAAGCAGTTTGCCCTGCACATCGGTCCTTTTGGGCAAAGATCTTCTTTGGATCTGTCTCCTCCCTGGAAGGCTTGGGGTCAGGCAGGTCGTCGTCAGTGGCTATCTATGGTGAGCTTCCGGAGAGCACCTTTCCAAGAACACCTGCAAGCAGAAGCGGACATGTAGAATCATTCGCGTCAATCTCTGCGGGCATATTCCATCTACCATAATGACTGAGTGATTCGTGGGATCAGCTGCTCCAAGATCTCAGCACGGGAACCATGGGCAGATAGATATACCTGCCCATGGCCTAACCACAGCATCGTACCTACTGAGTAGTGATACGTCCGCAATGCAGAAGTCATGCTTTTGACCAGATCGAGTGAGCTACATAAAACATCAATCTCTTGTATGGGAACCGTCGAAACTATGTATTCGGAGCCATGCAATTCATACTTCCAAAGCTCGCTCGTGTTCATCACGCCCATAATACCCCAAGGCTGCTCTAACTACTCTTCCCCGCATTTTCACCCCCTTATTTCCCCAAGCCTTGGCAAGTTGCCGATATCGGCAGATATACATCATGACATGGTTGTAAGGCGATACAATTACCACCGAGCAAGCCTCCGAAGTCGAACGGCGAATCCTGAGATATATATTTCACATCATTGACTAGTGGGATCCATCAAAAAGCACAAAGTGATCGAGAAGACCGTGTGTGGTCCTGTCGCACCAAAACCCTACTCACTTACCAGCAGCAAAGAAGGGGAACTAATACTCAAAGCGAGTCAGCATACATCCAACACCACTTCTCCCGAGCCACTCGGCCCCGTCGTCCAAAAACACACAACAAGAAACCCCAAAAGAGGTCGTCGGCTCTCAAGGATGTCGTCAAGCAAGACCGAACAAGCGACATACTCGCACGGGCACCACAAATCGGTGGTCGAAGACCACGCACGGCGCACGGCCAAAGACTCAGCGGCATTCCTGATCCCGCACATCAAGGCGACAGATTCAATCCTCGATCTCGGCTGTGGACCCGGCACGATCACGGCGGACCTGGCGGAGCTGGTGCCGCAGGGCAAGATCATCGGCGGCGACCCGGTCGAGTCGGTGCTGAAGCAGGCCGAGCAGTATGCGGCGTCGCGCGGCTTGACGAATGCGACGTTCGAGAAGATCGATGGCAATCAGCTCGCGTATCCGGATGATACGTTTGATGTCGTCACGTGCCACCAGGTCTTGCAGCATGTCAAGGACCCTGTCGGTGTGTTGAGGGAGATGAGGCGTGTCGCGAAACCCGGCGGGATTGTAGCTGCCAGGGAAGCGGATTACAAGGTATGTCATCACGTCTGTTTCTTTCTTGATAGACCATCTCCGCTCTATGCATGCCCACGAACCAAAAGACCTTTCGGTCCCTGTTTCTATGTTGATCTCGGTTCTCATCTACTCATTCTCCCCTCTCAAAGAACACGAATCGACTCCAGAAAAAAAATCACTAACAAGCCCCACAACAATAGACATTCGCATGGTACCCGGAGACAGCCGAGATAGCACGATGGGCAGAGCTGTACCAACAAGTGGCGAAAGCCAACGGCGGCGAGCCCAATGCCGGACGGCACTGCCACGTGTGGGCGCGCGAGGCCGGGTTTTCGCCCGACGAGATCGAGGCCTCGTGGGACCATTGGCGCTACTCGGGCGAGAGAGTGCGGCAGTTTTCTCAGAGTTGGGCCGGGAGGATCTTGCAGCCGGGGTTTTTGCAAACTGCTGTGAGAGAGGGGTTCGCGACAGAGGATGAGATCAGGCATATCTCTGAGGGCTGGAAGACGTGGGGGGTTCATGAAGATGCGTTTCTTGCCATCCCTCACGGCCAGATTTTGTGTCGGAAATCAGCATGAAACGTACTTAGCACGCAATTATTGATGGTGGACGACGGATACTGTAAGTACAAATTGTGTAAAGATGCTTTTATTATGCGACTGAATAAGGAAATTTCTGACATGGACAAGTACAGGTCCCATGGGGTTGTTGTGCCATATGCCATACCAACATGCCTATATATCCTGTGTTTCTGTGCCAAGTACAAAACCAGAATCCTTGCAGACGTGTTCTTGATTGAAAATCCCAAGCACCCACCCACTACAGCCAATCAAGCGCCCATGCAGACTCTGCCAGTACTAGTATACACAGAAGGACATAAGCCTCCTACAATCGATTAACAAAAAGGCCGTCGCACAAGTAATTCCAATGATCGAATAAGAGTTGAGAATAGAAACGTCATTATCTGGTATCTTCAGCCCCAAGTGTTTTGCACGAGCGGGCCTTCGACAAGGGTGTTTGGAGTCGTTAAGAGGATGAGAGTCGCCAGAATCTTTTATGAGTAAGCGCACAAGGTATAAAGTGAGAAGATTAGATTGTATATGGTCGTTATAAAGGTGGAGATGCTTGATAGGTCGTATATGAGATGGTTGAGATTAGCGGCACCATGTATAGCCGCACATTGGTGCTATGGTCATATTGGGGTTGGACTTCGAAGTTCTTGGTTGCGGAGAGGATAGATGTGTGTTGGAAGCGACTTCCGGAGTGGTCGCAAGAGATTGGACAAAGGAGAGTGCTGAAATGACGCGATGCAAAACCCCGTTGACCCGTTTTCGCCATGCAGAAAAAGAAATAAGATGTTGGAATGATCAACCGTGTTGATCAAATTAGTACGAGGCACCCATGGTCATGAGTTGATCTGTGACATGTGGCATTCCGGTAACTGGGTCGATGGGCATCTCGTCGACATAGCCCACGAGAGCTTGAGCGTGCAGTTTGAAGGATTCTCCCATGGTCTTGGAGATACTAGAGACAATTAGAAAATGCAGTAATCGAGGATCAACTAGTACTTACCCCCACACAACCACACCGTCCAGCATGGTGCCCCAAACCCGAGCGACCGTAGAGCTCAGCCGAGACCCGTTGGAGTCGACGGCGTCGTCATCAAACAGGCCACGAATCTTCATATACATGGCCAATTCCTCGTCAGTGGCTTCTTGGTCGTCATGCTCGATACGGTAAAGCCAGAGACTGAGGATGGTTATAAGGTCGAGACCACACAGTGGATGCTCTATGCTCCAATTGGTCGCGGATGTTTTCGTTACCCAGTTGATTCCCTGCATGGCAACAATCTCCATGCATTCATAACATTGCTCAATGACTTTGATCATTTCTTTTGTCCTCTTGACGCTATCGCGTGAAAGGGTCATTGCTGCAGCGATTTCGAAAGAGTTGTGGTAGCGAAGAGCTTCTTGGACATTTTTGAGGTCCACCTCAAGGAAGGCTCTGGTGTTTCGATAGACGGCCATTGAGTTGAAGATGAGTGGGTGACTCTTATGTGGTGTACTGAGTGGCACAAAGATGGTTTCGGGCTCACATAGATCAAGCGATCGTTCCCAGGTCTCCAAAGCGATCCGAATTTTCCACTCCAAGACCACATCTTGGAGTGATTCAAAGCTTCTCCTCAGATTCCATACTTCCAAGAACAGAGCATTGATCATCACACGAGTGGCAAAGGCGCTATATCTCGCAGCATCTCCCTGGAATAAACTATCGTGGGCTTCACGAACAGTGATTGTTGGAGAGGCCGCGAAAATGTCCTGCCAAGCATCTGCATCAGTGGGCTCGAGATTCCAGAGGGACTCTGAAGAAGGAAGTGGAAGGGATTCGAATTCGTTGAAGCTGATTGCTGGGGTGTGATTGTAAGTCAACGTCAGCATTCCAAAGAAGATATAGACTGCATAATAAGTTCTGCGACATCCTTCTTCAGCGACCCACTGTTCGTGGGTTGGAGGTGCTCCAGATCGAGCGTCGACGCGTAGCTTGAGCTCATATTTATTGCCGGCGACCATCTGATACAGTTAGTCTTTTGCTCTTTTAGGTAATTAACACAGTTGTACTTACGTTGGCGAGTAGACTCTTGATCGAGCACGCCCACTCAAGGCCTTGGGATCCACCACTCCAGCTTTCGAAGACCATGTTCAGAAGCGTACTCTGCATGGTCCAGAGGGGGCATTTCCTGGAGTCGAAGTTGTCTTTATTTTGTAAAAATTGATTGACCAGCTTTTTAGAGCCATGGTGAAGGGCGTAAGCTGTGTCTTGTTCAAAATTGTAGAGTGCTCCGATGGAGAGGATAGCAAGCAGTAGAGCTGACTCGGCACTTTCTGGACGGAAAGTGACTGGATGGAGGAAGGGAAGATGGTGATGGAAGAGGTTGAAATAGGTTGTGAGGTAGAGATTGATAGAAGGGAGAGGGGGTAGCATGAAATCCCCGCCTAGTTGGTTAGCAATCATTGCCCTCTCTTCCTCATTATTTAACTGGGGAGCTTTGGGAAGAGAAAGAGGTTGAGCTGGTCCTGGCGACTTGCGATAGTTCACTGGAGAAACAGGTCCTGTCATGGATGGGAATGGTGAGAGAGCATTCGGGGTGGGACTTCCAGACACAGGAAATGTGTCGCCAAGCGATGGAAAGGAAGGGGCATTCAGGGAGTTCTGGCGTTCCATGATGGGCGGTAGCTGTGACTGGTGCGGTTGAATCGAGCCCATGTGGACGAATGGAGGCTGTGAGAGGTTGTCCTGGGAAGAGATACTCGACATGGAATGGGCCTTGGGTTCGGAAGGGCCAGAGGGCATGAAGGTGTCCCAGGGCATGTGAGGGAGGCTGTTGGGGCCGGTGAGGTAGTCGGAGGACTCGAGGAGCGAACTTCGATCGGGCGAGTAGTCAGGGATAGAACCTTCGGGGTTGTGTAGATGACCGTTCACTGCTGCAGCGGCTTTGTGTTGGAAGTCTGTCATCAACATTGCTGCAGTTTCAAGGTCGAGCATACCATCGCTGCTTGCCTCTATCTGCTCCAACGTGCCTGGGTCGATACTAATGGTGGGCTTTGAGGGAGTTGCCGTTGAGGGCGACACCTTTACCGAAGTACCTTGAGGTTGCGTTGAAGCTGAGGAGGAGTTGTTTGTGTTGTTGGACGTTCTCTTCCTGCCCTCAGACTGAAGGGGTACACCGCCATCCTTTGCGTGAACGGTTCGGTCGTGACGAAGGAGTAGATCTCGACGGACGAAGGTGCTTCGGCATTTCTGGCATTTGAAGGGACGCTCCTTTGTGTCTATCAAGGGAGGAGGAGTTAGTAGAGAGAGGGTGAAGGGGGAAGATGATGAAGGACTGAGGGTTGATGGCGGGGTTTGGTGCCTGGTGCCCCACGTCGCAGTCGAGGGAAAAAAAGAATGTCTGACTTACGCGATCGCTCGTGTCTACTCCGATGTTCACTACGACTGAAGGCCCGATTACAGTACTGACACTTGTACTTTTTCTCGGGCACATTTGCAGTCTTTTTGGGGATGTTGGAGGAGGTGGCGGCGGCGGCGCTGGCAGGCTCGGAGCTGGTAGCGTTGTCGGATTGAGCCATTGTCGTCGCGCAGGCGTGGTGTGCAGGGCCAGTCGCAGAAAGAGAATGGTTAAAAGTCCTCGGACCAGGCGCAAGCCTTTTGCTCAGAATTGAGATGGTATGGAGGAATCGAGTGCGCCGTGTGCATGCCGTGTAGGGATGAAGGGGATGAGATGCAGGCAGACTGTCGTTGAGATTGAGGTTGAAGAGGATAGGATGTATTTTCGCAGGCTGGGTCAAGACAAGGGATTTCGCTGGACGGTGGACGCTGGACGGTGGACGGAGTAGTGCAGATGCAAGAATTGGGGACGCGGATTCGCTGGTTGCAAGGAGGCAAGTGGATCACGTGGCTGCTGCGTCGCGCGCTTTGCCTGTCTGATCCAAGTCGAGATGGAGATGCAGTATACAGCGAGTATTGCACACCAACAATATTGTTACAGAACGATTGTGAAGAGAGTCGATGAAGACCAAGCGATGGTACAATACAATGTCAAGGTGGCGGTGATTGAGAGAAACAAAAAAAAGGAGGGGTTGAGAAAGAAAGGGACGAAGGAAGCACAAGGAGTCGAAAGTTGAGAGGGACGAGCGACGAGGGAGGAGGAGGGAGGGAGGGAGGGAGGGAGTGCCTGAGGGTGGCACTGGCACTGGGACTGGCACCGGCACCCGCGTGAAGTTAGTTAGACTGTGGCAGAGGCCGAGGGCGAGGGCATGCCACGACCAGAGAGACTCTTGGGCCTAACAGCTTGCATTGGTGGGCGGTGGTGGGCATTGGTGGGCATTGGTGGGCATTTTGGTGGGCATTGGTGGGCATTTTGGTGGCCACGGAAACGTCCAAGCCAGGCAGGCAAGCAGGCAAGCAAGCAAGCCCCTTCTTTCAGATCCCCTCCTTCTCCTTCCCTCTATCTTCCAAGGTTTCTCCCTCCTCTCTTTCCTTTTCCCCTCTGCCGAGTACTACCTACTACTACTGTAGTCCCTAGTACCTACAGCCTATTCCGTAGCCTACTAGCTAGGTAACTACGGAGGAGCTAACTACTTAGTCACCCAGGTACTTGGTTAGCTGTAAAAGCCCCTCTCTACCTCCTCCTCCCACTGGTGAAATCCCAGGCCGAGGGCTCCCGGGCTCCCAGGACGTACCTAGGCAGATACTCCGTACTCAACTCCCCTCAGTGGTTGTACCCGTTGACTGGAGTCCATCAACCCTTCGTCACTTTCCCCTCCAACCTTGTGACGCTTGTCTCCCTCCTGTTCTTTGTCTCGCTTCGCGTCAACCCTCACCCTCGCCCTCGCCTTCGCCCACTCGTGGTATCATGACCATTTGACCAAGTTCCTCATCTGCAACCCCTGAAAATTACATCTTACAGCTAATCCACTTTCAGTACTTCCAACTTTGGTGAGACCACCCAAATCTTCCTTGCTTCTTACAAGCTTGTAATTGAGTCTTGACATACGAGGACCCACGAGACCTTCTTCCGGCGGGGCCTAGGAAGTGAAGGAAGTTAGGAAGTTAGGAACATTGCTTCCACGACTGCTTCGAGTAAGTGCGAAGCAATTACAGTACTCCTCGACACCTAGCTCGGATATGTTCGCCTGGTGATTGTACAGTGTCTTGTAAGGACATACTTTGGGCGAAATCCGGAAGAACTCGCCAGAATCTCTCCAGCAAGTCTTCCGGCTAACACCATCTTGAATGACTTTGGGCCATTCGATGTTCTGCCTTGTCTGACACGCTGTCCTACACCAGTGGAAGTGGCAGTGGGATGAGTGGTGGGATCATCAAAATCGATCCTACGGAGTCCACAGCCGCTTGCTTTTACTGCTGTTACTGCTGACTCGCCGAGCGTGTCAATGACGAGAGGCTAAGAGCCAAGTCCCAAGTGACCAGGTAAATGGCTGAAATTGTCTCTTGAGAATTTCAGAATGTGGCATGTTGCGGGTAGCGACAGTTTGCATTCGGGATTGGCCGCCCCAGAGCCACCAAGGGCCAACAACTGGGCCAGCACCTAGGCTCCCGGCTCCCGTGGCTCCCTAGCCAGCACCTGGGCTTAGAAGTTAGGCTACGCCTGGGCCACATCAGGGCCGAGGCGGGCCACCCAGCCACTGGCTTTTTACCATGCGCTCAGGTGCAGCTTGGGGCGGGCCGTTGACTGGAATGGTTGCTCGGTCCATGCCGCGTCACACCTTTGGGAAAATGATGCTTCCACTCATGACATGCAACATGACACAGTATCATCTCTTATTGGTACACCTACAACCATCAACACCATCATCAACCAATCTTCACTATTCATCACTTCTCCATGGCTAACCTTCCGCGATCAAGTTAGATGCTTTGTTTCCCACGCGCTGCAGCTACTCCGGCTCTACTGGGATCAACCCTTGGTCTTTAAGATGGTGGCCACTAAAAAAAGTTGGCTTAGAATGATCGATCAACATTGGAACTCTTGTCCGAGATCCTGTTCCTGCGTCTTCCGTGCAGCTTGCAGCTCCTGATTTCTCGGAGCGCGGGCAAAGTTCAACGACGTGGAGCTCGCTAAGGGTGAAAAAGGTCCACTATGCCACTTCAGACTTCAGGCTAGGGATGCACGCCTTGTTCCGCGCGACCGTCAGTCGAATCTCACATCCGACGACCCATCCTCGTGGACAAGACCGCCATGGTGGGCACGGTGGGTACCATACAGGCCACCACACCCTCCCCAGTCCATACCCACAGCACTCACGCTCATCGTCGTTCTGCTCGTGGTCCTTCGTCAGAAACTTCCAACTTCCAAGTCTAACCAAAGCAGAAAAAATGCCCACAATCCCCTGAGTACCAAGCACAAAAACATCACCTGCTTGTTGCCACGAGCCGAATCTTCCGCCAACAGCATCCCGAAGATTGCGATTGACACCGTATCGACTACTCCGTTTCAACAGCGCCTGGCCAAGCTCGACATTGTGTGTCTTGATGCATCAGATGTGAGACCGACGGACAGTATTGTCCAGGTCACAACACCTCCAAGAAGGTGTCTCCTACTTACATGCAACATCGGCGCATACCTTGTGGCTCTAAATAGAGCACTTTGCCCATCACGACCCTCCTCATAAGCAGGCTTCTTTTTCTGTGTTTGTAGCCATAACTTTGGTCATCGAACAACTGGGGTTTCTGCAGGGAGACTCATCGACAACTTCGAGTTGCCATGGACTTCTCTATTGCGCCCAATCAACGACATCAACGACCCTGCCGGTTGCAAACATCCATTCTTGCCGACAAAGCTGGCCACCTGAGTAGTTTCCTATCATCGGTTCAGTTTCTAAGCCAAATTAATTGCGCCAGGTCGAAACGTCAGGGAATAGGCTTTTCATACTTTGGTACCAGCGGCGGCCACCCCTCCGACTGAAGCCGCCGGGATCCCACAAGCCGGCAAGCTAAGTTCCCCCACCTTCCATACCCACCTTGGCCCAGCTTTGATGGGACCTCGTCTGTGGAATTCTAGGATAATTTCCGTTGGACGTCTCATCAATCTGGTTCGTCATCTAACCCCTGGTTGCCCGAAGGAAGAGTCTCTCTCAGGATCTTTCGAGAAGCTGAAGGAAGGTCCTGACTGACTCCGTAGTTCGCCTCAATCTCTCTGTTTGCTATCTGTGGCTTAAACTAAAAGAATCCGCTGTGAGGGGTTTCGAGGGGCATGGTGATACTGGAAAATTCCTTTTTATTCCACAATCGTCTACCACGAGTGCTCGACACAACCGTTTCGGGCGCAAAGGACAAAGTGGAGCTTCCGCAAGTGCACTGTGGTCTCTACCGGTGAGCAAATGTCATGCTGTCGACTATGGACCTTGTGTGCTGGCTCAAGGCGCGAAGGTCAGCTATGAAGGTGAGCTGGAGGTAGCAACAAAAACAGGGGTAAAGGAAAGGCAAATTCAACACCGCTTTTTTGACCGCCTTCGAACCATGCACCGCGAATGGCACTGGACCCGCCTGGCAGAATCAACAGTCATTCTGAATTCATGATCTCGATTAGCACCATCGGATGCGATCTGAAAAGCCGTCAGCTAGCCCAAGGGCTGCAGGCTACTCGAAAGCATGGATCCCGAATAGGTAAAACTTTGCTATCGATGTAGTTTCTTGTATGGTGAATCCCAAGCCATCAATGCCTTGGGGCCTGGATGTGGCCTTGATAAGTTTGCAACTGGAGGAGAGATCGAGGTTTCAAAACTTACATCACAATCAGATTACAGTTCGTGTGATGGCTATGGCATGTCTCAGAGATATGCTCCGTGGCATGACAAGGAGAGTGGTACGATATCGCAGATTTGGGGTGCTGGTCCACTTCCGAACTTTCATCGATTGCTGTATCAGACTACGGAAGATCCTACCAGCGAATTTCGCTTTCGTAAGTCGCAAGCAAGCATCAGTATAGACCCTTTGACTCGCTCGATCACGATGGAAGGAACTCCTGTCCGGACGTCTTTGCTTACGATTGGCATAACCACCAAACACTTCACGTGAGATATCCTGTTATCAACCTCGAGCGCAACCACTGATGGATCAGCCACGAGACCTCAGTCTCACTTTCTAAATAGTCTATCAATTATGCTACAGCATGGGTATCAATATCTTCCGTTGGTTGAACAACCACTGATTAGAGGGGAATCCTCATGATCACCGTCACCGCCACTATCATCACCGCCACCACCGGCCCTCCTACAGAGAGCCGAGAGTAGATTGAAAGAGGCGAGTGTGATGAATTCATGACTTACGACTGTGCGTAGAGCGAAAACCCCATCGAATTCCCTCCCAAGAACCCCCTCTGATCCGAAGTTCGACATTCTTGGCGCCCGCTCCGTGCTTCACCTGCCCTGCCCTGCCCTGCCCTGCCCATCCCATGTCTATCTATCATGCAACAACTGAAGCCTGTATCTGTCACTGCCTGCCAACTGTCGCCCGCCAACTTAATGCCGCATTTGTGAGTGTGTCGAAAAAGACGGTTCTAGAGTAGGTAAGAGTAGCAAGGAAAAGGATCAAAGCTTGAACAGATTTCGTCACCATCCAACCCCAAAACGGCATCGCTCTTTAGCCTGGTATCTTCTCGTGCGGACAAATGCCACGCACACAAGCAACATCTCCGCTACGCACATACACACAGACATACACACACATACAGCCGGCCTTCATGGCAAAAATCCATGTCTCACGAGTCGTAACGGTTGAACGAGGTATGTATGTATGTATGTAGGGACTGGGCGGGCCCGTCTTGCCTTTTGGAAACCCCCCGTCCCCTTTTGCCCCCTGCTCCTCTTAGTTGACATATGTCGTCACGGGATTCTGCGTGGTTTCGCCCTCGACGCCGCAGCCGGCGTTCATGCTACATGGATCGGAAGTCGGATAGCAAGCATGGTATGATATAGTATGGTTTGGAATGGGATGGGAAAGGCTAGGATACGATGGCAAGTTCTGTTGTCCTCCCTGGCTGTGTGTTGGAAAACCTTGGGGAACGTTCCCCGGGGCTTTCGATGCAGACTGGCACGTTTCGAACTGTCTATCATGGGGGAAAATCTGTCTGTGGCTGGCCTGGACTTTCGGATCGTTTGCTCACTGTGCTATGCTACCTCTGTCGTGTGTCTCTGTGCGTGGGTGGGTGGGTGTGTCGAGTGATGGCTAGACGGGGTTTGTAACGAGACGAGGTACAGCTCTGGAAGAAGGGATGTGATAACTTGATTTGATTTGATTTCCTTCGTTGCCTCACAGGGGATAGCGATGGGTTTGCTTGTCTCCTCGCGTCTCTAGGTTCCAGCTGCGATGGAGCCATATGGTACGTGGCTGGTCTTGGTGTGATACGAGTAAGGGTTCTGAAGACAGGCTAGCCGTGGAGAAACCTACACGAGCGTGTGCTGACAGATCAGGATTAGACGTGACCTCGAACTGATGAGTCTTTTGGGTGAATAGCTATCGCGAATGAGTTGTTCATCATTGCGCTCGAGCGGTAGGGGATGTGACAATTGTGTATCCACGCTTTCAAGGCTCGTAGATGGTAGTCTCAAGTATGTATACAAGCTTTGTTATTGCGAGATCCTACCTGTCCACGTGGTCCAGGAACATCAGGCATGCAAGGTAGCACTTGAAGCGTTCGACAGTGGCCTGCTGATACATGAGATGAACAAGGCATGGAAAATATCGAGAGATGCTGATTACTTAGTCTAGATACTAGAACTGCGACTTGTCCACATCTGATACTGTGCTCGAATAACAAGTCATATATCAATGCTTGCGTTCTGGTAGAGGAGAATCAATGTTCTCGATCAGGTTTGACCGAGAGTTGGGGCCGCTGCGAAGAAAGGGGTATCTCTGGGCAAGGTGGCTAAACCGTCATGCATGGCATACTGGTTGAAAGCATCAATCGACCTGGTCCTCTCGCTTCTTCTTGACAATCTTCTTGCAGCAGAAAAAAAATCAAACCAAATAGATCCTGAGAAGCTGGAACTGCCTGAGACACCGAAGGAGACCGACTTGAAGGTTCCTCATCCTGATCTAGCTCGCGAGCAAGTCGTGGAATGCATGCTTAAAATTGGTATGAAAGTAAGAACACAGCACGGGCGTCGGCCGTCAAGGATGGATGTATCTGAGGTCTTGAGGTATAGCCAGTATATGGCCGTCAACGCCGATGTTATTGACTCCCTCGAAGAAATCGAAAATGCAAACTCGGTCATCCAGGGTGCCAGGCTCTGGCAAGTATTCATCGCACATGATCCTTCTGTATAAAAGGGTCGACGAGGATCCTCACGTCATATTCTGCGAATCGTTCGGACTTGCAGTCTTTTTCTGGAATTTCGGACAGAATCGCGTAATTGGCTCACACCAGACTCGAGATAGATAAGCAACCTCCTTTGAATTGTTCCACGGAAGCACGATTGCAAAAGAAAAACAGCGACCGTTACGGCCACATCGAGATCCCTGCAATAATACGATTCGACACTCGAAATCGATTGGATAGATTCAAATATCTACCGTGACAAAAAGTCTGCTTTGAGAATGACACCAAAGCGTCGTACGAGCTTGCACTGCCTCAAACAAGGGGCTCTGGCGGTCATCAAACGATGACTTGATAGTCGCACTCGGGTTCCCAGAGCGCGATGTTGTGAGATTGTAGCAATTGAGTTCAATAGTCGGGCCTCAATACCTCAAAGCGCTTCCAAGTTTGAAGTCTTACAGGAAACTGCAGCCGTCATATATGACTCGCTGATTGAATAACTTCGCGACGTGCGGGCCTACTCGGCCGTGTGATAGACCTACAGTCGACCGTGACCAACGTCAAATAGTTATGGCACTAAGTGTTGCCTGCAGTACAAATAGGGATTTCCCTGGAATGTGGAGAGATATAGTCACCCAATTTTTTATGCAACAACGAGGCTGACGATGCACACCTTGAAGAGAAGATTCTGGCTGCTGCCGATTTGCATGGATCAGGCGCCTCAGTCCGGAGGACAATACCTGGTCGCAGTTTTCTAATCTTAGGTAATTGTAAAGAGACGGAATGTGAAGCTCGACACGGAATGCTGTTGCGTGGTGCAGCGTCTCCATCTTGATGGCCTGTGGTTCCGGTTGAGTTCTAGACTTTTGGACTTGGCTGAGGCGGCTGAGGCGGCTGAGGAAACTACCAGAGCTGACGGCCAGGAGGGGTCAAGGGGTCGATGTCTGAGCCCCAACATTCGAAGAGTCGGTCGGCGGCGCCTTGGTCGTATGGTAGGGCAATGTGGCCTTTGACTTGTCAGTGCCAGCCTGTCAGTGGCACGGCACATTTGGCAAAAGACTCAAGACAGGTAGGGTTGAGGGTTGAGGTTTGACTGGCTTCTTAGGACTTCTCAGGAGTTCTTACGCCGAGGCGACTAACTTAGGTACTAGCTAGTTAGTAATTAACCAACTATTTACTCAGGTGGCCAGTTAACTAACCTAACTACCTAGTTTATTAGGCACCTATTGGGTAACCTCGGGTTCAGTTGATCAGAGTCCTAAGCGTGTCGAGTGGCCTAAGAGCCCACAGGGCCCCCTATTCAATCAATCTAAGAGGTAAGCAAGCACCCTTTTATCCTGAGAGCCTTGAGTTACTGACTACCTAGGTACCTAGGAAGTTAGTTAGAGCTTTCAACCCAGGAATGAATGGATGGATGGATGAATGGATGGCCATCGACATATGCTTTATTGATGGGAGTATCCATTGATAGGTCGATAGAGCCAACCCTTTCGGTGCATTATATCCATATCAGGTCCTCCTGGATCCTACCAGGTTCGATTGACTACCGGTTCTTTTCTGCAAGGCAAACGCCACATGCAATTGATGGTCCAATTAAGCCTGCAGGCCCGAGGGGCCCCATGCCACTCCCAAAACTCTAGTTAGTTAAGTCACTAGTTAACCTGGCGTGCCTGGTCAAGGAGGGAATAGTGCCTAGGCACTCCAGGGCCATGGACATCAATGTCCGCTCCGTACCTTACCTCTGGACGCTCGACAGTACTCCGTTGTACTCCTCTACCGCATCTGCACAAACTGTCGGTAGTTGTTGGCCTTAGCACTCTTGCTGCACCCGGGGCAATTTGGTCATTATTACTCGCAATTCATAAGTTATGGGGAAGACTCAAACTACCCCGTATTCCTCTCTTCGTAACGCTGGCTATGGAGTGCTTGGCTGGGTCGTTTGTTAGTCAAAGTTGATGTCGTATTCGCAAGTACCGACATATCAGACTTCCTACCGTGTAATCTGGAGGTACTACCAAGTACTGCTCCGTAGTTAGTTAACCACCTAGGTAGTTAGTCACTTAGGTAATTAGTTAGTTGGTTAGGGGTCTAAGGGGTCCCTAGGCCTACGGGCTACCTAAGGTCCCCAGTTTGTTACCTACCTACTCCGTACATAGGGTACACTAGTTATAGTTAGTGCGGCTAGGCTCCTCACCTCACCAGGTTCTCACTTTTATCAGGCCTTGTAAAAGTCGGAACCGCCAATGTACCGAGTTCTGGTTACTGCTGCTACTGCTGCTACTGCTACTGCTACTGTTACTCGTCCCTCTCCAATCGACGAGTTTTGTTCACCACCCTCACTCATGATACAAACTGCTTCTCTTTGTGTGTCTGTCCATCTCTCCTGATCAACTCATATTTGCCCTCGCAACACACCCAGAGGCTTGCCGCTAGTCGGACCTCAAGTGAAAAGTGCTCAGACAGACTACAGGTGCCTACCTGCCTGTCTACTTACAGTCCCTGACTCTGTCTGCTTTGCTTCTGCCCACCGTCGTCGACCCTTCCCCCGCTTTGCCTGCCCGACGCCGCTCCCTTTCAACACTTCCAAAACTGCTGAAACCCGCTCTCACTTCAACACCAAGACCAATCGGCGCCTAACCCATCTTCCACACTTCCACACTTCCAACCTCGCACGGTCGACGACCTAAATTATTCGGCATCTGCCAAATCTCCAAACAACACAGCATCTCCTCACCCATCGTCGCATGTTTGCAGCCCTTCCTGCCTCTTCCTTGACTCGCTCGGCAACGTTTCAAAGAGCGTCAACCACAGGTTATCACCACTACCACCACCACCATCAACCACCCTCTATCCACCTCTTTCCCTCTAACGCTGGTCGATCATGCAGATCCTGTCTGCCTCGTTGCGCTTCAGAAGGCAGACCTTTGCGCTCACTCAATCCCCCTCTCTATAGTCCATGTCTGAAATGCAAGATTCGCTGCTTCGGGTCACACAGAATCACACCTCGCAGCGAAGTTCGGGCAAAATTGGCTCGACCTTAGGCGCTGCCTTTCAATATACTGAACCACCTCGCCCTCGCCCTTCTCAATCCGACTCTCGATCATTTCACACCCATCCCTCAACCATGAGCGCCATCTCTCCGCGCCGTCGGGCTGCCCAAGAGGCTGCAATGGACAGCTATGTTGCAAGCCCCGATCCTCCCCCGCCAATCCTTGTGCGAGCCTTGTACAACTACATGGCCGACGACGAAACGAGCCTGAGTTTTCGACAAGGCGATATTATTGATGTAATAACCCAGTTAGAGAGTGGGTGGTGGGATGGTGTCATCAATAATGTTCGGGGCTGGTTCCCTAGCAATTACACCGTCGAGATAACTGGGGATGACATAGTCGCCTCCGGAAACGAAAGCAGTGAAACAGGCTCTGGAACAGAAGAAGACTATGACGACGAAGAGGACGATTCCGACAATCACACTCAAGATGGCGACTCTGATCTACCCATTGAAGGCAACAGCACACTACAACAAGAGGAAGCCGCATTTTGGGTTCCACAGGCCACTCCAGATGGACGGCTGTTCTACTTCAATACCCTGACCGGCGTCAGCACAATGGAGCTACCTCTAGAAACACCTACAAGTCCCGATGAACAAGGACCTCGCGATCGAAACAACTTCTATGTCCCCGAGCAAACCCGCCCACCCCAGAAATGATGGCACAGGGCTACAGTCAGAATGAAGACGACTATGACGGTTCGGCCTCAGAGGCAGATGGTGAACAATCTAATTGGTCTCCTCCAAAGAATCGCTCTACGGCTTCTGGCAGCATCTCCACTTCGACCTCGATGGACTCGATTGACGTTAGTGCAGCCAGGCAAGCGGGTAAGCAAGTGCCAGTTAACCTCACTGGCACCTTCGGTTCTCAAGCCATCTCAGATGCCCTCCCTCAACTCGGGATATCAACTACCTCGTTTACCACAACCCCACAGTCCCGGCTCGTAAAATCACCCGTGCCCAAGTATTTTGTCGACAATACGATGATAGCACCAGTCACCTGGAACGTTTTGATCGAGAATATGCGCTCCGCAATCGATGCATATCGCAATGCCATACGAACCCGTGCTCGCGCAGATTATCTTAGGAGAGCCGAGGACATATCTGATCATCTACGTATCCTGCTAACTGCAGGTTCCGGCACAACAGACAATCATTCCGGGAATCCTTCCATCATTTCGTCCAATAAACATCTCTATCCTCATTTCCGGGAGATGATGTCGAAATTCTCGAAACTTGTATTGTCGTCTCACATTGCCGCCGCCGATTGGCCTGGTCCAGATGCTCTCTCTAAGTGCTTGCAGGAGGCTGATGGAGTCATGAACGGAGTCTATGGATATGTCGAAGTCGCAAGACAGCAGATTGGAGAGGAGATCCCACGACTGAACCCTGGCTTTATCATGGGCAGCACAGAAGGTGGAAGTTGGCGGGATAATAATCTTGATAGTCAGACGAATCGAGATGGGGTTTCGTTCATGGAGTCGAGTGACGAACCCCAGCCACGGCCATCGCTCCCGCTTGACGCCGTTTTGTTGAGGAGAATTGACGAATGCAAGAAGAACATCTCACAAGCTTTACGCCAAGTGGATGAATCTTTATTGTTAACAGAGAAGATCATGACCCCAACGAGACAGGCTGTGATAGGGGATACGGTGTGTCAGATGGCTGGTATCGCCATCAACCAATTTCGTCCCTGGATTCAATTGATCGAATCTATCGACCTGTCTACCCTGGGAAACGTCTTCCAGAGACCCTCTTTGGTCGATTTCGGTGCACAAAAGCAGAAAGCGTACGACTCCGTTGGCGAGCTTCTCCTAACATGCCAAAACATCACATCACCATTGCCCGATGAATGGGCTGAGGTTCGAAGTCCTCCTTTGGATGCGCGTTTGAATGCTGTTCGCAATGCATCCAAGGAAATGGACACCAACATCGCCAATGTGGGCTACGCCCTCCAGCTCCTACTACCTGTGACTTCACTCAATACGTCCGCCGCGAACAACAAAAAGGATCACCGCTTGACTGATAGTGGTGAAACTTATCAAGCCCACCATTTGCGCGGGGACTCGACACATGCTGCAAATCAAAGACCAATCCTGGCCGATATTGGACAGTCCAAATCATATCCCCTTGGTCAAGAGCCCCCTTCAGATAAGCTGCGAAGACCACCGACAAAAGATAAAGCTAGACAGTTTTTCGGACAGCTGCCACCGAATTTGACCAATGTCAAGACTGCAAACGAGCCCAGTTTTGCTGCGGGAGAAGAAATGCCATGGTACCTACAACTCGATCACCCTAACGAGGTACAATACAACACTCAGGGTGACACACAACAGGTGAAAAGTGGGACGCTGACAGGATTGGTCGAACAATTAACCCGGCATGATCGGCCAGATACTACTTTTGCAACCACGTTTCTGCTCACGTACCGCTCCTTTACAAGCGCAGCCGAGCTTTTTGAGCTTCTGGTAAGGCGTTTCAATTTACAACCACCATCGGGTCTCACAAGAGACGAATATTTGATCTGGGAAGAACACAAACAAAAGCCAGCACGATTTCGAGTGCTGAATATTCTGAAATCTTGGCTCGAGCAGTATTGGATGGAAAGTGAGGGTGAGGCGAGTCAAATGATTCTGGAACGGATTCTGGCGTTTGCCAAGAGCACTCATCAGAGTACAAAGATACCACTTGCAAAGGTTCTGATCACCATTGTGGACCAGAGGATGAAAGGACAAGAGACCTCATCGAAAAAACTGATTCTGACGTTGAATAATTCGACTCCGGCTCCATTGTTGCCGAAAAACATGAAGAAAATCAAATTCCTGGATATTGATCCCCTCGAGTTCGCGAGGCAGCTGACAATTATGGAAGCTAAACTATATTGCAAAATTAAACCAGTTGAATGTCTCGAGAAGACGTGGCAGAAGAAGACCAGCGCTGAGACCAGTGAAGCAGCTCCGAACGTCCAGGCCTTGATCTTGCACTCCAATCAGCTGACCAATTGGGCGGCGGAGATGATCCTAAGCTACCCCGAAGTTAAGAAACGAGTTGTTGTCATCAAGCATTTTGTTGCCATTTCGGAAGTAAGTAGATTGTGGAACTTTGCTTGACATTGTGCTAATCAGGTCAGAAATGTCGATTGTTGAACAATTTCTCGGCGGTGACGGCGATAGTATCTGCCCTGGGTATGTCACCGATCCAGCGGCTAAACCGCACATGGCAACAAATGAATCCAAAGACGACACAGCTCCTGGAGTCGTTGAGAAATTTGATATCCACGACAAAAAACTTCAGCGTATACCGAGAAACGCTACATGCTGCAACGCCTCCTTGTATCCCATTTTTGGGAGTCTACTTGACTGATTTGATCTTCATCGAGGACGGCATCGCATCACTGGTTAAGAACAGTGAATTGATCAACTTCGCCAAGCGTACAAAGACTGCTGAAGTTATCCGTGATATCCAGTCTTATCAAAATGTTCCCTACGGCCTGACCCCCGTCCCTGAACTACAAGATTGGATCTTTAACAATATGAGAAATGCGGGGGATGTGCAAGAGGTCAGTATGTATGACAGGTCTCTCAAGGTGGAACCGCGTGAGCGTGAGGAGGAGAAGATTGCACGCCTCCTATCGGAATCAGGGTTCTTATGAGTTAACCTACGATATGCATCTGACGGACGAATGGATCGACATGTTTACTTTTTTGGCAGGTCCGATATGTTGATGAAGATGGTCACGAATTGTTTTTGATGTTTTGGACATTGCAAATCATTTTCTGGGCAGTAACACTGGTGTCGCTGAGCCTGGATGAATAGAAGGAGACATTCCTGGCAATGAGAAGAAAAGCTCGAGGATTCGAGTTGGAGTGCCATCATGCAATGGAGTATAATCAAGATATGGATAGCATTGTTTCAGGCTGATGTTTTGGACATATTCAAGAGGGATGGGAATCACTTGAAACGGCGAAAGGTGGAATTAGGGTTTCTCCTTGTTCAATTCTTTGACATAGTCATATTTTAGATATGTCTTACTCACTTGACCTGGTCGAAGAGTCCAAGAGAGACGATCATGCGTTCTAAGATCGAGAACTAATTGGGCGAGCACCGACAAATGCCGTTCCAATAATGCAATTCCACTCCTTTTGTTAAAAATACAAAGTCACGTGTAATTTGCTCTTGCATTCTCCGAATTGGAGTTGGAGATTTCAATTGGGGAAGCGACTCCGAGTAAGATGATGGATGGTCAAGTACATTATTTTCTTCCATTGGATTTCCCATATTGCGTGACCGCCCTCTTTTTACCTCCCTGTCGCACTCTTATCGCACATATAAGGGCCATCAAGCCATCCTCATTCTTCTTCCCATATTGTACATGCCTCCTCTCCCACAAACAGTCATAAATTCGACCTCCCCCGCCTTCGCCTTGCTACGGCTTCCTGGCCGAGCTCCGATCCTCGCATCTTCCCCGCACCGACGATACTCACATCTTCGTCCACTGCGAGCACCATCACCACCGTCACGGCATTTTTCTTGGGCAGCATCAGCAGTGGTGGTGGTGAATCAGTCTAGAAACTCCTCGAGGCTGTACACCTCGACCAGTCGGCGCAGCATGTCGTCACTCAGCGCACAAGGAAAACGACTTGCGGGCAAGACCATCGTCGTGACCGGCGCCAGCAGCGGGATCGGACGTTCCGTCGCGCAGGAATTCGCTCGCACATCGCCCGAGAACCTCAAGATCGTGCTGACGGCGCGCCGCATCGACACATTGAAGGTAGTCGCCGCCGACATCTCCAAAGAAGTCGGTCCGGGCGTCAAGGTCCTGCCTGTACAACTCGACGTCTCGGACCCGGCAGCCGTGAGCGGCTTTGTCGCCGGTCTGCCAGAGGAATTTCGCGACATCGATGTCCTGGTCAACAATGCCGGTTTGGTCAAGGGCGTCGATCAGGCGCCCAATATCAAGGCTGACGATATCAATGTCATGTTCGCCACGAATGTCACGGGCTTGATCAACATGACGCAAGAGGTTTTGAAGATCTTCAAGAGTAAGAATGGTGGAGCGGATGGTGGGAAGGGTGATATTATCAATATTGGCTCCATTGCTGGACGAGAAGGGTATGCTGGTGGGAGCATCTACTGTGCAACTAAGGCGGCCGTGCGGACGTTTACTGAGGCTTTGAGGAAAGAGTTGATTGCTACTAGGATCAGGGTTATTGAGATTGACCCGGGTCAGGTAGAGACGGTGAGTTTTTTTGGCAGTCTCCTTTCGCCCTGCAGCATTCATCATGTCTTTTCCGCTGCCCCAAGAACCATCCACCGTTGTTGGTGCAGAGAGATGAATGGCCAATCGATCGATTCATTGCTCTACTCCTGAGACTTCTCGTACACGACCCACAGTCCCTTCGACTAACAGAGCTCTCTTGCCGCATGATAGGAATTCTCCGTCGTGCGCTTCGGTGGTGACAAAGCCAAAGCCGATGCCGTCTACAAGGGCGTCGAACCCTTGACGCCAGATGATATTGCCGAGATTGTCGTCTTCACCGCCGGACGTCGCGAGAACGTCGTCATTGCCGATACCTTGGTCTTTCCCAATCATCAGGTCAGTACATACTAGCATACTCCTTAGCGCCTACCACTTGCTCGCACCCTCGGCTGCACTTGGAGGCTGTGTTGATGTTGATGTTGATGCTGACTATGATCTGTTTCTTCTCGGCTGATAGGCTGCTGCGACGGTGTTGCATCGGAAATCGTAAGCCCATACCTATGTGTGTGGATATCATATATTAAAAACTCCTGCTATCGTTGTTGATGTCGATACAATGGGCGTAATTGCCTCGCTACACCCATTATATCCCCATACGCGAAAGAGGCTGAGTCTCGTCTTTCTTTCATTCACAGGGCCGGCCATCAAGGGTCAAAACTATAGGTAGAATGGTCGGCAGTTCATTTATAGAGGGAAAGACAAAGCCAAGAGGGAAAGAGAACGACAAAGATCTAGCATGTCGGACCGTGGAATAAAGCCAACTATAGATTCTGCCATTGTGACATCTAGTCTGTAGACCAATACATATACTCGCACCGTAAAATGGTGTATGCCTACTAAAATATACAAGCTGGTATGCTGTTTATTCTTCTTTTGAAAGTGCTACTCTGACAACTGGGACAAGAACTATCTAGAAATATTACAGGCAGGCATGGAAATAAGTATGGAAAGCAATGCGTGCCTTTCCTTTATGGACTGTTCTATGCTATACGTTGAGCAAACTCCATGAATACATCCAGATACTCATCCACAATCACCGGCTACGTCCGACGTTCGTCCAGGGGACGGATTGGTTTGTGGTTCGTGGCTTCAGCGTAGGATCGCTTGCACCTGGGTTTAGGATTGCGTTGAACAGGTCGCCGTGTTGATCGAGCTACGGTTCCTCTGTGGTTTTCCCCGCATAAGGGCTTTGCTTGGGTATCATCGGTTGACTTGCGGTAGGTCGAAGATGTTTTTCCCTACATGATAGCTAGCCTGCTTAAGAGCTTGCGCATTCCGCCTCATAGAAACATAGGGCTGCGTAATCTCGTGCAGACTGTATATATATATATGATTGAATATATCATTCTAGGTGAAACGAAGGCGTGAGGTGTGAAAGAACGAGGCAGCTTCTGGTTGTGAGTGACTGTAGTTGAACGTGTGCAAATGTGACATGCATCCCAGGAAGGTGGAAGGTGTGCGCGGGTGGTGACTTCTTCCCGGCATGCCACGTTGCCTGATTGGGAATTGTACCTTTTCTCGACATCTTGTTCTCCGAGGTCAACTCTTGTTTCTTTAATGCGAACAGTACGCATTAGAAATGTCTTGTGAAATGTCTACGTGCTGGCAGCTCACAGACTGACCTTCAGATCTGTTCGGATAACGTCCAAATACCACCACTCTTTTCTCTATTTCTTCACCACCCACGCAGGCAAATCATCTGCTGCTAAGCGCCACCATATCATTGCGCCGATGTCCTCACTGCGACTTTCACTCATCCGCCCACGCTGATTAACTACCGCCCTTGGCTTCATCTATGCAATAGGTCTGCATCAGCAGCAACATGATAGAACGGTCTCCTCCTTCCACTCAGCCCCAAACCTCTCGAGATTCTAGAGGCGCCGAATCGTGACAACCCAACACCGGCTATTACCCACTATCGCTGACCAACCTTTCAATATGCCTGGACTTCCCGGTATGTTCGTCTTCTCACAGGACTCGCCACCCAGACTGACCGAATTTCTCTTAGCAAGTATTGACCTGGATGAGTGTATTGCACAACTTTACAAGAAAAACCTCCTCGCGGAATCTCTGATCGAAGCAATATGCGCAAAGGCAAAAGAGCTGCTGATGAAAGAGAGCAATGTTGTACACATCTCGGCACCCGTCACGGTTGTAGGAGATATCCACGGACAATTTTTCGACATGCTCGAGATCTTCAAGATTGGAGGGTTTTGTCCTGACACAAATTACCTCTTCTTAGGTACGTTTACGCTATGTCTACATACTTTTCTCTTATGCCACCACTCACTCATCCCATCACAGGCGATTATGTTGATCGTGGCCTTTTCAGCGTTGAAACGATCTCCCTTCTTGTCTGTTTGAAATTACGATACCCCTCTCGCGTGCATCTCATTCGTGGCAATCATGAATCTCGAGGTGTAACTCAATCTTACGGCTTCTACACCGAATGCGCAAGAAAATACGGAAACGCCAATGTATGGCACTATTTCACCGACATGTTCGATTTCCTGACTCTAAGTGTTGTTATCAACAATCAAATATTCTGCGTTCACGGAGGTTTATCTCCCTCGATTCATTCTATTGATCAGATCAAAATCATAGATAGATATAGGGAAATCCCCCATGAAGGTCCAATGGCGGATCTGGTTTGGTCCGACCCTGATCCGGAACGGGACGAGTTCTCTTTGTCACCCAGAGGTGCCGGCTACACCTTTGGCGGTGACGTGGTCAAGAAGTTTTTGCAGGTCAATAGCATGTCCCACATCCTACGTGCCCACCAACTCTGTCAGGAAGGTTATCAAGTGCTGTACGATGATCGTCTGAGTACTGTTTGGAGCGCACCAAATTACTGTTATCGCTGTGGGAACCTCGCAAGTGTGCTTGAGGTCAGTGATGCAGGGGATCGCTTCTTCAACATATTTGATGCAGCGCCAGAGAACGACGTACATCGAAACGAGCAACAACAGCAACAGCAACAGCAAAATCAGGGCAAGGACGGTCAAGGAGGTCACATTGAATATTTCTTATAGTCATTGAGGTCGTAACGTCCAATCAGCCTATCTTGATCTTATGAACGCTTACAGAGGTACATGAGTGTTGGCCGGCTCATACCGGAAACCCAGTGTTATGGAGAAGACTTCGAGGGGCATTGACGGCGTTGCAGTGTCTTGTGTTCCGTCGAGTCAAACATGCAGCCCGAACTCCAGAAGCTCTTCGCAAGCTATTCCAACCTCGATTCATTACCAATTCTTAGCGATGTCGAAAGACCACTCGAACTTGAGATGAGTAACATCGTCGTCATCAACAAAGCGCGAAACAGCGTCATAATGACCACGAGCCATCATCCCAGATGGTGCCTCTTCCGGAGCGAATTTCTTGGTGTACGTGGGTTTGTCGGTGGTGCTTGGTGGAAAGCTGCCAATCATCTCTTGGTCTTTTCCCAGGGGAATGCCTTTGCGTTTGAGGGTTTGGACATATTTGAGACCTGAAAGTACTTGATGCTGAACCACAAAGACGGCCTTCATCTGATATTTGCATCCTTCTTTGATGGTGAAGGGCTTGCCTTTTAATGATTCAAGCGCACCGGGTTGTGACAAGTCAATGGTGATATCAGGACGACCTTCAACTTCCTGCACGAAATATTAGTCGCAAGTCAAAGGGCAAGGGTGTTCGGTTGTTAGTACCAAGGCCAGAGATTTGATGATGCATAATCGAGGGTCGTTCGGGTCTGAGATCGAGTTTCCAGTTGCTAGACCTAGCGAGGCTTTCCATCTGTTCAATGCCTCATCCTCCTGATCTGTTGAGCTCAGATATTAGTTGTAAGGCTCGGTCACAGCATAAGTCGGCAAGATAAGATATGAGAATAAAATGAGCTGCCAGGTTCATGAACGGCTTCCCCAAGAGCGCCCGGAATTGTGAAACGTATCTTCCCGCCAAGGTTGCCCTTGTGCAGCAATATAGCAGACGCTGTGCAATCTTGTTGTCCTAACATTAGGCTTACCGAGGTTTTTATACTCATCAATGGTTTTCTTCTCCCCCACCTTGAAACCAGGTGTCTTGTCAGCCACGACCTCGTCTGCCATAATGTCCGCTGCTGAAAGTGAGATACAATTGATCAAATGAGCCCGGTTTTGAAGAGGGGTTTTGGCGGAGTCTCAATTAATTGAAAAAATTCGACTTCTTGTCCCTGAGTACGGAGGTCAGGTAATACAGAATACAAATCACGGAGAGCGATGTTGTCGATAAGAGGGGCTGTGAAACACTTAAGCGCCTCAAGGTGGCATTTGGGGAGGGCGGTCAGTCAAAGGACTAAGAACGGTAAGGCTTCGAACTGAATCAGAAGCGTCTAACCCAATCCGGAATTAAATGAAGACCGATTGCCAAGATCCCGTCGTGACGTGACGCGACTTCGACGCGACCGTTCCACCTCATCTGTACATAGATTACTATGTTGGTCGGCTCACAGACATTGACTCTACCTTGATATCTGGTTGGGCGCCTGCTTCACAACATCAACGCAATCATGCCAGGACGACTTGTAGAGAAACCCAAGAAGAGGGTTCTCACGGACGCCACCAACACTCACAATGTCCTCAAATCCCCACCTTCTGCGAAGAAAAGGAAACTCAACGACAATGGTCTTAACGGTGGCTTCAGTTCGTCACAGGCCGGTCCTAAAGGCATCAGGTCTAAGCTTGGGTCTAGTCAACCCAAGAGTCAATTTGAGACTGAAGTCTTGGAGAAGATGACCCAGGATATTACAGGATTAAAAGAAAATAACTCAGAGAAGGATCAACAGTGGGACAGACCAAGTTTGGCAGATTTTCGACCTGATCAAGATGATCTATGCTTTCAACAGATAGAGATTGAAGAGGGGACTCTTCACGGTGGTAGAGTCACCTTGAAGATGTTTGGTGTTTCAGAGGTCAGAGAGTCTTGTCTGAACGTGCGCGGTTTTCAACTAACCTGATTATACTCAGACCGGACATTCGATCCTCCTCCACGTTACCGATTTCTTACATTACCTATACGTCGCGGCTCCAGTAAATTTCCAACGTCAAGATGTGGAGGGTTATAAAGCATTCCTTGAAACCCAACTTGCTCAACATCAGCCTGCAATTCACTCTGTACAAATGGTACTTCGGGAAAATCTCTACGGTTTCCAGGGCAATCAAAAGAGCCCCTATCTCAAGATCACTGTTACAGACCCAAAGTTCATCAACAAACTTCGATCGGCACTTGAAGATGGGCGTGGGAACTACAAGGGAATGTGGAAAGCCGTCGAGGGCAAGATCCTTACCTTCGACAGCATTCAATACGTCCTGCGCTTCATGATTGATACAGGCGTTTCTGGTATGTCCTGGGTTGGGGTTCCGGCTGGCAAATACCATGTTATGCCTGAATACGAATCTCAATCGAATTGCCAGATTGAAGCATATTGCCACTATCGAGATCTTGTGTCACATGGCTCCGAAGGTGAATGGGCCAAAATGGCACCCCTCCGCATTCTTTCGTTCGATATTGAATGCGCAGGCAGAAAAGGCGTCTTCCCGGAACCCAACATCGATCCAGTTATTCAGATTGCCAATGTTGTCACCAGATACGGGGAGACCAAACCATTCGTCCGCAATGTATTCGTTCTGGATACTTGCAGTTTGATTGTCAATACCCAGATATACGAGCATGACTCTGAAGCCAAGATGCTGATGGCATGGCGAGAATTCCTCGAGAAAGTCGATCCGGATGTGATCATCGGTTACAACATCGCCAACTTCGACTTCCCATATCTTCTCGATAGGGCAAGACACCTGAAGCTATCAAAGTTTCCTTATTGGACCAGAATGAAGAGCGTGGTATCTCAAGCGCAAAGTACCAGCTTCAGCAGTAAGCAGATGGGCAATCGTGACACGAAGGCAACCAACACGAACGGCCGTATCCAGCTTGATTTGTTGCAATTGGTACAGCGTGATCACCAGCTGCGAAGTTACACTCTCAATTCTGTCTGTGCTCATTTCCTGGGTGAACAGAAAGAAGACGTGCATCACACCATGATCACTGAACTGTTTAATGGTACTCCAGATTCAAGACGACGACTAGCAGTTTACTGTCTGAAAGATGCTTATTTGCCCCAACGGCTTATGGACAAATTGATGTGTTTGGTCAACTACACCGAAATGGCCAGAGTCACAGGCGTTCCTTTCAATTATCTCCTTGCTCGTGGACAACAAGTCAAATTTATCAGTCAACTCTTCAGGAAAGCCCTTGAACATCAACTAGTCATTCCGAATCTTCCTAACGAAAGCTCCGATGAACAGTACGAAGGTGCCACAGTCATCGAACCCATCCGAGGCTATTATGATGTACCTGTGGCCACGCTTGATTTTGCTTCTCTTTACCCTTCAATCATGCAAGCACACAATTTGTGTTACACGACTCTACTAAATAAAACCAGTATCGATAAACTCAACATGAAGAAAGATGAAGATTACATCTTAACTCCCAACGGAGATTACTTCTGTACCGCGAAGGTGCGGAAGGGTCTGCTTACGCAAATTTTGGAAGAACTACTCGGTGCTCGCAAACGAGCCAAGCGGGAGCTTGCGAGTGAGACCGACCCCTTCAAGAAGGCTGTGCTCAATGGACGTCAATTAGCTCTAAAGATCTCTGCTAACTCAGTTTACGGCATAACTGGTGCTACGGTGGGAAAGCTGCCATGTCTTGCCATTGCTTCCAGTACCACAGCTTATGGTCGCCAAATGATTGAGAAAACAAAGCATGAAGTTGAGACGAAATACACCATTGCCAACGGTTATTCTCATGATGCACAGGTCATCTATGGTGATACTGATTCGGTCATGGTGAAATTCGGCGAAAAAGATCTTGCCAAAACCATGGAACTTGGCAATGAAGCGGCCAACTTTGTGTCTTCCAAATTCATCAAGCCCATCAAGTTGGAATTCGAGAAGGTCTACTTTCCCTACCTGTTGATCAACAAAAAACGTTACGCAGGTTTGTATTGGACCAACCCTGAGAAGCACGATAAGATGGATAGCAAAGGAATCGAAACGGTACGAAGAGACAACTGCCGATTGGTACAAATCGTCATTGAAACAGTGCTCAAGAAGATTCTCATCGACCGTGATCTCGACGGCGCACAAGATTACGTCAAAGAGACCATCGCCAACCTGCTCCAGAACAAAATTGATCTGTCCATGCTGGTTATCACCAAAGCTCTTTCCAAGAAAGAATACGACGGTAAACAAGCTCACGTCGAGCTTGCTGAACGGATGCGCAAACGTGACGCAGGGTCTGCACCCGCACTGGGTGACCGTGTTGCCTACGTGATCGTCAAAGGCTCCGCTGGCAGTAAGAATTACGAGAAATCTGAAGATCCCATGTACGTGCTGGAGAACAATGTACCCATCGACACCAAGTACTACCTAGACAACCAACTCGCAAACCCTCTCGGGCGTATCTTCGAACCTATCCTGGGCGAACGCCGTGCCAACTCCCTCCTCGCCGGCGACCACACGCGGTCTATCTCCGTCGCAGCACCGACGCTCGGTGGGTTGATGAAATTCGCCAAGAAAACCCAGACATGCATGGGCTGCAAAAAACCACTTGTCGGCAAAGAAGAGGCGCAAGGCGCCGTCTGTGAGAACTGCCGCCCTCGCATCGGCGAGCTGTACACTCGGCAGGTCAAGAAAACAGGCGAGTTGGAAATCCGTTTCAACCGCCTGTGGACACAGTGCCAGCGCTGCCAGGGAAGCATGCATTCGGAGGTCCTGTGCTCCAGCAAAGATTGCCCCATCTTCTACATGCGCATGAAGGCCAGGAAGGAGGTCGAGGAATCAGGCAGGGAATTGGCCAGGTTCGATCATGATGTCGGTGCCATGTGGTGATAGTCCTGTCGATAGTCACGAGTAGCTTACTACTACTACTACCGGCATCACAATACTCATTTCATTACACAACAGAGCTATTGGTCCAAGAACACCGAGCAACTGTTTCACCCATTATATCGTTCAAAAGGCCCTCAGATCTCGATGTCCGATCACAGGAAAGACAAGAAAAGGAGGGAAGGAATTCCATATCTGGCGCATCCATCTCGACTCAACCTGCACGCGTTCGTGTCACTGCTCACCGAGTTACTTCGTTCGGTATCATGTATATATGGACTCTGATGTATACTATAGCCTGTATGTCCGTCCGTGTCTGATGACGACGATGACGACGCCACACCGATCGATGACTAAGTAGCATATTCAATTCACTTTGACAGCTCCAGCGTAGGAGACTAGATCCAACAGTCGACTTGGTCCGTAGGGTGATTACCGAGTGAAATGGTAAAATCCACCGTTGTGCAAAATTTTGGGCGACCACGTAGTTCGTGGAATCTTATAAATGTGGTGACTTGCGAGACACCTTTTGTGGTATAATGGCTAGAATATGTCATCACTAGTGAGTTAGATGTGGGGACGCAGGTGCGCTGGAAGGGGTTTGCTTCAAGTTGAAAAACGATATTTGATGACACACGCTTTGGACAAGGCTTTAGAAGAAGATCTCAATTCGCTATGTTGGGTATCTTAATTCGTAAAGGAGCAAGACGATTTTGTCAAGTTGGTGACAATTCCCTGACAGTGACCGTGGATGAATCTTTTGTGGCACAAGCATGCTCCATAGCTCAGCTATTGAAAACAGTCCTTGACAATTCAGTCATCCATGTCTCTTAAACCGAACAGGAGCCTGAATGCAGATACATCGGTCGTCGGAGGTGGGAGCGACAAGATGACATCCATAAGATAACATTCTGCTTGCAAGTCCGAAGTCGGCTATCGCCACGTAGTCTCGCATGTAGTCTCACAGATCTGGATCATCTAAATCTCCAATCCTGCTCATCATATCGTCATCCCCGTATTTCGAGGTAATAAAAGAAGCACCATCCCATCCATCGTCAACGACCTGTGGTGTGTTGGCCTTGAGTGCTTCTTTCCTGATACTCATCGCCACAATAGCAATTCCGAGTGCATTCCACACATCTTGATCACTCTTACTAAAATCAAGACTGATCATTGTTCTCAATGATTCACCTGACAGTTGTTTCGAAGAGGTTGATATGGGTGGTGATAGCGTTTGGGCTGGTTCACGTCTTCCGTCAGGGTCATCAAAGGCGTGTTCGGCTGATGGATTCAGCGTCACAACGACCACGACGGAAGAAACAATAACTAGACCGGTGATAGTCGGACATAATTCATCAACCACAGTCTTTGGTTGGGTCACAGGCATATTGACCATTGACAGATCGGTCTCAATGCTTTCGTGAACTTTGCGGTTGTGACGATGCCTTTCGGCTAGATTGTGGAGTTTGCTGGCCATTTCTTGAAGTGTCTTAAGAGTCGAACGCCCTTTCTTATGAGTGAGAATGATATGGGTCGCAAGGAAGTCGGGGTCTGAACTTGGTCGTAGTCCTACATCTCCTAAGGCCCAATTGAGGTATCTTTTGACAACACGTGCTAATATCCTCTCTCTACGCAGGCCTGGACTGACATGGTTCCTGTCGCGGACATCGTGTCCTGCCTCCAAGAGGTTTCGCAGGGCGTGAGCGGCACGGAATTGATTGTCTCGATTGCTGTGGATAAGGGCAAGATCAGTAGAATCCTCATGAGCAAAGACGCTGAGCGGTAATGTGTCAAAGTCAATCATCCAGTTCTGGGGCAGGAGAGGTTCGAAGCCTCGATAAGCAAGGTGGTAGAAAAGGTCTTGTTCTGTTTCCGACCACACACCAGAATCCTCGGGAATCTTTATAGCGGCGGCATGTCGCCTTGCCGCTTCCATTTGTTCTTCGTCCATGTCTTCGATTCTCCTTCTGTTGAGGTTGGTGGAGGCAAATGAAATAGCGTCATCATCTCTGGGTCTGAGTTGTTTGCGAAGGGGCGTTGTAGGAGGCGGCATTAAGGCCCGATCAGTGTCTGCCTTTGTCTGACCCGTGGACGCGAAGTGACTTGAGTGAATGTCACCATTGTCACCAAATTTGTAGGGGATATAATCCGGACGAGACTTGAACAGCCTTCGCCTTTTGGCTGTTGGCGTGAAGGCATAAGCATCGTCTTGGTCTTCATCGTCATCTTCACCTGATTTTCGCTTCCTCCCATGAGACGGTCCGAGTGAGTTTGGGATCGCTTGGGCATCTGTCCGGGGGCCATCACGGGTTGAGTTGGGAACAGCACGGGTGAAGAAACCCGAGACAAAGCCAAAGGTTGATTTCAGTATCGACGTCGCCATGGAGGTGTTCAGGAAGATATGTGATAAAGCGGTGGGGAGGTAGAAAAGGCTGGACACAGAAGCACGAGAGATGTAGCCAATGAGTCAAGAGGCAGTGAGATGGGATTTGGGTGTCGGTAGATCGGCTGGCTGGTGGTGAATATGTGAGTCGACTGGGATCAGGTTGCTGTTGAAGGTCGTCGGTGGAAGCCACGAAGCCTACAGTGACCGCAGGCACAGGACATGCTGGAATTGAGACTCCAAGGTTGAGGAATGGATGAAGCATGAAGCGTGGACTGAAAACGGCTTTGTGCTGGGCCGCAAAGAGCAACGGTGTGTCCAATGTCGTTGATTGTTGTCACAAGGAGGCCTCAAACCAGGCCAATGGACCCCAGGAAGTTGGAAATTGTCCTGGAGGGACGCTTGCAGCCAATGACGCCCGACCTGCGACGATACGTCAGAGAACCACAGGCTGTCAAGGACTCATCGAAAATCCACGTTAGGCTTTAGGCGGACGTCGTGGCATCTTCCGCCTACCGCCTACCGCCTACGGCGCGCCGCACTGGAACCTAAAACCTGCACGTGGATCTGCAACGACCACTTAAGCTGTTTGCGGTTTGGCTTGGAACACCACCAGACACGAAATCACGTGAAAAACAATTTTGTACGGAGTAGGAACCGTAATCGCATCGCACGATATCCAGTCTTCAGCCTCGATCTCTCAAGTCAACAACTCTTCATGTCCTAAACTCGGCCTTTGACGCTTCATGGATGCCGCCGAGCATGATCTCGATGCGAAGCTCTACAAAGCATCCGGCACATTACTGGACGAACTCAAGGTCAAACTGCCTCTCCTCCTGTGTCATCCCAATACGACACCCCCTAAGCCTCGTCTTCGAGTCTTAGATAGCAAATGTGAAGAACTCAGGGCACTTGTAAGCAGACCCTCCGAGGAGACCGGTGAGTCCCAGCCGAATCTCATGACTGATCGCACTACAGCTTGATCGCTTTCAAGAATGGCCTCAGCTATTGGATTCCTCTTTGGCCCCGTTGGTCCAGGGGCTGGCGGATGCTTTTGTCGGGTACATGGCGACTTCAGGCCATCGGTATAGCCAGCGCAAGCGAAGCGGTGACGACACGGTGTCTACGTCTCCACTGCCTCGCGCCGTCTGCCGGCTCGTCTATTCTTTTTGCAAGGTCAGAGGCTACAAGGTAATCGTGCGTTTGCTGAACAATGAGCCAAGATATCTCGTGCCTATGTTGGAAAGTTTTCAATCATGGAGCCAGCCTGGTTTAGGCATGACCTGGGAGGAGCGGTATGTCATGTTGCTGTGGCTCTCGCACTTGATGCTGGCGCCGTTTGAGCTGGCCAATATGTCCATCGATTCCCCGAGGCACGATTTGTCTTCCACCACCTTGAACATTGGAGACTTGCCAGGCATTGCCGCCGATGTGGTTCCCCTAGCCTTCGATCAATTGGAGCGATCTGGCAAGGAACAACAGACGGCTGCCATTCTCTTGGTTCGATTGTGTCTTCGAAAAGACATGCAACAATACAACCTCCACGGCAAGATCCTAGAATATGCCATCCGGACATTGCTCCATGATGAAACCCTGGTTGACACAAGCCCATACCGTGCCTTAGGTCTGCTATCTCTACTTTTCGGCATCTTGAATTCCGCTTCCGACAGTGAGATTGCTCCGTATCTCGAGAAGATCGCTCAAGCCACATTTACCATCTCTACCTCTCAAACCCACCAGCACAACGTCATCCGTGGCTTCGCTCCAGCAAGAAAACTATTATTAAAAATCATCCGCGTCGTTCTCACCCATGGCATCTCCGCGAGCCAGACCAGTGCCTACATATCCGATGACTCGCTCAACTCGATGCTTGAGGATGGTATCCAATACTTCCTGGACGGCCTGGGCGATAAGGACACGCCAGTTCGAATGACGGCTGCAAAAGCCCTCAGTATCATCGCCCTGAAGCTGGACACAGCCATGTCCGGAGAAGTCATTGAAGCCGTCCTTGCAACCCTGGAGGAGAACGTCTTCCTCGAAGACCCTCACACACGCAAGCTGATTCCCCTGACCGACCGTATCGGATCTGAGGTCATCGGCCTGAAGAGGAACATCAACGCCGTCGACCCTCTGAAGTGGCATGGACTGATGCTAGCCCTGGGCCACTTCCTGTTCCGCCGCTCACCACCACCAACGATGCTGACGTCCATAATCCAAGCATTGATCCTAGGGCTCGAATTCGAGCAGCGCTCCAATGTCGGCACCTCTGTCGGCGTTGGCGTGCGCGATGCCGCTTGCTTCGGTCTCTGGTCGGTAGCCAGGAAATACAGCACCGCGGAGCTCGCACAGGTCCACGTGACTGCATTCGCCGAACACAAACACCCGGGCTACGAGCACGTTGAATCCGTTCTCCAACTGTTGGCCTGCAAATTGGCTATCTCGGCCTGCTCCGACCCATCGGGTAACATCCGTCGCGGCTCTTCCGCGGCACTGCAGGAACTGATCGGTCGTCATCCAGACACCATCCGTGAGGGGATCTCGATTGTGCAGATCATCGACTACCATGCCGTAGCAAGGCTGTCGCGAGCGATGATCGAAGTGTCAGTCGAAGCAGCCTCACTCGACCCGATCTACCACCTGACACTGTTCCAAGCCTTGACCGAATGGCGGGGCTCTCGCGCTGTTGACGCCAACCAGAGACGCTGGGCTGCATCTCCCCTTCAGAAACTGGCACAACCATTAGCGGTCGACGAGCAATTGACCTTCGTACGCAGTGTCTACAGTCAGCTCCTCGATCTCAAGCCTCTCAACGTCGGTACCACCGCTGGAGTCCGCCACGGGCTCCTCCTCGCACTGTCGGCCGGCATCTCAGCCCTCGCAAAACGTGACCAGAACCTCGCCACACCAGCAGCATGGCTCCCGGTGAATACTGTACTAGACCTGCACAGACTGACGGGAAAGATCGACGGTAGGGTCTCTGCAGACGTCGAATTGGTCATGGAGGCGATATCGACCTTGATCCGGACCATCTCGGGCTCCATCGCCCTTCCTGGGCCTGAAACTGATAGTCTTGCCAATCCTCACCAGAGCAATTCGTGGATCACTTCTGCGTGGGAAGTTTTGTCTCGCTGCACGGGATCCAGCGGCCGCGATATGGTCGTCGACGCAAGTGCTGATGCGAACTTCGAGCTCATCAAACATCTGCCCTCTCATGAGAGCACTCGGATCTTGAACAATTGGCTTGATTCAACCAGCCAATCGCCGGCAAACTTTACGAGCAGAGCACGCATCAGAACTCTCAGTCTTGTCCATCGACATCTGACGGAGGTGGAGTTGGCGGCTCCAGGCACGGGGTCTGCCGAACTGCATCGACGAATTGTTGCTTACCTTGTGGAGATTATCCAGGGTGGTTATAAAATCGAAACAAGAGTTGATGCGATGGACGGTTTACGCATCGTGCTCTCGGACGCTGCCGTTGTACTTACTGTCGATGAAGCTCGATACATCGCTGTCGCTCTGAATAAGGGACTGGCGGACTACACGAACGATCAGAGAGGCGATATTGGCTCAACAATGAGACTGAAGACCCTAGAAGCTGTAGAGTCGTTCCGAGATAACGTCAACATATCCCAAGAATTGTCGCAGATTGTCTTGGAGGCAGTCGTCCCTGCAGTTGTCAAATTGGCGGCAGAGAAGTTGAACAATGTTCGGTTCCGTGCATGGAGGTGTCTACAAGGTCAGCTCCGCTCAACTCGACCAGCAGAGATGTGGCCAGCATTCGATCATCTGAGCGAGGTCTCGTCGACGCAGTACTATGAAAACCTTTTACGTCTTCTTCACTCAGAATGGGCACGAACGCCGTTGTTACTAGGGTTTGTCTCGTCCGCAACGGCGGGGACTGAAGACATCTGCCGTGCAGCGTGCAACGCTTTCGTTGCGTATCACCATTCCCTGACAGACGCCCTCAGAGATGAGCTTGTGAGAGAAGTGACCAAAATTGTGCTGGGTCAAGTCGCAGAGAATGCAACCCAAGATGATAAGAGTGTGCTACCAATGCTCGATGTCCTATGCTTTATGATCGACCAGGATCTCTTTGACGACAAACAGCTGACATCCGACAAGTTCGACTTTTTCACTGTTCTGGTGACAGTACAAAACTCAACTTCATCACTTGCACGCATTGAATCCCTGCTTAATGTATATTCACGGTTGCTTGAAACGTCAACCTACCGTGCATCAGCACTTGACAAGTTGTCAAGACAGCTCCTGCATCGTTGGCCGAGAGTACGCAACACGGCAGCTGACCTGTTGTATCTGCACAAGCCAAATGACACTTTGGCCGACTGGGATTGGAATGGGCAACTCATGCAGAATAAGCCGGTCGTGCTCAAAATAAGGAAGGCTTTGGGTGTTAGCTCTGGCACCCAGAAATCTGGAGCGGCTCGTCAGGTGGACTCGTAGACTTAAATCGAAAAATTAGGTTGCAGACCGTGATGCACTTTTGCTATGCATTTCAATCTCCGAGCATTGTCTCTGAGTTGTCGTCATTCGCCGAGGAGTGAATGCTGGCACATACTTATTCTTCATGATCTCATGGACGACCCTGCGTAGCTGGAAGGACGGGGTCGATTTGGCAATACTTCCCACTGTGACGCTCGAGCTCGTCGATTCGTAGTCACGTTGATAGGTCTGATGAGGCGAATAAAAGGCGTCGTAGAGTAAGACCTAGCCCGTCACGCAAGTGATGATTCAATGACTAGGAGAAGTAAGGTGGCGGATTGAGCGAATCGAGGTCACAAAATCGAATCGTTCCACGAGGGGAAGCAGAGCACAACCCAAAAAAGGAGAGTGTACCTGACATCCTTGATACCGATAGTTATGTTACCAGAAGACACGCGTAAGTGGGACAAGTGCTGTGCTTTGCTTTACTGCATTGCACGCACATTGCTTCCTAGCGCCTGACGGGCAGACTTCTTTGTTACTTTCACCTTCGAACCCCCAAAAGAAGTTGATCAACGATTCCGAGATGTGAAAGGGGGTCTCACAAGGGTGATGAGGGTCGATCGTATTTATTTAGGTTGACCTTGGATGTAATTGCATGCAGTGATGGCACAAGCAGTCTTGTCATCAGATATGGTTATCTTAAACGCTCACACTACCATGGTGCTTGCGGCCTCTGTTCATGACTGTTTTGTCTCTTGAGGAAGTCTCCTCAAGTTGGCGCGAATAGAACTGCATCAGTGCATTGTCCAGGTTGAGATCAAGATCAACACAAATACAGCAGGTGTCGTTCAACATCTGATAACGCCTGTTGCCAGAATCATTCTCGAGACGGCGAGCCCTGGAATGTGCATCCCAAGCACGCGAGGTCAGCCATTCGGCAATGGTTGAGGAAATTTGCGTCCTCGACACCTTGCGAGATATGATTTTTGCATCTCACCTATTCGGAGGAACCCTTGTTGACGGTGTGGCGAATCCACATCAGATAGAGTCATCGTCGTCTTTCCGACATGGCAAGTCTGCGTCAAGCTGATTCGGTCAACGTACTGGTGTTTCCAAGACGGACAGGGACCACAATTGTCCCAAGACTGCTCCCTAGCTGATAGCTACATAACCATGACGGCTAGGCTTCCCCGGACAGCCGGGTGCAGGAGACCAAATTCTAGTGGGTCAAGACTGGATATATCGGCACGTGGAGTACGCGTTGAGACAACTCGTATCGAGTTGTCTAGGGACTGGAGGACCCTTCTGGTGGTGTGTTGGAATTGTCTAACTAGTTAGCTTGGTGGTTTAATTGGATGTTCAGCGTCACCGTCTGCCTTCCAAAGGCCCGACGGCCCAGAGGTCCACTGAACTTGGGCTCACGAGCAGCTTCAAAGGACCACAGCGCGGGGTTGTTGGGAACAATCGAAACCACGGGCCCAAACCACAAAAGGTTAGCAACAAAGGTCCTTCTCAAGAAAATATAGGGGATTCGGGGTGCTCGGCTAAGGTGCATGCTTTTGGCGTATCAGACGAGATACGATCAAATTTCGGAGAACTGCATGAGAGCTGGGGAGTGATCGACTGGATTCAAAACGATGTTCACTGACGATCCTGGTAGTCAGTAAGTCCGTGGACACGGAGGAGTTGGTCCTGACTTTTGATATCATCGAGATGGTGGAGATAAGTTTGAAAAAAACCACGACCAATGAAGTCATCAAGGGAGCATGAAGTGTAGGTAGGCACAATCATCAGTGTTTCCTAGAAGGCACGAGGTTTCATGCAGAAGATTCTCCGAAGCTGGCCTTGGCTACCACGGCTACGCACGAAGTTACACGTACCGTTGAGTCCTTGACAAGAAAGATAGCCTATCCGTTTGTTCAGATGTCAACATCTGTTTGTACGCCGATGCGCCATCTTCATTCTCGGCTCCTCGTCTGGAACTCAGCAAAAGGAACCATCGGTTGGGACTGAACTCGTGTACCCGGTATGTAGTCCGTATAACCCCTTCGAGAATGGAGTGGCCCTGGAAACAGTGGATGCTCATGCTTTGTCTTTCGCCCGTGCCACGGCCCATGGTCAATGTCTCGCATCGGAACTAGTGAATACTTACTTACTCAAGCTGGGAGGCGCTCGCTAGGATTTTGACGCCATGCCCGGGCAACCAGGGGTGGGATGGATCATTATTGAAGGCGCCTTGGTAACCTGTAATATAGAAACCTTGGAGTTATAGGTTGTAGCTGAACAGGTCATGAGATGAAGGTCGAAGGCTCGTCGGTTGTGGAAAGCAGTGTCATGCAACCTCGAATGGGGCAAGTGCAAGATTGTCTGAGTTCATTTCAGTCTAAAATCAGATGCAGGATATGCCTTCTGGACGACACGTATCAAGCAGCTCAACAAATGTCAGCGCTGGATCAAGTCATTGAACCCAAGTGGTGAAACACGTATGTGGAAGGGTTAAACGAGTTGTGCGGCTGTCCCAAAGTTCCACGATACACTTTCTCGCCTCCAATTTCTCTACTGTAGCTGATTGAGCGAGATGATGGTACGTGTCTGGTACAGTAATGATGGTAGGCACGCCAAAGGCAAAGCAAAGAGGCGTCGGTAAGACCAGGACTACGTAACATCTCCGGGACAAATGGCGTGCCGTGACCGTACCACGCAAGGAACGATCATGGATCAGAAACGAATTTCGGGACGTCCTGTTATCTGTCCGAATCTGAAGGCTGTGCATTTGCATGGGATGTGATGGTACGAGTATCACTGTCTGAGCAAACTGAGGGAACTGTTCCGTAACAACTTGGGCTACAGAGGGTTCCAATGTGGAGCTGTTAGAGAGGAAGGTATCGTCACCATGGCAAGTCTTTGTTCCACCAACATTCCCGACCTGGCTAGCTACCTGTGGACTTTCAGGCCGAACCTTTTGTGAAATCAGGACAGTACGATGATGGTGGCGGAACCCAAGAGAGTGTGCAAGGGCTCGACGGGTTGAGACCTTGAAGTCTTGGACCAATAGTGCATACCAATTTGAATGCTCCGCAGATGAACCTGAGACTTACGGAGTAATGTCACGGCGTACTGCGTACGGAGTAGTTGATAGATTGTCGGCACTTTTGATCACCAAATTCTAACTTTGGGTAATCGGGACAATATTTGAATCAGAGGTAGCTAGTTAGTTCGGGCTAGTTGGAAGAACACGAACCAGCGCGACCGCGTCGTGTGGATGTGGCAAAGCGAAAAAGAGAGCGCGTGGGCTCCGGAGGATTGAAGCACAGAGAGAAGTGTGGATTCGGAGAGGTCCCAAGTAGCGATGCGCTTTGCTCCTTGGGCATTTCACATTGCTTTGGACTGTAATTTGATGGGGCCGGTAATACCGACGTTGCGTAGCCAACCTGGTATGGATTGCTCGTGAAGCCAAAAGCCTCCAAGACTAGGCAATCAAGTATCTAAACGTGAGAGCGAAAGGATCCTCGCGTAATAGTCACAGACTCGCAAACCATTATCGCTAAGCGGGCAAAAGTTATTTGGAAAAGGCACAGATTGGGATTGGCAAGGTCAGTGAGGTGTGCCACTGTGCCATGAAAAAGTTATCGTAATCGGGTGAGGACGGCAGCGAGCTCCACGCCGTGGAGGCAGCCTTTAACCTGTAGCCTGTCAAGGATAGACAATAATAATTGGACACTAGTTAATCTGGACAACCTGGTGGCAGTGACAGCCCAACAGGTGAGTACAAAGTAGTACTCGGTACTTGGAACAGTCACCAACTGGTAACTGGCAATGTACAGCAAGCCCTTGTTGCAGACCTGCTGGGGGCGAGATTTAGGATGCTGCGGCTGCAATGGCTGTCGAGCATAAATTCAATCTCTCTCTTGCACTGACGGGATACACGATCCACACTCCTTACATGGCGATTGGTGGGCTTTGAATGTGAACCAAAAGCTCTCAGCGACCAGGGTAGTAGAGTACTCACGTACTGTAACGAGGCGAGCGAGGGTCAGGCTGGGAACGATTGAGTTGGGGGGGAAGCCAGGCGCAGATAGATGCAAATTTCAATGGCACCGATTGACTGGCACTGGCACTTGTCCTGGCAGGTGATGAAGGCGCATCTGAGATCTGACTTCTTACCGGGGGTTATCGACGTGTAAGAGTCAGCGGCTGCGCCTTTCACAGGCACTGGTAAGCGAAGAACGGAGAGCACAAGAGCAATGGGCAACTATATTGAGTGCAAAGCTATTCCTTACTCCGTACTCGGTACTCCGCACACAGAACTTTGTAAGACCACAGCTGTACAATAATCAGTCTTGTGGGTACTGGGATTACGCTGTAGGTTTTGGGTAACTTGCTCCTGACCTACTCCGTAAGTACAGCAGGCTAGGTGGCAGGTAGTAGTTACAGGTAAGGAACCAGGTGATCTCGGACTTCAACAGTTTTTACGGAGTGCATGCCCGATGTAGGGAGTACGGAATACGGAGTACCTACGGAGTCCTTACTTGGTGACACTACTGACTACCTAGTAGGGGAGTCACGGGGAGTGTAGGTATTACTAGGCAATAAGCAGGTGCCAGGTACCTGGGTAGGTACCGCGTGGTACATGCATAGGCACTAACCAAAGTCCATCCTCCGTTCTCCGCCCGCTGTAAGAAGTACATACCTACCCACCTTCGTGCGGTAGTTGCTTTCCACAAATTTTGCATGAAATCCAACGAGTTGCTAAATCCAGTGAATGTCCAGGCAGTAGTTGCATCAGTGAATGTCCAGGCAGTAGTTGCATCAGTGAATGTCCAGGCAGTAGTTGCATCAGTGAATATCCAGGCAGCAGTTGCGCCGATGGTCGGGAAATGGGAAGCCATCATCGTAGGGGAATTCTGCACCGCGTCGCTCCTTCCAGTAGCAAACATCGACTAGTCACGAGCACTGGTTACCTATCACACATTCTGTCGCCGAGCCCTCGAACACTGAGGCACAGCGAATAAGTCCAGTAGGAGATGAATGTCTTGTCAACACCATCCTTCGAGTTCCTGTTCCTACCCTGGCCGATATGTGCCATGACATGTCATGCTCAACAACCTTGCCAGCCACGTCGAGCGTACATAGGTAGTGATAATAGTAATGACAGGTGAGCCGTGATCGAGACAAGTATCGTCCGTTGTTTCCTCGAAATGAAGGGCAGACACGCGGGGCACGTTACTTACTGTGTGACTGGCTCGTTGATTCGTTACCGAGAGTGCTTCGTAGCGAGGATAGCTAATCAGAGCGCTATTTGACCAGGAGTGACAAAGTCTTAATTTTGGTTGCAAGTTGCAACTTCTAGTGTGTAACTCTTTTGGCGCTTTTGGAGGCCTCACCGTCAAATCGTAACAAGGTGCCGTGTTCGAAGGGGACTGGGAATCATCATCTAGGCCCAAGGGTGCCACGGCTGCAAGATGTAGCTGACCATCAAATGATCAGACGGACGGTTGATGGTAGTGCGGCTGTGACTTCCCACCTTCTCTAGCCAGATTTGTGCAACCACGTCCCACAGTGTCGAGCATCTGCCAGCTGCGATGCCAGGCCTCTAGCTGCCGTGCAGTGCAGGTGCAGGCAGACGATAATCCTAAGAAGCCGAGTAGTGAGAGGAGATGAGAAAGGGTTACGATCATTGATTTTGGCGCACCTACCAGGTCCGTATCAAGGGAACTAGCTTGCAAGTCTGTGGACCTCAAAAGCAGCCAAAAAGTTATCAGTGATTGGGCTAGAGGCCATCAGGCATATCTTCTTTTGCCCCCTTACCGATCTTGCCTTCAGCAGTGACGAGTCCGGACAGCACGGAATCTCTGACAGACGTCGATAAAATACCTTTTAATTTTGACTGGCTCGCCACAAATCAAGGTAACTCCGGAGCAGTCGCACACTCGCACACTCGCACAACCGCACAATTGGGGTAAATTTTCTGGTTATACTCCATCCATGGACGGACCATAAGCCTCCAAATTGGCTGTAGGTTGTAGCTGAGAAGGCCGATCAGTTGATCACGGACAGCCTCTAGTTGGTAGTTACTTAACTCCGTACATCCTGGCTTCTGAACTTCCCGCTTGACTTCCTGCTAAGCCTGACACCGTGATGATCAAACGCAGTCCTTGTACACGCCACCAAGCGACCAGCACCTTGAAAAGTTGCGGCCCCGTTGATCACTCAGATCCAATGAGATTCACGCAGCACCATTATTGCCGTTAACCACATCAACTTTGTGGTGTCGAGGCGGTTCTCCGTTTCCCGCAATCCTGGCCTTACAACTTTGCTTTCCAAGACGTGGACGGGCTACGTAGCCTAGGCCTAGTCATCTTGCAGAAAGTCGGTTTCAAGGTCTGCATCACCGATTCACGCACCGACCGCTTGTGATCATTGACCAAGGCCCCGTGCCCACCTGAGACTTTTTGCCGACGTGACTGTCTCGGTCATGTCGAATGAGCATGGAATGCGAGGATCAGAAGATGCTTCAGACACGGACTGGAGACTGCTTCCTTGTAATCATCGGACCTAAGCCCACCTCGAAGGCTCGAACACATCAACGCATGCGGAGCAAATCCAAGGACAGCAATAGCATGCTCCACTCTCATGGATCATACAGTACGGGCGATATAAGACACTCGAGATGTAGGGTAGCAATGCTGGAGTCGTAACAAGGACCTCGTCCGTCGCTAGTTAGTACGGCCACGTACGGCGTGCACGTCCTGGCCAAAAAAAATGGCGCACTAGTCCTAATTGGGATGTATACAAACAACACACCCATTCTTCAACCACTCACAACTCGGTCAAATCTCACTTAATTTAGGTGCCAAATGGATCCTCTTAAGCCTCTTGAGCCACTTAATCATATACCTTAAAAGCATTGGGATACCCCGTCAAAATCCCGCCTAAAGACAAGCGCAAACCTCCTCGAGTAATTCTCGCAATCCTTACCTAGTATACCCTACTTCTCGCGGCGGTAACTATTCTAATAACTCTAGGTTCCTAAGGCTTCTAGCCGTAGGATTATAAAGTAAAATAACCCTCGACGCCTTTATAATAGTAATACTCGACCCGAGACGCGAGGTCGTAAATACGTACTTACTAAACGTAATATTCGTTACCTTAAGTTAATCCTATAGTAGTCGGGCTTTAACGGGCGCTCACTTACTTAGAAATTACTCGCTTTTAAAGTAAACCTCGATATCTTAGAGCGTACTATATAACGCGTTATATAATAACTAAATTATCGGCGCTATATAGCGTATTAAAGGTTATAGGTCTTACTAAAATAAGCTACTCGTTGCCTATAATTTACTCGAGTAATATTAGAGCGTTATTCGAGATCTAAGGACTAGAGAAATATACGATTTAGTAACGAAGTATACCTAGGCTTCGGTCTAGTAGAAAGAGTCTAGGTTATAAGGAAACCTAGCAAATCCTACTACACTAACTACGTTCTACCTAAGGATATACCTAAAGAGAAGGACTCTAATAAGGTTTATACCTAGGGAGCTATTAGATATAACTTTAAGAGCCCTCTCTATCGATATAATAGTAGTAATAGTAACGGTAAGATAACGTAGAAGTACTATCTCGACTTATTATAGAAGGAGGTATTAACTTAGCCGCTAAATACTATTCTAGAGGAGAATAGTAATTTAGGTTATAGAACCTCTAAAATAAATCCCGTTCGTACGTGGAAATCTTAGGCAAATCTACGGTATTACTTTAACTATACCCATTTACCCGATCTCGCGCTAATTGAGAATACCTAGTAGGCGCCAAAGAGTTATCTACGCAAGTTTGCGTACTAGGATAAGGAAATAGTGTAGGCTCTTGCACAGGAAGGGTAGGAGGGCCTCTCATAGGAAACCATTAATAATTAGGTTAATTTAATACCTCTACGTCTACAAAGAGTGATTAATGCGAATGGCCAGATAACAGCCTTCTAGACAGTCTAACTAGCACCTGAATTAAGTGAGATTTGACCGAGTTGTGGGTGTTTGTAGAATGGGTGTGTTGTTTGTATAGGTCCCAATTAGGACTAGTGCGCCATTTTTTTTGGCCAGGACGTGGGCGTGGTGCTATTATTGCATAGGGGGCCGCTGATGAGCGATGATTGTCCGTATTGCCCTAACTTTAACCTTGGTATCCAAACTGATCATTTGGTCCACGGTCCACCTTCTGAGGCTACGGTCCAAGACTGTACGGACTTGTCTGTCCAAAGTATCTTGCGCGAATGCCGCCAAGTGTGTCTGGCAATATGGAGCCTCGAAAGACAGTCTCTCTGCAGCGGCTACTGATCCATGTCATGCCATGTTCACACCTCGCTACCATATTCGGCCTCCGCAACGGGCCAATTGCTCTTGACGTGAGGTGGCCTTACCCTTGACTTGACCATGATTGGATCACTTCAAGTAGTGATTCAAGAACGTCGGTGCAAGCTACGTAAGAAGCAAGTACCACCTCCGTTTTATCCATTTATCATCGATTCACTTTTTTAGTGGCACGTCGACTCCCAGCTGTGGCCTGAACCAATAGTGATCAAAATGCTCAGCTACGTCGAGCTGTGACTCTGAACTCGTGATTGCCTGTCGTGAACAGGCACAGGAGACAGGATTAGCCACACAGACCATAGCCGCCTGTCAGAGAGGAGGGTGAGACCAGCATTCGAAACAGCAGCAGAAAAGATAGGTCTGCGTATGCGGGCTCTTTGTGGTTCCTGCTTTGCACATCGACGATTTCTAAAATCAAGCCAATTCTTAGTGACCGAGCCTGTGCTGTAGAGTTCTTGCGAGATGTCAACTAAGTTTCGAACTCAGCTATTTGAAGTCTGGAGCATATTCTTGTGCACTACAGGTGGGAATCGAATGACTATCGAGTCTTGAATTGAGAGAGGCTGCCAGGCTAGGCACGACTAGGTTAGGAACACAATGTCAAGGCACCTTACCTTGTTGGAATAAAAAATTGTGAGCAGTGCGGCAAGCATCTCAGAGGGTCAAAGACTCGAAACCCGCCCTCGGACACTCGCCTGATGATCAAACAACCATGCAATTTACGCCATGGTGCCCGTGGATGCCCTGACAAGTCACAAGAATAAGAGGAGCCACTACCGCAGTACCTGGGCCCTGTTGGCCGGAGCCGCTACTGCCTCGTACAAGGTAAGAACTTGAAAAGTACGACCTACGGTCCACCGCCTACGGGATGCTGGGGGTCGAGAAACATGAGAGTCAAAGAGCCCACTATCCACCTGGGCACCCGAGCACCTGCTGTACTAACTCGCACTTATGACTAACTAGTAATCCGTCCTTGCTGCTTGGTCAGTCCGTACTCCGTAGAAACCAGTGACCTGCCGCCTAAAGTGGTGAGTGCCTAACTCGCAAGTGGCAGCCAACTATCCACTGCAAGCGCTGTCTTGGGTGGCTGCCTATCAAGTGGCTATTTGTTCTGCTGTGCTGATCCGCCCAGGCCCGTCACCACACCAGCCGTGAGTCCGTGACCAGCCATAACAAGGAGGCAGAAGTGGCACCCGTGGCTCAGTGGCTCCTCACGCTCCTCAAGCTCAGCCTGCACCAGAGAGACTTTTGTCATCGAAACAAGCCCAGGTGTCCCTTAGCAATCTTCGATGACCCCCGGATCCCATGCGACCATGGTCCCCTTTCCCCAATGGTTGCTTGCGAGCTTTTTACACTTTCTTTTGGGTCCCTGTCATTACTGGAATCCACCTAACTAGTTGCTATGCAGACCCGCGCGTCGTGACTCAAGAGTCAAGACGCCGCACCCAAGGCCCCAAGGCCTAAGATCCAAGAAACAAAGCCCCCGGTTTACCACCTTCTTTCTCCGTACAAGCCTGTCGAGCGCATGAGCCTGGAGGCTAAGAGGCCCTCGGCCTGTAGTTTGTTGCCTGTACTCCGTACTGCACGGAGTACCCGTGGCTTTTAGCATGTCGCCTGTGTAGCCTGTCACGCCTGTACGGTCCAGGCTACAATTTCAGTTTTCTGCTTCCGGCGTCAGCCTGACCGTGCTTTGTGCATTGTGCTTCGTTTTTGCTCCATGTCACTCGTCACCTCTGACCCTCCTCGTCCTTAGCGCTGGCGCAGAATTGATTCAATGTTGGATAATCACCCCTCGCCTGCTCCGGAGTAACTAGCTACAACTTAACTGCAAAATACTTCTCCTCGTCCGTACAGTCATTATCCGCACTAGTAGTCCGGCATTAGTCTTAGCCACTCAGGCGCTCGTACAGCCCAAAACTGTAACAGCGATGGCAGGATCCCTTGTGCCCGGCTTTGACTCGCTCGTTGAATTGCCAGTACCGACTTCTGTCCTCCACACGGCTGATGGTAGATGGTTGACGGTTTGACGTAGCACCCATCGAGTCCGTTGCCCTAGTTAGTTAGTGCCATGGTCCCAAGGAGCCTGGGTCCGGCAGAGAGGCTAAATCTCGACTTGCACCTTTGCCTCTCGATTCTTGACTGGTCAGTGGTCACGACTCACAACTCACGACGGATGCCCGGGTGCCCGGTTGCACGCTGGGGAAATGCAAACACCGAAGTCACCATCAAATAATAATGACACGCCTCTGATCCCTGTCGGGTAATCCGCACCCTCCTGTTATCCCCATCCTCATCCTACCATGCCTTGGTCCTCGGGCGTTACGAGACTTGACCATGACTAGTTGATTCAGTCTTAGACTCAAGTCAAAATAGAGTCGGAAGTGTGGGAAGAAAAAAAAGGCTACCCAGGCCATCCCTTGGCATTGAGGATCTGTCTTGACTTCCTAACTCGTCGTGGTCGTCCTTTGCCTCCCATGTCATTCTCCCCCCCCCAAGTCCCGAACTCACCCCATGCCCCCCTCTCCAAAGGTGGTTCCAGGCTTCTAGGAAGTAACCACAGCCCACCAGTGCTGGCGGTGGCAGTCTTGCACCAACTAAAATATCCCTTGAGCTACTGTGCTCCGTAGGTCCAGATACGAAAACCATCCGAGCTAAATGCGGCGATATTACCACACAAGGCGTGATAGGCTACTGGACACACTTGCTAGACACAACCACCACTACCAGCACTACCAGCACTACCACCACCACTACACAAGCACTTACTACCTAGGTACCTAGGTAGTTATGTGCTCCGTACAAGCACACTAAAAACCACTTTACCAGTAGGAGTCAACTCAGCTTGTACGGAGTAAGTATGTGTGGCCCATGGACCCATGGGTCATTGCTCCTTGCTCCTCTCTCCATCGTTCATGGGGTCATGGATGAGGGTCATCACAACCTTCCCACCGGTTCTGTCTCTGCCGCTCGTTTTCTTTTTTGCTTCCGCCATTGTCAAATCCTAGCAATCCTTCTTTTTTCCCAAACATGCCATCACTTTTGCACTCCGCCATCCCGTCTTAGTCCACTTTGGCAATCATTACGCCAGTCCTCTTCACATCAACTTGGGTCCCTGTGCTTGAACCTTGATTGGTCCCAGCCGCGTGTACCCAGTCGTAGCTTCTCCTTCGCATCGTCTGCTGTCTCCCTTTCTGTCTGATTCTCTTTTTTGCCTCGTTTCTTGCTGCACTGGCTGATCTGCTAACCCGCTCCTACTGCTCCCCTACTGCCCCTACTGGGGCCCTTGACATCAGCGTGTCGGCCGAGCCTCTAACCGCCCCTTCCATCCAAGACAAGATCCTGCGCGCGCTCCGCCTGTATCGATGAAATACAGTACAACCGCAGAAAGATCTTCGCTCTTCAGGCATCTTGGATCCAACTGTCTGGCGCAGCCACCAAACTTACCTTGCCGACTTTCGGGTGACCGCGTACTCGTTGAATTGGTCATTTGCGTTTCCTTCTAATTGCTCTTCACTTGCTGCGATCTTGATCAGATTGATCCTGGGCCCATACCTCATTCACCGGAACAACGACCAGACCAGACCACACGACGTTCGTTGGTGAAGCTTCTCCGTTCACGGATCCACCCTGGCAATAGGGCAATACTCCTTCCTTCATTCCAACCCCCAATTCAGTCAAACCACCAAACATCACCTCTGTTCTGTTCCCAGTGTCCGTCCCATGTCACTGAAACATTTCTTTGCCTCTTCGACATGTTTTTCATCTTCACCTTGAGTGCGAGACGTCCTTGTCATTGTCATTCTTAACACTGTGCACCTGGCACCGCATCCCTGCTTTGTCCTCCATCTCACTCTCGACCCGTGACCATACCTCGATGCTGGACCACCCTCCACTCGTGTCTACCACGCAACCCTAATTGACTATCTCTCCTCTCAATTTCTCCCCATGTTGAAGCATCCTGATGTCGCCCGTATCAATCATCCAACGATCCAACAGAGATCTCGACTGGAGGAGGCACAACTCTATCCCAAACTGCACCACAACTCCACCTCTTCAGGATAGAAAACGAGACCAAGGCAGGAACTTCGTCTCAACCGGCCTTCCCACCCCGCCGTCGGCCTCCAAAACCATGCCTGGAGTCATCCTGGGTAATAATTACACTACATTTTCTTCCCAGGGATACTCCTCACAACACCGAGAATATACCCAAGATGTCTATGAAACCAACCCACGGCAAAGATCATCTTCTACGTCGACCAACGATGGTCAATTCGCCGTGGCTCCCTCAATGAACAACTACAACACCGTTTACAACAACCGCTCCGCCGAGCAGAACGGTGTCAGTGCAATAGCTCCCCATCTTCAGATCCCGAGTCCGTCAACAAGAGCAAAGGAAGTTTAGCAGAATTTGCTGCCGAAATTACATGCTTGTTCTGGTTTGAGACAGCGGAAGCATTGCAGTATGCAGAAGACCAGCACTTCGACAAGCCATACCCCACCGGTTTACTCCCTGATGCAATTCCTTCGACAGGATTTCGAAAATGGGTCACCACCATTATCAGCACGACTCAAGTGGGAAAGAACGTCATTCTTTTGGCCCTGATGTTCATCTATCGCCTCAAGAGATTTAATCCTACGGTCAGCGGTAAACGAGGCAGCGAATTCCGACTCTTGACCGTTGCACTGATGTTGGGGAACAAATTTCTGGACGACAACACCTACACCAACAAAACGTGGGCCGAAGTCTCTGGAATTCCTGTCAATGAAATCCACATTATGGAAGTGGAATTTCTCAGCAATATGAGATACGATCTCTACGCCTCGGCTGAAAAGTGGAGCCAGTGGAAGGCCAAGTTGGGAAGGTTTGGCGCATTCTACGATCACGCCTCTCAACTCCCAGTTGTGAGTGAGAGCAGAATCCCAGCTCCAGTCACACCAACTTCTCAGAGCTTCTCACACAAGTTGCCATCTCCGCCTTCGACACATTACAGTGTCAGTCCATTCTCCAATTCGCCGTTGAACAACAATTACTTTCCATCTCTACCACATCCCCTTGCCACGGCTCCCCATCTGCCTAGCTCCCCACTACGGCAGCATCATGTGCCAAGTCCTCACCAACTTGCTCGAAAACGAAGTTTGGATCAATCTACCGATTTTCCCCCAGCCAAGCGTCACCACACTTCTGCAATCACTCCCGCATACGAGGGAAGCGCGCGAGGCTATTCATCAAATAATCCACAGATTTCTCCGTCAACCACCGTGACTTCCAGCGAGTTTCCCGCTCCTACGAGTTTGGATATTCCTCGTCTGGATGTGTTGCGAGCACCACCAGCTGCTGCCGTGTCGTCCAATCTTCTCGCACCACTGTCGATACCATCAACCCGCTCCATGTCCACTGTTTATCCCTCCACCACCGCCGGGTATCATCAAACCATAACCCGATTTCTGCAGTACCACCAAATCTTTACCAAAACCCAATTCCACACCTTGGTGAGGTGTCTCGGCAGTTGCCTGGATATGTATCAGCTCACAACTCTCCCTCCAATTCATTCAATACAGCCACGCCTACTCTGCCTGGATTGTCTCCATCCTACTTTTTAACGAACCGAACCTCACCCTATCGACCAGTTAGGACTGTCAATACACTACTTATCCCTCCTCCATCAGGCGCACTACATGCACCTGTAAGACATGTGCCAACCGACCAGATTCATTACCAGCCCTTAAGCAAGGCCAGTACGGAACGTCGCACGGGGCTGCTCCCAATGATGCAATTCGAGTCATGGCCACACAGTAATTCTTCCACACCATTGACACATCAGCTTTCTTATCGAGTTTAAAATTTCACTTACACTGCATTGGGATTTCTTACGGGGTCAGACATGACCAAATAGCATTGCAGATTGCATAACATAGCGCGGCGTTTCTTCTTTCCAGCAGATAGACAGCTCTGCCTCAATGGGATGCATACAGGCGCACCGGGAATACAGCAGGGCCTCGGATTTTCGCTAGCGAAGACCACACAATTGGCAAGGGCTGTACAGGGAAGGCCGACTGGGCGATAGAATTTTAACTGTACCACAATTATATGCAGCAGACAAAGAATCAATATAAGATCCTGTGCAATTTTCTTCTCAATCGTTTTAACTTCGTACTTGATGTCAATGAATGGTCCGATATCGACGACATTCTGCAAGCTGGTTAAGAGGAATCTATCACATTTAAAGACTGCACGAGGCTTCCCAGGCTGGAAAGCAGTCGGAATTTGAGGCTGTGGCGCTATAGTTGTATCGTCTCCTTCACACTCGTTTGCATTGTTTTCTCACTCCAGGTGATTGAATCCCCGCACCAAAAGTGAACACCATCACCCCGCTATCGGCCAGATGTTATTCCGATACCGTAGGTTGTATGGAGTACTTGTGAATCTACGGAGGTACACGCCAACGTCATGTGCTCAGCTTAGCAAGAGCAAATGTCAAAGGAATCTCCTAGTGATAGTCATCTACACTGGCGCTCATAATAGTATGATGCAGGAGTACAGACATAACATACTCCGGAAGGATGCGAAAGGTATTACTTCTCGTCTTCATTCACGGCTTCAAGGTACGTTGCAGACCCATTGCGGACACCACTGGACTACCGGGTTGGACTCGCTCTGCGAACTCGTACATACGTCTGACCTTGACCAACCTACTCTTAGGGAGGTGACGACACCTTTGGCACATTTCCTGAACATCTCAGGGCCCTGGTTAGCCATGCCTTACCAAACATCGATATCTTCGCGGTCACCTACCCAAAGTTCGAAACGAGAGGGGATCTAAAAGATTGTGTAGCTCGCTTTCAAGAATGGTACGTTGTTTGGACTGTTGCCAGCCATGCTCATCAACTTCTCACTGACTCGTCGGCCTGCTAGGCTTCAGAACAAGGTAATCGACCTCGAAGTCGCCCGCATGACTCCATCACCTACCATCGACCCAGCAGTCCACGTAATGCTCATAGGCCATTCAATGGGTGGTATCGTGGCGGCAGAGACGTATCTTCTACTAGCGAATGAGCAGCCAATTCCTCCACAGTCCTCACGACATAATCCTGAAAAACCAAATTTCCCTTCCAACACTACTCTCAATTCCACAACATCTACCTTTCACCCAACGCCTTCATTTCCCAACGATTCTTCTCCCATACAATCCTTCATGTTCCCCCATATACAAGGGATCTTAGCGTTCGACACTCCTTATCTCGGTCTCGCTCCAGGAATGGTTGCCCATAGTATAGAAGGTGGACATAAAGTAGTGGCAAACGCATACAACACATACTCAGATGTCGCCTCCATGTTTGGTTGGGGATCGAAAACTGAACCCGCCATGAACGCTGCGGCTTCGTCTTCCGCAAACAAGGCCATCGGCGCTCTTCCTGCGCCGGCAGTCTCATCTACTGCAGATGCAGCAGCGACACCAAAGTGGCAATCATGGGGTAAATACGCCATGTTTGCAGGTGCAGCAGGTGCAGTCGTGGCTGGCGGCGCAGCAGCTTTGTACTCCCAGCGTGAAAAATTAAGTGCCGGATGGCAATGGGCCGGCGACCACCTTCTTTTCGTTGGTGAATTGTTCAAACCAGAGTTCCTAAGGCGGCGAGTAGAAAACATGGAAGCGGCATGTCGGGAGAGAGGGACTGGCTGGGCCAACTTTTACACAAATCTCGGAAAGGGTGCTCGGGATGGTTATGGCATCACTGCAAGTTTGGCTGGCAAGGAGCGCACTTTTTGCAATCTGCCTGTACGGGTGAGCAAAGAAGGAAAGCAGAGACAAGATCTTGTCGATGATGCGATTGATGTCATAGGTCAAGGGATGAAATGGACAAAAGCCGTCAATGACAAAGCAAAAGATGAAACAACAGCCCACGTTTCCATGTTTTTCCCACGAGATAATCCGGGCTTCTACGCACTGGGTGAGAAATCAAAGCAATGTTTGGAAGCATGGGTGGACCAAGGTTGGTACCAATCTAGCAGCGGACCAACACATCTGGGGAAAGATCAGGGCGTCACGCTCGGCGAGGTTGGCGACGGTTGGGAGAAGCCGGACTACGACGATGCTGGAGTCAAAGCCAAAGAGCGCGAGCGGGACCAGAGCTCGGACAACATGCATTTCGAAGCGGAAAACAACCTGCCGACAGGTTGGGAAGGAATTGACTCGCACCGACCTGAAAGCAATGACAATGTGGACGACGAGTATCGCATGAGAGATGCCGATGAGGAACTCGAGGATAGTGTCATTATCGAGAAGGCTGCCGATGGTCGCATACCTCTACCAAAATCGAGAGCAGATACTGGAGTATGAACAAGGCACAAAGGACTGAAATGCACCATTAGAACTTGGAGGGCCAGCAGATATCAACCTATGAATTTTACAGCGTAGAAGGAGTCGAAGAGAACATACGACACCAGGGGCAGCTCTCCTCCATGAGCAAGAAGACCCGTTGACCGTATGCCTTGACAGTCACATCTACCAACCAGTATATATGACGGCTGGCCATTAGATGAGGAAACGAAACCCTGACAACCATTGAAGCCGAGACCAGCAAGCAAGAGCACGGCAAAGACCCCTTTACCTATGCAAGGTACGAGCGCCATATCCTTTGAGCTTTCCAGCAGTATTTCAAACCGTCAGCCATACCTCCCAATTTCTACCAGCTGCTCGAGCCTATCCGGTGCCGCTGGTCTCCTCAGAACCCGGACCATGTGGCAGCCTCTGCTGTCCCTCGGCTTCCATGCCCTCACAACCGGTGACTTTGCCTGCAGCATTCTCCACTGTACCGAGGATTCCTGACTTGGACGGCGGCCCTGACGAAGACTGAGCCTGCGCGTCTTTCATTTCCTGAACTGCCTCGCTTTTCGTCTGTTCACCGGATTCGTAGCCAAGTGCGGATGAGACGGCTCCTTGGACGTACTGTGTCTTTGGGTTAGATTCAGAAGGGTTATATGATTCTGGTTGTGCGATTGATATGATGAGGGGCGAGAAACAAAACACACCTTGACATGCCCACCGATGAGGGAGGCATCATTGGAGCCAGACGATTGTTCTGATGACATGATTTCAGTTGTCGTAGTCAGTTCTGGGGACTTTCGATTGTTAATCTAGAAGGACGAAGTCGGACTGCAGGAATAACAGAGTAGACTCAAAGAGTAGAGGCACAATGATCACTATGTATAGCCTTCGACTTATCAGATGGGCCACTCACCACTGTCCCCATGACGCGCCGTGGCACCTGTAACTCTCGGCGATGATGTCACGAACACATTGTTCACGCCAAAGAAAGCAAAGAGCATGCATATTTGTTTCTACGGTGGAGTAGACAAGACCAAACAGACGAGCGGAAAACTCCACGTGACCTATTGGGTTTCCCCAAGAATGGAATTACCGAGGCATGGATCGCGTAAAGTGATGATCTGACGCTTACAGCCTCAAGCATTGGACTCTGTATGCCACCTTTTCCACCCTTCAAAACAGTCAGGAACTCCAGTTTTACGAGAACATCAGCGGAGTCAACACGACCATCGTTATGGGAAAACATCCAGATACTTGACGACAGTCCTACCCTGACATGGTTCTGGACTCACGGCCGATAAATTACCACCATCCCACTTTCCCCTCAAGCGTCCAATCACAAACAACCAATATATCATGACGCCGAAGTTCGATGTCGTCCTGGGCAAGAATGCCATCTCGTGGAAACGGCTGATGGCGCTGAAAGCGACGGGCGACGATACGTTTGAGTCATTGACGCCAGCTTGGCCTCCGGCGCCGTTCACCAGGACATTTGGAGGCCATGTCTACGCGCAGGCTGTTTATGCCGCTAGCAAGACTGTTGGCGATGGTTTAGTCGTGCATGTAAGTTGGACTATCGTTCCTTGGTCCTGTGCCATTTCCTTGAGCAGCATATTTATCTCCTCTCCATATGTCCCAATGTTGCCTGGACCCACAGGCTGGACAGATATCTATAAGTATAGCCCACTAACACAACGAGCCATTACACAGCAAGTCAGCGGCTACTTCATCCTGCCCGGCGAAGTCGACACGCCATTTGAATACCGGGTCCGAAGGGTTCGCGACGGGGGCATCTACAGCCTCCGCACGGTAGACGTGTACCAAGCGACTGAGACAGCCGGGTCCGGCGAATCACCCTGCTTTGTGGCGACTGTATCCTTCAAGCGGCCCGAGAAACAAAGTCGCAAATGGCGCGAGTTCCGGCACCAGCATGTCCCGCGCGACCATATCCGGCGCACCTACGACAGCGTGCTGAGGGGAAAGAACTGCGACCAGCATCCGCTGGCGCCAGGTGCGGATGCCCTGTGGTGGGAGGAGGAGGAGCGCGATGCCTGGGAGGTCGCAGCTGCGGCATTCCCGGGGTGGAGACTAGGAAGGTCGATATGCGTGCCTACAATGGCGTGGTGGAGGAGGGTGGTGGAAAGGACGGCGAGGGGACAACCAGGTGGCGGCAGTTACTCTTCTATCGGATTATTCTCGATGAAGACGACGTAGGGGAGAAGCAAGGCAAAGAAGTCGATTTGAATCTCCACGCTGCAGCACATCTATACGCATCAGATCGGAATTCGCTGTTCATGATCCAACATGCGGCGGGATACCAACGCGTGCGCACAACCATGGCATCGCTATCACATACGGTCGTCTTCCACGGCCTGGCCGACTCGTTGCGCATGACCGACGACCCAGGCGTGCCCAAGTGGTTCGTGCAGGAGGCGTGGACCACGCACAGCGGCGACAAGCGTGGCTGTCATAACAGTTATCTGTGGGATTTCGAGGGCGGGAACGTCCTCGCCACGACGATCCAGGATGGCATGTTGAGATTTCCTATTCCGCCAACAGATGCGCAGGGACCAGCTGGTGGGAGCTTGAGGATAGAAGAGAGTGCAACTGGAGGAGGGTCCCGTCATGATGGAGACAAAGACAGAGGAGGTGATGCATCATCAAAGAGCAAACTTTAGAATGGTTTGTATCATTATTAACAATATTCCGTGCCATAGCGTGCGTGCATCCATCTGTGTGCGTTTCATCCGGGCGCTCATACGAAGAGACATTTGTTCTGGCTCCTGGCGTCCCGCTGGCGGTTTTTTACGCGTGAAGAGCTCGAGAACCCTGTGTTCTCATCCTCAGCGGACCATGATCACATCCACGGCTATCGCCAATCCAGTGGCGATGAAACCTCTAGCAGAGAGACTTGCCTGAAAGTCATATCTTGCCCCAGTCAGGTATCCAAGCCATCAGATATGCCATCCCTCCCATACTCCAACAATTCCTCAAACCACCAAGTCCCTTCATCCGTTCATTCTGGCCTGCTTCCGCTCACAATTTACTTATTGATACATAGGGCCCATTTTCTTCATCCTGTCCCTCTCTCTTTCTCGCCGCAGGGCCCATCATGTCGTCGCTGGGCTCAATCGATGGCCGTCCTTGGTCATTTCTTCGTGAAACCAAACAACAACGGGGAACAAAAAAGACGCAGCATTTACGCCGGGGTATACCATTGTTTTTCCGTGTATTAAGTGATAAACTGAAAATGATGGAGCTTTTTTTCGATAAAAAGTGGCCTCTGGCAAAATAATGCTGGTGGATGGTGTTGGGCTAATTTCTCGATTTAGACGAGATTCCATCTAGGAGTGTTGCCCGAATACTGGCGTAACGGCTGAGGAGAAGCGAATATGACAAACCAAATGGTCATCGCAGGACAAACAATGTCAGATAAACGGCGAAGGCAAGCAGTTGTGGGTTGCAAAGAGACATGGTCTGACCCGCCGCACTTGATTCAGGCACGGGATCAAATGGACTGCCTCCTCCCCCGGCATTCCCCATGGCTGATTGATACGCTGCACTTCTTGTCGATGCTACAGTTGAGGTAGCGCTGTCGGCGGCATTACTGGTACTAGAGGACGTCGAGGTGGTTGTGGCCGCGGACGTCGTTTGTGTAGTGCTTTCGGACGAGGAGGATGTGGAAGTCGTTGCTGAGGCTGAAGATGAAGAGGTTGATGTGATTGTATTCGATCCTGAGGACGAAGATGCTTGGGTCGCGGTCGTGGTTGTTCCACTTGCACTTGATCTTGAAGCCGTGCTGGCGCTCGTTGTAAGCCCTGCCTGGCCGCACAGAAATGTCACTCCATTCCCCTGGAAGAACTTGCCGAGCAATGATCCCGCATCCGCCGAGTCCCTAATACAAGCTCGTTGGATCACAGTTTGTGCGCTCTGGATGTTCGCGCGGCAGGTCGCCGAACAAGTTCCTGTCCCGCCAATCCCCGCCAGATCAGCGTAGTTGCAGTCATTGACTGGTGTTTCGTAGGCTGTTGTGCATGAATTCGAGAATCCGATGATCAGTTGGATCTTGGGGAATTCGATGGTTGCCTTGGATAGTCGGGCAAAGATCAAGAGAAATGCGATAATCGCAGAGTGACGTATGATCCGAAACACCATGATGTCTGTGTCGAGTTCCAAATCGTCTTGAGTCGCTGAAATGAAGAATACACTTCGAGTGAATTCAGGACGAGTGTTTATTTGTTTGGGGGTGCGGCAAGACTGCGTGAAGTCCCTCAGGTGTCGTCGAATTCTGATGGTCGATTCTTGCAAAGGCCCGTCTTGGATTTTCCCTTCACCGATGCGACATGATCTTCGTAAACACTGCGAGCGTCGTAGCTATACCCGTCCCCCAGCTACTCTTTGGAAATTCCGCTTGCTTCTCTTTGATACTTGAGCCTCAACTGATTCAGCACGTCCACTGCCCAGCCAAGATTCGTCACGGCCAATGTACCAGAATGTTCGATCCGCTGCGTTTCCTCGTCGATGCCGAATGTTTTGTCCCTGGGTCTTCCCTCCTCCTACAACAACCAAATATCACTCAGCAATTGGCTCCCACAGGTGGAGAAAGATGTCGGACACGATTGAGCCGGGGAAAGTGGGATCTTCAATGAGCTACGTCAGTTCGGCGATGATGTTGCAAGTGAACGAGCATACGGCTCAATCAGGCATCAGGTGCCACTGTGCTTGTTGACACGAGACTAATCGGTGTTGATCGCAATCAAAACCGCGTATCGTCTAGTCGGAATTCAGAGGTGGATCGTCGGCTGCTGATCGACAAGGCAATCAAAATTTCGTGGTCTGAAACAGAGGCAGAAGGGAAAATTCGAATTGAATATGTCGAGTCGTATATTGTGCTGCCAGAGCTGGAATTGTTGTGATAATGGTTGAAGATGATGTTGCGTGTCCCAGATCTTGATTTCTGAACCGCCGGGGCTCGGGACGGGATTTCAGTTGAGAAGAAAAGACAAGACGGTGGAGGCCCGGGGTCCCTTCATGAGGAATCCGAACATGTGCAGTGAGAGTACATCTCTGTGACAAATTACGGAGTCGACACAGCAACCCGGCATATTGTACGAGTTGTTCACAAACCAGAAACAGGGAGAGGGGTGGGTGGTGAGGAGGGTGGTGAGGCCACTACCAATCTAGACATCAGCCAACATCCTGAAAATCGTTCCGTACTGTTCCTAGCACCAGCGCAATAGGATCGTCCACCAAGGAAACGAATACCTGGGCTGTGCATGATGATTGATTGGGCATGGTCAAACCGGCGGTTACAGAGCAAGCGAAAGAATCCGACTCGCTCTGCAGAGATCTAAAGCATGATGCGACACTTTGGAACACCCTGCGTTCAATCAAGAGTAAGGCTCTTTGCAAGGCTTCCGCCCAAAGACGGTAACAAAGACTCACCACAGGAGGAGAATGGACGGAGAGTGATGCATATGATGTGTGATCGACAGGGGTACAAGGGTTATTGATTGGCTTTGATTGGAATCTCGGCGTGTCAGAGATCTTGACGTTTCATCCTTAGCCGACAGGGGTTGATCTTCAGCTCCAGAGCCAACCCTCACGGCTTTGATGTGCTCATTCAGTCATGGTAGAGAACAGCCATGCAATTACTGGACGACTGGATCGCATATACAGTACTTCCAAGATGTTGATTTATCGAGGGAGAGGTTGAATCAGATATCGTGATATTCGTACACCATATTTTCAACCGACACGAGAGCAACTCAAAAGATTGGCAACTTGAAGAAACAGAGTTCGGCTTTCTGAACCTCCGGCACTCTTACAGCACACAAGGATGTTTCATACTCTCAAGTGTGACTCGTCTCGAAATATGGCCAGCGTCCTCCGACAGTCCTTGGTGGCGAGATGGGAATCAGCCACGGTTCTCCCATCCACACCATGTTATCACTGTCTTCAAGGGACCAAGACACATCGAAACCTAACATTTCCCTCGCGCAATTGTTGAAGAGCTTCATTGGCCTTGTCATGTGGGAATGTCTCTACCATGCAGTTCACACCGTAAAGACATGCGAACCTGATGGCCTCCTCACTGTCTAGAGAGTGACCACAAAGCCACGCCTGAATGCTCAGAGCCTTTGAATCATGACTGTCGTGTTAAGCTCACCCGGGCCTGTTGCGGCAACGACGATCACTTCTCCCAATGATTGGAGTCCTTCTAGGAGTGTCTGAATATCTGCTGTCTTTGGTCCAGGCAAGAGGACAGCACTCGCATCACCTAATTGCTGAAGTTAAGCCCCAATATCACCTTTTGACGCATCGATGTAATCATGGGCATCTAGTTTGACGGCAAGGTCCCTTTTGGCAGAGAGCCCGAAGGGATCGCAACGGTTCGATATCCCATTTTTCTCGTGTACCGCAAAACCAGATGTCCAAGCGCGCCCACCCCGTGAACTGCCACGGTCGTGCCAGGTAGAATGTTCTGCTAACGGAGAGCTATCAAATTTGAGCTTCGAATCCCACTCGCCAGGTTATGTGGAACTTACTGTTGAATACAGTAACTCCTGCACACAAAAACGGAGCATAGGCCACGGGATCGACATCCTTTGGGATGGAAACGGCTGCTTCTCTGCGAAGCACCATGTATTCGCCATGTGTTCCGCTCCTGCTGAGTCCATTAATCTGCGCTACGTCGCACATCTGGAACAAGCCCCTCCGGCACGACTGGCAGTGGCCTGATATGGGGACTTGTCAGAACGAGGAGACAGCCTTGGCTTGATCGGTTTGAAGGACTTACCACAATCTGAATTTCATCGAAAACCCGGTGTCAGCGAAAGCGATCCTGTCGTGATCCATACGAAAGATGGCAGTGAAAGTCCAACAGACGAACTGCAGCTTTACTAGAGGGGAGCAACTGTATGACAAGATCAACTCACGCCTAGCATGCCATACGCCACCTACCCGATCGCCAATGTTCCGACGATCTTCACCTTCACCGACTGCGACAACCTCACCGATCGCTTCATGGCCAGGAACAATTGGAAACGAATTTCCAAACACACCTGCCTGAATCAAGATTTGACGAGAGGTTGAAGCACTCACCTCTCCTCTTCCCGGCAAGTCAAGCCGAATCTTCTTAATTACAAGCGGTCCACCAGCTTCTTCGAAGACTGCGACCTTGTGTTCTGTCTGCAACTTGGCAGTCACTTTCAATGTTGCGTAAGCTGAGGCTTCGAGACTGAGCCTTGCTTGCGCTTCGGTAGGGCAGATTGATCATGTAAAACGGAGAGACCGACAGACTCTTTCGCATAAAGACTGGCATATCTCAGGGTTTTAATAGGCTCTCAATTAGCACTGTCTGTGACACCTTCGACTAATTCCAAGGCCTGTTTCTGTTACGATCTGGCGGAAGGCTCTAATCTGTGACCACAACTCGGCTGCTAATTTTCATCTAAGATGCATACCTTCAGGTAAGTCCTCTCACGCCGTCGCAGAATCAATGGCCAATACGGCCGAGTCTCGATCGGTGCACGTATCTTAACCTCAACCTTCTTTTTTTTTAGCTGAGATTGCTTGGAAATTAAGTATAGATTGTCCAAGTCTCGCTCGAGCAGCTTGATAAACATTCTTCTGACAGTCGAACTAGCTTGAACATTGCGCATGGAGAGACTCGCCTGGTACCAGGCCCAAATAGTACAGTATCGCTGTCGCATGACCTCACTGTCAACCACTTGAATTTCCTCGAATCTGATGAAATCATGGAAACAAGGCTAAACATGGTCCTCTCGTAGGCCCACACCACCCTATCCCCCAGGAGGCGGGCAATCTCCGACGCAGGGTCATTACAACATTGTACAGATAATATGTGTCTAGGTAGGGTACTGGCATTATCTCCAGGCCATCGTGAAGCCATTCCTCGGGTCAATATAATCATCGCTTGCATTTCGCTTGATCTAAGTGGCTTGGTTGACTTATGTTTCGATCTTCCCTCGTCCCTGGTTGAGAGTCGCTTGAGCTGCGACCCTCTCACTCTCTATGAGCACCTGCTACATAGATAATGCCCTAGACTTGAACGTGGAATGTAGTATCGTGGATGAGAGGCGAGGGATCTTCGGGCCACTGTTGTGTCGAAAGGGAGCCAGGGGTCTGTGCCAACAGTGGAAAACTTGGTACATAATCTGGGTCTATCCAACGAAACATGATGTCCCAAGGCGGCTCCTAGAGCGCATTCTCTCGCTGTTGGCATATTCTATGTGAGACAGGGGCTGGAACTCGAAGACTTCAACACTGGCCATATCCTTCCTCATGCCTACATTGCAAATCGTCTAAAATCTTGTCCTGATATTTGCCACGCCGCTCAGACAATGAACTGACTCCCGTGCAGCTGCAAAATGGCTCTGACGGCTCACAGCAGGGCGGCTCGTGGGATCAACATTGCCCATTCTCCATTGAGATCCTCCACCGTCAAAGTCCATTCATTCTCTTCAAGCTCGACCTCGAATTCGCCGAGTCCTGATGTGATGAATGTGTTTGTAGTAGGATCTAGTTTGCCAATCACTCCTTGGCTTACATCGGCCAGCGCTTTGACCTGTTCACTGTAGAAGTAATCGATCTTGACAGTATCAGTAGCAGGGTTCGTCGCTGCAGCTGTGGTAACCTGGAAAGTGGTGGGGTCTACGAAGAGGAAACCGGTGGGAGGGCTAGCCCGGTTGGCATTTTGCCTCACAGTTATGGCGTTCGCAGCTGTGCCATTGTACTCGACCTCAAATGCTCCGGCGGCCTTTACCTCAGAAAAATTGACATGTCAGCTTTGAATTCAACGTGTGCAACGAATCGAATGCTCTAGGGAAAGGTGAGCAACTCACGTTACCAGGGAAAAGGATGTCTGTTTTGACGTTGCCACCAGTGACGGCTGTCGGCGTGCCAAAGGTGCCATTCACAAGGACTTCCTCCTCAGTTGCTTCTCCAGTGGCAGCTGCAGCAACTGCACCTGCTTGGGGAATGAAGATACCCCATTCTCCGTTTATGTCAGCCACCTTAAGAGTTAACTCGTTTTCATCAGCTTCAAATTCGAGCTCGCCCAAAGCTGGGTCAATAACGAACGAGCAACCATTGGCTGATAGTTTGCCGACCTGGGTTTGAGCGAGGTTCAACGCCGCAACAGCAGGATCTATACGGTGAGTAAGTATCTGAATACTTCGAGCAGAGTCGTTACTTACTGGTAACATCGAAAAAGTAGTCAACCTTCGATAATGTCAATCCCGAGCCACCTTCAGCAATGTTGATAATGAAAGAGGAAGGCTCCACCGCCACAAAGCCTGCGGGAGGGGAGGCAGGAGACTTGTTCTCGGTGACAGTCAGGGTGCGAGGATCTGGATTCTGGAATTCAACCTCGAAAAATCCAATGGCCTAAGCACATTCAGATCAGTACCGCGTCATGTAGACAATGAAATCATGATCTGAGCAACTCACTGATGGCGGATAGAAGATATCAGTCTTTATATCCCCTCCACCCAAAGCCACAGCTTGGCCAAATGTGGCATTGAGTTCAAGCTCTTGCTCTGCTGCGCCAACTTCCCCAACCGCCGCTGCAGCAACTGGTGGAGGTGCTGCACAGGAATCGGCAGTGGAAGCGTTGGCAGCGGCAACAGAAGCAGCGGGAGCGGTAGTCCCAGCTCTTTTATTGTAGCTCTTTGCCTCCCGTCTACGTACAATCGACGGATCTGCAATGGCATAGTCCAATGGCAGACTCAGGGAAGAGGACCGTTTGATGTTGACAAGCCCTGATATCGGACCATTTGAGGTGGGAGCGGCCAGTAATCCGGAGATTTGAGCCAATAGCAGAAAAGGGGTGAGCAACATAGTGGCGGAAATTTGTGGTAGAGTCCTGCTCTGTCCAAGAAAAAAGCAGAAAATCACCGAAAGAGAGAATGAATAGAAAGATAGACAGTTTGAAGGTTGGACCAGCAACTAAAGAACGAAAGAAACTGCAGAATTCAAAGCAAAAGCACTGTGCTCAAGGAACAGCAGCAATTGCCTCGCTGATATTTATATGACATGGTCGCTCATCTGCGTATCACATGTCCAAGACCAGAATGCTGGGTATTACTCCTGCCGAGTCGCCCTGAGCGATTGACTGGTGTCTTGAAAATTCCCAAATTGAGGGCCCTTGAAATTCCAAGGCTGCCATGGCTTCCAAGGCATACCAAGACACCCGCTTCCTCGCAAGTTGAAGCATTCAAGACCTACCGTCACACGCCTTGACAAGACTAAATTGTGTACCAAGAGTCCAAGACCTCCCTTTCGACATGTAGGAAATCAGACTATGCAGGCGGAGAGCCGCGCAGAAAGTAGAGCAACTGCCCAAGACCGATCAGCGTACCAAGCAGCCGCTGGTTGAATTCCAAGAAAGCCAAGCAGAAATGATTGGGGAAAGGAGCTTCTTTTGATGTTTTCGAGTTCAGCTTCAAACGTTGCCAATGTCAAAGCCAAGAAATTCCACTGAGCCCGCACGTGGCTCCGCCAAGTGCCAAGAGCGGATAATATCGCGAATCGACGTTGTCAATTCGCCAGGACCCCAGAAACCTGGGACTGATCGAAAACAACCTCGCTAGAAACTGCCTTGGCCCACGCGGAAGCTTTTGCTTCTCCCAACTTCATGCACGGTAATGCTAGTCGCGGTCGTTGTGAAACACAACGTTTGGACCATCCCAAGCTATTCACACTTTGGGCAAGGAATGTTTAATGGAGTCATCTAAGCGCCTTGGTCTGCTGGTATGTGCTCTCTTGCGAACTACTCTCACATCGTCAACCTCTTAGTGACACTGTGTCAAGCGAAGCGGTTGTTAACCAGGAGATAACGAAGTATTTTTTTCCGCTTTGTACTTTGCGCCTCTTGAAATACTGGCAAGTGTCGCGTATGCGTCTGCAGCCCAGAGACAGGGAAATATTACTTATTCACAGCAACGACTTACAAGTGCGGAGCGCTAGACACAGGAGATGGAGACACGTCGATAGGACATTGACGTACTGTGATATCTCTATCCTGGTTGCGACCTTCGGCGTCTCATCTTCGCCTCAACTTGGCCACTTCAATCCACTTCCAGGCCTATGCGGCCAAAGCGTCGTGATCTCGCTAGAGGCTATTCTTTCCACTCTTCAATGCACAATAGAGGTTCTGGACCGCTCTCCACTTGTTACAGACGTTGAATACCCCGGCACTTCATATCCTTCCGCGAGAGGGCCGGCTCTCATATCTGATACAATACGATGCTTCACGAAGGCGACGTCTGTGCTCATTCGCACTTGGCACAACCCGTGAGCAGTACAAGTTGGCCAGAAACTGAACCCAGCATTTCTCTCGAAGCCGTCTTAACCGGTACCTTCTCGAAGGAACCAACGCCCCGTCGATATCTAGCGCCTGGCCTTTGCGGTGTTTGAGGAGAGGCGCTGGTGACGACGCTAGCCATGAATCCATGGCCGAGGAACCGAGTCTTAGCCTGGTCGGGGAGTCCAGATGGCGAACAGGCTGTATCAATTCCATCGATCTGGCCGGGTATTCTTGCCCTTGGTTTGTGCGGCGGCTCCTTTTCGCTCAACTCGCAAACTCAGAGTCGACGCCGAGCACACATCATACAATCTGAAGCGTCGACAGGTGGAATGGGAGGTACTTGGTACCTTGGTATCTTGGTATCTCTATGACAATATGGCCCCTTCTCCTGGTTGGCATTGGGAGACGGGGAGTATGTCAACTATAAGGATACTTGTTCGACGACCAGCAGATGACTCGAGAAAAGCATACAGTAAGATCTTTTCAAAGCTTTACGACTGGTTCCGAAGGTGACATCTATTGTGTCCCCGTACTATCTCATCATATCTCTATCTTGCCTATTACTTCTCGGGCAGAACCTTGATTCAGCCTTTTCAAAGCCCCTTGATATAAACATCTCTACAAAATCATGCGTATAACGGATCGTTCCTCACATTCCCTACGACGATCCCGTCATCCGTTCAAGCCCCATCACCTACTCCTAACGCTCCTGTCCCTCTCGTCAGTCGTCAAGGCACAAGATGACGACGAACCAACATCATCAGCTGCACAAAGCACAACGCCATTCACCGACCCACTTACAGCCTTGCCCATGCAACGCTTCTTCGGAGCTCGTACACAGTTCGGCTTCGCCATGGCTCTGCCTGCCTCATCCACGACGTCAACTTCCTTCATCGGCCAGCTCTCGTTTCCCCTGGTGGGAGGCCAGGGCTGGGGTGCGTTTGGAGTGACTGGGGATATGGAGGGAAACTTCATCCTCGCAGTGTGGCCGGACGGTCTCGGCGGGGTCATGGCATCGTTTCGCCAGGCTACCAACGAAGACAACCCCCAGAGGTATTTGGGAACTTCGCTGTACGACCAATTGCAAACGCCGTGTCTGTCAGCAATACACAGTTGACCTATACGTTCCTCTGCGAGGAGTGCCTGAACAGCACTCTGGGCCTTGGCCCTGAAGCCACAGCTGGCAATGCTGTCATGGGTTGGGCGCTCTCAGAGCGCGCTGTGAGAGATCCTGCCAATCCCGCGGCCTTCTTGGGCTTTCATGAGCGCGGATTTGGTCCGTTCACGGCCAGGTTGGCTGATGCAAGGACAACAGCCTTTGAGACTGTGGCCGCTACGGCAGGGCTACCTGTGCAGAACTCAGGGAATGCTGTCCCTGCTGCTGTGAATGTGTTCGATGGTGAGGGCGATAGTGGAGAGAGTGGTGACGAAGGAGGTGGTGGTGGCAGCGACGATGATGATGATGACGACGACTTCTTCGGAGTTGCTGCCGCTGGCACTGGAGCTACAGGTGCCGCGACTGGTGCTACTACTGGTACTGGCGTCGCCACTGGTGTTGGTCAAACAAATGCTGGTGCAGCAGCCAACAATGGTGCAGCGGCGGCGGCCGCCGCTGGATCGGCCGTTGGGACTGGCGCGAGGACCGGTAACGGCGCTGCTACTGGCACTGTCAGAGGTGGTGGCCAGGGCAATGCCAGCAACGATGACGACGGCGATGATGATTCTGACGATGACGACTAAGGGGAGCAAGCAAAAATGACGATTTAAGGTTCACACGAGACGTTCTGAAGGGGATGCAGGTTTTCTAGGTTATAGGCGTATAAAGTACTCGATTTCATCCCAATCAAAAGAAATTCAGTGTAAATGTTCCCCCTGGCCATCGTTGAAGAGGCTTCTACCGCTCATCATAGTCGGCATGATCATCTAGAGCGCTCCTTAGAGAGGTCTTCTTAGGACTTATTAGCCGCCTTGATTCACTTCCAACTACTTCGTTAATTAGATCCCTGCCCTCTCACGTGGGCCTTGAGGTACGGCGAAGGCCTTAATCAGCCCCCCAAGCCACAAGCGAATATCAAACGTCGTAAAGTACCGAGTCTTTGCAACCCCGGACGTCAGTTACAGGAGGTTAACTTGTCTGTTTCGTGAGCATCGGCTGGTAACAAGGGTCTGCTCTGGAAGATTCTGCTGATATGGGGCCGTATGCCCTAAGTCGGGAATTTGTCAACGGTGAAGATAGACAGACGCTGTCATCTAGGCTACGCCAGGGCTAGCATCGGCTACGGTGAGTATAGGCATATTCTCGGGTTTGACCAAGGGATCGAGGTTGCCGCCAACGACTCGATGAGACCCATGAATCTTAACATCAAGACTTTTGTTCGATGCAAGGCCGTGCAAATGCTAGAGGTATCAGTTATGTATGTATACTATGTGTGGTTTGAAAATTAGATATATTCGAGACTAAAATGAGCTGTGTTCTCCTGCTTGGACGTGTCCATTGCCCATAATCTGTGACAGAATGTATCATACCAACCTGTCTCACGGTCAACCCAACTGAATAATAAGATCTGCAGAGATGAGATCAGACAGAACAGGAGCATTCAAGCTAGATGGAAAAGTAGGTGCGTGATATCCTTGCAACTGCCAGATGCAGGTATAGCCCAAGTCGTATGACTGCCTCCCAGATGGAATTCCGATAATTTTCGCAGATAGACGGATGACTTGTCTGCCGTGTTTGAGTGAAGTCGACATTGCTGCCCACCGATCAGTCAATGTCCAAAGTGCGTGGGTGGAATCGTCGTGTCTAAAAACGTCCAATCGACCAAATCCGATACATCATCCGCGGAGATTAGGTCATTATGCCTCCTGCTTTTCTCTGGTTCGTGATCATGATACAATCAAAGATGTTCGTGACATGCCCACGGCCAGATTGGTAGCTCTTGAATGGATTGCTCTGGGGGACGATACGCCCCGTTGGAAAAGAAAAGTCGTGCAATCTTCCCATATTCCTCAGCCGACGAAATATGCCAAACTCAAGGCTTCGTCTGTGGTTCTCGAATCATACAGAACAAATCGCACGCGACACCGTCGTCGTCACAGACCATCTTCTTTGCCAATTGGAATCCCATCTTCTCATAGATGGCGATATTAGGCTTGTCACGCGAGCTCTCCAGGTAGCACTTCCTCCCCTCTTTATCGGCCATCTCGGTCACAACATCGAACAGCTTACGTCCGATGCCTTTTCCTTGAATCCCCGGCCGCACGGTGACGATGTTGCAGAAGTAGTAGCCCTCGGGGTCTGTCCACAACTCAGCCTGAGCAGCCGCCTGTTCCCTCTTCCAGATATAATACCGCTTGGTGTTCAACCCTCCTCTACCGCCAAATCGAACAAGATTCAACCCTTGCTTGAACCACAGGACGTAGGAATCCCACCACTCCAGCCACGATTGCTTCGTGTTCACATTGGCGGGCTTCATCCACATGCCCACGCCGATGACTTTGCCCTCGGGATCCTCGGTGTCCTTAGCGACGTGGAAAAGCGCGTGTCGCATGCCCCAGTCGCATTTGGCCTTGAGACTGGCAAAGTTCCGCTCCTTGTTGAAGTTCTCGTGGTCAAATGCCCATTGGAAGTACGGGTCTTCGGCAAATGCCAGTTGAATGCATTCGACCACCGACGAGATGTCAGATGGCGCGATTGGTTTGATCTCTATCGCCATGGTCGTCCAGAGCGGCCTGACTTATCGTTTCCCTCTGCAATGTCACTCAAGTGTCTCTTTGCCGTGTTATACGCAGACCAGATAGTGCACGTCTAGTTGGGAAGGACGTTGTGGTGCTACGGTGAAGGTGAGCTTGTAGTGGCTCGTACCAAGCAAACTTGAAAACGAATGAAAGTTTCTCTTCTTCTCCAGCCAACGGTTGCTTCGGTGGCTCAGACGCGTACGAGAGTCGGGGCTTTGGACCAACTTCCAAGAGATAACCTTTTCCTCTTTTGCTGACCTTTAATCACTTCTCAAGAGACCAACCAACTAACTACGGCTAGTTAGTAGTGTCCGTGTGTCCCTTCTGCGAGTTTCTCGGTTAGCGGCCAGGATTCCCCGGAGAAGAGCGATTCTGTTCACAGGCAGTAGATCCGAGCATCCAAGTCGGCTCCACAAGGCAATGGGACTCGGATCTTTCTGAGTCACCTGGGTTGAGCACTTGGTCCGAGATCGAGGGGCCTATGGTCTTAATGGCAATGAGAGTGGTTTTTACTTCTGTTCCTTGTACATCGAAAGACTTGACCAAGTTGTGCCGCCAGTACAAGCCTACAAGGCCACCACTGCAATCTTGAATCGTCGCGAAGAAACAGCCCTCATATTATATGAGTGCAGATGGGGCGAATGCAATTCAAGACGGGGTATCATTAATCTATGCATTCTCACTTGTACAGTAACCTGAAGCTCAACTAGCCCGATCCCAGCAAACTAAATCACATCCAAGAACAGCCGAATACTCGAAAAGAACCCATCTACTTGTACAATTCAAAGAAGAGAAGGTGAAGTAAGCATCGATGCCGCCTTTTTAGAACGCACAAAAAGCCAGATAGAAAATTGAGCAGGAATTATTATCGTCATCGTCAAGTCGTGAGTCGTGAGTCGTCAGAGTGTCCTACAATGTGTCGTGCATGTTGTCGTCGCTGTTAAGCACGAGCTGTTTTCACAGCTATTCAGCCGGAAAACATGTGGCGACTTCAAGAACGTGCAAACTCCTTCAGCCGTCTGTGTGTGCAAGATGTGTAATGAACGCAGCTGGCGTTCAAGTAGGCAGCGAATAGCGGACCATGTTATGGACTCATAAACGCCAGATACTGGCGTCGCGCTGTTGCGAGTCATCCATTGATGCAAGGTCTTCCAGCCAAGCCGAATCGATGACTTGAGATATGTTCCAACGATGGGCCACATTCATTTCAAGACACCTATCGACAAGATCATATGCATCATCACCCCCTTTGTCGCGCAGTTTGTCACGATTCCAGTCGCCGGACAGGATAGCCATGACAACCCGTGGTTGGAAGACATCCTGGAATGGCCGTGAGCCAACGAGCATACTGTATACACAAACGCCGTATGCCCATATGTCGACAGCAGGAGAGACAATGGACCGCTCTGCTGCTGCATCGTCGTCCCCTCTCGATGCAATTCGTAAAATTTCTGGGGCGGCATATTCAAGACTGCCGCCAGTGAAGGCCGAAGACGAGGTATCCGCTGGACCGATGTGCTTCTGGGGCGGTCGATCCGAATCATGCAGAGAGGGACTAGGCGGTCCTGAATGGTTGTCATGGGATAGCCACTCGGCCATCCCAAAATCGCAAACCCGAAGACGTCCTGGCTGGCCGTCCACAGTGGGCTCAATTAAACAGTTCTCAAGCTTGATGTCCCGGTGGACAACTCGGGCATCCAGGTGAAGGTAGCTGAGTGCGACGGCCAGCTGGTAAGAATAGCTTCTAGCCATCTCAACTGGCAGTCCCTTGCGATTGGCTCTAACAAGATCGAACAAGGTTCCACCAGTGTTCAGTGGGATAAAACAAAAGGTCGCTTCATCAAGCTTGTACACTGCCTCGAGGGCAGGATGTTTGGATGATCGAGGAACCGCCAAAGCTCGACTTCATGTTCGAATTCAGCTTGTGCTTGGTCGTTCTCTGACTCGGACTTGCCGTCAATCCTGCGTCGGACTATCTTCACTGCTAGTTTTCGATGTTGACCATCTTTGAGTTGAGTCACCTCTTTGATCGTGCTGAAGCCGCCGAATCCAATCTGCTTGCCGAGGACATAATCATCACCAATTGTTTGCCCCTCGGCATCTACAGCTTGTGGACCGGGGTCATTGGTATCACCGGTGCCACCACTGCTCATGGAGAAGCCTCGAAGGTATGACGACGCTGCAGATCTAGGTGATCGTGTTGAGCTGATGGTATCTTGCCGGGAAGATCGACTGTTGATATCACGCAAACTCCTGTTGCGCAGGCTGCCGGCTCGGGCAAAGAAATCTTGCGGTGATGCCGAGAATTCTCCATCTTTCCAACGCTGGGAGGCGGTGCGACGAAAAGATCTAGGCTCGTCATATGAGAAGGCTTGTTCACCGGTTGGGGAAGCCACAGTAGGGGAAAGCAACGCATTTTCATCCTCACGAGGAGTTATGGGTTGTTCGGTAGGAGACAAAGTAGAATCTGAAGTCAGGGACATAGGCTTGGCGAGGTCGACTTGAGACTCTCTGGCCATCTCATCGACCGTCCTCTGCAATAACGGAAATCGTGCTTCGCCAATACGCGGCTGTTCGCGCGGAGGTGTCGTGGAATACCTTGGTAAGTGACGGCCTGTGTTTGGATCGTAATGTGTGCTCTCTGATTCACTATGTGGGCGAGCCTGTGTCTTGCTATTGGAGAAGCTTTGTTGCACACTTCTTCCCTTCCTGTTCTCGCTGTCAACCGTCCTCCCCAGAGAGTGCCGAGTTTGTTGAACCGAGGGTGAGTTTGCTTGATCGTCGAAGCTTATAGAGACGTGGCGATGCCGCATAAAATGGTCGATATAGGACGAGGACGATTCAACGCCATCCTCGCTCGGGGCATTGTCTGTAAGGGACGGAATAGGAACAGGCGGCGTTGCTACCGGACGGATGGTGTCTTGACTTGTGGCAGAGCCTCGATAGGGAGGACGCGAATGAAGCGCAGTGCTTTCTGTGGTAGGACGCCCTTCTGCTCCGTGACCTCCACGTTGGGTAGAGTGGGTGTAATCATCTCCAGTATCGGTATTGAGACGTAGGCCTGTGAAGTTCTGAATGTCATTGTCAGCCTGCGCCATGGCGCAGCCGACGGTGTTTAGTCCGCGGAGGTTGGGAAGTAATAGTCGCAAATAGGTGAGGAAGTAGAGTTGATCTCAAATTGGAGCTGGGCACCAGAAGATGACTCAACTTGGACGTTGCAACTTGATACAAGAATTGCAGAATTCAAGTCGCTGCCTCTCGAGGTGGAAGCAAGTAAAAAGTCTGACATCCACGTGCAAACGGGTAGTTAGTTAGAGTAAAAGCGGGCAGATATCCAGCATTAACCGTTCAGTGCCAGACTGCCAGTGCAGGCCCCTCGGGCCTTTAGGCCAGGCATTAGTGGGTATGCAAAGCCTAATTTAGGCGTGGGGAGGTGGAGGTGGCTGTGCCTAGGGGCCCTAAAGGCTCGGATTGAGTTGAGCGGCGAAAGTTTCGTCCAGGGTAGGCGGCATGGTGACTGGTCAGGCGCCACCAAAGCATCGTAATCGTAGGTTTTCAAGTTCTCGTGCTTCTCGCCGGCCAGAGGGCATTCATCGTGTCACTGGTTGCCATTGGTAGCCTGGAGGCTGCTCACCAACTAACTAGTTGAGTAGCTTGGTCACAGTAGGATGCCGAGAAGTGAGGAGATGGTGAAGTCGACAAGAAGAAACCTTGATGGTTTATTCCGAATGGTGGGTTGGCGAGTGGGAGAAACAGTCAGAGAGGGAAATCCGGAGTGAGACTTGATGACATTTTAGTTTTTTCTTCTGATGGAGCGTGGAATGATAAAGAATAAAATCATCAATTGCATCATCTTACAGCCTGACGCGGATCAGAAGTCGACCAACTAACGGCACGTCTACCTGCATTTCTGAAGTTTTTTAGTTGTCCTCGTGATTGACGTGTCCTGCACTGGAGAAGTTCCTACTCAGATGCCCGAAAGGCCTTCGGCCTCTAACAACAAATATGATCTGTAGCACCATATCATCACTTGGCCGTCACGCCTGGGATCATCTTGCTCAATTATGGCAAGAGGACGAAGGCGCCATGCAAGTATCTAGTCAGACTGACAATCTCAAGTTGTAGGTCAGGTGTTGAGAACGACCGTAAATTAGGCACTTGGAGATCTGTGAGGCTGTGAAATAATCCCACACATCTACAATGTGAGTCTTTAGTTCGTCACGAGCAAAAAGCCAATGCCCATGATTAGCCGCCGCCGCCGCCTAAGGGGCATCCTCATAAGCAGGGCGAAGCGCCAAACGGGGCAGGGGAAGCCTGTCAGAGGCTCGGAGGAGCAGCACGAGGGGCCTAAGGAGCCCTCGGCCTTGCCGCCTCAAAGTGTCAGGAGGTTAGCCTGAAGAGCTTGGGGAGGAAGTACTAAAGTACCCAGGTACAGACTAACTACTAGGTACTAGGTACTGTACCTTGACTCACTACGGAGTCCAGTGGACGGAGTACGGAAGAGGGAGTACGGAGTACCTTGATAAACAAGAACAAGAGTCCCTCGGCACGGGCTCTAGCCTCCAACTAAAGCAACCAAGACCAACAAGGCTCGTCCCAGCTAAATAACCACGTCTGACACGACAATACTTGCAAGCTTTGCCCCGGATTTACCCTGAAATGACTCTGATTTGCCTTGATTATCCCCTTCTCGCCAGTGCTCGCCCACGCTCGCCTTCTTGTTCGAATACGAGTGGCAGGAATCACAAGGCGTTTAATGACTGTCCGACAAGGCGTCTTTACCTCCACAGTTGGATGCTATCATTGGCTCCCTGGGCTGAAACAATCTTGGATCTGTGAGTGCACGGGAGCTGCCAGGGACCTGGCTTTTTTTGGCACCCTAAGTCAGGGGAATTCGCGAGTTTGAGGGTGTTCCAAGTCCACAATCCACACAATCCTAGAGACTTTGCAGTCTGCAGTCCGCAGACTCGCAACTTGCCAACTTGTGATCGCTGTCAGGCGTGTCCTACGAATCTACCACCGCATCCATCACTCTCTTGGTCATCTTGGATCATTGAACGGCTATGCTCTCGACTTTGTTGCTTCGTGTGCATTCCCATTGACTTGTTTCTCACATACCATCCACCTGACGCCTCTGCACATTGACGATCCTCTAGTGCTCGACACTCAACATCAACCTAATTCCACCGTCCACTGTTCACTATCCTACGCCACAATTCCACCCGCACTCAGCGGCTGCGCAAGCTGTCCAACTCGTGTCTGTCTTTTCCACCCAACTTGCAACGCGTCGCTCCTTACCGTCGTGCCGGTCCTCCTTCGTCTGGCTTTTTAAAGTCAAACAAAACCGTCGCCAGCCTGTCTCTCGCCGCTACCCTGACCCATCAAACAGCTCACAAACGACGCCTTCCTCCTATTTAAACAAAAGTTGAACATTTTTCTCTATGCGACCTGAATTGCGACGAAGCCCGTCGATCTCCAAGGGCTTGCATATAACGCGACTTCTGACATCGACTCCCAGATGGTTCGTGCAATGACCACGCTGAAACCACAGCTCGTGAGAGCTGGTAAGGACTATGATTCCTGCGCCCAACCATGTCTCTACTGACAATATTCCCCAAAGATACCCTCGATCTACAAGACCACAACACCCCATCAGCCAAAGACCATTCCCGTCAACCTACCCATCCTTCACCATATGGATATGGGCCTGCTGCCCCTCACCAGGCACAAACCCTGAGACTAGCTGAACAAGACGCATACCAACAGCAACACCCCAATTCCAGGGCCTCCGAAGACAATGGAGCCGGTACTACCTCCTTCAGTTACGGCGATTCGGAAGATGATCCCAGTGACGACCGATTGCATACTCAACATGATCAGAACGGCACCACCTACCACGGCCAGGACATGGATGAAGGCGAAAGCGGTGACTCACATGATGAGGACATGGACGATGATATGTTGGACAAGATCTCCAGTTCCCCGTCAATTGATGATGGTAAATATTCCCTTCCTGCGTGGCCCCCACGAGCCGATTCGGTCAACTACGGAGCCTCCCCGGCCTCCTTGTCGTCGATCGCTCGTGACATCCCGTCGTCATCCTCCCCATTCTCCTCAGCACCTGAGCATTTTTCTTTGGGTCTGTCGCAACCTTTTGTTTCACCGGCAAGTCATCTGGGTGAGTATGGAACCGGCCTGTTGGAAGCCCCAACAAGCCACCAAGTACCTCGGGAGAGGCTCCGCACAGACAGTGAGAACGACTTGGGCCCGTCGCACACTTGTATTCCTCTTTCCGAATCCCAAGAATTTCGCAGGTATCTCCTTCCGCTAGATGACCCTCTACTTCTGGCGGATATTGACCAAAGCACGAATGGCCCAAACCATGACCAGAGTTACGACTACAACTGTGATCAAGACTGGGACTGGGAGGATGAGGAACCGTACTTACTGGCCCGTGGATCAAGCTCCGATGATGACACCGAGAATTTTCCTTTTACCGTTAATGACAGATTCATCGATTCCGGTTGGGGAGGAGAATGCTTACGAGAAATAGAAGACATCGATTTCGAGTTTGTCTACGCCCTGCATACCTTCGTAGCAACGGTTGAAGGCCAAGCCAATGCAACCAAAGGCGATACAATGGTCTTGCTAGACGATAGCAATAGCTATTGGTGGTTGGTTCGAGTTGTCAAGGATGGCAGTATTGGTAAGATCATAGTTGGTTTCATCAAGCTCTTCAAATCTAACTCCCGTAAGGTTATCTTCCTGCCGAACATATCGAAACTCCAACAGAGCGCTTAGCCCGACTCAACAAGCACAGAAACATCGACGTACGTAAGTCAATATTTTTGTTGGAATAATCTAACTAAAATATATCTAGTTATCGGCCTCGATGCTTGGGGACAACCCCGAAAAGTCAAAAAACCCATTGAAGAAGGCTATGCGACGACGAAACGCCAAAACTGTTCAATTTACGGCGCCGACATATTATGAGCCCTCCGATTACGAATACTCCGACGAAGAAGAAGAGGGTGATGATAGTCAGCTTGACCAGTTGGGTACAGAAGAGCCTGCTGATGAAGCAGATGGTGCGGACGATCCTCAGGACGCCTCATCTGTAGAACGCGAACAACAAGCACAACGCAAAGAAACCACGAACGGAATTCAACGAGTGACCAGTAACGAAAGTTTGAAGAGCAGTTCATCAGCCAGTCCTGTCAAAGGCCAATCCGCGGAAATTATAAACGAGCAAACCAAGGTTGAAGAGCCTGTATCCCGGTCACGAAAGGGTGTTGTTAGAAACACAGATTCTTTCTTCAGGGATGACACGGCAGAAACGAAGAAGATTTCTCTGACCCCTCGACTGCTTAGGAGTGACGCGGACTCTAGTGCTTCCGGTGAGCAGGAAGTGCGTCAACGGCCCAGCCTCGACACCTTCGATAAGCTAGTCGGTTCCGACGAGAAGACAAAGGACAAAAAGAAGGAGAAGAAGGGCATGCTCAGTGGCTTCTTCAAACGTAGCAAGAAGGGCACTGTTCCCGAAGAAAGCGAAAGAACGTCCGAAGACTCTCGGCAATCGCCACAATCTAAAGAGTCACTTGAATCCCTCACAGCTCGACCTGAGCCCGGACCAGAGCGCAGACCTAGCAAACTTCAGAAGGCACCACCTTCGACATCGCCGAAAGCATCCCCAACAGAGGCCAAAAATCCTTATGGCATATCCGCTCTGACCCCACAGTCTGGGGCACCTCCGGCACCCACAGGACCAGCGCCAGCTCCACCAACAAGTACTGTTCGGAAAGTCGACAATGCCATCGGGCCCACCGAGGATCAGTACACTTCAGCACCCTTGCAAAGTCAACCGCCTGCTCAAGTAAATCGCTTCCCGTCCCTTACCGAGAAGCGCTCTATGTTTTCACCAATCACTACTGCTCTCAAGTCTACAGCTCCATCCACGGCTGATGCAAGCTCTCCGATCCAGACCATCTACTCCAAGCGAAGTAAAGAACGATTTGCCATTGACAATAGCGGCTCAGATGACGATGAGGGCGGACCGAAACCCGGCGCTGACCATCAAGGGCAAAATACCATATCTGCAGTGGCGGGTATTGTGGACACAAATCTCCGTCAAGAGCCAAGCAGGCAGGTTCCAGCAGCCGAATCATCACAGTCCGACAAGCTTGGTGACCAAAGGCCATATATCCTTCAAACAACAACAGATAGTTCGCAAGGGCCACCGTACATTGAAACTAATGTTGCAGATTCGGAGGGCACTGCGAGCACATCGAAGGCCTCGCCTTCGACGGCGACACATACTCCTTCGACATCCCGATCGACGCCGACATGGTCAGATGCATCACTCCGATCGTACATGGAAAATGACCAAGACATCAAAGATCTTTTGATTATAGTGCATGACAAATCCAATGTTACACCAGTCGGACCTGATCACCCTTTCATAAGCAACCTGTTTGCTGATGAGCGGAACAAGCTTGCAGAGATGCAAATACAGCTTGATTCCATGTTGATGAGCTGGATGAGCAAGAAAAATTCCAACCTGGTATCAACGCCTGGTTGAGAAAGACGTCCATGTTAAAGCGAGCAATCAACGATTTATGCGATCCTTTGGGTCCAATACTACTGTACAACTTCACTTCTCAACATGTCAGAGCAGTAGCTCGGCCTGTACTACTAGGGTTGCGGATGAAATTTTTCCCTTGATTGTGCGATGATGAACAACCTCGAGACGAACTGCGGATAACTGGTGAACTTTTAAACTTGAAACGCTATGGATATGTACAGGCATTCCCGAGAAAAAAGGGCACTGATTTATGGAGGAAGGACCACAGGGAAGTGGTCTTCAGAGCAATAACATTATCTAGTCCTGGAATTAGTGGCTAGTACAGTAATCAACAGAGACTTATATGCCTTGGACTGCGGAGTCGTGTCTTGTAGCCTTGTCCATTCAGGAGCGCCTTTAACAGGGACGAAAAGCCTGACACAAGGCTTGGATACGACATATCACGTGGGGCTTTGCAGACCCCTCTTTCTCCAATTAGTTGGTGCATCTATAAGGTTTCTTCCTGCCCTCAAGGCTCTATGAATGTTTTAACACTCGTTACGACTGCAGCACTCTTCCACGATCACATCCCTAGTCGCAAACAGGAGATAACCCTCCTAAGCAGCTGGGTTACAGATGGATCATGTCCGTCACAGTGAGTCTGCTGGTAGCACCTGCAAGAGAAAAACGACTGACATGTCTCATTAATAGTTGCATACGACTCACGGCGATATCAAGATTGAGATATTCTGCGAATCCGTGCCCAAGACTGCGGAGAACTTCCTAGCACTGTCGGCTTCAGGCGCATACAATGGGACGCCATTCCACCGTTTGATCCCGGACTTTATGGTTCAAGGAGGAGATATATCGCAATCACCATCACAGACCGTACGAAACACGGCAGACACTGTTGTCGTCAAGGGCGGCACGTCAATCTGGGGAGAATACTTTGAAGATGAGATCAAGATACCTGCATTGCGACATTCGGGACGTGGTATGGTGTCAATGGCGAATAAAGGCCCTAAAACAAACGGGAGTCAATTTTTTATTACCCTGAAAGAGGCTCCTCATCTGGATGGGAAGAATACTGTGTTTGGAAGAGTCATCGAGGGTGCGGAGGAAGGAGGCACTTTGGAACGGATCGAGGCCGTTCGCGTCGACAAGAAGTATCGTCCAAAGGACGAGAAGATTATTCTAAACAGTATCACAGTACATGCGAATCCTCTTGCAGGCTAGAAAGGGCCTTTATAAATCGCGATCGCGATCGTGCAGTGTGCAGTCTCAACACATTTCTCACCCTGGATTGTGATCATGACCACAAGGAATGATCTGAACTCTATCGCCTTATCGCTTGGGTCGAGACTGTGGAAGTCCATGTTTGAGCATATGGTGAGACAAAGGTGATGCCAACGCCTGACGAATCGCCAAACTTGCGAGCTTTAAGGTTTTCTGCTGAATGGAAGTTTCAAAGGTGTTGTTAATTATGCACCGGATTTCTTCCGCCCTCTTACGGCCATGATACTCTGGACAGGTGGCCACCAGACAAGACCAGGGGTATGTTGGGGCGTTGTCCAGGTTTCGTGATTGCATGATGGCTCGCCTCAAAAGCTGCTGACGAGAGCGCCGACAAGGAATTCTTTCGAACAGGTTCCTAGAAGGCAAAATTTTCAATGAGGGCCTTGGGCAACGACGAGGAGATGCCCATCATATAGGCCAAAACCGATGAAGGGAGCCTAGTCTGCAGGTGCGAAGAAAAAGCGGTCTGTAGGCTAGGGCCAACAGTGATTAGGTGCACAACGTCCATGTGGCGTAAGGGATGGCCTCACAAAGCCGGACACACGTCCAAAGCGTTCATGGCCATGGGGCCAAACTGGTACACATTACTTACCTTGAATTTCTGCTCATTCTTCATAACGAGCGTCCATTTCGCCTCGCCCACGGCTCGAAACGATCGCCATTCCTGGCTAGACCAGACAAGGGAAGACGTGTAGAACCACGTCCACGTCGACGTCCAAGGAGCACCAAATGCGCACGTGGATGATGAAGAGTACATCTGTCCGGTAAACTAGTTAGTCTGGTAGGGCTGTTCTGCTTACAATGGTCCCTCTCCGAAATTTTACTGCATGTCATTTTTCAAGGGTAAGCGAGACCAGGCACATGAATAGGCAGCTAAACTGGTAGGTGATATCCTCAAGAGTATTATGTTACTAGACAGTACACTCGCTGGCCTTGGTGGCCTCTGAATCGTCAACGAGAGTAGCAAGGAGTCCACCAAAATCGACCGGGAGTAAAATTTCAGGTCGGGGATCATTGTATGTAGACGTAGTTGGTACTCCGAAATCAGTGAAGACCTCCACTGACTTTCTAGTTAGTAGGTACTGTGTGTACCTGGACAAAATGCCTTGTTATATCCCTGATTATTGACCACATTTAGCTCATAGGCGGTGGGAATGATTACAGAATCCTCTACTCTGTACAGTTACCTACGCACTATCCAAGGATCGTGAAAGTTAAGGCATCTAATTAGTTAGGCGTCCATTCTCCGGCTCGCGTCCAGAGCTAGGACGCCTTCCTTCCATGATCAAAGGTTGGATCATGATCGATCAGTAGTGGATGACCAGTCCATTGGCATCTTGACGTGAGGTGCTGCTGGTTCGTAAATTACACAGATCTCTCGAACCATGGGAATTCTGGATGCTCAATAGCAATAAATGATCGAGTGCCAAGTCAAGGTCACCCAATAATCAAAGTGCTTGACCATGTCCGGAGTTGGGGCACCTATCAGACTTGCATGTCGGAAGATGTTAGGCTAGGGGCTGAGGAGGCTGTAGCCTATCTGTGGTCCCGGCCCTCCAGGATTTCAGGTCAGTCCTTGAGCATCCACGTTTGCGGCCCCCAAAGTTGGGACATTCGGTGCTGCAGGGCGCCGGGCGAGTTACATACCTGTGCAGCTCTCGCTGATTATCCGCCTCGGCACCTATTAGGTATTTGGTGTGCCGTTAATATTAGTTAGAACAAGGCGTTGGACTTCTGGACGGCGGGTACCGTCAGTTAATTAGGTAGTCAGCTGGGTTGTTGGTTAGAGGCCTGCTAGGTATTCGGGTTTACCTGGACAGCTCCTTGGGGACCACCATGTTGCTGCTGTAACCACTTAATTAGTTAGATACTCGCTTATGGCTGGTCACTCTTACGGGTCTCTGTTTTCAGTGTTCAGCGGGTTAGTTAGTGTCCACCCGCTCGCCGCTCGCAGCCCACCATGCCCACTCACTGGACCACCTGGATTACTCCATCCTCTCTCACAACTTCACAACACACAAACGACTCCCACTATTTACAACCCGCTCCTGCGGCCTGGCCCTGTCATTATTGTTACTGTATTGGCGTTGTCATTGTCAGTTCCAAAGTCCGAGTCTGAAGTCTGCAGTCAACATCTCAATCGCCTACCAACCAACTCTTATTCCGTCTTGTCCTCATGTCCTAACGACTCCTCAGCCTCTTCCGCAATCCTTCGGGTCCAAGCCGTCACACCTCCTCGCCAATGACTCTTACGCAATCTACCTAACTGCTAGATAGTCTTATTATCTTTGAACCGACATCAACACCTCGTCTTTGTTGTAACCATCTCCACCCTCTATCGTTCCTCGTCCTCGATCATCCTCATACCCACTGCGCAGAAGCCGACCCAAACTCCCACCAACACCAAACCACTCAGAACAAAGAACACCTACAATCCACCGACTTCTTGCCTGACCGTTTTCGTTGTTTGACCACATGTAACATCAAACCTGCATACAAGAACTGTCTCTATGGGCTGCCCACCGTCAAGAATAAGAACACGGCCGCCGCGAATATCCTGTTCCTACCCTCCCTCAATCAAAGGTCTTGATCTGCCATCTTCTCGCCTGATGGTCACGCTGTAGGCGCCTCCTTCACGAGAAGATGAGCGCTTTCGTGCGAGTTTCCGGTCGCCCCAATACAAACTTCCTTGTCGGCTACCCGGGAATCTCTGCTACTCTGGTGCGCATTTCCTTTACTTCTTGTAGAGGTTTCTATTTTGTGGTCCACTAAACTGACACTTCCCTCTAGCCTCGTATTGAAGGAACGGTGGAAATCCGTCCCGGCACCGGCATCTCCAATCCTGTCAACATATCTATTGTGACCATCGCTCTCCAAAGGAGAGAGAGCATTCATCCCCATGCTGACTCGGTCACGAAAAAGCACCTAGCCGCGCCTAGGAAGGAGTCTACTGAAACTGTCGGGAAAGAGATGCTATTATTTCGATGTCCTGCAAACAGGGAGTACGAAGAGATCATGTTCATGGATTTACCATTTGTCATTTTCATCCCCTTTGGTCGGGGAGGTCAAGAGACAGCCAGAAGGGTTCCGCCTGCAAGTCTTCAGTTGCCCAGAAGGACGGCCGAGACATACTACGAAATGGTGGTGACGGTTGGTTACGGATCCACAGATCGAAAGTCATACCCATTTCCCGTTCCCATAACACGATATGATACACTCTCAACGTTTGGCATGTACAACCGTCCCGAGACTGCCGAACGCGTCACCGATCATCTTGTGACACTGGGAATCTCATTACCCAGGTGGTCTTATGGACCCTTAGACCCTGTGAGTGTCTATATCAAATTATCACCCAATCCGGATTGGCTGTCCAAGGCCAGAAAGGTTACCATCAAGAAGATCGAAATTGGCATTGACGAGGAAGTCATCTATAATCACGAGGGAGATGAACCGCAAAGAAAGGCAAAGACATTGATTAGGAAAACGGAAACCGTGGGGTGAAGATGCCTGAAGGAGGCTATTTCACCAATTTGGGTTTGGTCTTTCCTGCAACTGATTTGCGAGACTCAGACGGTGTGATGCCTCGTGGAAGGGCGGCATTCCCAACATACGCTGTCACGGGCTTCACGACGACTGCGGGGCTTTACAAGGTTGAATATTATCTAACCATCAAGGTGAGTTTTGATGTGGTGACGCAAGTGGATCCCGACTAATCTTTCCGATAAGGCTTCAATGACAGGCGCAAAAGACATTGTTTTGCGACAGCCTATAGTGGTTTGCCCCTTGATCACGCTGCGTGCAAAGCCGAGATGGAATCCATTGAACAAGCTGCGCGAGATGCACAGCATATTAACGCAGACAATCCCATGCTACCACTGGCTACCATCATTCGAGCATCAGACGCAAACGCCCTAGCTTGCATTGGAGTGGCCATTGTTGGAGCAACTAAAAGGCCACTTATTGATTGATAGCAGACGACGGAACATGATTCACAACGACAAATGGAGCATAATACCCATAACGGTTTCAGTACAACTTTGGGAGGATAGCAGACACGCCGCCCATGTTTTCTAAGGACTTTCTAACACCGCCGATTTCGACGCAGAATTTGAACAGGAGACCAAACTAGAGTCACTCCGGATTTCTGCTAGGACCTCGTCGAGTTAGTCGAGGTCAAATTCGTCCGCGAAGGTACCCACGGATCAGTATGGGTAGTAAAGAGATATCCCCAAGCATTCTCTGGTTTGGGACTGCCAATGAGAATCTCAACACAACTGATATGTCATGATATCAGCCACACCTGTGAGGTGCAAGCGTCCTACATTTGCGAGGGCTTTTTACTCGCGACGATCCGATGTCCAGATCCATCACAGGTATAACAGACCAACCGGAAAAGATAGAGATGAGCTTGAAGCTCCGAGGCTCAAGCAGCCTCCATTTTTATATGCCCATCATCCTTGCCGTATCTTGAGAAAGACGATACCATATTCTACTACTGAAACGAGTGATGGACGGTATCTCGCTATATGACGGGCAATTGGCGATCAACATCTGCATACCTTCCTTCACAGTTTGAATTTGATCTCTTTTCGTTCTTGCATGGCGTTGGTCTCGACAAGGATTTCAGACCGGTCGGACGTAGTTTGGGATTGATGAAGGAGTCATTCAGATAGTAATGTTATGAATCCACACACGATATACTCGTCAAGCTAGCATCCTTTTCTCCTCGGTCGATAAATTAGATTCATTAAGGGGTCGTAGGTGGCAGACTTCGTAGTCGACGGGCGAGACATTGTGGTTTTGGGGGATGGAATTCCAAGTAAGTGTTGAATCCACTGAGCAGACTCATGTCACCGACTACCATGCCATTGGAAAAGGCAACCCAGCCTCCTCCGCCCGGGTCCCGCCGCACGCCGCTACGACGGATCTGCCTGAATTCCCAAGAGACTTGATTCGTCCCTCTAGCTGGCCGAGGACACGGACGGATCCCCAGGGCGGCGGCCGATCCAGTGCTCATTCCCAGGCAATAACTGCCCCCATCATCAGTTCATACGTGCATGAGGGCACGGTTTCCCCCTTTTTCGAAGCGAACCCGTCGCGCCACAGCTTGGACCTGGCCTGGCGAGGTGCTGCATGCCATGCACATACTTTCATATCAAGCCATGGGAAGAGCTGGCTGCTGGAACCTGGTTTTGGACTGTCGTCAGTCAATCACGGCCTCCATCGTCCATGCACGACTCATGACCCAGGTCCAAAGTCCCAGGTCACAACAGGGGAGGCGGTTCAAAGCGACAACTGAGCCATCAAGCGCGAGACCTCATCGTCGATCATCATCATCATCGCATCAGCAGCATTCCTTTCTTCCCCGTCGGCACAGGCGATATTCTGCTGTACCTGTACCTGTGCCTGTGCCCCACCACCTTGACCTTCTCTCCCACTGTTCCCGACTCCATCATCTCCATCAGCTCCATATCCGGCCCCGCGCAACGCGAGTAAGTGTTCCGCTAGATATTCGTGCATTAGTGCACGCACTGAGCGGTACTGGTGCGAGTCTGCGCCGAACGTTGTCAGTGTGTTGTGCAGGTTCTGCTGGATGGTGGCGAGGATGGTGGTTAGTGCGCTGCTCGGCGGACACGGCGATTGCGGTGGTGGTGGTGTTGGTGCACATTTGGACATTTGGCGATATGATCAGTCTTGGCTTTGCTCGTTTGGAGTTGTTGTCTTTGATGTTGATCGTAATTAATGAGCACGATGAGGCTGGTGAAGAGATGCGCGATGAGGCGGACAAATGTCACATTTTCCACTGTGGGTAGGCCGTAGATTGTCGACTGGATAAAAAAGTTGAGATTTAAATTTAGTACGGTAGTTAATAGGGTGGAAATATACTTTTGTCAGAGCAATCGATATCGATCGGACAAGATACCCGTGATCGACACAGGCTTGAACAAGATCTAAACAAAGACATCGGATTAGTCCAACATCTCTTTTTGCGGAACCGTAAGGTTCGTTCTAGAAGCTGATCTTCCATCTTAGTTGAGGTGTAAAACAAGTCTACGAGGCAAGTCTGTATTCAATATAGACCCTAGGCAAAGAATGAACACACGAGGGAACTGAAACCTCCGGCGTTCTAGTCTTTAATTCTACAATTTCGTGGCCTTCGATGTGTCTGGCCATGCTATACTGTCAGAGCCCGTGACCCGCATCAGGGTAGGCTTTGGCGGCGTTCGCTTCACATGCTGCTCGGTTTCTATGAGTATATAACACGATTTCGACATAATCAGGTGCCTGCTAGCGCGATATAGCCAGATAGCTTCTTCATGGCACGAAAAGTAGCATGGAAAATCAAACATGGAGTGACTCTGGACTGAACCTGGGGCAAACATGTGCACGTGCTGGAGGAGGTTAAGGTGGAAATTGAAGCCTTGAAGAAGCCTTAAGCCTACGGCCCCTCACCCTCACCCATACCCCCACACCTACACCACATCCCACATGACTCGTTTTCTACAACCACGTCCCCGAAATCGAGTCAGAGTCTAAAATTCGCAGACAAGACTCGTACCATCAACATCAAGTATACGGCATAAACATATTCAATCCAAGATCCAACCACCCGAGGCTATCCATCACCGCTGCCACCACCATCACCATCACCACACAATCCTTTCCACTCCTTTACTCCTCCTCAGCCCTCAACAACACCACAACCATGGCCGACGCCGACGAAGACCTGATCCAAACCTCAACACCCTCCAACCCAACCTATGAAGACGACCTGGAAGATGAGACACAAGACTTCCGCTTCCTCGCACAGCTCACAGGGTCAACGGCCCAGGGACAAACCACCGTGCCCAAACGCGGTACCAAGGATTTCGAACCAAACCCAACCCGCGCACAGGCGTCCACTCTCGATGCCTCGCGTCTCGCTATGCACACTGCGCTCAGCGCCGTGCGGATTCACGCCGCCAAAACCCATGTTGTCGGGCAGTATTATTCACAAGAGAACCAGTGGCGCTGGGATGGCGGGGATTTTCAGGCCGAGAATCGTGGGTTCGGACGCTGTGTCGTCGTGTATAAATTCAAGAGCACGCATTTAAAGGTCATGGGTCAGGCGGATCGGAGGAATTGGGTTTGGTTCTTGCCGGAAGAGGCACTGTTTCTGTTGGAGAGGGGGAGTCTGGATATCAGGTGGCCTGATGTTGATGACGGAAATCAGAATGAGAACGAGAATGATGGCGAGAGCTCTGACGGTCAGGGGTTGTCGGTGTCTGAGACTTCAACGGATGTGCACGAGTCTGCCACGCGGGTTTACCTGGAGGAGGAGATCTCGACCGAACCTACAAAGGCAGCTAATGAAGACGTCGAACCGTCTCCTGATGCTGCTAACGATGAACCAAAGTTGGGTGAGTTACCCATGAGCCTACAAGGTGCATATGCCAGTTTCATAGGCAAGGATGGCCTTACGCTGGAACGATATATCGTCTACGCCGCCTTGAAGCGAGCAGGCTATATCGTTCAACGAGCACCTACCTGGCATGACGACGAGACTGAACAGGCGAACGGCCATACGACCTCACCTCCATCCACAAGCACGACAGCCGTCTCCCCTCCACCTACTATAACCTCTGCCCCATCTTCACTTTCATCATCCAGCGCAACACGCCTGATCCGTCGTCTCTGTGCATGGCTATTCCAACCCCAACGAGGCGAATCATGCCGCACATTCGGACCACTGGTAGCACCTGGCCTGTACAGGAACTACGCCGACGTATTCCGATCCCTCGCGCTGGTGCCATACCACGACTCCGCGCTCACTCCAACCATGATCCCCCACACTCAACTTCAACCTCAACCGCAACCGCAACCGCGGCGCCATCCCTCCGCCCAATCACCCTACCGCATCTCCTACCACGTATGGAAGCCCAGCACGTCAGGCACATACCGCAAGACGGCACCTCCACCACCAGACTACCGGATCTGCGTCATCGACGCACGCAACCCGCTCACCGACACGATGCCCACCTTAGCCCAGATCTCACACCTGCTCGATGCGCAACCGCTCGACCTCTCCTCAAAGGAGACGACGCAACGTTTGGAAGCGCGTATCAAGCACGGCACGAGAAATGTCATGCTCGCTGTTGTCGATGCCGGTATCATCAGTTACCTGCGGGTCAGTGATGCTGGGTTTGGGAGGGAGAAGTTGTTTGAAGAGAAAGTGGCCAGGGGGTCGAAGGGTGGTAGGGGTGGTGGTGGTGGTGGTGCAGGACGAGGTGGTCGTGGAGGTGGTCGGGGCCAGAGAGGGAGGAAGTAAGGCAAGGTGGGTCTCGAGGCGGATTCATACACAAACAATGACCCTGGCGACCCAATGCTTCGGGAGAGTTCTGAGAAACATACAATAATGTGGGACGACGGAAAAGATTATGATATGGCTCAGCGCCACGGAATGAGCATGATTTCTACCATTAGATAGACTTGATACCCCCACAAGTACACTACAATCTCGATTTGAGAGATGAGACAGTATAGATAGATAGAGAGATAGATAGAATCATGCATACAAAAGAAGAACAACGCATAAGATGTTTAGATTCAACTCTTCAGCAGTAAAGCAAATTGCCAAAAAGATTTCGAGCCGAGGTTTTGTTTCATTTGAGTGAGTTGTCTCCCCGTGAGAGAACGTCCGTATTTCGGCACGGAGAAAAAGCCAGCGGACTGCCTGATGATCTAGGGTCGTGAATTCTAATCTACCATCTGATATAGACGTCGGCCTGTAGGATTACCTCAAGTGAGGGCAGGTATTTTCGCGACGTATATGCTTTAGATGGATACTTGTGTGCGAGGGTTGGTTCTTGACTAGAGAGGAAGGAAGAGTAGGTAATGCGAAGGAAGGAAGTTTCATTCTACCTTCAGATTGATGATGAGGAAGTAAAGCTGACCTTTGAGGAAGATTTCTGCCGTTGACCCTGGGTAAGGGAATCGTTCATCTTGCAAGAGATATGTCAAAATTTGACTTATCGTGATCAATGGTATCTTTACCACCTCTGGTCAGCTCCTGTAGCTGCAATGTACTACCCTGACCAGCTAGGGACATGTGTCCGCAGATTCTTCACCACGACCAGTGGCCAGGATTGCGGGGTAAGCACGGTCGACGCGGCTCGATGTTGCTACAAGGTTTGAGTGCAAGGTGTTCGCAGGGAGGTCAGCACTGCGAAGTGATGCTCAAACAGCTTTGGCTAGATCCCCGCCTAATATCACGTCATGAATCTTCGATATAAAGACTGCTGTGATGATCCCAGCACAGCTCAGGAATCTCACAGAAATCTTTAGTAACGCTCCGGTATTGATATCTTGGCTTCGACGTCGGTTTTGTCTAAGACCAGAGATTTGATTAATGGCTCAAGTGATGAGATAGTCGGCGGCCATGAGCAATTCAAGGCAAAGTTCTGAGGGAATATCCATATCTGGTACTCCGGCGCTTTCTCTGTGTTTTTCGTTGTAGTAGAAATATTCAACCACTTTTTCAAGGACGATCCCACTGATGTTTTCCAAATGGCAAGTTCCCGTCTGTGCTTCGCTGAAGTTGCCTAAGACAAAAAGTCAATCGTTAAGTTCATATAGCAGATCAAGTTTCTCAAACATACTCTGCAGATCTAACATTCGACGGATGGTGGCCGAAACGCAGGCAGCAGAGCGGCGAACGTGGAATTCGAATCCATCGGAAGACACGAGAGTGACATATGGGGAAGGAGTGGCAGCAGTTTCAGTGCTGGCCATGGCGGAGAGAGCCAGGGGTGTGGTGTAGAAGCGAAGATGTGATGATGGAGTGAAAAATTCTGAAAGTTGAGTTGGAGATTGTATCGATTGTGTGTACGGAAGATACGATACGGTAGGGAGGCGGAAGGCGGTGAGACTGGCAAGAACGGAGCTCGACGCGGCAGAACAGACGCGTTGAGCCTCGCGGGTCTCGTCCAGTTCGCGTTTGTTAAGCAGCAAAAAATCTGGCTTTGATCTAATTTGGTCACGCTATAATCTATAATAAGTCAACGACATTGCCATTGCCAGTTCCCCAAGGATTACGACGTACACTCAACCTGAGCTATATCGTTTGTGTACGGAGTAGTCTCGATCAAAGCAATCGCGCTACTCTAATGTCATTCTCCAGGCAAGCGGCATCTTGTTATCTGAGCAGACGATTTCTATATTCCAGATCATGTTTGGCAGATCATCTATTTCAACAACGGAGACACTTTCTTACCTCCGACGGACCGAGGCATGACTTCTTTGCTCGAAATATCCAGGCCAGATGTACTGTGAACGATCATGCACATCTCTCTTCTAGGTTCTCAACTACGGCCAGAATCTCATCATCGTCGGATTCTTCGTCAAGTGAAGCCCCATAACTACAACTGAAGCCCAAGAGCAAAAGGCCTCCGATTCAATTCAACACATCGCATACCCGGCAATTCCTGAAGTAAGGGATGGAATGGCGGTCGATATCGCGCACTACACTGTCTACAATTCTAGCCGAATTCAAGGAATTGAGAAGGCTCATGGACTTCCTGGACGTAGTCGAAGGTGTGCGGGAATTTCTGCCGTGGTAACTGGCGGAAGTTCGGGCATCGGCTTCGCAATCGTGAAGCGTCTGATTGAAGAAGGAGCGAAACATGTTATCATCGTTTCCAGAGACGCCGAGCGAGCTGTGAGAGCAATCCGCCGGCTATGTGATGCCCTGCACATCAAAGATCCACCTGTGTCTTACTGCTGCAATACTTCGTCGCCGTTGCATTTACTTACGGCCTTGGGTAGAGTGGTAAGTAATGATTTCTGCCTTGATATCGCAGTCACTCAATTCCATGACAGGATTTCAATACCCTGGTCAACTGCTCAGGCCTCAGTCAAAGCCAATACCTGATAGGCGGCCACGAAGACATGACCCAACCACTCTGGGATGTCAATTTCCACCTTCCCGTCCGCTTGACCAAGCTGATGGTCAAGAGATATACGCGATTGGCGCGAAGAACGAAGGCGAACGAAGTTTCTATATCGCGAAAGCCTTCCGGAAAGTCATGGAGTGTTGTCAATATTTCCTCTCTGCTGGCGGTCAGGGGAGGAGCGGGTTCTGCCCAATACGCGGCCAGCAAAGCCGCGCTCAACGCTTTCACTCGCGCCATTACCCTCGAGTGTAGAGATCTTTGGCTCCGTTCAAAGAAAGTCCTTCCCCTCATGAGGTTGAACACCATTCTGCCAGGATACATCAAGACTCCCATGACCGAAGGCAAGTGATAAGTCCAAATCATATTATGTATGAGCAGAAACGCTGACAAGCCGCTGTTACCAGGAATGACTGATGAACACGTCAGGGAGCTTAGGAAGCAAATCCCTTTGGGGAGATTCGGTGCGCCCGGGGAGGTAGCAGACGCCGTTATTTTTCTACTTGAGAATCAATATGCAAATAATTGTGTTCTCAACCTGGACGGTGGCCTGAGTGCAATTTGAGGAGGGTTGTCATCGTCAAAGGATGTATTTACTCGTCTGACACAATATGCCTTTTTGCATTATTGCTGTGTACATCGGCCGCGCTATGTTCGGCTCATTCGTCTACTCACGAAGGGGAATGTCCCCATAAACAATGTCCACTGTGCGTGCGCGCCAGTTCACGTACCCAAGACCCATAGCCAGGGCCAGTCCAGAAAGCTCGGCTATAGCAAGCAAAAACTGTGCAGACCTTTGCTATGTAGAGCCATCGTCATCGCACATTTGTTCGCCGACATGGCCTCAGCTCCAGCACTCGCCAGCCACTTTTGGGGGTATCATACATATTCCTTCTGTTGTCCGGGTTTCATTGCTCAATCATCGGCAATCAATAGGGTACCATCATCTTCATCAATTACAATAGCATCATCACCTTCACTCACCGAACCGACCGCACCTTGGAATTTCTTCGCTACTGGCCTACCGTTCTCTCCAGCATCGGATAGAGTTCGTTTTCGCTTGGCCGTTGACGCTGCTGCTATGTCATCAGCTGTCGTTGTGCTCTCCTTCCCGTTCACTCCATTGGTGCCATTGGTCACGATTCCAATTTCATTGGCATCTGGATCTTCCAGTGGAGTAGTACCTGCTTCCTTCTTCGGCTTCGATGGGATTTGAATTGTTTCGCCTTCTTTATGAATGAGTACCACTGGTTGCTTATCTTCATCCAACGTTGTCGCTTGGATAGCTAGCTGCAGATCAATGCGGGGGTTCTCGTCGTCATCATCTTTGACGAGGATGAAGCTGGTGTCGTCGATACCAAGCTCCGTCAACTTTTTGTCGAGGTTGTCTTCCAGATCTGGATCATAGATGATGCCACTATCATTCATGATCGTCAATTCTTCGCCATAGCCGAAGTTGGTCTTCAAAATGTCGTCCACTAGGTCTTTCAAGCTTGCCCTCTCCAGATCGACATGTACTCTCACAGTGATGACACTACACACCGGACATTCGGGATTCGGTTTCTCAAGCTGATCTGTTGACAGAGAGCCATTCTTCAACCATAGAAACTTGGTGCGTGCAAAATCTCCTTTCAATACCTTGAAGGCTTGCATTGCGCAGAGTCCAGCGACCATGGCGTTCGTGGTTGCGATAGCAGGAATGATGTTGCCGGCCATCTGTTTAGTATCAAACTTTGATTTTGGTTCAATCCCGAAGATAAGAGCACGTAAATTGCTCGACGCCACGACAAAGTCGAGGGTATCGTTATCGTCCTTGTCAAAGGTGATGACTGGACTAGGTAGGTTATCTTTATTTGCTTCGGCTTGCTCTTCGGCGAATCTCCTGGACAATCTTTCGAGAGCATCCTTGAAGACGATGAAATTCTCTACCAATTTCCAAGGTAGTTGAGTCTGCTGTATTATAGATGAGGCTGAAGTTGATAAAGTCTGCTGCTCCAGATCGTCCCAGGATAAAGGTTGCGGGGGCTTCTTGTTCTTCCACATGTCCTCCATCTTGGCCAGTCTTTCGATATCTTCCTTGAAGACTTTGTTGAAAACTGACTTTGAGAAATCTTCTGAACCTATTGCACCTCTAATCTTCTTCAGTGCCTGTGCCTCTTCCTTGAGTTTCTGAATCTCTTGTGCATTTTCAGAATCCTCGGCGTTGTCGACTTCGGGGTTTCGTCTTCACTGACGCCGAACAATTCAGGTAGAAGATAGCTTTTGCCCCACACAATGCAGTGAATGGGTTGACTCGGGGTGCTTCGTATCGTACAGACTGGATATGTGACGGGAGTTGCTTTGAATGAACAATCATAGCATGCAGTCTTGCCCTTTTTGATGACTTGGACTTGACCTCTGAAGCCGGTGGTCCCCGACTCGATCAGAGGCACATCGACAGCCAAACACATCTTGTTCACGTGCCTCCTCGAGTCCATATTGTCGAGTGCATTGAAGACGAGATTGAAGCCCGAGAACCAATCTAAATTGAATTGTTTGTCTTTAATGTTGGCATGGTAGGCGACTAATTTGACGTTTGGATTAAACTTTTGAGCGACACTTTTGGCGACGATAGCTTTTGGCTTCTTGATGTGTTCTTGTCGGAAGAGGAATTGACGATTGAGATTACTTAGATCGATGGTGTCTAGATCGATAATGTGAATCTCGCCGAAGCCGGTCAGAACGAGGTTTTTGAGTAGTTCGCAGCCAATACCACCTGCGCCGACGAGGAGAACACGAGACTAAGACATGACATGTTAATTCTTTGCTGCTGGGACAATGGAAGGACTTTTGTGGGGTCGCCGTACTTCTCTGACCAAGCGATGCGCCGCGCCTAAAGATTGTTTGGCGAACCTTTCGCGCGGCATGATGGATGTGGAAAATCGGTACAGGCGCGAGTCGCGGAGGAGAGAGTGTAGCAGGGCAAAGGCAATTTGATTCAGGTCTGGGAAGACGGAGGCATGATCAAGCTAGAATGGGGAAGAAATATAAAGTAGTGAGTACAGGGCGGGAAGCTCAAGGATAGGAGGTGAAGAGAAGAAGTGAAGGGAAAGGAAAGACGAGAAGGATAATCAGTCACTTTTTCCCGGCGAGGCTGCAGGTGAAGCGGCAGACAGGAGGTGATGCGCAGTCTCGAATCAGTCAGTTCAGGCGTGGTCAGGGCAAGCACGGGCAAGTCAACCAGGTTCCTTAGCTCACAGGTACAGGATAAAATCACGTGAGGCTTCTAGTTAGCTCGTCCACGCTCGTCCTCCACTATTTTCCTTGCCTGAGCCTCGCTAGTCCGGGGTGATCCTGACCAGCGCTTAACTTCTTATACGTGTCACATCAACAGAAGTTGTGCATGTGTCGAAAGCATAATGGATTCGGGACTGCCACACGGCAGCACGATCATTGTGCCCTTGGACAAGGAAGTCTATATCGCGAACAATCTATGTGGACCCAAATCGTCCGGCAAGGCTGAAGAATCAGCCTGCTGAGAATTCCTCCCACAGACTACAGAGAATCCAGGAATTGACAGACCAGGACGAAATCACAAGAGAAGGGTATGCAAACCATCGTTGAATCTTCAAGCCTGAATCTTTTGGTAGTGGATTAGCTATTTTGAGACTTTGTTTAATGACTTCTCGTCCGCGGACTGCCATAGTTCTTAGTCGAGCCATTTTCTATGTAGGAAAATTAAGAGATCAGGATTTAGTGAAAGGGCTAATGGTGAGTCACGTGCGCTACACCTGGGGCATCAAAAGCAAAAGCGGCGTGGTCCGGATGAATGCTGCACGTGCCCAATACTTGTGACCAGTGCTGTTCGCCTATTGCCTACACTAAAGTTCTCAGGGGGTCCACGACCGCCTAAAGAGTCAAGTCTGAGCTCCAGGCCTGGCCCACCGCCCATGGCCCACGCTAAAACTCCCACTAACGCCGTACCTTGCACGACAGACTTGGAATCGGCAACCTCCTGCAGGGTCCATCACGCACGAGGCTAGATTAAAGGTAAAATCCCTTCAAAATCTCAAAAAAGTTCGACTGCTCCTACCACCTCTCGTAAGGTCGGTCGGTGGTGACATGTCGGATGACGAGGCAGATCCAGAACTGCTGGCTCTTCTTCGCCAGTCCTTGGGTCTAGGACCAGGCTCGGCCACAGCTCTGCCAAACACTCGGGTTTTGGAATCTGCAGAGTACATCGCCGACAATGCCATCGATGTATCAATATCAATGGGCGGCACCAAGGCCGCCGCCCACACAGTCTGGACCATCATGCAGGACAAGAGTTATTCGACTCACACCTGGTCGGAGCATGAACTTCACCCCAAGGCCAAGGATGAGGCTACCGTCAACTTCATCTTCACCATGAATCTGCTGAACTTCTCTTTTTGGTCAGAGTTGTCAGCAGATCAACGGTTTGCTATCGAATACAAGGATCGGAAATGGACTGGCTATTGGTCTTTGGTGGCTGCTTTACAAAGGGCATTGGATGAAGGTATTTCAACCACCTACCTTCCTTCATAAAGCTCATCTCGTCTCATCTCCTTACCCACAGGCCATCCGATCACGACTCCGTCATTCTGGTATGACGTTGAGGCTTGCTCTGACGAACTTCTCGCCCACATATTTCGCTCCGCCACCGCAGAACCCATCCCCCTACTATCATCACGAATCGCCATTCTCCGGGAAGCCGGTACCATCCTGTGCAATGACTTCGACTCCTCTCCAGTCACCCTGATCAAGCAATCCGACAAATCCGCCGCCCGCCTCGTCAACCTCCTGGTCGAACACTTCCCCAACTTCCAGGACAGCACGACCTTCCACTCACGTCGTGTGCACATCTACAAGCGAGCACAGATCTTCGTCGCTGACCTATGGGCGTGTTTCAACGGAGTCTCATACGGCGAATTCGACGACATCAGCGCCCTGACCATGTTTGCCGACTACCGCATCCCGCAAATGCTGTACAACCTGAATTGCCTGTGGTACTCGCCGCGTCTGGCGTCGCGCATTTCCCGGCTCGACGAGTTCCAACCCGGAGAGGACGCCGAGATCGAGATCCGCGGCTGCAGCATCTGGTGCGTCGAGTTGCTGAGGCGGGAGATCGAGCGCCAGCATCCGGAACAGGCAAAGGGCACGCTGAACGCCGTCTTGATCGATTTCTTCTTGTATGATACTTGCAAGGAGATGGAGGCCAATGGCCAGATCGACGACAAGGTCCTCCCGCATCATCGCACGAGGTCGATTTACTACTAAGACATGCTTCTGCATACCGTGACTGGCGTGTACGTCTCTCTGGTTCTGACCGTTCTCTCCCTCTGGTATGTGCGTGGATTTGGACTATATGCGTTGAGGTCATAGATTTTTGTGGAGCAATCCACCACTGAGCCTGTTAAGACGTAGTTGCAACTTAGATTTCATAGAACAAGGCTGACATGGACGGTTTTGGATTTCACCAAAACAAACTTAAATTTCGTGGTTGGATATTCAAGTGTTTTGTATCATCTTACGATTATGGTGAGCCTTCACGGCAGATCATTTACGATTTTGAACTGTTGTGATATGCAGCCTAATTTCGTACTCTATCAAGACAACACACATGGTGATGTCCATTACCTCCAATTCTTATCGGTACCAAAGTCTATCCTTACGCAACCTCCTCTCCATCGACCATAGATCAATCCTTGGCCACTTCAACTGGTGTACTGGTCCCCTTGATCTCGACATACTGAAAGGAGCCAACACCTTCTTGGCCTCCCAGATGCGCCACGCCAGGTTCTCCACTTTCCCATCTGCTTTCACAACCTGCGGAGCAAACTCGATGCCGAACATTTGGTTGATAGCATAAACCACTCTCTTGGCGAACTTGCCTTCTCGGTCCACCAGGCTACCGAATGCCTCTTTGGCCGTGCTCGGTGCGATATCTGGGTCTCGATCGAAACAGTTCTGGACAATTGGAAGTAATGTTTTCTCGATCGCTTGTCGTATCAATACGTCATTCTGGGGTGACATGGGTACCGAGAACGAGATGTTCTCATCCAGCGTCTCCAGCTCGTCTTCGCTGAACCGAGGGATCCGCACTTCGAATGGTAGGGAGATGGCCATGACGTTGTGCTTGCCGTTGTGATGGTAGCGGAACTCGAACACTCCCTGGGTCCACCACAGCTTGTCGCCCGAGAATATCATTTCTCCACTCATGTATTCCCTTTCCGTTCCATCTTCGGTTTTTCGAACCACCTTGACGTCACTCTTTATCAGTCCATCTTCAGAAAGGTCGTATTCTCCAAAGTTTGTCGCTATCCATCGACCCGCCGACGATATCTTGGTTACTTCTCGGCTGTAGTTATCCGCGACCTTGTAAACACCGACCCAATCTTTCTTGCTGTGGTTCAGAGGTGCTGTCCACTTGACCTTGATTGGGGCGCCGTACTCGAACAGAAGAGGCTTGAAGTCGTCCGTGCGTTCGCCTAGTTGGCCCAAGACCTGATCATTCGCGCGTTGAGAATCTGCAATCGTGGCGGCTGAAATACCCTCAATTTCAAGAGTATAGTCTTTGGGATTCAAGCCCACGACTTCTGCCTCCTTGTGCGCCATCTTAATACGTGGGAACAAGCTTTTTGTGTCTTCAACAATGCTGTTGACCCCTGCAGCCAATTTTGGCCTTGCTGCATCGAAGAAATCTTCCATGTAGTCCAGAGTCTCACCTAAGACTCTATCCATGCCATCCTGCCATTGACGTAATGGGGGAGGCAGCGATCTTCGCAGACTTCGAACAAGGCCTGCGTCTTGTCGAAGACTTCGTCCATAGAGCTTCTGCATGTGAGGCCGTTCGACAAACTGAATGAAGGCAAGACTGAGTGTATGACTAAGTAAAGCCAAGCAAAATATGGCCTTGCTGCTAGTGATAAGAGCAATCCCCAAACGCCCGCAAGGCCTAGGACTCGCTCTGGGTTATTGAGAAAGCGATAGATGCCACCATAGGTAAGTTTGGGTTCTTGTGCGAAGAAAAAATCTCCGAAGAACCATCCGAACTCTCCAAGTTGATCATAGATACTGAATGCTGTCCAGACCTGTAACGCCACCAAACTTAAGCCAATGACATGCTTGAGGAGCACCAGGCCGTAGTCCCAATCTGAAGGAAGAGTATACATCTTCCATGCAGCCGCCGCGAATCCTGCATAGCATAGTGTCATGCTCAGATGATAAGTGCCTTTCCATTGTCGCCAAGCCTCACCTGTACTCTCACCATATTTCAAGAAATGCCTCGTCCACTTCTTCTTGACGGATTGCCTATTAAGCAGATAACCAAGCCCAATAGAGTACCACAGGCGACAGATGACGGCAAACGCAACAAAAAATGACTTCCACAGGGCCGTGTCCGGGGTCCCCACGGTTAGTGCAAGGAGAAGTACGAGAATGACGGTAATCGAGGTATCTGTTGTGCGGTAAAGATCAAAATTCTGGAGTCCGAGAAGATTGTGCGTTTGGGCTGGTTGAGCATGACCAGGGACCGGCCATATCTCGGCCGGATGGCCTGCATCCCCCGTAGTGCCTTGAATTTGCCCCAGTGGGAGCTCATTGACTGACTTTCGTGGAGGGGGAGAGCTGTATGTGCGTTCAATATGAGGATTTTCAACGGCAAGGAGGAAGGCAAATTGTGCAGCGTGGGCCACAATGGATATGAACAGCACTTTGTAGCTGGCTGCCATTATAGATGTACCATAGTACCCAACATAACCTATCGAGTACATGGGATGAGGCGCCATCTCGAAGACACCGTCAAATGTCAACTCTTGGTCAATAAGATAGAAGAAGTCGCCCCAATACCACGCATAGTCCTTGACCACACGATGTGCGTCAAGTTTTACCCACAAATTGAAAATGAACAATAGTGGACCAAGAATCCATCGAAAGACGGTCATTGTTGGCGATTCGTTGGGAGGTGTGCGAGCGCACGAGACACTAAATAGCATGTATGTGGTGAAGTCACACATGAGTATCAGGTCGACTATCCGTCGGAAAGCCAGCCAAGCATTGTACTCAATCGGCGCTGTGTCGAAGTCGTAATCTTCAGGGATTTTGGTCTCCAACTCACGTTTGACAAAGGCTCTCAATCTGGGATAGGGATTTTCTCCGTTTGACGCACTGGGAAAGAGTTTGGATTTGCGTGCCCATTTCACCATAAGTTTATGATGAGATTGCATGTGGAGAAGCCAGCCAATGCCGATGTTGTACCCAGCTCTCCAAAACAGGAATATGGCTCCAAGAACGAAAGATCGGTGCTTTGTGGGCAATTTCCAGGCCAGTATGATGTGCAGCAACAAGATAAGAATGACTAAAAGGTCGCCAAAATTCTTGGACTCGGTGGGAGAGAGCAGCTGTGTAACCATGTCATGAGTTTGTGGGACGAGGAAGACCTTGCCGTCAGGACTTCTGCCATATGTCTTCCTGTCCTTTTCTGCCTTGTCGGAATTTTCTTCGAGGGCATTGAGTTGCAGCACGGCCTGTCGAGCTTCATCCTCGGTGGTTGCATGAACGGATATGGCCCGCTTTCGGAGACCATCACTACCCGAGTCAACAGAAGTGGCCATATTCGCAACCAAGCTCTCTCAAAGGTGTATATTGTCTTCCTATGTATCCTGTTCCGGGGCACATCACCTTGCTGGAAGATGTTGGATAGTCACCAAGACGGACCAGTAGGAAAGCAAAACAAATACGGGGGACTAGCAGAACATGGCCCCCTCAGCTTCCGTCGTGTGCAATTTCCTCGTTAATTGGGGACTGGCTTGGAAGTGTTCCGACTGAAGACAGAATGCTAGAAGTCGGAGGAAGAGCTTTTTCAGTGATAATAATAAGTGGCATCAACAGTTTCTGTGGGTCCTAATCCGGCCAAAGTGACTACCAGGCGTGCTACTGCCCCGAATGGCTGGGCAGCACGTGCAACTTGGCAGCCACCCGTCGTGGCCGAATCAGAGGCAGCCATTCCCCCAAATGACGCCATTAAATGCTTGCCAATGTCACAGGAAGAGGTTAGGAAAGGGGGATCTGGAACGATCCAAGATCAGAATCGGAACTGCCGGCATACAGAGAAGCGGAAATATGTTCAAAACTGTCATGAGTGGACAGATTTGATACCAAGGGATACCACATTGAAAGCACAGCGGGTGATGGGAGCATCTTTTTGGAGTGATCGACTGGCGTCGAACATTTTGGTCAGACCGTCATCAGCAACAGCCCCTCGGTGACCTCGCTTGGTGAGTTGGGAGGGAGGGGAAGTCCGTCTCCGTGGCGTGGAATTTTCTGGTGCCGATATAACTTTAGTGGCACTAAGGGGAAGCTAAGAAGCACTAATAAATTAACAATCAACATGTCCATTCACAACGACGGAAGATCCGTTAGACCCCTGCTTAATACTGCGACTTCTGATAGCTTCTCTAGCCTTGCCTCTGGGCTTTGGCAGCCTCTGACGAGCCATCCATCGCAATTACCAATCTTTGTTTGCCTCTTACTGTACCTTGACCATCTGCAGCACAATTTTCACAAACAGTGTCGCATTCCTCATCACTTGCAACCAAGACCATCGTCCTGCACTTTCAAGGCTCTGATGAATGGCACCGTCATTTGAGGAGCCCCTCGCAGAGGCTCTAGAAACCTCGTTAAAAACGAAACCAGACCTTGTCGCACCCGAGCCTGGTAGGTATCGCCGTCCCCAGTTACTAAACTCGTCGCTCACATTTAAGATATACTAATTCTTCTTCCAAGAACACTGCCCAGGTCCTGAATCGGACCAAGCAGGCAAAGGTGATGCATGCGCAGGCTGTCCTAACCAGGCCATTTGTGCCTCTGCGCCTAAAGGTCCCGACCCGGACATACCCATCATAACTGAACGACTGGCTGGTATAAGACACAAAATTCTAGTATTGTCTGGGAAGGGCGGAGTCGGCAAATCCACGTTCTCTTCCCTCCTGTCACATGCTTTCGCCGCAAATCCCGACTCGACCGTAGGCATCATGGACACTGATATATGTGGACCATCCATACCGAAAATGATGGGCGTCGAAAGCGAGACTATTCATGTCACAAACGCAGGCTGGAGTCCTGTTTGGGTCACCGACAATCTAGGAGTGATGAGCGTCCAGTTCATGCTCCCTAACCGAGATGATGCTGTAATATGGCGAGGCCCCAAAAAGAACGGATTAATCAAACAGTTTTTAAAAGACGTGGAATGGGGTGATCTAGACTACTTGATCGTCGATACCCCGCCAGGTACATCAGATGAGCATTTATCAGTCAACAGTTTCTTAAAAGAGTCGGGCGTTGATGGTGCAGTTGTTGTCACAACTCCCAAGAGGTGTCATTGTTGGACGTACGCAAGGAGATTGACTTTTGCCACAAAGCAGGCATCCGCGTTCTCGGGTTAGTAGAGAATATGTCTGGCTTCGTATGTCCTAAATGCACCCACGAATCACAAATTTTCAGAGCAACCACAGGTGGAGGTCGGAAGCTTTGTCAGGATATGGGTATACCATTTCTTGGAGCTGTGCCTCTCGATCCGAGAATAGGTATGGCTTGCGATTTTGGCGAAAGTTTTATGGACAGCTTTCCAGACAGCCCTGCCTGCAAAGCTCTACGGCAAGTTGTCAGAAAGGTGGGAGAACTGGTTGGAGAAGATCCTGACCATGTTCTCCCAGACGGACCGATCTGAGATCATGTATATCCTGGACGTTTCAAGACCAGGATTCTCCAGATTGGAATCCACGTTTGCGCAAGGTCTCTTCGGCGTGGCTCATATCATGAATTCAAGCCGGCAAGTCTGCAATGCTGAGATTGGAGAGGGAATCAGCGAAATTACGGCAATTTGGTGCGTAGAGTGAAGTTGGACTCTCTTAGAGACGACAACTTGTCTGATATTGACGACCAAGGCCACGACCACTGCTGCACTGGTCCAACCCTCGGCGGCTCTCGAGACAGACATGCGATCGCCCCGTCCCTGTTTACTGTCTCGAGCCTGAAGCATTTGGAGAGAGTGGTGACTGTAGTACGCTGCACTCCTTTAGGAGCAGTCACAAGCGAACCAAGCATTGGACAAGACTGTCGCTACATCCAGTGTAGTGAGCCAAGAGACACAGTATCAGACGACCCCACGAAGGGGAGAGAAATGCTTGCGTGGCGCCGGAGCTGACTTTGGGCATGTTGTAGCGGAATGGATCTCCTCCGGAGTCTGTACGGAGTACAGTACAGGTAGCCACATGCGACCTGCAAGTAGTTAGGAGTTGGGATAGAGCCCGAGCCAGAACGAAGTCGATGGGTTGCCAAGGCTGAACAAGCAGGTGGGTGGATGGTGGAACAAGGCCGTGCGAGGCTCAATGAGAAAAGTTGTTCCTGCATCCGAAACCTTGGAAGCCTTGGGACTGCGGCCTAAGCCTCTTTGGGACGGCAACTCCTGAATGTCCACGAATGCCCCATCGCTCTTTCCCTGCATCTTGCGTTTCAGGTTCAACCCCTTTTCCAATTTTCCCACTCTCCATCTCAACCAGAATTGTTCATCGAAACATCCACATGTCTCCATCGACCTGACCAACGCGGCCTCTCAGCCAGTAGTCTCGTTGTCACGTTGGCTCTTCACAACTCTCCCGGTCTACGAGGAAAAGAAGCCGCTCTCGGCGTTGGTTGGTGCAAATGCGAGTGTCCACCAAATCCCATGCTTTTTGTGGAGAGCATCGCTTCTGAGACTCACCACCATCTTCCGCCCCAAACCCTCGATCGAAAACGCCGTCGCAAATCCTGAGACGTGCAGATGGCGTGGCCCAAGATTTTGTCTAGTTCTGTTCGAGACGATCCTGTGGCGGGCGCGGCCATAGTCGGACTCGTCACCCTGTCGAATATGCTTTACAATTATAACTCTTCATCATAACTAATCTGTGGAACGCTTTGTTTTCAATCCATTTCCTTACCATTTCCATGTTTTTGATATCAACGAGCCCGGCCTCGTTCAATTCTTTTTGATTGTCTCTCATTTCAAAACCGAAGGCAGGTCCTTCTTATTCTTTTTTCCCCGACCTTCCTTCAATATCGCCGTGCGAAATCACCTGTCATTCATTACTCGCATTCCAAGTGCCACAGCAATACAGTTTTCGCCATGGCAAGACTTCAGCTTCTTGTGCTCGCATTTTTTTGCATCGCTGTCGTCTTTGCAAGCCCTATCAAGCAAAAGCAGAAGCGCTCCTTCAAAGTCCCGCAAATACCCAATCCAAATTACAAACCCAATGGCAAGCGAGCCTACAAGCGAGCCCTTTTCAAGTTCGGGCTCGGTGACATCAGTTTCGTTCCAGAAGGCGAAGTTGCTACGAGAATCAAGGCTTCGACAGAAGCTTCAGTCAACGCGACTGACAATGAGGATGGTGCGACCACTGCCTCTCCGACGCAAAACGATGCTCAATTTCTCTCACCTGTGACCGTAGGTGGTCAAACGCTTATCATGAACTTTGACAGCGGTTCATCGGATACGTATGTGACTTGATGTTGTGTAACTCCATATGTACTCCAGCTGACACACTGACCAGGTGGGTTTTCAACACCAATTTACCAGCTGCGTCACGTCAAGGTCATACCATTTACGACCCGACCAAATCGACCACCTTCCAAAACCTACAAGGAACCTTCAACATCACTTACGGCGATGGTTCTTTCTCATCTGGGCCTGTTGGGCTCGAGACTGTGGACATTGGTGGAGCAACCGTGGATGCTCAGGCCATAGGCCTGCCCAATGTCGTTGCTGATTCCTTCGTTTCCGACTCTGCTTCGAATGGTCTTGTTGGGCTCGCGTTCTCTCGACTAAACACAATTCGCCCTCAGCAGCAAAAAACTTTCTTCGACAACATCATGGCTGACTTGACATTGCCTGTCTTCACTGCGCAACTCATTTCTGGGCAGGTCGGTGCGTACGAATTCGGCAATATCGACACCACCGCCTTCGTTGGTGAGCTCAACACTGTTCCTGTCGATAGCTCTCGTGGGTTCTGGGAAGTCGAATCGGCCTCTGCTGTTGTGGGGGGCCAGACGACCCAAATACCTAATGGGCAAGCCATTATTGACACAGGTACCTCTCTCATGCTTGTTGGTGACGAGATGTTGGTCGCATATTGGAATACAGTGGAAGGTGCGCAACTGAGCCAGGCAGCTGGAGGCGTCATTTTCCCTTGTAATACGGCATTGCCAGATCTCCAAGTGGCAATAGGCAGCACCTACCTCGCCACCGTCAAAGGCGATGGCATGAACTTTGCTCAAGTCGGAACCGATAGATCCACCGGGACTGAATGTAAGTACATCTCCACGTTGGACTCTACACACCACACCGACAATACTAACAATTGCCCATAGTTTGCTTTGGCGGTCTCCAGTCCAATCAAGGTCTTCCATTCGCGATATACGGGGACGTCTTTTTCAAGTCCCAGTTTGTTGTGTTCGACGGCTCTGGCCCTTCCCTTGGCATTGCACCACATTCATAGATGTCCCGACCGACACTTACGGCTTCACCACAACTTGGTTCCGAGTCTCGCGAAGCGCGTCACAAGGTCGAAGATTTCGACTGTTCTCAGCATTAAGCATAGCGAGGGAGTTAAAAAAAAGAAGGGAGTTCACCAAGCACGCTCGGCTCAGGTAGATCACGTTCCTCTCGGGAATCCAAATTGCATTGACAGGCCCGCATAAAACACGGCCTGTAGAAAAAAGGCCACGACATTGACGACATAGAAAAAATCATTTCCAAGATAGAAAAATTTGGCTGCACAATGCCGCGCACGACTTCTCTCTTGCCCCTTGTCTTTCACTGCTTTCTGTTCATACCCCTGTTTCGCTGGCCGGCAAAGAGCCATCTGCCGTCCCTCGGCGCCGAAGAGGTCATTTTCAGAGCCTGACAGGCAATGCTACCTGCTATCCACATGATTCACACATGAAACCTTGCGGGCGGGCAAAGGACATCGATGGACGAAAAGTCAACTATACATGACTACTGTGGTCACGCGTGTGGTTACGTAGCTGTCTCGTACTTGGATTCTCGAGTGCCGGTCTCGAGAGGCGTGGCAGTGTTCATTCTCGCAGTGTGGTCTGATGGGTGTAGAGGCTCTGGAATAAAAGCCGCGGCCCAGCTAGGCGTAGAAAGTGACACTCTCGAACGCTGGTCGTAGCAAACATCTATGATGGCGAAGGAATTGATTCCATAGTTTGGACAGAGGATACATGTAGCAAGACGCCTCCAGCGTTTTGAAACTCGAGAAACCCACGTGTGATGCGACGCTAATATGTATGGTACCTGTGTCCCTCCAGCCTTGAACAAATGCTGCGATTGCTGGCCCCAAAAACGTGATCTATGATGAAGCCGTACCGTGGCTTCTTTCCGTCATTGTCCGAGGCCCTTCTGAAATAGGGCAAAACCAATGCTATAGAGCATATATACGTGATAGCCATGCATAAACCCATGAATAGTCATTACTATGAATATAGATTACCCCTCAGAGGAGCCTCGACCGGTCTATCTGAGAAGGAACAGTGTTGAATTCCAACTGATGCGTCGTCATCAGACTCCCTAGGTGACGTGTTGGTTCTGATACCAAGGTCCACACTTTTGGCAGCAGAAGGTGTCACACCCCAATTTAGCGGCCTGAGTACTGCCTGAGCCCGCTCTTCTGGCGTATAGCCTGGGATGTGACAAGCGGCACTCAACGCCAGAGAATTGCTTGCGATTAGTGGCATGCCGAACGGCAACTTGCGCCAGGCAATGCTGACCAGGAAAATCAGGAGCAGACTGCCGAGGACGAGGATGAGTAACATTCCCAAGGGACTATAGGCCACAGTCGTGATCTCATCCTGCATAGGCGTGTCGCCGTCGCGCGGGATGATAGAGATGTTGGCCAAGAATATGCTCTGAGAGACCAGCCAATGCATCAACCCAGAGCCTGCCAGGAGGGTTATGCCATATTTGTACGGCAGGTTGAGGAAGTATGTACACTTCTGCTCACCTCGAGGGTCACTAACTCGAAGGTATTTGCGTCCTCTACCCGTGGTAACGCTAAAGGTCATCAACTCTCGGGCTAGGAACATGGCGGTGAACATGCTGTTGTAACAGATATACAGGAACGAGAATAGTGCTTGCGGCGTGTTAGCAATCATTGTGCTGACGGCGATCGACGTATTCCCGTATCCTGGTAAGTTGAAACCCATTACCAAATTTTGAGGTTTGACATTCCCAAGTCCAATTGACCATGGACTGTCGATCGTTTTGTCACCCTTGAAGGCATCGATGCCGAGATAAAGACAGACACTGGTCCCCACTCCGGCGAAAGTGAACAAAAACAGGATGAACGCCCATTGCCTCCATGTCGCGGCTTCGAAGAATCGATGTTGCTGTGGCTCGTATCGCATGGAGGTGGTAGTATATCCAAGTTTCGTAGATGCAATAACACTAGCGTGGCTGGCCAAACACATTCCCTCGGACGTCCGATCTGGACGTTGAATGAACGACTGAATTGCGTCGCCAACTGTCACTAACGGCGACTCCCCAAGACGCAATGCAACATAGGCGATGGCAATGACCTTCAACAAATTGAAAGACAACACAACGGTCATGAGAACCCAAGAGAAATGCAGGTGACAATCGGATGGGACCTTTTCAGACAAGCAATGGTCAACCTGGAACCCACCAGTAGTCCATTCATCAGCCCTCTCAAGAAGTTTTGGGGCGATATTGGAGCAGGGAACGAAACCCCACTCATTCACGCAGCACGACCCTGTCTGATTCGCGATGTCTGGGGTATCGCATATCCAAGCAAAAGCGTTGTATTCTGTTGTGAATTTGAGAGGAAATTCTTGGGTTGCGATTTTGAAGAGGGAACCCTCGTTGGACGGAGGGTCCTTGACAATAACGACCACATTTCGACGGTCTTCAACGAAATCCTTCGAGTAGTGCGCAATGCATTCTTCGTTAGTTAGTTGGAAAAAATCAGTCGCAAGTCGGCTTTGAATGTCAGTGATGTTTCGGTCGGGGTCGTCGGGAAAGCGTTCTTTGTCATAGGTTGCCCCATCGGCAAAATCATTAGATGCGTATAGTACATTGTAATTATTGGTGGCCAATGCGGAATAAAAGACAGAATTGTATCTGCAGGTTGTCAGTCAGAGGAGCAGACCCCGGGGAAAAGGTGGTAAAAGGACCAACATCAAATGTAGAGGGACTGAGGAAAGTCCAAGAATCCACCACAACGCTACCTTCTTTTTACTGAGAGAAGTCAAGTTTCGAATGCTGGGAATGCCGATATCAAGCCACTTTTGTTTGGCATGAGCCCGATCAATCTCAGTGCGGGTTGGTGAGGAGAGCAGTTGCATGCAATAGTTGGAGCTGGCCAGCAAGACAGTTGCGACAATGTTCAGGCCCAAGTGAATCCAAGCATCCGTTTTCTCAATTTCAGCACAGCTACCCTTGATGACCTGGGAAACCCCATCAGCGACGTTGCGGTATGTTGTTCTATGTCATCTGGCTTACCATGTAGACGCCGTCCTGCATTGGGTGGTCTGCATGCACAATTCCAGCTGTCAAGCCGATGTTTGTGATCAAGACCAGTACTGCACACGCCAGTGCAATCTTGGCGCTGGCTTGCCATCCGGAGCCAAACCATCTCTTCTTGCTGGGTTTCGTTAATGACTGGGGCGTGGGTGAAGAGAAATTGGGAGTAGCCGCGAGGTAATCTGGAGTGTATGCGGTCGCACTGTCCAATGGTGGACTGAAGAGGTTGGCGCTTTGCTGGCCGGAAAGAGGACCTCGTCCCGAACTAGGAAGAGGTGTGAGATGGAAGTCGTCAGTAGAGCCTAGGTTGTGGTATGTTTGTTTGAACGGCGGCCACTGCGGTATGTTTCGCCTTTTGATTGAGTGTCAGTCGATCGGATCGATCCTTGGGTCTTTCAATTCTGGGGATAGAGAATTCCTCACCTTCTCCCACTTGACTCCATTGCAGATCACGGCACTCACATGGGGGCATATCACGTTGGAAAAGATTGCTTGCATGAATGAAGGAAATGGTCAAGAATCAACAGCAAAGTAAATATTGCAAACCCAACCTACCGTTGTTTGGGATATGGGGAAGAGCTGACGCCCAGGAACCGGGATAACAGACGGGAGGGGTCAATCAATTCAGCATGAACTTTCTTGATAAGTGCCGTTGTCGAGCGATTTGGCTTGATCTGGACCGAAGGTGGAAGGGTATTTCAGCAAAAAGCCCAAGATAGATTCACAAGGGTAAATTTGGTAAGCACGAGTCAAACCAAATGCTCCACCGGGCCTCGACTGTTGGCCAGCACGGTGATACACAGTGCTTAATTGGTGCTAATTGGTGCCAACTCTGCAGGGATCAGGCCCTCTGGGCCCTCTAGGCCTTCTAGGCTCTACCGTCTTTCACTCTGGGCTAGAGGCCAAGCCCGCATCTGCTGTAGGCAAGCGCAGCAAAGCTCTCTTTCAGCCACGTTTGGCACGCCCCAGCAAGTCATGCTTGTTGAGCTGAACAATGACGAGCAATAATTAATAGTAACGATAATGACAATAATTATAGGCGAGAAAAGCCCCCGTCCGCCTCCCCTGCCGGCCTCCGATTACCGTTAGGGGCCTCTTTACCTGCTCCGTACTCCGTCGCCTTTCAACATCCACGCCTAAGTAGTTAATACCGTTTATGCCTGATAGGTACCGTAGGCATGACTTCAGAGCCCAGACTGACTTACCATACAGCACCTTGTCGATCATCCGTCCTAAGCCCTCTCGGCTGCACCGCACCTTGATGCGCCTTGAAAACGAGAATTCAGGTCCATACGAGAATTTGAGACAGCGGTGACGCATGGCTTGAAGCCTTGTCGATGGCCTCCATTTCGATCAACATTGATGAACCCAACGAAATGGACTCGGACTCCGACAACCGTAATGTGGAAGGTGCAAGCATGTGCCCATAACCCTGAGCGTATCGTTGACCCGTGATTACTTAGACCCCCTACCCAAAGTACTTAAAAGTGGTTTAATGTGCAGGCACCGTGGCACTCGTTAATGATCCCAGTTAGCTTAGCTTACACTATCCCAACGCGAGTGCTACCCAGTTAAAGCTCGTAACTGGTGAGTCCGGTACTCAAGGCTAATCGAGAACCTTGGCCGCTTCAACGGCGCTGTCCGAAGGGGCTGAGATGCGGAGAGTCAGAGACACTGCCACTTCATCTTACCTATCGTGCCTATGTACCCCCATGCTACGGCCTACTGTAGATGTATGTACAGGGAACACTCTACACGCCAGCCAGCCACGCAAAGTCAGAACGCGCCGGGCCTCGAGTACAAAGACTACTTGGTACATACGACCGCATAGACGTTACAATGGCTCTTATATGCCTTTATCAGATAGATATGTCGGCTACTATGCCAATGGGCCCCTAGGAGTAAGTATTCAAAAGGACCTCCGGTTTTACTGGCATTCCTACCAAGATACCCACCTAGGCACGCACTTCCCGAACTTCTCGGTCTCCATTTGTCTTGATTGTATGTATTCATGACAAATTCGGACGACAGTCAGATCGGCCATGATCTCATTTGTCAAATACCCCGTAACCTCATACTCTGCAGTTGTGTCTACCAGCTCAACTCCGCTGTGGAGTGTTCATGGCCATCGTATAATTAGTCCACAAGATGTCCACCAGCACCGATGCGTTGACATCCTACGGCAACGAAGACTGTCCGATCGAAACTCTTCTATTGATCAACCTTTTCCTTCTCCACTTCCTTGGTGATAAGATCTCGAAGCCCGGCGAGCCCCTCCTTACTGGACACCTTCAAAACCCTCCTCTCCTGCTCATCGAGCCCAACAAATTCCTCGGGAAGAATTGCATTGAAGTCAAAGTCTGCTTCGTCCTTCAGCGCAAGTTCTACTGCACCAGCAAATTTGGCCGGGTGAGCTGTCGAGAGTGAGATGGTCGGAACTCCAGACGATGCGTCGGTGTTTGCCAGCTCGCGCAGGCTAGCTGCCACACCAATGGCTGAATGAGGATCAAGAACGTATCCTTTGTTGGAGATAACTTGGCCCAAATATGATTCTCGGATTGTCTCAAGTGTTTCGGCATTGCTGACTCTGTGCGTCGTGAAAATCTCTCGTGCCCTTTTGACAATATCTTGTTCAACCGTGAAAGCGCCGGTCGTCTTCAGTTCCTGGAACAACCCATTTAATTTGGCTCCTGCTTCCAACACTGAGTCTTCAAATTTTGTGTCTGGCTTCTTTTCTAATTCATTCTCCAGAGTCAAGTGCCAGAGAAGTCTTTCGAAATTGGACGATACGAGAATGTCCATCGCAGGGCTGTAGGTCTCCTTGACGCCGTCTTCGTGTGCCTGAGCTCCATCCTCCTTGATCCCTTCGTGTGCTTCGCTTGCAGGTTTCTGCTTCTTGGAGTATGATCCTGTTTTCCAGAACCGATGCAAGATATCATTCTCGTTCGTGGCAATCACAAGTTTGGATACAGGGAGACCCATTCTTCGCGCATAGTATCCGGCCAGGATGTCGCCAAAGTTTCCAGTGGGAACCACAAACTTGACCGGCTTTAGATCGGGACGTTTCCTGAGAAGCTGGAAATAGGCATAGAAGTAGTATGTGATCTGAGCCAAGATTCGAGCCCAGTTGATCGAGTTGACAGCCGCGAGGTGATGAATCTTGTTCATCTCCGGATCAGCGAACAAGGCCTTGACAAAGTCCTGGCAGTCGTCAAAGGTGCCATCGACCGCAAGGCAGTGTACGTTAGGGTCCAATACTGTCGTCATTTGAGCCTCCTGTACCGGCGATACTTTTCCATCAGGGAAAGTGATGAAGATGCTGACATCTTTCTTACCACGCAGACCGTAGATCGCGGCCGAGCCAGTATCCCCGGATGTAGCTCCAATGACTGTCAAATGATGTCGAGGTTGACCTTGTTGAATTTTCTGATTCTTACGAATTAGGAAAAACTCAAAGAGGTTGCCCAAGAACTGGAGAGCGACATCCTTGAAAGCGAACGTCGGCCCATGGAAGAGCTCCAGTAGATGCAAATCCTTTCCCTCATCCAGTTGAACTAGAGGTACTGTGTCTGGATGTCTAAATGTTGCATAGCTGCGGTCAACAATGGATTTGAGCTCTTGGTTCGAGATCTCATGATCATCCACATAGAGTCGAATCACCTCAAACGCTAGCTCCGCGAAGGACAAGTCCTTCCATTCCAAATATTTGTCCTGCACATCTGGCACCTCGTGGGGGTGAAACAAGCCTCCATCTGAAGCTAATCCCTTGAGTACGACATCCTCAAAGCTGAAAAACTCCTGCAGAGCCGGATCGTGATACCGGGTGCTGGAGTATTTGGACTTGATGGCCACCATGTTTGATTTCTGTCAGTCGAGATGGTGACTCAGGAATGCACTACTGAGGAATAAATTTTTGTCCGAGACTGGATGTTAGCACTGCTGTCAGGCACCGACGAATCAGGAGGAAGCGCAGACTTTCTTGGCACTCAGTTTTATCGAGCATAAACTCACATTCATCTTGCGCGATTTTGGAGGTGCCAACCGCATTCACAAATTGGCAAGGACTGCTAGGTAGTTAAGACATTGACAGATCTCACTCTGCCTCTGTCTTGTGTTCATCCGGTTGAAGATTCAAGTAGTAATGGCTAGGTATGAACACGTAGGACCTGTTCACTGAGCATTCAACCTAGGGCTTCCCAGTCATCGAAATAGCGCGGTCGCCGCGACCGCCTTGAAGTGCACTAAAACCGTCGCGTCGCAGAGATCGAGACGAAGCTGCTTGTGTTACATGATCCATGGCTCGACACACGCGTTCACACCATTTGTCTACGATTGCTCATGTGCAGACTCGCTCAGCCTCCCGTACGAGTTTGCCTAGGATGCTGTTTGCCTGCTATGATCATGTAGGAGCACGCCGCCGATAAAAGGATGCGACAGTCAACAGATAGAATTCAATGGACATGGACTAGAAGATCAAGGCAAAATCATGAAGACGAAGGTAGGAGTGAAGTGTGCGAGGTTGGTGAATTATCTAAATCATCTAATTCCATCGTTGCTCCTCTCAGCAACTTTGCAACCTTGTGATCATGCACCCTTGGTCGTCGATGTCAAACTAGATGGACTCGGATCATTCTACTTCCTGGCGTAGCCCATGGCGATTCAGCATGTGTTTCCATCGATTGCTGCCGCCGTTGCCGCCGTTGCTGCTTGAGAGTGATAACGTACAAGAGCAGGTCGATCAAACCAGCAAAATCAAAGCCCGCTGATTGGCGGAAAGGTTTGCAGTCTCTTCACTCTCAGTCTGGCTAGATCACCCCACCTCGGATCAATCCGACCAATGAAAATTGCGCAACCCACTTGCTAGCGGTGACGGAAAAAAAGATCAGAGTGCAGGCTTGGCGGAAATTCTGTCGCCCAGAACCTATATATTCCACGTCTGCCCTCCAAAGATTTTCTTCCCCTAAGCGACTGTTAGATTTTCCCCCTCCCCCCTACATTTGAACCATGAAATGCTAACTCGATCCCATAGAAACTCTAACAGAATTTCTGTATAGTTTACGTCTCCTTCTGAGCTTCTCACCGAAGCCACAGAATCCTCAACCTGGCTGACGATACGAAGTCTTCGGTACCCTAGAGTGAAACCTAACTTTTGGTTTACTCTCGACAGCTTCTGCTTGATGGACTTCGGTCTTTTCTCGTGGAACAGAGAGTGGTGATGATCTTTGACCTGCGTCTGAGGCTTCTGGCTTCGTGCCGCTCAGCGCGGTAGGTACCGACAGACATGCTCTGACAGGCATAACCTTTTTTTCATGAACTTTTGGCGGCCCTTGCTTGGTCGGAGTTTGAGAAGAGATTAGAACACTTGTCGTGGATATCAAGAGACGTAGCCGTGATGATGATGGGACTGCTGGCGAAAGAGTTGGACGCCTTGCCTGCGCCCTGTGTTGATCTCGAGTCCTATCTTGAAACATCATAGTATCTCTACGCTGAGCGGCATCTCCCCGGGCTTAAGCGAAGTCAGACTCTCGAGCCTCACCTCCTATGGTTTGGTTCAAACACAAGTGCTGCCGATGCTCCTCTTCGAAAAAGTGTATCAGGTCTAAAACCAGTGTTCCACAGCCGTGCATACTCAGCCTGGCGGTCTGTCTACAATTGCGCGTGTAACACTCTACCAAAGATATACGAGTGATAGCAATAGAATTAGTCCTGCACCTAGACAACGGAACATGTTTTGACGTGCTTTGGTGCACGAGAGTCGAACAAACTTGCGGGCCTCTACCACGTCACTACGTGTGCTAGCTAGAATGCGAGCGCAGGCTGATCAAGCTTCTTCTCGACCTTCTTCGTGGGCTCCTTTGGTCTACCCTTCCTATCCACTCTCTCATCCCTAGGATCGAAGCCACCATTTCCCCAGAGAGCCCATTCGACAGTTTCCTTGCAATAGTCCTCTGGCTGAAAATTCTGTCCGCTCTCCAACAAGTTGAAGAATTTGTCATAGTCAATAACCGTGTGCCATTTACCTTTGATGTGAAATCGTTTGCTGGCAAGCAAGATGCAACAGCTATGTGCATGTTCCGCTGCGATTCCGTACTCGAGGCCTCGTTTTTCCAACGCCGTGTTCAGTGCTTCCACAAATGCCACCACCTCTTCATAGAAGGGAACATTCTGCATGGTCAACCCAGCATTTGTTGATGTGCTTGTACCGCAATATGTGACACCTTTGACCTCAATGAAACATGGCAAGCCTTTCGCGACCAAGTTGACATAACCTTCCACTTCGTCATCAATATTGAAGCCCTTGACCAGTGTCAGTCGAAACACTGTCCTCTGTTCAAAGCGTTTCTCTCTGAGAATATCGAGACAGGATTGGAATCTCTCCCAAAAATCTCGGTGTAGCGGCCTGTCGATTTTTCTGAGACTTTCTTTGTTGCTGGCATCAATGCTGACGTACAGCTGAGTGACTCTCTTCAGATCACGCAGTTGCTGAGGATGTTGAGCGTTGCAAACCAAGAAACTTGATATATGTTCCCCATGTAGTAAATCCAAGAACTCGTTGATGTGCGGATAAAAGATCGGCTCACCCACAAGACTCAAAGCACAGTGACGAATACGCATTGCCTCTTCGAATCTGTCACTTCGCACACCGGGCACACCTCGCATCATTTTGATCTTCTTGTAATGACCTTCCTTTGCCCCATCAAAGATGAGTTTCGGGTCATCAACTTTCCATCGCCAGGTTGTCGACACCGGGTTCGTTCCATGCCGCCAGCAGAAGACGCATTTATTACTGCAAGACAAAGAAGGAGTGGTTTCCATGCACAGGTGAGAAGCGATGCCGTAGAAAGAATTCTTGTAGCAAGACCCGCGACCACGAAGAGCAGACTTTGTCCATCGACAAATCTTCACACCCGAATGTGAGCCAATAATGGTGTATCCTTGCTTCGTGAGGGCGGTATATGTCGGAGATTCTTTTGGGACCATGGCTTTGAGAATAGGCTCTACGGATTGGCTGGAGGAATATGTCGTGAAGTCCACGGCCAACATAGAACTCGGGGAAATGTTCTTGCCGCCAACATCTTCGAGATCGATCGCTTTTGCAATCTTTCGTCGCTTGTTACGGCCTGAGTCTGGAAAGTCGTCCTGCTCTTCAGTGACTTCGGCTTCATCTTCGCTTTCCACCGCATCTCCGCTGCCGGGGACGCCGTCACCAAGTGAACCTGTGGAGCCCAACTCTTCTAGAACAGCTGATACTCCTTCAGCCCATTCCTTCAATGCCTGAGAAGCGTTACTTTTGACATCTCCAAGACCTAGCGGGTATGCTCGTTTTCTACCAGTCAGCTTGGCCATCCATTTATCAATCTCTATGGCCTGCGAACAGAACCCTTTCGCTTCGCTCGGCCATCCATCTTTGTCTCCGAAACCAAATACAGCATATCCAGCCAGCGAAGACAAAGGAGACGTATCGATTCGGAAGTCGTTGTGCGTCTCATCGAGATGTGATGTAAAGGTAGTTATGATGGTGTCGATATCATATGAAGGGACAAGAAGGAGATAGAAGTAGGAAGTCTCGGGCCTGGGAGAGGGGGATTTGGGGCCGGAAATGAAATAGTCGTCGAGATCAACGTAGGAAAGGTCATGTACTTGAGGCTGAAGGATCGAAGGATTGGAGGTGGAAGCGTTCTGGAGTATTTTGGAAACGTCTTTCGAAAGACGTTCAGTGGTACCTGTCAGAGAGGAAAAGAATATCAATGGCTGGACGCATGAAATCGTCTCTTCACTAGTCCTTGTGGCTCCTCGTCTTGTAGTAGATGGCTTTTGTCCCGTCACCACTCGCCTTGCAGCGGTTCGTGCTTTTGCTCTGGGCTGACCAGCGACAGTATCTGCAATTCTTCTTTCGGAATCCCGCTGACTATCTGCGATTGACAGGGTCTCTATCTCGGCATTTTGAAGTCGGTCTGCCTTTTCCAGCGCCGGCGACGCACCTTGTGGTGCACCTCGTGACTGCCTACGTCGGGCAAGAATCGTCAAGCAAAAAATCAAGAAGACCGCAGTCACTATAATCCGGCTATCATGCCAAATCGTGAGAATGAAATCCAACCAGTCTGCTAGAATGACTGGCATGGCTCCGCCTTCACCTAGATCCATGATGGTGATTTAGTCGTCGGGCAAGGATTCCTCAAGACATGGCGTTGAGACGATAATAATTAGCCATTGGTGAAATGTGATCACTGTCAAAAAGTGTGACTGTGGGGATCGGGCGGAGTGTTACGTCATAAGGCGCAATGCGCCCATTGCGGAAAGTACGAAAATTGAGGGGTTGTCTGCCCTTGTATTTGTCTACAGGCAACCTAAATGTGATAGACCACTATCATTTCCTGACTCATGCTGCATCGAGATTGGAACCACAGCCCCTGATCTGGATCTCTTCGTGTTGTTAATTGTCAGATAACCTCTCCAGGCACATGTAATAGTCAACGGCTGGCCTCCCGTAAGTAATGCAAGTCAACCACCCATTCATCAATTAGCCAAGCACCAACTCCATCTATCATGCAAATGTTTTGACAAGATCCTCACACATGATCGTGATGGCTCGTTTGGCAGCCTCAAGCTTGGCGTCCATAGCAACAAAGGGATGAGGCATACCTTCCATTACCAGAACCTCTGCCGGAACTCCATTGGCCTTCAATTTCTTCGCGTATTCTTCTCCGTCACCTCGCAGAACGTCCAATTCTGCCACGATAAGAGTTGCGGGTGGTAGACGAGCAAATACTTCGTCTGGTGCGAAGAGAGGCGAAGCTTCTTGGTGTGACCAATCCTCCTTATTGGGTAGATAATGCTGCCGGTACCACAGCATCTTATCCGCAGGCAAGCCCGCTGTGAACTCGTACTTCTTCCATGTCGAGCTTGTTAGAGGTGTTGCAGTATTGTCCGTAATGGGCACAACGAGGACCTGGGCGCATATCGACACCCCTGGTCGTGTGTAAGTCACTGCTTTCTGCGCTATCACTGCGGCAATGTTGGATCCTGCGGAAGCTCCGCTGAATGCTATTTTCCGAGTGTTCAGGTTGAGCAGTGAGGCGCCTTCTGAAGTTGCCCAGAGAAACGCTTCCCATGCGTCATGAATGGCAGCTGGCCAAGGTGCTTCTGGTGCGAGTCTATCGAACACTTGCAATTAGAAGGGATCCAACCTCAATCGGTGAACTACAGAGGGCAGAATGCGTCGTCGACATGTGGGAAATGTTGCTAACCTGTAATCGGTTGTGATTACCACTGCCCTCGCCCGTATACACATGTGGGTGCAAATGGTATTCTCGGTTGAGATGTCGCCAAACACCCAACCACCGCCATGATAGTAGATGACCAGTGGCCAGCCTGAGGGTGGAGGGGACCCAGGTGGGGTAAAACATCGGACATCGATCTTGGGACCAAAGGTGTCTCGTCGAGGAATGCGAACATCTTGAGTTTTCCCAACTGCCAGTGGCTTGCTATGAACTGGAGGATTCTGTCCCCCCTTCTGGATACCGAGAGCGGCAAGTGCTGAACAAGTGGTTGGTCTATGATGTATCTATTGTAGTGGTCGACATAGTCCTTATCAAGTCGATCTCTCACGCTGGGATGAATGGGATGATATTGCGAAGAGTGGTGCTTTTGAACCACCATCTTCATATGCAATAACTGGAATACCGACTTGCCAGCTTAAGGACGAGGATTGAATGCATCTGGTCCAAAAGAGATGAGGGCTGAAGTTCAAATACGGTGAAAATGTGTGCCACAATCATCCGCTTGGAAACGGCCTTGCAAGATGGGTCAAGCCAACCGTGCGCCAGGACTCTTGTTGACGACTAGCTTCGAGTCGCCATCCAACCTAAGGACGGACCAGGGTTGGTGGTCAAGTCCCTCCTGCACGACAGGGACAAGCGACACTGCTGTCAAATCACTTGCACAGCTTCCGACGTGGGTGGAGTCCTTAACCACCTGTGACTTATCTTGGATGCATTGTCGAAGTCAATCCAGGTACAAACTAGGACGACTCTGGTCAATCTGGACTTTGTCGCTGGGTACCAGCTACTCGTGCTGCACTCTGCGAGAGAACACTGCGTCACGCTACCCGAGATGGCACGTCCCGAAAGCAACCGCAAGTCCATATTTACAAAGAGCTATCTCACTAGAACAGAACAACAATGGCTTCGTGCAAAACCTGGCTTGTCCAGTCAGACAGGTCGTCCGTCCCAAAGCTTGTACCAACCAGCCCCGAGGCACCCCAACCCTGATTTCAGCCTAGCATGTCAAGACTGCGAATCAACTATCCAACTGCCGGCCATGGGAACCCAATCAAGTAGCGCCTTCGCACGGGCTATCACGTCGACCTCACATTTGGGCCTGGTCAATCGGAGATTTCCTTTTGACAAGGCCTCGACCTCTTCCCACCCAGATGGCGTGGCGTTCTAGAAACGAGAATGGCTCGACCCGGTTGACGACCAGAACGTGTTGCTCAAGCGAGACCTTTCACCATGTGATAGGATTTGGCTACCTAATCACTTGATTTGTGGTAACGAATAGACGTCTGTCATACGCGAAACATGCCTTGTTCCAACTATGGATAAGAGTGTGCATGTTCCACACCTTGTGTTGGGGAGACAGAACTTCAAGTCTATACCCCCGTTAGTTCCGGGCGGCTTGCTGAGAGTTCCTTCACCTGCTGTCACTGCCTCACTTCGGTCCAATCCGCTTCCCATCATTCGGAGGTCAAATCCGAAAGGGAGTGTAGACACCATCGTCGGCTTTCGTTCGACACCTAGTATCTTCCTGACGGTGATCAACGAACAGCAAGTTATGGTAGGACATCTGTCACGCAATTGCACGGCTTGCGGCAAGAAGCATTACTTGAGCAATTCAGTCTTATTTTGTGAACCCTTGTTACGGGGGTGCAAGCACCACAAGGACAATCGCAGGAAAGACGTGCTACTTATCGAAACTGCCAGTTGACAAATGGTGGATCAATACTGGGGACACACAAGGTATTCCTGACTTTTTCAATTGCTGAGGCATTTCTAAGAAGGATGCCAGGTACAGGCTTCAACGGTGGGGGGGCCGCTCTTTTGTGCCATGACAATCAGCGTACCGACTGACAAGACTGCCGTGAAACAGACCCATCCCGCTTCCAAGGAAGTGGAACGTTCCGCCCAGGTGACTTAGGCTGTGTCCACTGCCCACCGCTTTTTTCCAGTTTCTAGCAAGTATCGATTTAGGATGATGGGCGCTCCTATAGATCCACCAGTGGCTATATCCGAGGGATTGGGGCCTAACCGGCTCATTTTCTGCGGGAGACCCTAAGAGTACTTATCCGCTAGTATCGATGTCGATCTATCCATCAAGTTATCCGAGAATCCAATGGTCACTGATAGCCAGATGCTCAAAGTTTAAAAAGTATATCACCCGAACCGTCTCGTCGCAATACCGAATGATATTAGAGTTTTACGGCAGTGTCGATGAGGATTACCATGACTTCGGGCTACAGAAGCGAGGATGCGTAAGCTACCCACACACAACATACCAAGTACCTAGAGTACTTGGCCTGGGCGAATTTGCTCTTTCCGTGCTGCTGACAACCAGATATTCATGGGGAGCAAGTAATCTTTCCGCGTGCAAGGTACCACTGAACTTCAATCGAGACTGCGTCTGCTTCCTCGTTCGACTTGAGTATCTGAATGTGAATACTAGTACTTAGTACTTACAACCGGCAAAGAACACATATATATACCTTGAAGGGCTGTCCATTAGAGAGACTAGCTCTACAAAATCCTCAATGCATACTTCGTTCTCGAGGTTCGTACTACTTAGTATAGACTTTTGGGGACAAATCCCTCTAGGGACACAAGTACTTTGCTAACAGAGTTGTAAGCTCGATATTAATAATAACTCTTAACCTTGCGTGTCCTTTGTTCAAGTACTTCCTTCGGAATCAGCCTTGAGTTTATCCTCAACTAAGTTAGTAAGTAACAAGTAACGAATTACTTGCATACTAAGTACTTAGTGAAACTTATACTAAGTACTTATATACCCTCAAACTCTAATCAATTAGTACTAAGTATGTCTCTTTATATCTCCTCGCTAATAGAGCCCTTTGAAAGGAGGGTCTCTTGAGACTAAAGTGCGGAGGGAACAAGGATATATATATAAGCAAGTGTACTTAGTAAGTAATACTTAGTACTCGGTGGTACTAGTATCTACATAAATCGTCTTAATCTGGTATATTCGAACTGTACAGTTAAAGTAGAAGTACTAGTAATTACTTATCTAGCATTCCAGGACGATCTAGGATTCCTTAAAGCTAACATGTCCATGAGTACCTCGTGAACTACATACGATCAATTATGATATTCTGGCGGCTAAACTAGTTCTGATGGAGAATCTAAACGTAGCACTGGATAGTCCTAGTTTGGTCTAGCGTCTAAGCGGCTATCCTACTACTTAGTACCGTCTCGGTACAGCAGTCTCATATACTAGTTTATATTGTTACCTATAAGTAACATAGGCTCGCTTCTTATTGTTGTTGATTTCAATAAAGATACTTAGTATTCACATTGCTAGATCTCTCAGAAATTGTCTATAAGTCTCGAGTTTCTCAAACTAAATCACCGAATGTTAAAGTAGGTGAGAATTGGGATGTTTTCTCCGGGCCAGGAGATTAATGCAGAGTGAATTCACTATTTGCATGCCAGATTCCTTTACGAACCAGATTATACGCTCATCGTGAGGAACGGTTCATAGTGGATGTGATGGGGAGTATTGACAATGCGAAAAGAACCGAGTTATAATAGCGAAGAGAACAAGGGACAACTACTGAATGAATAGTCAGTGATAAAAACACATGAGTTGGGTCTTCTAAGTCAATGAGTTGACTGATGGTTCACGGGCGTTTGTGTCGTTACGTCTGGATATTGAAACAGGAATAAATGGACGTTGTAGTGGCCTACGAGAACATCTTTTCTTACTGGACACTGAGTATGCAAGAAGCACACCTTCCCGCAAGGATCAGGTTGTCGAGAAGCACCCCATTCTCCAAACACTAACGGAATACTTAAGCGCTGGACGATTTCTTACCAGACAGTCATCAGATGGAGCCTGCTGTGACCCTCTCTGGAGAGGAGCACTTTGGTGTGCGCACTGAAGGAAGCCAACAAGAGTCAAAATTGGTTGATATGAAGAACCATTAATTGATGTGAAAGGAACCGACTTACAATCTGAGCCAAGTGGCCATTTGCTTCTTTGCGCGGAAAGATAGCCACAGCATAGGTTCCTGCTAGACGCATCCTTTTTGGCAGAGCCTGGACTTGTTTCCACATTTTACATGCACATGCCAATACGGTACAAGTACTTATCACTTGGTTGACAGTCGCGGTAGACCAACTTCTCCTTCAAGTGTTCCAAGACTTGAAGGCAGACATTGCACACTAGTATTTATGTCGTCTTCATACCGAGCTTGGTCACAGCTACTCATAGAAACTCCATAGGTTGCGATGCTAGGATTCAAGGGAAGAAAGACATGTCGTGTGAGTAGAGGTGAGTCAAAGCTGCTGAGATTGGATCGTGTCTGAATATCGAATGGCGTCATCTCTACTGGACATTGGTAGGTTCTCAGAGGGGCTGGCTGCTCGAGCGCCACGCATGTAACAGTTCTCGCCTGGCCATGCTCGCTGGAAAGAATAACATGGCCCAAAGCTGCCGTGCTTCGGCCGAAGTGGATGTGTTCTTTCATCACGCAGACTCTGGTCTGCGAGATATTTCTTGCACGGCTTGTGACTTGCACGCTATCGTCACAGCCCTGATATGTAGATGCTATTCTTTGTGCTGCGCCGGGTCTGGGTGGATTGTCATCGGCCCCGAAAGTCAAGGTCTGTGCTTGTGGATTCAGGTACCACCCTTTCCCGCTAAGTCAAGTCAAGGAACGAGGCTGTCTGCTGGGATGACCACAGGCTGTGCGTCAGAGTCTTGCATAGTATATACTTACTATGGCGTCTCGCTACGAGACATTTTGGCACACCAAGGTTCGCAGTGGATCGAATTCGTCGTTCGGGTGTAGAACGTATGGCGGCAAGTCAGCTTTGAAAACAAACATGGTTGTTCAGCGATTGAGAGGACAGCGTTGGTCTTCACTCTGTTTGCGTTTAGGTCAACAATGTAAGTAAGCTCTTCATCAGCGCAAATGAGCAGGGATTGGAGAAAGCCCAACCCTTAGCAAGTGTTAGATGTCAAGAACTTGAAGAATTAAGTGTGACTCGCGTGGCAGCATCGAATCGACCGTTATCGGATTTTGAGCATTATTGGCGTGCCAAAGATGCGTCATGCACGATTGAGAAAACTTGGGTTACCTAGACTTGGATGATGGTGTTTTTGGCATTTTTGGATTCGCTCGAAAGTACCCAGGCTGCGAATGATTCATGGCCAATCGCTAGTCTGTAGCGCGAGTGCCAAAGTTCCAGAGAAACATATAGGCAGATCAATCATACCGCGGCTCTCAATGGATGTCACACGAGAATGACGAGTGAGTTCTCCGAGGAGGGTGAACTACATCCAAAGCATTGATTAGGAAGATCTCAATAACAAGCACTGCCGATGATGGCTCCGTCTCGTGGCCTGGAGGCGCTCCCTGACCAGAAGTGTCCGGAACTGTGAGCTAGTGAAAGCAAGCATTACGGGGTCGGAGAAGACCTGGTATTCGAGGCGTGCTCAGCTGAATCATTGAACCCTTGAGACAAATGAAGAGACTGGAGGAACAAGCTAAGGGCTTGTTGAGGTTATATCAGGTGATCCTGCTCGTGAAGTCGACTGTGACTAAGTTGAGCCAAGATCGCGAGTCATGTTTGGTCTCATCACGGTCTCATGATTGAGCACGTCCGAAAGAGCCGCTTGTGTAGAGAGAAAGGGAAAGAGAGAAGGAGGGAGAAGAATGCGAGTTGAACAGCTGATGGGGCATCGTGCGCATCGAGCCTTCCTCCTTGGGCAATTATTGTGGCAAGGCAGGAGGGAAAAGCTTAAACGAGGCAAGTACGAACATCGTAGAAGCAAACATGGGAAGGTGCATGCCATCAGCGACAGAAATTGGGTGGAGCGTAACGATGAGACGAGCAACTTCGACGTACGGAGTAGGTCGTCTGTGGTTGTGACTGTCGTGTAGTCTCATTTGCCTGGAAGTTTGATAAGCAAAAGTGGCAACGTAGCATCGGGGCACATTTCAAGATTGCCTTGTGCGAAAGTACCCTTGGAGCCTTAGCCAACGACATGGGGGGGCATACCAAGATCGTCTTCAGAGTCCACAAGTCTATCGACATTCCCAGGTCAGAGACCACAGAATCTCGGTGCGCCCCGGATAGCCCTTTGAATTCTTGATCCTCTGACCTGTTGTGCCTATCTAACAACTTGCACAGTCGCAAATGAACCTTGTAACGACTGTACCTCGTCGACTGATCGGTGACCTGTGGACCCAGAATCACCAAAAGCACCTCAGCCTCGCTTAGACCCTGTCCCACCCGCTCATGCACAAGTCGTGGTGGAATTCTGGGCGACGGCCTTCATAAAAATTGGCCGATTCCCCACTCCGTCGAGCCAACTACCACCCTAACACATCCACATATTCCCGTATGATCTGACATCAAACCAAAGGTCCTTTTAGTCAATGGCAAAACCATGTCTATGACAGAACAATTCATCGACACCACGTCTCATCACGACGGTGGGCTCTCGTCCTCCGATACTGGGAACAAGTCCCTTCAAAGCCCACTCATGGAGAAGCGCGCGCACACCCCTGAAGAATGGGAGGCTATTCGCCCAATATTCACAAAGTATTATGCCGAAAGAGGATGGACATTACTTCAGACTCAAGAGATGCTCTTGCATGAACATCAATTTTATGCCACGTGAGTTCGCTTTCACCGTTATTGGTGACTCCTCCCATCCACAGCACCCCCACAGGAGGTCGCATCAGCTATGATGCTGACCGACTAACTAACTGAATTCTTAGTCGTAAGATGTACAAGAGTCGTATTAAATCCTGGGGTCTCAACAAGTATATGAAAGCCAATGAAAAGGAAGTCATAGCTCAATTCATTTCCGCCAAACGAATTTCTGGCCCAAATCTTCAGGCTCTATCCTACAAAGGCCGCCCCGTCCGCGCTGATCTTGTAAGGCGATATTGCAAAAGGACAAGGGTTCACTCCGACATTGCAGATACCCTTCCTGCCAAAGCCGATCACAACATGTTGGTGAAGCGTTCCAGGTCCATGGGACAACAGGAACTCGACGAAGAGACAATACCGGAGGAAGAGTACGAAGGCGACCAAGGCGAACAGGTCGTTGACCGCGATGCTGAACATGTCCTTCTGACGCCACCCTCTGCCTCAACCGATCGCAGCCCCTCCCAGTCATCGCTGGAGCTCATATTGACCCCTTCCAACTCCACCTCTACCGATATCAGTGAACGTGCAGTATGGCACGTGCTTCAATACTTAAGCTGGCATTTCGCATGTGATATTTCGTTCTCCAACACACTCTCATATCAGCCACCCAAAGGCTGGAAAGCGGGCCCGACCAAGGGACTCGCCGCACATAATCAACTCCCTGCAGCAAACGCGGCGTCATTCTTCGAGAAGCTACTGTTTGGCCTCGAGACACTGGCTCAAGAAAGTCCGCAGTCACCTACCGGCTGGACCCTGATCAACGAAGCGTGCGCAATGGCGACAGACGTGTTGACCGAACAATACCGCGGATTTCTGAAACTCCTGATTATGCATTTCACCGACGATCGGTGGGCAGTAATACCGGCACTCCGGGAGCATCTCTTGCAGTACCTCGCCTCACTTTCGGCACGAATTCACGGTCCTCATCATTTCTTGACCAGTGTACTCCAGCTGCTCAAATCCGTGAGCGTTCTAGAGTCCACAGCGGAAGCTATGATGCAGGCGATGATTGACATTTTCGAGCAAAAGCACTCAACCATCGTTGATTACGAAGTATGTCAAATGAAACGTGCCTTGGCAGATATTTACCGCCGTTCCCATGACTTCCACAACGCATCCCGAGTCTCCAAGCAGATGTTGACCGAAAGTGAGCGCCTAAATGGAAACTACCATCCCGACACTCGACGTGCAGCTCGCAGGCTCGCAGACATTCACATAGATCAGGGTCAGTACGACATAGCCGAAAAAGAATACGAAGAAGTATTGCGAAGGTCGCGTCAGGTAGACGAAGGCACCGTTTTCGCATTACATGCCTTGCAGTACATCAGAAACAGGAAGCATGCTAACTATGACAACAAAATGCAAAATCCTTGGGTGCAAAACGATTATGAGCAACACCTACGCGCAGGTTTGGAGGCTATGAATCTAGCGGACGAAGACGAAGTCGATGCCAAAGTACGGAAGTTCTCCCACTCGCTGATCTTCCGTGAGAGATGGTTGAGGACCCAACAGTACGGTGATCGCATCTTAGCACGTTGGGCCATCAATAAGAACACCGGCTGAGATCATGGCAAACCTGTAGCCTGTTTCTCACTGTTCCCACGCAGCGAACGAACCAACACTGTACCTTCGTATCGTGTAGCTGGGTCCTCAGTGCATGAACTCTCTCTTGCCGAGCCTCACCTCAAATCTCGGGAGGTCGATTCGATGTCACTCCGAATCCTGACGAGGTATTTGCACAAGAATGCATACCACGAGATCAAAGCCGATCTTCGAGTAGTAGGAGGCATATCTAGCCCGTCCAAGCTTTCCATCAATCATACGGCAGCATGAAGTGGATGTCCGTGGATGTCCCATCATGTCCCTTTCATTCAAGCTGACATAGCCGGGATTTGAAACAGTCACAAATGTGCCATACTCCAACACAGTGGTCTGATCTTCATCAGAGTCACTACAATCAAACATAGCTTGGGCCCAGAAGTAAATCAATCGAACTTCCGGCGAAGTGGTCCATAGGGATGGATATGAGGAGGCAAGAGGGCGAACAGGGTCTACGTGAAAGTCGAGCATATTTTCGTATGCCTTACGTTGGTGCTCTGTCGGAAGAGGACTCTAGCTTCAGAGATCCCCCCCGGTGCTATTGGCAAATCCAATTCAATCATTAGTTCTACAATACATTGAGCTACTGCCTTGCTCATAGCAAAGAGCAAATCTAGAAATTACGTGTCTACCTACTCGATATATGTGTTGGTGTGGTCGTTGCAAGTAATGTCCCACGTGACTTGTACTTGCGGCGCCAAGATATTAGTTGGGGAAGTGACAGAATGAGTTCTGTTGCCATTATTTACATACCTTTTGTCTTGCAAGTTTGTTGACATACTCAAGATGTTGCCATGTCGCTACCTGGCTTGCCTGGTCTTGGGCTAGATGAGCCAGAAGAAACCCAGGTAGTGGAGACAACTCAGCATGATCTAGGCAAGGAGAACGAGTGGCGGTTTGAAGTTGCCGTGGGAAAGTATGCACAGGTCAAGGTATGCTCTCATGAATATAGCCAGATCTTCCAATCCTTGCCCGACCCTGACGACACGAAATTTAGATCTTGACCGGAACAGCGGAACTCTTCGGCACTGAATTAGTCGCAGGAAACACCTATACCTTTACCGGCGCAAAGGCCGCAATTTACACCTGGCATGGCTGCTCTTTCGAGGTCAGCGGCGACGCTCTGCAGAGTGAATATACCGCTGAAGAGTCTCCCATGCACGAGTACATCAACGTACACTTTGCTATCGACGCATTGAGAGACAAGGCAAAAGCAAATGGAAGGCTCGGCCCTAGAGTCTTGATCGTGGGACCAGAGGACGCAGGCAAGAGCTCTCTCGCAAAGATCCTGACAGGGTATGCGCAGAGGTCTGCGCGATCTCCGGTCGTGGTCAGTCTCGACGTCAAAGAAGGTGTCATGAGTATCCCGGGCACGATCACGGCAACTGTATTCAAGACACTCATGGACGTCGAAGAAGGATGGGGTGCCGCACCGATGAGTGGCCCCAATGGCATCATCCCCGTCAAACTTCCCCTGGTCTACTTTTTCGGCAGTTCCAAGCCACAAGAGAAGGATGGAAAGGTGTACAAAGCCCAAATCAGCCGACTTGCACTGGCTGTCGCTGGCCGCACAGCACAAGATCCAGAGACTCGAGAGAGCGGACTGATCATCGATACTCCTGGAGTCCTAGCCTCTCCTAAATTCAGCACTATCGGCTACGATATTATTCAGACTATTGTTTCGGAATTTGCAGTCTCAGCCATCATCTGCCTAGGGTCTGAAAGGCTGTACAGCGACATGGTTAAGCGCTTCGATGGACAAGCCACCTCATCTCGGGTGACGACGTCGGCTCAAGAGACGATCGCTGTTGTCAAACTGAACAAGTCAGGAGGCTGCGTGGACAGGGATGAGGCGTACATGCAGGCTCTACGGGCAGCACAGATCAAGACATACTTCTACGGTAACCCACGACTCAGCAATGGAATATCGCTGCAACCTCGGCAGCAACAGGTCGATTTTTCGAGCCTGACAGTCTGGCGTAGAATTTCTTCAACGCCAGATCCATCATCAGGCGTCGCCGGGACAGGTCACGACCTCGACGACGATGACGAAGAATCGTTTCTCCCAGGCGGTCTCGACGATGGGTCATCGACGCTCAACAACAATAACAATCAGGCCGCGGGTTTCAAGGTCGCGCTGCCTGCATCACAGATCTACGAGAGGATGACTGCCCCGATAGCTGCGATGCGACAGTCCATCTTGGCCGTGCTGAACTGCGAACCCGAGGCCGAGCAGGAAGTCGTTCGAGACGCCAGCGTCATGGGTTTCCTATATGTCACTGATACGGACGAGGCGAGACGCAGAATCAGCTTACTGAGTCCTGTTGCAGGGCGTGTCCCTAATCGTGCTATCGTTTGGGCTGGTTGGCCCGAGAGCGTTCTGGGCCTGGATCGATTGTGATAAGGAAGCCGGAAAAGTGCTGTTTAGGGGGGGAATCAAAATTATGGTGTGTAGCAACAAGGGCAAAGGATAAGGGACGGTTTCATGGCACACTCCCGGTACGGATCCTGCGGGCTGACCGCATAGACATGAGTTTCAGCAAAGTCAATCTATTTGCGACGTTAAGATTGCTAGAGACCTGTAGGAAAACACCCCTTAGAACATGATCGGGTTTAAATCCCGAAAAATCTAGGCCAGCAACTCATTCAGAATCGCGACCAGACTCCTGATTCCGCGAAGTGCGTTCTCGTCGGGTCCCTGTCCCGGAGTCCACGAGGCATGCGCAAAGTCGATGATTCTGGCCTCGAGAACCTTTTGCGGAACGATTTCTTCGCCGTCTTCGTCCAGTGCAGGCTCGTCTTCGTCATCTTCAGTAGCAGGTGTCTCTTGTTCAAGTTTGAGGCCTGTCTCAAGAGCTTCGTCGTCGCCTTCGTAGACGAACAGGACGCTGGCGGAGTACATCCTGCTCTCTTCGTTCTCCAGCACGTATTGCAGGCTTTGCAACCCTCGCAGGATGCGTCTGGCAATCAACTCGCCGCGTGGCTTTTTGAATGCGTATTTGCCTGTTGTGCTGTCCTTCTCTGCGCCGCCAAGGTAGGTGGTGAAGGCATCGATGACGTTGTCCTTGTTGAAGGCTCGTCCGTAGTTCTTGTCGTAAGATCGATAGCCGTCCTTCAGCTCGACATTCTTCTCGGGCTGTTCGTTCGTTTCTGCGGTGGTGGCAGCTTCATCGCCGATGTAGACCTTCATTCCGGCAACACGAAAGCCCAGGCTTCCACTGGTTGTCTGTTCGGCGACTTCGTCGAGTTTCCTCCTCTTGGACACAGGGGCATCATCATCCCAGAGCCTCGCACCAAGTTTCACGTCCAATACATTCGGATATTGGAACCCGCTAGTCGCATTCTCCAGCACGATGGCCAGACCTGTGCTTAGTTTCTTGCCGCCTGAGGGCTTCCACGTCGCGCGCTTGAGCAGGCCAGGAGTGGGTTCTGTGGCTGTAGAATCGATGGACTCTGAAGGTGGCGCAATGACACCGTTAACAGCTTGATCGAGGAGCGGAGCAACAGAGTCCTGGTCGGAATGTTGATTGAGAGCACCGACAAAGGTGGGCATGTGGGCTAGGAACAGCGGGTGGTCTTTGGCGGACTCGTAGAAGTCGATTTCGGCCTGCACGCACGGTTTGATCAGGAGCGACCCTGAGGCATTAGAGGATATGCCTTGACTGGGAACAGAGACATCGCGGGTTAGCACTAGTCTAGAGTCTGCGGCACGAGGGAAGGGGGGAAGCCAACAACATACTGCCCAGCAGCACCATGTTCGAACGAAACCAACTCGGATTCTGTAGGCAAAGCCGCCAGCTTCTTAGACGGGCGCTTGTCCTCCATGTGGTTGCGGGCTCAGTTTTGATCGTTGAGCGATGATGGAAAGGAAGGTAGCGGTGAAGTGACTTGTGAGAAGGGAAGCCTGGGCATGTGGACTAATCGGGTAGCTTTATATCTAAGTCAGCCGTGCCTTGTCGTGGGCGAGGAGAGCATACCAGATCAGGTAGACAGACGGCAGACGAACTTACAGGCAAGAGCAGCAGCTGATGCCGGATGGTCTATTCCTTGGATAAAATCATGGTTATCCTATCGATCAGTAGTGGTCTCCCCGCTAGGATGCCTAAGTACTTTTACGACGGTGGGGGCGGGGCGGCTCAAGAGTGTACGGAGTGAAGGCTTGGAGTCTTTCCCTCAAAGGTCGAGGCTCGACGCTTATTGAAGGGACCTCAGAAATCATCTCTCCACAAAAACCTTGTGGCCAAAATGCTCGGTCCTCTCGTCCCGGAGGCGTAGTAGTATTGATTAAAAGCACGAAATTCACATCTCAGCCTTGTGCCACTTCGTATGCAGGTATTGACATGGATCTCTCCAAGTAGCCAACCATATCGGCAACAAGAAGATGCGGCACTTGATCTCAAGTGACACAAGAGTGACACAAAAGAGGCCCTGCATGTCCTGTGGATATACATATCAACTCTCACGTGTCTTGAATATCCGACTGATTCTTTCTCAGATCGACAGATTTGTCTTTCCATCTCAGACAGTGAAGTTGATATTGGGTCGCACTTTCCACTTTCTACCTTCCACTTTGCACTTTGCTCATCGCTCCTGCTTGTTCCTGTCCTATTTGATTAACCCCGCCTTCCTGGGAGTTTCCTCAATGTAGCACCTTCCTCTCCTTCTCGTGTCTCACAACAACCGAACTATCAATCTTACTGTCTCTTGGTCACCATGTCGCAACATAGCCTCAGTGGCCAGGCCGGAGACCTGCAACCCCAGAAGAATGATGGACTTCCGTTGAGACCAACGGCCAGTGCTGAGCTTGCAAACGGTGCTTCGGCTGATCCGACCGACGAACATCAGGTTATCCTACCCCAGGATGATCTCGGCGCGGATGACGAGGATAAACAGGAACGTGATTACGGCATTGCATCTAATCTTCCACCCGCCGACCCACAAAAGAAGAAAAAGAAGAAAAAGAAGACCAAACCTGCCAGCAAGCGCGGACTTGGTGCGCCAACAGGCTTTGAGGACTTCTTCGCTGACACTCCCCCTACCCCAGAGGAGCACTCTGCCGAAAAGGATCTGTACCATACTTCGGTCCACTTCATCGACCGCATCCTCACTGCCATAGCCCGGTTCGAGCGAACTCGGAAACTCACTCCTGAGCGACGTGATATACTCTACAAATATCTGACCTATGGTGGAGTTGAGGTTGGTCCCAATTCCTTCCAAGGTGGAAAGGATCTTTCCAGCATGGACAAGTCGACCATCCAGCAAATACTCAGCAATGCTTCCATCACTGAAGAGAAACGTAACCTCGATACCGATACCAGTACCTGGACGGTCGACTTTCTTACCTGCATGAAAGGTTTCTTGTCCCGAAACGCTTCTAACCTCGTCAGACTGGGATTTGAACAACGCAGCGATGTCGAACTGGTCACCACTACCCTTGAGCGCTTCCTAGACTACCTCTTACAGCACGATGTCTGCATTGAATACCAGGCAGAGGTCCTAGCAACGCGCAACTTCTGCCGCGAAGCTACATCGGAGCTCTGGGATATGGCACAAGCCACTCGAAGACTTCCCGGCGAGTTCAACATCGCCTGCTCAACCTTGTTCAATGGCAGCTATGCCGACCGCTTCGACGGAGAGACCTGGTGGGGTCTTGACGAGGTCGCAGAAACAGAACCTGTCTTTGTTGGCTTGAAACCCGAAGAAGCGAATCAAATACTTCACTTCGGGGTTTCAGGCGCTGCGACCGAAGACGTTTTTACACACTACCTAGCAGCGGTCAACGGAACCCAGACTCTCGAGGTTGTCGCAGTACTGGAATGCACAGGATTTGAAATTACCCGTATCGAAGCCCCTTCCAAAGAATGCATTCAGATCTATTCACAACACTCAACCCACTTTCGACCTGTTGGTCGTGTTTACGCGAAACCATGGGCCAATCTCGAAGCCGCTCCAGAAGACTTGACAGTGGCCGAGCAAGAAGAGATTGCCCAAAATCAACCCCAATCTAACAAAAACGATGCAGAGTATATCTTCTTCATCGAATCGATTCTCCAGAGCTATCTCCGTGTCGGCATGAAGCTTGAAGCTACGGTTCGTTTACTTAATTGCGGCATCATGTTTTTTGACGATGTCCTCAGTGTACATCCGACATTTGACGTGTACCTACCCAATGAAATGGTTGGCGGCTGGAAGAAACCAAGACCAGTGAAGGGAGCGTTCGATTATGAAAGCGAGGTGGATGATGACGATGGTGAAGCTGAGGGAGTGGAAGATGGTCAAGAGCAGACTGAGAAGCGAGTCGCAAGCCAGAAGAACTAGGCAAGGTTCGAGGAAAGGAACCCCATTGTTCAACTCTAATAGATCGGGAAGAGGAGACTTCACATTATTCGACGCCTCAGCACTCTCTCCTGCAGTGGGTGGTTTGGAATTGCAGGGGCAGCCAATGCTTTGCTAATCAGTTCCAGCATGGGTCCTTCCGCTTGACAGAGACTCGATCAACACGCTTACAGAGATTTGCGAAGGTATCGTCGAAGGGAGACCAAGTCTGGAACATGACATCGAGATGTCCTCGGATGTTACGGGCAGTCATTTTGCTCATCTCACCTCTTTCCGCCTTCTACTGGACTCTCCGTGAATGGGAAGTGGATTGGCGCTTACTCCAGTAGATTGTCGACAAGTCACGACTAATCTCGAAGTATCATGAACCAGAAACAATGATGTTTAGGACAGAGCAAACTATGGATTCCGCCAACTAATGGGCAATATACACAAGTTTTGTCCCTGGTTCTCACCTGAAATAACACTCAAAGTATTCAATTATCTAAATGCTCTTGGCTGCCCTGACAGCAAGAGGCGCGTCCTGACGCAATGTCATCGTACTTTTTTGTATCTATATGACTGAAACCAAGATTGAAAAGCGTGAAAAGAAAAATCGTTCCCCACCAAATCGTATTCACACATTGCACTGTGATCCACACGAACCGACATGCTCGCGTTCCAATCGTCGTATCAAATCAAGAAAACCCAACCCCTTTTCACAAGCTGGCGTATGTGCAATCCACCCCGACCCTTCCTCGGGGCTTATCAATCGTACCACCAATTCCAGGGCATGATATCAATAAAAAAGGGGAACGCGACAGAGACATGGCATGGGTTGAGCTCAACTCTGCCAACGTGAGAAAGAGGCCAACTCGGCTCTCAACTCAGGCGATTCAAGACCTTTTTCCCCAATAGCAGAACGCTCTTCTTCCTGGATCCCTCAGGATCACTTTCGACCCCGGCGCTGTCATCGTGAGAACCGTGACTCGAGTGGTGGTGGTGATGAGGGCTGTGGTTGCTGCTCTTGTCTTTCTCTTTCTCTCTGTCCTTGTCCTTGTCCTTTTCTCGGTCACGGTCTGCAGCGGCAGTAGCGGCTGCTGCGTTGTTGTTGTTGGCAGTATCACTACCGCTTTTCCCAAGACTTAATGGTCCGAAGTGGACTCCTCGTTTGACCGCATCGCCGGAGAAATGTCGTCCGATGGTGTCTTTGAGTAAACTCCTCGATCCACTAGCTGTGCTGGGTCGTTTGGTAGGGTCAAGACTGGGTGATCGTTCGCTGCGCGTTGACGCATTGAAAGTCGATGATTTTGAGGATGGCACAACTGTCGAACTCGGTACGCTTCTTGGCGGACCGGCCCCGAGTGATGGCGACATGTTGTTGATGCCGCCAGACCAGCTCCCACTACGAAGTAGGAGACCACCAAATCCGCCATTTTGCGGATCATTGCCTGTTATTGGTGATTGGAACGAGATGCCACTGGACTCAAAGTCATCATCTTTGCTGTCCTGCGAAAATGAGTACAGTGACGTATTTTCACTAGTGTCAAGGACAAGATTGGCGTCAGAGCTGCTCAACGTTGAATTGTGTGCTAGGTCTTTGAGCTTCTCGATTTGTTTCTTCGATGGACGGTGATGTGAGAATTTGTTGCCAATGATGGCGCCAGTATGTGAGATGAGAGCGCGAATGACATCCTTCTTCAGTCGAAGAGCAAGGTCAAGATTTGACCATGTTTTGTTGCGATATTCCAAGGTAGGCATGCGGAAAACAAAGTCATGGAGGTCCTCAAAGTTCCGGTCACTTTTGCCCTTGTAACTAAGGCAAATTACAAAGCTGTCCAGCTTTACATGAGCGAGAGTCATGTAATTTGAAGCGCGCGACATCATCTGTGTCAGATCGTCAGGCACCTTTTCCTTCTTATGCCTGCCACCATGTTCTCTGCTAGAGGTGCGTTGTAACCCGTTTCTTTTCTTCTCTTCGCTACTGCCTAAACCTATCAGGCTTGTTGTCGAAGCGTCGGTTTTCTTGTTGGAGCGGAGACTGCTAGCGGAAGATTTACGTGCGGGACCATGATTGAGCGGCCCCAATGCAGCAGCTCGTGCGCTCGTGGCAGTAGTGCCGGAAGTGTTGAAGTGCTTGAAAAATTTGTGATGGTCACCAGATATGCCGAGACCCTTTTTGCCATGTGAGGATGAAGTAGTGGGGCGGGAGTAATTGAGATTATATGTAGGCTTCAATCTTCTTGCAATAGCCCTGGTGAGGTATCACGTCTGGCTTCTAGGCTTGTTGATGGACGAGGGGCCTCTGGCATCAAAATGGCACGTGCTTCTCTCAATTCAGGATCGTCATCAATATCATCCAGAGGTTGCATGTGTTTGACCATGAGGGGCGAAAAGTTGCCGTCTTCAAATGCATTGGAGCCAACTCCAGGAAAGATGTATTCGAAGAGCTTCTTGCTCAGGTCGCGTTCGAGCTGAACCTTTAGCGGAAAGACTGTGACATGGAATTGCTCCAGCACCGGAATTCCAGCGATGGCTTCGAGCATATACCAGTGCACTTGGACCATTTTCCGGACTTCGAGAGTACTAGGCCGCCTATCTGTTTCAAAATAAGGGCCAATGATCTCCGGATAAATGGCGTTCTGTAACAAGTTCCAGCCTCGGATATGCTCGATCTCAAGCGCGTTATGATTTGAGCCATCACTGTTGTCAATGCGCTCGTATGCAGCTTTACCAAGCTGGAATTCAAGTAAAGGATCATCCTTGTCTCGCATCAGATGCCACACAATTTCGGAAGCGCTGAGATACCAACGTAAGAGCCCACTTGATTGGTTGGACTTTCGGTCATCGTTTTTCTGTTGCGAAGTGTTGATTGCTTTCATAATGAAGAACAATTCGTCCTCGCAGTTGGCTAGATCTTTTTCCAAGCTAATCCGATCTTGCCATCCTTGTTTGTCGAGATATTTGGCATTGATTTGGAAGTGTAGTTTGATATCTTCAAGTTGCCGGATACGTTCTTGAAGGCTTTCCGCCATTTCGGGAGCTCCTCTCAAATCACTAAAATCAGACGCAAGCATGATCTTCTCCAGTCTTTCACTCCGGGTCTTTTCCAGAGGTTCACTGTAGAGAAGAAGATCCAGAACGATGATGTACAGTGCGTAGTATTGTGCAGAGTCGCACCGCACGCGGATGCGAGGAAAATCAACCCAGAGATGATCAATCCGGGTCTCCTTGCGAGATGGATGTTTAACTTCTCCTGTCTCGTTGCTCTCAACCTCTTCGTTGTACTTCAGTCGAAGTGGGTTATATTTCTCATAGCGCAAGCTTGCTGACGTCTTCTGGATGACTCTTTGGAAGCCGAACGGATCAAGGTGGAAGTCAAACATGGCCTCTAAAGATACCCATGGAGGCCATAAAGAACCAGGAGCATTACCGTAGCGATTCCCCGAGTACAGATGATGGTATTTAGCCAAGGTCTTCTGCGACGCAACGAAGAACTGGGCTCCATCCATGTCCAGTGCAAAACGACGTTGTACTAGGCCACTGACGTCGTCTGACATTCGCTCTTTATCCATGATTGAGACAACCTTGAGCTGCATACCTTTGGCAGACACAAGAGCCACTGATCTGGTGTTTTTCTCACTTTGTAGTTGGATCTGCGGTGCCACCAAGCGGATGTGATAGGCATTCATGGCCTGGAAATTTTCGGAAATGTTCTCGCTGGCTTCACTGGAGATGGATGCCGGTCGATCAGAAAAGCTTTCCGTTTTGTTAGACTTGTCGTCATTTTCGACATCGCCCGCATGCACAAATCGTTTGGCATCGTTCAGAAGCTGATTTATTCTGTCCTCGATCACCGAGTCTTCATCTTTCTCCTCGGATGGAGAAATGACACTCGGGGTTGCCGGGACAGGTAGGTCCTGTTTGCGATCCTGTTTGCGACGTAGCTCCTTGGCTTTCCCTTGTTCGTCCACTATGTCGAGGATAAACTTGACAGCACGCCGAGACATATAGTAAATAAAGCCCGCCGTTGACTGACTTGATGGCTATATCGCAAGATGATGTTTCGTAGCGAATTATTCCACTTCAGCTGGACATTATGAATGATGAAGCGGTTGTTAAAGTCACTCGCGAACTCATCGTGAGTTGCCGAATACAAGCCATCAATATCCACATGAGAAGTGGACTGTCCATTGCCCTCGACGTTCGTTGTTGAGGTGGCCGTGCTACCATGCCTCGTGTTGCCATTCTGCTCGGGAATCTCGCCTGGATTCACATGACCTGAGAGTCGACGAAGTCCATGTTCCAAGAACTTTCGCTTGCTCTCAAGCTCCTTGTGCTGTGCAAGGAGACTGTCATGCTTGAGTTTGATGCTTTCGTCGTGGTCACCATCACGTACCAACCGAAGTTCATGCTCCACCATCAATTTGGTATGGGCTTGTAATTTCTCTTCAAGATCATGAAGGCGGTCCTCAATCAATCTCATCTGCACCGTTCGAGGATCATTGTTCCTGGACATGACACAGATATGAGTATTCTCGTCGCCGAACGGGCTTGATCGGGAATGGTCTCCCTGGATAGCGTTTCCATGATCGGTCTGACGGAAATATGTGAATCGTGGTGTAAAAGCCAAAGGCAGAATCTTAGTCTCGGGATTTGACTCAGCTGGAAGCACCCAGTCTAGCTCAACAAAGTCATCCATGTCTATCCAGGAGAAATCATGGTCGGGGATGGTAAACTGAGACATGTCGACATTGAGTGCAGGCTCTTGGAAAGAAGAAAGCATCTCGTCGGTCGCTTTTTGTAAATCTGCGGCAGAAGTGCCGCCGATACTGGCGGCGACAGCTCTCAGATCAGCACGAACAAAGTCAACTTCAGCTCTGTTGATCTTCATCGCACTAGTCCGCATCTGCTCGGACTTGCCTTTAGCCATTGTATCAAAATATTCACGTCGCTGATGGAGATCAAACATGAAGCTGTCAATCTTGATTTTCAAGCCCGTGGCAGACACAATATCTTCTTGATAGTCCTCCGCATCCTTGTGCTTGTAGACGTGGGCTAAGAACAGTGGCGATAAAAGCAAGCCGTATTTGATAGTTGCGAGGTGTCTTCCGAATTTCTTACTGGATTTGTCTGGCCCTTTCCATAATGGTCCTTGTCGAATTGGTAGAGACATAATGCCTGAAAAGAGCGACCACCAATTGAAGAAATGGGTGAAAAACCTCGGACTGAGGTGAACACTGTTATAGCTCTCCGACGGTACCAGACTATTGCTAAGCCAATCTCGATCAGCAGGGGCTGCCAGAGCGACAGAGAGGTGAATATGGTGGCTTCGAAAACCACGAAATGCATCGTAAGTGCTGAGATCGACGTCGTGCATTTGGATGGGATTTTTCAACACCACATTATAATGCGGTTCGAAATGTGACGATCGACCACCATTTTCTAGATCTCGCTCAAATACCAGTCCGGCAGTCCATTGAACGTTTCCAGAGACTTTCATGATTACCTTTTTGAAGATAGCTGCATTCTTTTGTGAACTGCTGCTTGACATACTATCCGTGTCATGACCAGCTTTTTGCTCTGGCGAATTGCGAGCCTCATGACTGTAATCAGGTATCGCAAGTACATACTCTCCGCTCCTGACGGTCATGAATTGACGCGGATCATCACTTGAATGTATGGACCACTGCACATCACTGCGCCAGCACATGACAAAACCTGCACCATAACCCGTCACGACATATGGATCGCGGGAACCCTTGAGTCGCAATTGTAGATCTCCATCACCTTTCCAATTCACAGTCAAACGCGAGTGGAAGCTGAGTCGTATCTTGTCCCAGAAGCCTACACGTTCAGACGGGTCAATTTCAGGCTTCGTGAAGCCCTCGATGATCAGCATCATGTCCTGTATTACGGGCTGATAAGACGTTCCCCACGAAATGGCGGTTGGTAGGCTGGTGTTGACATCTATGACCGATTTTGAAAACGTCTTGACAGGGGACACCGTCCGCCGCACATCGACGGCGAAGCCAGGTATAGCATCACCGTCGACATTATGTTGACCTTTGGGAACTATGTCAACTTTGATATGTCTTGTCGACTGGTCGTCCCGAAATTCTTCGGCAATCACAAAGTCGGAGCGAAAGGACCAGCTGGGAAGGCGAGGAGGTTGACCAGGCCTTATTGCCGGGATATGTAGAAGATTTAATGGATAGTCTCGCAAGAGAACGCGAGCCTCGCCCATGTCAAGGGCCAGGCTGACGGGAATCAACAATGCGTATTCCGTGTCATAGGGCATTCCTTTACCTATCTCATGCAGAAACTTTGGTAGATCAGCGAGCGGAAATGAGGGCTTGTCGACAACAAGATGCAAGTCGCTGATGATGACAGTCATAAGTCCAGGTCGATTGGGAACTCCAAGAATAATTTCTTCGCCATCGTAATCGGAAGGCGGTATGTCGGCCCAGTAAACATTTCTCGAATACTTTTGATGGTATTATTCTGAAGTTGCGTCATCCAGTCAATCCTTCGTTTCCAACTTCTGGAATTGTGCTCTTGAAGCCTATCCCATGCCTCACTCGCTTGGAGCTTTGAGCTGTTAGTTAGAGCACACACACCGTCTCGGTCATAGCGTATCCGACCCGAGTGTCTTCCGCGCCTTCCTCTCGACGTGGATCTCTTTCGTGGAGTGGGGCTTGCGTCAGCACTCCTCGATCGACGTGGACCGGTTTCATACGTGCTATTGGGAGAAGTTCGACGGCTCGAATGCGTTCGATATCTTGAAGATGATCGAGGACGGCGTTCCTCGTTCAATTTTTTGACTTTGAGGCGAAATGCGTCTGCTCGTGCAAGCCGTTGCTTCTGTTCAATGCGGCCGATGTGGTAGATTATACCGAGTTTCCATTCAAATGGATCGTCCTCAAACTCAAGGCAGAGAGCCTTGCATCTGAGAGAGACGCGAGGAATCTTCTTTGGCCCGACCGGATCCTTTCTAAGGATATAGTCATTTGTGCGCGTCTTGAAACGATGATGCAGCTGGGCCATCGCTTTACCCGTATTGATAAAATTATCAAATACTTTGTACATCAACAATCCATGTGGGACAGCCAAACGAATGAAATCCATCGACAAGTCGATGGACTTCTCCTCGGTAGTCCCGTGTACGGTCTTCTTCTTGTTATGTCGGAGATCGACACGAATGGTATTGGCACTCACGATTCGAGCCCATGCATGCTTCAGATGGGGCGCCTCGGCGTGCAACCTGACAAGCTGAGATCGCAGGAATGGCGCCGACCATCTATGTCGGCCAGCAGAAACATCATAGACCTGCAAGAGTATCGGCGGGTCAGCGGGCATCTGACCTTTTACTTGAACATAATCTGCTTTGACGTCGATGGTGATGACTTCAGATCCCAGAGGAGTGGGATGAGCAGCCCGCTCGGCTTCTCGTTCTTGAGGATGCGAAGGTCTGTATGAGTCCGGAGTAGAAGATGCTGGTCCAAGAAATGCGTCTTTGAGAAATGAAGCCCCCACACCGAAGGAATAGAATCTGTACAAGGAAAATTCTAGATAAAAGGCTCGAATCACTGAGTGGACATGGAATAATGGACCTTGTTGGTCTCTGGAAGTGCTCAGAGCCACTTCACATCTAGGGACTGACAAAAATGGTCGAGATTCCCAACTGTCAATTGATTCGATAATGTAGCCTTCAAAGCCTTTGATGTGTACAGCAAGACGCCTCCCGTCAGTGGGATCGTGGTGATGGCGACGAGGAGGAGATATAGGATGTGCAATATGTTTACCGGTCGAAAAAGTCTCGTCAAATCGTGCTGAGGTACTGGTCTTCCGTCTTGTTAGACCAGGTTTCCGGGGCGAATCTGCACGCGAAGACTGATAATGTGCGGTCCATGTTTCCAGCTCCAGCGCAACTCCCTAGTCTGGTTTGAAATGCTCGCGTCCACGCCCGCAGTCTCGATACTACAGCCCGATCCTTCGAAAGTGACATCTATGAGCCACGGAGGAAGCTTTCTGAGGAAGGCAGTAGATGAGGCTTTCACGGGCGCTTTGATCTTATCAGTCGAGCCATGGCGTTTGAAATGCTTCACGATGTTGTATATTCCCTGGCTGACTTCTTTGCGGACCATCAGTATCGAGAATGTGCGTAAATTGCCAGAAATAACTACAGACACGTCAGTGGATGCCGTGACCTGGATCTTGAGTTCAAGAGATTCGGCAAGAACGAGGTTATGCCGCGTTCCTGCCGCTGCTTGATAGTATAATTGATGCGACAAGACTCTAAAGTTTGAAGACAAAGAGTACAAGAGGTCTCCCCCGTGGAGTGTGATGACTCGACATCTAAAGAGATGGAAGATATCGAGGAGATGATCATGTCGTAATCACCCGGTTCGGCGTGTGTGGTGTCGGCGGTAGGTAGAATGAATCTCACGACAGGTTCATGGATGGAGAACTTGATACTCGCTTTAGGGAGCAGTCTTGAGATGAGACGGTGATTGTTTTGAGGTCGACTCTGCGAAGGTGATGAATGCTGAGCGACTGCGAGAAGCCTGATCAGATGCTGGGGTACGAGATCGACGGAAGGAGAGGTCACCACTAGATTGGCGTACAAGATGTTGGTGTTTCGTTCAGCAACGTCACGATCCAGGGTGAAACTCATAGTTTTAGCGGGCAGTGTGGTTCTGATGGTGGTAGTGGCCATGGGGATGTACATGATCTTGTTCGTACGAGAATCATCTTCGTCCAGACTAACGGAGATGGATAGTGCGGCAACCAGAGCTTGATGCGCGATATCATGTCTGGAGAAATATGTACGATGAGAGGGAGAGTGCTGGTCCAGACGGTGTAGATCGATGCCAATTTCGTGAATTACAACATTTGCCGTCAGGGCAAGTTGGCTTGTCGAAGTGACTCTACTTCTTTGGATATGCGGACGAAGCTCATGCCGAGCTGAATCTCTTGCACACTTTGAAGAATTGAACTGAAGAACTCTTTGGAGTCGGCAACAGTCTGAACGATAGAGGCTTCTCGACTGCCAGGATCATCGAGTTCGCCTACCACATCTTCGAAAGACATCTCGTCGATTGGGCTCAATATCTGGGTTTTGGGTCTGGCTTTCATTTCCCTCTTACCTCGATTTGAGAAGCGGACAACCTCGTCGACAGGAACATAAAGTCGGCCAGCCTTGACGGCGATGGATGTGTCACGAAGTCCTTCGCGGTCTTTGTAGAGCAAACCGTGAACATTGATGGTCATGGCGTCAAGAACTTCGATGGGCTCACGACCACCAACTCCCATGACGATACTCCTGATTGTGAAAACCCATTCCGCAGGCTTCTGATCGCCCAGAGGATCCTTCTTATGACGGAAGAGGCGGCCTCGATCAAGCAACTTGCGCCGGGTGTAGACGGCTGCGGTAAAGGAGGCAACTTGTACATAGCCAACCCCGACCACCTCGACGCTGGTATTGAAGGCACTAACATCAAAGGCGCGTAGCAGATGGATTTGTCGGTGGAGACGTTTGATGCGTTCCTTAACACCAGTCAATTTCTTCCATAGTTGACTTCTCCCACGCGGACGAGATTTGGTTTCGTTGCGATCGGGTTGAGGGGTCTCCTGCTTTTGATCTGGGGCATGGCTTTCAGACGCCGGGGCGAGCCCGGTCTCGAAGGCGGTGGGATCCAAGGTGATCTTCAATTCCTCGAAGACGAGACTAATCCATGTTGGTTGGGCAAAGGTGGGCCTGTGCAGTCTGAGACCGATGCCACGCAGATCTATCCTCAAGCCTTCTCTTGGTGTGTAGGAAATGTGTCGGAAACTGAGATAGCCAATGCGCTGAATCGACACCCCGGTAACAATTCGTAGTATGGCGAGTAGGACGAAGGTGAAGAGGTAAAGTATCAGGATCGAGGCACCGACGGATGTGGGATTGATTAAGGGCATAGTGTCAGTGTAGCGAGGCCAAGCGGCCTTCCTCGTGTGTTTTCTGAATGAGGACGTGCGGACCGGCTCATGTCATCGCCTTGCTCATTGACTGTGAAATACAAGTAGCGCGATATATGGCGGAAGCGGGACGGCGCAGCTCGAATTAGAAGGAAACATGGCGAGCTGGGTCAGAAGCCATGCGCCAGCCAGGTCTGAGAATCCGATTGCAAAGTCCGAGCAGTTCAAGCAGTTCAAACGGGACACTCGTTCGGGTGCGTATGTGAGGGGTCTGGGACAGATTCTGGATGTGGTGGAGGTGTGGAAGATGGTGGTAGATTCCTGATTAGCTAACCAAGGCGGATGTTGGGTAACTCGCAGCTCTTCATGATAAGTATGGATCGTCCAGGCACGCTGCCGGATCAGCCGTTCTTTGGTCGCAATCAAGTTGCGATAGAGAGGAGCAAGTGAGTAGGTGGGAGGGTCGCAATGTGAAGCGGAGGGGAGGCACGGATGAGAGATATTCACAACCTTTGGCAATGGTACCTAGTGGAATGCCTAATTAACTAGCAACGTAGCTAGTTAATAGTTATGTACTTAGGTGCGAGGATTAGGTAGTGCGAGCTTAGAGTAGCTGGCACCGTCGGGTACTACGGAGTATTAGTATTAGTAGTTAGGCAATCATGAATGGAGATAGAGATCGGGAAGTTATGGCAGCCGTTGAGTATGGAGGGAGGGTCGCAGGCCGCAGGTTGCAGGTCGCACAGCAACTGCGGAGTCAGTCACCCTCACTACGGGGCGTCGAGTATGCAAGACTCGAGACTCAAGTTATTAGGCATGCCATGATGCCATAGCCACACACCCACCACTAACTACTCCGTAGTTAACTAGTTAGTTTGTTAGTTACCTACCTACTCGGTAGTAGTTGGTCCCCACCTATTAGCTGCCCGGGAGGTCCGCACCCATGGCACCCACAGGCACCCACAGGCACCCAGCTGGTACCGACTTTGCAACTTGCAAGGGGTGTCTGGCCCACATTTCCGTGAGGCGGTGGTGGGTGCAAAAAGCTCCGGACCACTTGTGGCCAGGTTGCCCAGAAGCGACTGTTGGTTCGACTTTGGCTTTGGGAGTCCGTGCGATGGAATGCCTACGGATTGAGAAAACACTTCATCAACAATAGTCAGCTGCAGCGGAGCCATCAAGCCTGTGCACAACAAGCACTTGCACAATCATGTCAGCGTGGGGAAGAGAGAATAACAGCCATGCCCACGATCACAGTTTCACTACCAACCTTTTCGAGCCATCGAAGCTGACTCATCTGCTATCGTCAACAAACGCTGCGCTTATGATGCAGATCAACTTCGAACTTAATTCTTAACGCAGATCAACCACTTATCTATTCCCTGTTCCCTACTCGCTAATTCCTGCATGGCTTTTCTCACATCTGGGCAATGCGGTTCAGAAATCCGATGATCGATCCCTCTCGTCTCGTGCGGGATCGTCGTAACTGACGCTCATCTAGCACCCACGCCCTATTTAACTTGGTATTCTACTCGGTACACGGGACACACGACACATTGAAATACACCAGATGGATCCCAGGTACCATGCTAGTCATTCTCAAAAGATACTAATGTTCCTGGGTGGAGATGTCCCTAGGTAGGTATTTTGGTTTATCAGTCGGGTACAAACTGCCCTGTTTGGCTACTCACTGTGACATGCTTCCATCGAGTGGTTAACAGTGATGAGTGCCCCAGATCGTGACCGAGTACAGTCGCATAGTCTGCTCCAACAATCTTACGAACTATTATCGACTATCCATGCTACACTGAGTGCAGGTATTGTCAACTTCTTGAGACTCCAGATCAAAGTCTCCCTGTGTTCGTGTGTTCGTGCACAAAAGTCATAAATGGCTTCCGGCATACGACTCCACCGTTGCTGCGAGTCAGTCAATATCTCATGCATTTCTCCCGACTTGTTGTTCTTCATTGGATTCATGAATCCGATGACGAGATCCTTTGACCACCTAGCAGGTACTCTAGACCGGCGAGTCACGAAGAAGGTTGCTCTAGAATCAACAGAAGCTCTTGAGCCACTCAGTGCTCTTTGACGTCAGCAATCTGTATACTTTTGGCTTGCTCTTTGGCTATCCTCAGATCGGCAATCTGATCGTCCACCAGGGCAATCTCGGCTTCGATTCTCAATAGTTTGTTTTGCAGAATGTCTTCGTATTCTTGGTCTGACAGGGCTTGGAAAGGATTCCATTTTGTGAAACGGTGTTGTCCTTGCTCCGCAGGTTGCCTCCGGGCCCGAAGATAGTCCAAAGAATTCAGCCCGAGTTGTGATAGAATTGAGAATGACCCAACCAAGAGGATGCCTCCTCGACGTCTAGCTGATGGCACTAGAGCACACTTAGCTCATCATTTGCATCTCTCCAAATACCCAAGTGATACTCACCAAAAGCAGAGTAGATGATCCCGGCAAAGGACCCAGCGATTCCACTTGCTACCACACGATGAGAAGGGTTGTCAGGCGACAAGACCGTATCTCGATTGAGTAGCAACGAGCGTACAACTGCGAGTGAATCAATACGGGAGAACAGAGCGCTCGCCTTGAGGGTGAACCTACAGAAAAAAGATGTACCTGTGGCGCCGAACTGCACGCCGCTCAGTGTTGCATATAGTCGTGGGCTGCTCGAGTGTATCAAGATGCCAGCGATGGTCCCATATGCCAAACCGAAAACCCCTGGGTGGCCAGTTAAGTTCGTTTCTGCTATATCAGGAAATGAAGACACTAACCAGAAGCAACACCAACACCTAAGGACGGGACAAACGCTGCACTAACTCCTGTTGACCATCGTTGTCCCCTGTCCTGTTTGCTGGCCTGTGTTTCGTTCAATACCGGCATTTTAGCTATAGTTGACTTTTGATAGAAGTATCATGTGCATAGTCGACTTCAAGTCGACAATATGGTCAATGATACACAGTGGTAAGGGCCGGCGCCTGAAAGAATAGCATGTAAATTTCAACCTCAACCCGCCATGGTCGACGATTGCACGATCAGAACGAGCATGAAAGTTGCCCGAATGATAGACGCTGGTTATCATCGGAGTTTGAATGATGCTCGAGGCTGCAAGGCGAACAAAATGTAGGCTTGGCACGCTAGGCCCAATTTGTATGAGATTCGGAAGCAAAGTGGCAGACTGCGGACTCAAAGTCCTTTTCATGGTTTTTGATCGAGTGCGCCATCTTTGACGGCGCTCATCATTATCGCAAACCAACGTCGTTTCGGCATTTCTTCAATCACGGTGCATTTTCGGACGTGGGTTGTTCCAACGACGTCCTTGCCCACCATCATCATTGTTTTTCAGTGAATTCATTAGCACGGCTGCTAAGATTTTCCAATCATGGGTATGTGGTCACGTAAAACAACTGCGCGACACCTTTCTAGTGTTATACCTTGGCGACTTCGCAGACTGACCTCACCCAGGTCCAAAGAAGAATCAGAAAATGTCCCTGGGGACCTTCCTCCAGGATGAGAGTGAGTCTCAATGGGCGGAGATCAAGTGGACCAACGCAAGCTGACATGTCGCAGACTATGGTTCCTGGGCTGACGAGATGGAGGACATGCCTCTACCATGTATATTCTCCTTGATATCCACTCCCTACTTCCACACCACCTACTGACTGATGTCTCTGCCAAAGCCTCCGACTCAAGACCGACTTATGGCTCTGATCGACGCAACTTTAGCTCAACTACCGGAGCCAGTGGTGGATTCTCTGGTACGTGGAAAATCGCACATGTTTTCCGGCCAGAATAACTGAAAGTTCTACTTCTACAGATCGACGGGACGGGTATCCGCCTCGAGAACAACTTCCTCTCCCAACTCAACCACCCTACACTGCGCATCTTGCCAATCTTTCCTTCGACGCGACGCAAGGTGATGTCAATGAATTCTTTAAGGATTGTGCTGTCACCAATGTCCGCATTGTTGAAGACAAACTCGACAGGAAACCCAAAGGTTTTGGCTACGTTGAATTTGCCACATTGGACGGATTGAAGGGTGCGCTCGCCTTGAGTGGCAGTAATTTGGCCGGAAGGCAAGTCCGCGTTAGCGTTGCAGAACCGCGTAAGTCTTGTTACCTTCTTCATACTTCTAGTGTCTGCGGTCGACAAATCCTAACTGTATCACAGCAAAGGACAGACAGGACACCAGGGATTTCAGTGACTGGTCACGAAAAGGACCTCTTCCGGACGCTCCTCAGACCCAACGTCGTGTCTCAGATCGTCCACCATTTGCGGGTCGAAATTTTGACGCTGCATCAGACGCCGGAAGTGAGAGGCCTAATCGACGTGGTGGCTTTGAACAAGGCGAAGGGAAGTCGCGTGACTTCTCGAATTGGGAGAGGAAAGGTCCGCTGTCTCCCGCGACTCCTGCTCCGACATCACTTCGTGAAGGCGGCCGACAACAGAGCAAAGATGGTCCCGGAGGGTTCCGCAAGAATTCACCAGCATGGGGCGAAGGCAGATCTCAGGACGGATCACGCCCACCGCGACGCGAATTCACAGAGAAACCTGCGCCAGAACGAACCCCCACTGCCTCCGAGCTCGATAACCAGTGGCGGGCAAGAATGCGTCCCGATGCTCCCGTCAAAGTCCCGACCCCAGAAGCTAGCGAGCCATCATCTCCAGCACCACAGGCTCCAGCAACCAGACCGAAATTGAACCTACAGAAGAGAACAGTGTCTGAGGCTGTCGAAGCAGTTCAGTCACCTCCCGCCGATTCGAAATTTAGCCCGTTCGGTGCTGCCCGCCCAGTTGACACTGCAACGAAAGAGAAGGAGGTTGAGGAGAAACGCCAACTTGCACTTCGCCAAAAGAAGGAGGCGGATGAGAAAGCCAGGGCTGAGAAGAACGAAGAGAAACGCATAGCCAAAGAGAAGGCTGACGCCGAGAAAGCCAAGGAGCAATCGAGCAAGGAGGAAAAGGCCGCAACGGAGGAATCCGAAACCAAGGATGAGCAAGAGAACACACAGTCAGTTCCAAAATTTGACGTACTGCGACGAGCCGGAACAGATTCAAACGACATGGTAGCAGAGGATGAAGGTGACGAAGAGGCTGAGCCAAGCCTACCTGTTGACGACAAAGCCGTGAAGCCAAAAGAAATCGTCCGGAATGCCCCAAGCCGGGCCAACGGCTCTTGGCGTGGCGCAAAGCCAGCCCAGGCTGCCGAGAGCACCACTGCGGCTGCTCTCGAGGAAGATGGATGGAGCACAGTCTCGAAGCCAACGAAACCGCGGAACAATCGTCGAGGCCCTGCGCCGAGAGCAATTGCTTCGTAGACCCTAGCCGTCATGATTGGCAACGCGTCCCTCACACGAAGGAATGTTACGATATCTATGGTGTGGTGAACTTTTGACAGATTTCGTACCGTTGTGCGGCTGTCTGTGGCAGGCATTTTTGCTGCGGGAATCACACCGGTGCACCATGGCAATGTTCTTGGCTACTCCTCTTCTCAACCCTCGACTGTATCACGGTTCCATGGAGTTATATGATTCTTCAGCATCGTGGAGTTAGGAAAAGTGCGGATTTATGCTTGATCTCCAATATAGGGATTTCGTGGGACGCCAAACGCCGAGACAGAGCCAGACTTGCCTTGACATGCAAGCCCCAATGTGCAATTGCACTTGCACCTGTGTATTGCAGCTCATGCTCTTTAGACGGATCATAGAAAAGAGATCAACTCGCAAAAGTTCAGGGGTACATTCTTATATTCGTTACTCTTGACCAAAGGACTTCAGAACGTGGTCGTTGAACTCTTCGTAGTTTTCCGCATTCAACCTGATCCACATGAACTCTGTTGATCATCGAGGTCGGGCACTGCGTATTGCTAGAAAGCAACATAAGACCGGCACTGAAACACATGTCAAACCCAGATGCCAGGCTTCCGCCAAGTATGTAAAGGTAGATGGTTGTTGAATTGTAGCCAATCAGACAATACGCCAAGCAAATCGCACTGGGAGATCCGATATTTGAGCCGAAAATTCACTGGCAAAAAGTCCTGTCAGAGTCATGTTTTCGAACCGTCTCAACAAGCTACAATCTATACCGACATTCTTTACAAGATTACCTGAAATGGAAGACTGCAATGGCGAAGAGTGTGGACGATCTGATTCACTGTCTTTTGGAAGACATCGCAATCAGTGGGCTTCAAGGTCAGCAATATCTGTCGCGTTTTCACGGTGGCTCAATCGGCTAGCACATACCTCAATTTACCCCACATACCCCTTTCAGCACCTCCTCTTGTCTCTCACACTAACACATGCCTGATGTTGTGTAGGCTTGACTATCAATGATATTGCAGAACGTGTTCAAACGTTCTACAATGGAAGTACAGGTTCGACTTCGATAGTCGCGCCAGTCGAATCCCTGCAACAGCCTCTTGTCACTGTTGACAGAGACTTACTCTTCCATGTTTGGAAATGGCTAGCCCGCCACCCTGATGTATTCATCGGTGATGGGAACGAACATGATGGGCAGTCATCATCTGAAATAGCAACCCAGTTTTCATCTTACCTCGACCCGGCATTTCTTCCGGGAACACAAGGGGAAGAGCAACGCGAAACATCCTCAGTCGATGAGAACTTGAGGACACCATCCGTCGCCAGAACAAGGGAAAAGCCGAAGAACTCTTATTCTAATAGCAGTCCAACATTAAAGGTTGCCGTGGAACGTGCTTATCGTGCAATCTGTGGGCATGCGCCGGACAATAGCAAAGTTTCAGCCTTGGAATTTGAACTCTTGTCACACATTGCCGCAGCTCGATCAGCTGGAATTCTGCAGGGCGACCTTGTGAGGCTATCACATCAGGACAAGCGTTCGGTCCCGAAACGAACAGACGAGCTACACCGGAAAGGTTATATTCTCAAAGAAGTTGCCTACCATCATGGTACCAAGACCAGTCGACTCACCTTACGCAAATTTGCAGAATCAGAAAGCGGGATCCCAGGACGGGCCAATGACCACAGGACTGACACGGAGCATCAACCATATGTCCGCGACGTTGTGCGCAGGGTCTTTGATGAACTGTCGCGCGGAGATCTTATTCCACTTGACAGTCTCGCAAAGAGTTTGGATATGTCTTCGGTCTCAAAGTTATCGGCTTTCACGAAGATCGTTCGTCGTCTCGAGCGGCTCAAACTTGTCAAACGAGTAAGAACCGCATTTGGTCCTTCCGCCAGTATCGGGGATCTCGAACTTTGCGTTCAGAGGCTCAGAGACCCGACCTCAGAGGACATGGAAATGTTCGACACGGACGTCTTGTCCCTGAACCAACCAATATTGGATATTAGCGCAAATACAGACGATGACCCCGTATCACCCCGTGCGGCTGATACGGAGTTGAGCAGTGGTAGTGATTCACAACCTCCGCTTTTTGGCATCCCTGCCTGGAACCCAGATCGATTGATGCCCAATTTATTGATTGACGCTATACAGCACTCGGGAGACAAAGGCCTGACAAATTTTGTAAGTGAAAATCGTGGTTCAACTTCCTTGGCTTACATAACTTAGAGTGCTAGACTGAATGTTACGGGTTTCTTCGTACGCCGCAGTATTGAAGCGCTATTAAACCGGGTATCGTGTCGATCGTTGCAGCAGCAGCCATTGCAATTAAGGCATTTAGCCATTGCACGCTGTAACATTGTTGTCGATGGTGTGGCACAGTATTTCCACTTTTCCTTGAACTCGTTTGGAAAACTAGTGAAAGAAAACAAGGTTGACATATCACAAGTTCCGGGAGCCACAGAAGTGTTCAATACAAATGAAGGCGCTTTGCCGGAATCAAATGGGTCCAGTGAGGATCAGCTAAACATGGATGTGGATGAGTTTGGGTTCCATCAGCCTGGACCGATCAAGCGAAAATCGGTCCGCGTTGAAGGCTCCTTTCTCGATATTTTCAATCGTCTATCCCCGATAGACATACTCCCGAGACGTGGCGAGCTTGTGCTGATCGAGGAGGATGTAGGCCAACCCCGTCTGAAGGTGCGCGAGCTGGTTCATCAGACACAAACATCCAGGAGGCCTCAAACACGGCGGGTCAATCCAAAGGATGGATCTATTGGAAGACCTCGCAAATATCTGCGCGGCACAGAGAAGTTCTGGAAACGCATTTTTCTACAAGCCAGAGCTGAGGCCAACCCAGAAGTCAAAGTTCGAGAAGCTGGTGTCATGAGTGATCCAGTTTCGCTACGCATGTATGCAGAACGACCTAAAGGATTTGACGAGATCTTAGTACAAGCATTGGAGGCTCATCTTCCAGTTCCCGCCACTTTCAACGACATTCACGAGGCTTGGATGCAATCCATCGAAGATATCTTCAATCGAGTAAGCCCAACTGTCTGCATTTCACCAAGAGGACTTCGAGGGGCAGCGCCAAGTATGTGTCACAAGTTGTGATCATATGCTCGAATAGGCTCAGAGAAGTTGATTTCTGTGATCGTCACCGAGTTCACAGCTTCCGGTTCATCTCTTCATCCGCCTCCCACAGTTTGCATTACAGGAGATATTACCCCGGATTTCGACCGAATAAACGGTCACGACAGACTGATGATGCGAGAACTCCTGAGAGGCGAAAAGCAGGCCCACAGAAAGGTGTCTTCTTTGAGAGACTTCCGAAAGGGTCACCATTTGCCAGCAGTGCAGTTGAAGACGAGTCGTTGAATCTTCTCAAAAACTACAACGAAACTACCGATGAGGAACAAGGCATGATAGACCACACCAGAACACCAGATAGACATATTGGATCTCCTACGCCAACGAAATCTACTCCCGTTTTGGAAAAGTCGTCAAGGAGGCAGCGTAAATCTCACAATGTGCGAAAATCGCCCAAGACGACTCAGACCGACCTCCGAACGCTGCATTTGCACTCCTCCACCCAAGCTCTATCCGATGTTTCTGCCTCTGAGGTGGGGCAGATTCCTCCGACAGATCCAGACCAGACCACTACTGAGGTCTTGCCTCCTTCGCATGGGGATGAGCTGTCCGCCAGCTCGATCAATCTAGCCACGGATGCTCCGGACAGTCTGTCGAAAAGTTTACAAGGTTCTCTTCTGTTTAGCAATGCACCGTTCACACGTATGACTGGTCCACAAGATACTGTGACCTTGCCCCAGGAGAGCAGATATCGGCATCCTAGCCACTTGGAAACAGAATTTGTCGAGACTCACAGGGGTCTCGAAGCAGACGAAATACCGGAGCCCTCTAAAACTCCTGTGCAGCACATGCTCAGGACAAGCTCAGACAAGAATCCGAATGTCCACAACCAACACAAGAGCATTTCAGCCATTCATGCTCCGGAGAATAACCATATACCTTGGAAGTCCCCTGGAGCAGTGTTGGAAATACTCAATACGACGAAGACTTCTCCATCGAAAGAGGACGAAGAGGGGTTCACGCCCGTTTCAGAGCAATCAAACCATGAACTTGATGACCCAGCACCACAAAAACGACAAAAGAAGGAGAGCAAAGGACCACGTAAGACCCTGACTGCACTATGCGGCGAGATAGTGCTTCAGTTGGTTTCATTGGCCGGAGGTGCTGTGCCCAATGATGGATTCACTATAAGACGCACCGCTGTACCAAGATGGCAGGAGGCAGGGGCTGGAGATGGCCCTCAACTGAAGGCTGTGAAATCGGCTGTCAAGAACCTTTGCACCTCTGGAAAAGTGAAACAAGTGGCTTTTTCGTTTCGCGGAAGAGGAGGCGTTATGGTGAAGCGATCCGTTCTCTACCTACCTACTCTAGAGTCTTCTGATATCGTGGAACATGTCAAAAAGCACATCCTTGAGGCTGAACCAGCTGACTACATACCACCCGAATGGGCCGTGGAAGCTTCGCGGCGCCCACTATTCGCAAAGGATGCTCAAGTTCAGTTTTCCAATGTCGACAATTCTCCGCCACCCACAAGACGACGGGCTTCTCATTCTACTGATAGCGAAGGCGACAGAACACGACCACGGCCACAACGCAGAGGAAAAATTTCGGGTGAGCCCATTCCTGGAACGAGCTCTGAACCAACTTCAAAACATGTGACCCTGGCGGAAACCCTTTCTACTGGATTTGTGACTCTCAAGGTGCCTGGCCTGGGAACGCTACCCGCAGTCGAGCTTTATCAGTGGCGGACAGGATTATTCAAATCTTCTGAAATCGCTTTGACAACCTCTCATGCAAAAAGTCTGCGGGAGCTGGAAATCGCGTTACTAGACGTTCAATTGTCTGGATCAATAACCAAGACTTTCCCCGCTCTTTACTGGACCTGTTTAGCCAATGCCCTTTGGTGGACGAGCTTGAGTCACCGGATTATGACGACCAAGATTGGCGGCGCTTTGCCCGGGAAATTGAAAGCGTTGCAGCGTGGGAGCAAGCTGAAGTGACTGCAGCACAGCATCTCCGCATCAAATATGCTTTTCTCAACCACACAGTTCCGTCAGCACTCTATCCCAGACACCCATCATTCAAAAATATTAGGTTCGCAGAAATTTCCCAGTTTCAGGAGGATGGCCAATACTTCACCATTCCCTTTCCTCCGACAGAGTCGCTACCACTTTTCGTCTCTGCCTTGGCGAACACTGATGATGAGAGCAGTGCTTTGATTGCATTGCGTGCGGTCGAACAGACAGAGCCGGGATCACCAAATCTTGAAGGTGACATAATTCAACCACAAAAGTCCAGAAATAAGCGGAAAACTAGAGCTGAAGACGACAGTTACCTACCTGAGCCCAAGCGATTGAAGGCTAGGACTAAACCTTCTGTTCGTGTTTCAAACGACTTGATTACTAGCTCTGCGAGAACACTCACCAACAAGATCGGAAGAGGGATTCAGTACCTACGCTCAATGAGTGAGGACCAAGTCTACCGTCTTGCGGTCTCAGTTGTTGTGATCCGGACCCTTGCGGGAGGCATAGAAAGCTTCATCGATTGGCCCATGGTACTGGCTTTATACCCAGATGCGACTGAGGACTTCATAAAAGGTAGCTGGAGGACTATATCGAAGAAGTATAGTAAAGATTTGATCACGCTTGTTGCAAATCTTCAACCAAGGTATCTTGAGGCGCTTGACCAAGGCCATGTACCATCCATCAATTTTGCTGACTTGAAAGCAACGGATTGGTCCGGAATCATCGACTGGGTATTGAGAAGTGTTGACAGATTCGCGGCGAGAAGTGCAGAAGAGTTGCCGCCATCGCGTTCTGATCTGCTCGAAGCAAATGAAATTTCCTTTGCCGAACCAAAACGCTACTCGCAAGTACTTAGCTACAACACTGCCGTCACTGGACCAATCAAGGAGGGTATCGTACGCTCTATTGTCTTTGGCGCCCCTCTCAAGGACTATGCCGCAGATGATCATCTCATCCTGCAGAATCAGTCAAGCTTCATTGTCGGAACGGCCGATGCAGACGTTCGGCTCGCCAAGTCATGGGCACTGGCAACTGTGTTGACACCAGAAGAGAGCTACGACCCATCGATCGCACAGGAGAAATTAAAGACACTAGCATCGACCACCACAGCATGCGATCATTTACTTACGCGTGCTCTCAAAGTTCTGCAAGAGGAGAAATTGGTACAACAGAAACTCAAGAATCACAAGTTCGATCTTAACAATGGCCTACGCGGGTATGAAGTGGCTCGGAACCTGTTTGAGCGTTTCGAAGAACGAAGGATGATCACTGCCCCAATGCTTCGACAGGCCGCGTGGTACAAGTACAATGTACTTGATGCTGCGTTCGTGACCAACAGTGTAGTGCGCCTAGAGAAGGGAGCCATCGTCAATGATGGGGAGATGGTTGCAGTTCTTAATCTTTTAGCAAACGGGTCTGTCAAAACTAAAGCAGGTGATGATGTTCCAAGAACTCGGTATGGTCTCGAATGGGAACGAGTCGGCTATGAGACAAGAAGAATGGACAAGTCCTGTCTCGACTTCAGCGTTCACGTTGCGCATACAGCTTCGTACAAGTCTGGTGACTACTGCTTTGAAGCTCGAAAACGCGCGATCCCACGTGGGGAAGCGGACCAACCTCGTGGTCGCATTCCACCCTGGATAGATATCAACGGTGTAATTCAACCTCTACTGTGGGAGATGTTCATTGTCGGCATCCTTGGTTGTATCAGCCAACTGCCAGGCTCTACAGCGAAGGAGCTTAGCAGGCTAGTGGGCTACGCTCTGGAAGAAGATGAGGTCGATCTTTTGATGAGTTGGTGCGTGGAAGCGGGGTTTGCCAAGTATGATAAGAAGTCTACCGGCTATGAAACATCAGAAGATTGGTGGCTATGTATTTCTACAGGCGTTGAAAATGGCTGGGAGTGGAACTCTCCTGGGTTGAGGTCTGATCACCTCACAGTGTAGTGTAAGATAGGTCTTGCTGACATACAGACAACGAGACATTTTAGAAACTTTGTGCTGAATTGCATGCCTATTGACCTGTTAATATCATGGGTTTATGCCGCACCGGATCTAAGGATCGAAAGCCTACTGTTCAAGCTATGACATAAACCATACAGCTCTTTCTGAAGTATACGAGTGAACAACCCGGCAGAGAATTGTTTCAATCAGGTGAGTGCGGAAAGTGAGAGCAGGAGCGGCCGTTCGTTCCTTGGACATACATCCTTTCACATCCTCTCTCATCCTGCGAGCTCAAAGTCATAGCTTCTGAGGGCGGCCCCAAACTCTGCCCGCAGCGGCTGTCTTGTCTTCTCGTCCACGTTCTTGTCCTCTTGTCCTTGTCCTCGCAGGAAGGTTTGAGCGTGAAGATCCAGGGGGCTGCCTGTTTCGGAAATTTACTTGCACGACTCACTTTGTCACTTTTGTCACTTGCTTGCATATGAAACTCAGGTGGAGACAACTGCCCGCGTGATATAGATCTATATGGAAAACGTCCTCCAGCCGCCCTATGCACACGTCTTGCTCTATGAGTCAGAATTTTCACTGCTCCTGCGATCTAGAACGACGATCTGACGCAGACAGGTTAAGTGAAGCGGCGAAACCTGCATCGACGTTTAGTCCCGTCCATCTATATAGGAAATTTGGGCCGCAAGGGAAGGATTTTGTCGCAAAAAGTCACCGGGAAAGACATCAGCAGCACACCATCGCTGCGATAGATTGGTCCAGAGCGCTCCGGTGACTAAATTGTGAGAAATTGCAGGCAAATTCAGTTAAGGAAACGTCTATCACCGCGCTCCTCACCGTCGCTCACAGCGAATCATGGAACAAAGCAGAGGAATGAGAGACAATGAGACAATACAATGCGATAATCGTGCAGAATTGATAGTCATAGCTGTGCAGTAGAGGTATCCTGTGAGTCAGACCCTGTCAGCGAGCGCTGCTCAGGAAGTCTGGCTTCTGGCGGGAGAAATGTCTATATAAAGGGCCTCCTTCCTCCTAGCTTCTGTACATTTTTCGTCCCATCTCCCATCTCCCATCTTCATTTCTCAGTCTCTATCTTGTTCAAAGCCATTCAAAGCTCATACTTCATTGCCCAGGACTGAGAAGTCTCCATCACGGCTTCACAAAATCTTTCTTTGTCTCCAAATGGTCAAGTTTTCATCCAAAGATGACTTCTCACGTTCTCTCACACCTCTGCCTGCTCCAGCCTGAGCAGAGACTCACCTGGAGCAAACAAACCAAAAGAATGCCTCTACAAACCTCTACACTCCACTGCAGATGATCCCTTGATCTTGCCCAGGTCTGTACAGTAATGTACAGGCTTCAGATCAACTCCACCCGATGGAAAACCATCCCTAGACTCCTAAACACCATGTCCTTGTTCGATTAAGAGCACGAAATGCGAAGAAAAACTCCTCAAGAAGATCACAAACAGCATGATCTGCCACTTGTCCCATGGACGTCCTGCGAATACTCCAAAACTCATCGCAATCATCTTTCCAGGATGACCTGCGAACTTCTCTATAATCGCCTCAGAGCGACGACATTGTAAAGAGCCATAGATCCACGATCTAAAGAGCTTTGAGAGGATACGTCTACATACAAAGAATTCCACCCAACAATTCCACGGGGAGCTGCAGCGATTGAGAGCCGTGGAAGTTTCAACTTATGCTCGCTCGAAATGTAGGTCTTCTCTGGGCAGAAGCCCAAGCTTCAAGATGCAGTCTAACTGACATGGAGAACAGTTTTCATGGATGAAATGCTCAAACAACGGACATGGGTATATATAAAATAGTACGCAGAAGTACTGTCAGCTTTGTGAGCGTCGACGAAATGACTGTCAACACGCACAAATGGATTGAATTGATGTCTGTCTGGTCTATAGAATGATGAGGATTCCTCTTCTCTATATAAATGAGTGTGAACAAGAGAAAATCTCTCCTGATGCGCAAGAAAATCAATAATCGAGTGCACTAGGTGAGTGCTTGTCAATATATCGAATATGCGCACTGGCCAGTCGATAGTTCGGTCAATAATTGGTTGATTAGTAAGCACAAGCCAACAAGTACTTTCTCTGGTCGAGAGCGGTGCCTCCCAGAGGCTGTTAGGCTAAGCTTCATGCAAGGCAAGTCTTTTCCTTGGCAAAATTCCACACTCAAAAGGTTCGGTATAACTGACAAGTCGACAGCTTACACCGTCAGAATGCCTCAGTGAGAGGCGGGCGTATCAACATATATATATAAATAAACAGTACGCCAGCTGTACTTGCTCCAGTCGAGCCAATAGCTCCTGGAAAGGCTTTGAAAACCAGCCGTGTGCGAAGTGAGTTCTGCTTTGTTTTCCAATCGCAAATCATCTCAATTGCTGACATCTTTGGTAGCCGAGGAGAGGTGTCCACGACAGTCCGCCACATGGATTTAGCATCCGTGGAGCCATCCGTACTCCACCTGGTTAGCCTTGAGCAGTCTGAGCACGAGTCTAGCGTCTGGCTTCTTTCGAGTAGATGCTACATGCGCGGCTCTTCTCGCGCGACAAGAGCATAGCTTCCATCTCCTTTGGAGTAGATGCTACTTGACTCGGCTTTCCTAGGGCGACTAGGTCATAGTGTCTATCTTCTTTTGAGTAGATGCTACTTGGTTCGGCCTTTTTTGCGCGATAAGGCATAGTGTCTAGCTCCTGTCGAGTAGATGCTACTTGATTCGGCTTTTCGGGCGCGACAAGAGTATGTGTCTTATCTTCTTTTGAGCAGATGCTACTTGGCTCGGCTTTTTGCGCAGGGCAAGCTGATGGCGTCTGGCTCCCTTCGAGCAGATGCTACATGCGTGGCTTTCCTAGGACGACAAGGATATGGCGACTGGCTCCCTTCGAGCAGATGCTACATGGCGGCTTTTCTCCGGTGACAAGGGCACAGTTTCTGGCTCCTTTCGGGCAGTTGCTACGTGCAGGGCTTTTTTGGGCGGTAAGGTTACGGTGTCTGGCTTCTTTCGAGCAGATGCTATATGCGCGGCTTTTCTCAGGCGACAACGGCACTCTCTCTATATCTCTTGGAGCAGAAGCTACTTGACCCAGCTTTCCTCGCGCGACAATGCCATGAGATCTCCCACAGCATAGCCTCTATTTCTTTTCGAGCAGATGCTACTTACCTGGGTCGTTCTCGTGCAACAACAGCGCTGCCTCCATCTCCTTTTGAGCAGATGCTATTTGACTCGGTTCATCATGCTGTTCACAAGCATAATCTTTTGGATGGCGCAGGAGAATGCTGGACGTCTCTGCCTGAAGGAGTTGTCTTGAGAATCGGCTCCAGAAATTGGCTCAAAGCACATGTTTATGGGCCGTTGTGGCCCGGCGCCATAGCATTACTTCTCCCTTGATACCCGGATAATTCTGCCTGGGGCTGTAAAGGGCAGGGCTTCGATAGCTTCGGTCCGGCGTCACAACTCAGGACCTTTAGAGGGGGAAAAGGGTTTTAATAGCTACGCTTCGACGACGGCTGTCACAATCTCCACGGACTGGTGCGAGGGGGAGCGGGCTTTCGATATCTCTCTGTCCTGGCCTTTGACCAGCGGATCCTCTATAGAGCGCAGGTTTTCGATGACTATGCTCCTGTTTAGCTCAGACGAATCCCCCAATGGACCCTTCGGATGCCTTCAATCAAGCAGCGAAGTTGGATCAGCTTCACCAGATCATCCAGAGATCCACCGAGGACGCTCATTATTGACATTCTACTTGCATTGACGTACAGCAGGTTGGAATGGGCGGCCACCATTAGGTGGCATCAGAAGTCATCTATCATGAGTCCCACGCCATGAGCTACACCGCAAGAATTAACTTACAAATGAGCCCGAAGACTTGGCTAGTGGCTATCACAGCAAAGACGTCATCACTACTGCATATGGAGTGAAGAATCCAAAGGTTTTCAGCTTTGCTGGACATTTCAGACCTATTTCCAGAGGCTCTTTAGGGTGTGGCAGAAAAGGGATGGATCATGGCCGTCCCCTCGTGCGGATCGGAAACGATGGTCTGGCTTTCTACGCCGTCTCTCAGGGACTGTTTGCTTGCTGGAGAGGAAGTAACAAGCTAGTGGCTTTGTGTACGGAGGGAGGGTTCATGGGAACCACTACGCAATATCTGTCTGGCCCTCAAGATCAAAGACCTCCACGTCGTTGGCAAAGGCCAAAAGAGTGTTCGTGTCGGTATTGGTCCTGGGAAAGTTCTATAGCAAACCGGTGCCCCGACAGAATCGCTTTGATGGAAGCTCAGAAGAGTATTCTCGTCAGCATCATTGGAGCTGGACGTCGACACTATTACACAAAGGAGATTCGCATTGGAGTAAACAATGGTAAATGCTCAGAAGAGTATCTTCATCGGCACTGCTCGGGTTCGGCGACAACTCTATCACACAAGCCATAACCGCAATGGAAACAAAACCAACATGCATGAGTAGTTACTCAGAAGAATATCCTCGTCGGATCACACAAGGACGAGGTCGAAGGCGAACCACTCTATGCAGAAAATCAGCACTGCATTACTCTCGGCGGTCGACAAATCATCCACACTTGCAGGCTCTCGGCGTCCCGAAATTTGCTTGAACGTAACACCTCACTTGCAAGGTCCACGGCAAGAAGTCATCGGATCACTGGTCTCAGAACATCAATCGACATGGAAGACACCAGATCACCGCGCCCAAACACAACGACATCAGCCGTTTTCGTGGCGTATCGCTGGAACTGCGGGTTGAAGCGCCAGCAATGCCATCAAACATGTCATCCAATCCTTTTTGGTTTGCGTCGCGACCCAAGATGCCAGTTTACAATGCGACCCACGCGTCGAAAACATTTTCGATCAATGACGAAGCCGCCGTGCGACATCCATGTACAGCGCACACGAGAGATACCAGTCTTATCGACATGTTCGACCCGGCTTTGCCAGGGACCTCCATCCGTAATCATCCTGAAGTGGCTGTGTGGTCCCTGGGTAAGTCGACGGTTGTGGTGAGGGGTGGCCTGCGAATTTGGGACAACCCTAGGGCCACCCAATCTATATATACATCTATATATACATAAACGAAAGCCCAGGCCATGTCCATCTCTACTTCCCACATGGGGAGTTTCGGCCTCGTGCACGGCGATACCAGAGGCTGCGATATCAGTCAAAGCTCAGACAATGTCCGTCTCTACTTCCCACGTCGGGAGTCTGGGCCTGGTGCGAGACAGAAGCCTAAGGCCCGCGTGCAGAGTCACGGGTTCCTGGTCTCCAGGATTGAAGAACATTCACACGGCACAAGCAAGGGCAAGTTGTGATGCCCCAACCTGTTCGTCAAAGGCATGACAACGGTAAGTCGCCTGAAGCACCGAGGTTACAAGGTTCAGAGGAGACGCGGACTGCACAACCGCCTTCCCCGGTGGCTTGACACATGGCTGATGTCTTGCTATAAGCAGCGTGGTTATCTACAAACGCGTGCGTCTAGGCTAGAGGCGTTTATTGGCAAAGACGCGTAATAGCCGCATTGGACGAAGAAAGGTCAATATGCCGGCTCAACGCCACTGGGACCAAGAGATACTCGGGATCTGGATAACATGAATATAGAAAACATATTATTTACCAATCTGCCGGTTTCCATCTCATTCGCGAAAACGTGACACTAATCATAAGCCATGCTCAAATTTATATGGCGTCGACTCCGGTACCATGCTAGTAGATTTCCTAGATCAAGTGAGACAGCCGCCCGTGTGTTCCTAGCAAGCTCAAGAGATAGGCAAAGGTAATAGTCGTTCTCATTCATCAAAGTCGTTGAAGACATGTACTGGGGTATATGTATCGTGTCACATTTATAGCTTGCACCTCGTCCGGGTAAGAGTCGGGTCGCGGCATCATAAGTCATGGCTGCCCTGTAGCCGGCTCGAAAACTTGATTCCAATATCGTGTGACCCGGTCACAAATGCCATGTTTATCTTTCCAGCAGCCAAACAAATGTTCATAATCGCAAGCAGTGCCCTTTATCTCCTCCCAGAAGCGGCGTTCAACATCAAAGCCAAAATGACCAATGGCCTTTTCCTTGTCCATCCAACAACGGACAGCTGTACCGTTGCTATCTATCGGAGGCCCACCAGTGCCCAGGAGCTTGCCTGTGGAGCTTATGGGTTGGTAGTCAAAAATCGTAGACGGGTCGAATTTGGGGAAGTTGGCATGGATGAAAAAGGGTCGTGATCGAGGCTTGCCTGCGTGGCTTGTTGGATCCAACATGTACTTGAATTTATAGTCCTCGACTGGATCATGCTGAGCCATTGCACTTCCCCGATAGTCTCCCGTGGAATCGACCCGACCCATCGCCGCAACACGTTCTTGAACTGCATAGAATGACTCATTGAGAGCGGTAGCGGCCCAAGCAAAAGTTTCTTTGTCGCCCTGACCAGGTGCACCTTGGGAAAGCAATGGATAGTAGTATAACGGCCCCCAATAGTTGTAGTATGCTGCCAACATGATTGACATGGCATGCTTAGACTTCGAGTACAGCATTTCTCCTGATTCAACGGCTGCACGCGAATTAAGCCGTGGGATTGGATCTATTTTGGCAATGTCGAAGTAATATGGGGATTCAGAGGGAAACCAGAAGTCAGGCCAGACAACCATTCCCGTGGTATTGAAAGGTTCTTGCTCAAACAACTCCACAGGGTCGTGTAGGGGAAAGGAGTCTGAATCGAGAAGCAGGATATCTTCAAAGGAGGAGAAGAGGACGGCCATTATTTTGAACTGGTAACGATCAATGGCTACACCTGTTTGAGCGGCTTCAAAGACATCTGAGAGCAGTAGACATTTTGCATTCAAGGCGGGCAGAACTCGATCACATATCTCATCGTCATATTCAGACAAGTCGGAAAGGAAGACTTCGACGGGTAAGAGAGACCAAGTTCTCCGCAGCATACGTATAGAAATGACCAGAACAGGTAGCTGATTGAAACTAGCGGTCATGACCAACCCACGAGTGCTGGGTTCATAAACAAGTGTGGGAGGGGATTTTTTCAGGTCGGCTAGGAAACTGAAGTGAGCCTCTCGAAGACGGGTGACATCTGCCGACTCGAGCCACAGGACATCTGGGCGGGGATGGTCGTCTGCAGGGTCATATGCCACGTCCAGCTTATGGGGTAGGACAGGGTCTGGAGGGTGGTTGCAAATGGGATCGTTGTTGAGAATGATCAGAAAGAGATCCCTCCAAAAAGCAGCCTGCTGCTTGAGGAAGACATTTTGAGGACGATTGCTACCGGTCAATGGAGGAGGTGGGGGACCCTGAGGCTCGATGGGAGGTCTGTGGAAATGGACTTGTAACAGAAGGAGGAAGCTGAAGAGGGTGAGTAGTTGGAGGATGGCGCTGGTGGTCTTGCGTCTGTGCCATTGTAGGATAGAACGAGGAAGGAGCATATCGCCATCAGGATGTCATGACGCCAAAGACGGAGGGGTTTGCACGTTGCAGGTGATGTCAAGGGAATGGAGGAGTTGATGTGACAAGGAGAATGGATGAAGCAAGAATGTTAAAAGGACAGATATCGAGGAGCCTGGAGGTGCAGAGACGGGAGAGGAGGCAGAAGAATGGAATAGAATGTGGACAAGAAGCATTGGCACAAACCTGAGGAAGGAGCGCAACGGGCTGGTGAAGCAGGAAGTCGTGGAATGATTGACGTGGGAAGATTGAATGTGGAACCCTTTAGCGACGTCGGCGACCCTTCCAAGAGCATGTGACAGCTTCTTGGAAAGCTGGAAGGCAGGGAATCTGTCACAATGCCGTTACAGGTTGTGGTTGGAGGGGCGGGCGGACGAAGGATAGTCTTTTAACGTTGAAGACGAGGACGAGGGTGGATGAAAGGACGGTCAATGGTTGACCAGCATGTAGTATTTACATGTCATTGCGGCTGGATTCTAACAATAGCATATATGGAGGACGGAGGACATGGGATTTACAGTACATAGCCCGCACGCACGTACTATGCACATACTGTACTCCATCCTGTAGGTACATACAAACAAGTGTACATAGGTATGATAGGTAGGTACTCCGTAGGTACAGTATGTACCTAGGGAGCAAGGAGGACTTGGCACCTAATTTCCAAGGGATTGGGGAATGGTCGAGAATGGTCTGCACCAAAGTCTGACTAACCAAAATCACCAGAAATTGTTAGCGAAGAACGAAGAACCAAGGTGCGGCAAGAAAGTTTCGGCAAAGTCTTACTAAGGGTTGGCCCCCAATCTACGGAGTACAGAGTAGGCACCTGGGCACCTACTACGGAGGAGGTGCTAGGCACCTGCTAGGCACTCGTAGTACTGCTATGTTACCTACTCCGTACTCCGTATGTACCACCTGACTACTTCAAAGTACTCAGTCGTTAACGCTAACTAATTAGTGATAAAGCAGCGCACTTAAGCGATGCCAACGAGTCCACGATTCTACTCCGTACGACGACGAAAAGATCCATTCCCATCTCCACATCTAATACACTGGGCATGACTGGGTCAGTACTCATTTAGTACACACTATCCGTTTCTTCAACTGCTCCGTGCGTATCCAGCCGAGGCTCTTTATTCTTGTCATGTATTTCGTACTCCGTACCTGGGACCATTGGTAACCGGCAGTGCTCGTAGCACGCCGGTATGTACCTACCACGATAGTACGAACCCGTCAGACCGGCACAAACCTCCACAAGCGGAATAACGTGGCTGAAAGGCTTGGCGAGACACTTCATCCAATTCGGGCCCAACTTCCCCGATCATGTACTCCGTCCTTGCAGGTCATCATCATCCTCGTCGTCGTCTCCCGAGTAAGCATCCAACTGATCTTCCCACCTACCCTCTTCGTCTTACCTGACCCTCAAAAATCATCATGAACCACGTCAATCAAATCAGCTATGTTTGGGAATCATGACAGCAGCTGATCTCTTTACCGTCGAGCTGATCACCCCGCAAATATGGGCTCAGCGAAATCTCGCTCGAAAACCTCGCCGTCTTGGCCGTCTTCCTCCTCAACAAGGGAAGACACCCAATAGCCTCAGCACTTCCAACGCTGGACACAAGAACATCTCCGACAAACATCTCCTGTTGAAGAGATTGCTCGAGGCTCGATCTACTATCCGCAAAATCCCCACCAATGGCTCCCTTATCGACCCATCTCACTCCTTTCCCATACAATCCAATCCTTCAGTCATGCAGATGGCTCAATATTGTATGTTTCGTCTGGTCAATCTGCATTCATGCACACTAATCCTGGCAGTCTTTCAAGTCTGGGCCCCACAACATGGTCGTGCCTTTGCGTTCGAGGGCATTCCAACCCATACCTGACTCTGCTCTGGCCATTTGCCCTACAGAATGACATTTACTTCGAAGCCCTCATCGCCTTGTGTCGCGGGACTCTACTCGCTTCTCAGGGAAGACCAACTCACCAAGATCCGGCCTTTGCATACCACAGAGCCAATGTCATGAACAAGCTTAGTCTCCGTCTGCAGTCTCGGCAACTATGCTGCGACGACACCACCATCCTTGTCGTCGCCACACTGGGCACGTGAGTCAATCTGACATCTCTTGCTCTTTCAACTCAACTGATCATCATCTTTAGCATTGACTATATTCTAGGCGACCATAGTTCAGCCACTACTCACGTCTCTGGCATGCGGCAGATGGTCAAGATTCGAGGTGGTCTAAATGCTTCTAACCCTTGGGAACGTCTCCTGCAGGCCAACGTTGCTGCCTACGAGGCCCTCTGGTCCTTCTTGTTTTCCGCAACCACAAGCCACGCCGAAAAGACAAAGGCTGTCAAAAGTGAGATGCTTCAAAAGGCTGAACTCCCAACTTACATGTCTCACCCCTTCTCACCCGACGTCTGTGAGATGCTCGCAAAGTTGCCTCGTGGGTTTTGCGATCTCGGCTTGACAGGTGTACTTTCGCTCCAGATGATTCGTCTCCTGGCTGCTTTTATGGCTTTGACTCCACAGCTACCTCTAGTCATCACAGATAAGGGAGAAGAGCGCGATCTACGACCAAATGTTCGCACGCTTATCGAAGACTTGCACAGACTTGTAACTCTGCAGACCACAAAAACAGAACAGTTCCTCTCCCATGGTCTTGTGGCATACTCATATCTGTTAAGACATGTCTATTTTGGAGAACCTATGATCGGATTCTACGAGAATGCTTTGAAAATCCTCACCGACATCGCCATCAATCAGGGGCCCAGCAATCGAGTTCCTGACCGAAAGTGCTGCTTATGGTCACACATGATGATCGGCACTGTTCTCCAATTGTCCGATCTTCCACCCCCAGATGGCAAGCCGTTATGAAGATCTTACTGGATCGATACGAAGAGTCTTTAACTTGGAATAAACTCGAAACCGAGTTGTCCTCATGTTTTTGGCCAGACAGTATCAAACAGCTTGCAATGAAGGCATACGATCAGGCTGTTGCGAGAAAAGGCAACGAAGTCTATGACGTCGATCCACAACGTAGCAGCACAATGGCTATCAGAAATATGATTTCGTGAAACAAGTGAAGCCCTGCTAGTGCCACCTAAACTACTGAACATAACCGGCATGCGCTACCCTTGAAAACCAATTCCGGGATCAAGGGTCTTCAGCATGAAGATCTTACTTGAAAGAAATGATGAATGTATCACTCGTGTTGACAAGTCGAATAAACCTCCCCGCTTTAGTCGACTGCATCACTTTTAGCCAAGTGATACACAAGATCGCGCTTCAGCCGCGGCGGCGTATGCACGGTGGAGAGTCTTCCGAGGTGATTTTCAATCTTTATGAGATCAGCCATGTTGGTCAATAAGCATTTCAGGTGCAGTTTGCTTGAGTGCATCAAAATGCTAATTCAAGTGGCCACGCTCGCATTGAACCATTGTTCAAGGCTTCAGAACTACCGAATCCTACGAAACGACCATACGCCAACTAGATTCCCATGCCACTGATATGAAGAGCTGAAATAGCACTGGATATCACGCCGTCGCGTCGTTCGAATCGCTAGAAGACAAGCACAACTCATAGGTTCAAGTTCTAGGATGTCAAATGTAGGTGAAGACCGTCAATCGAATGAACTACTATTCCTCTCTGGCTTTGCATCTCGGATGAGGCTGAGAGTTATGCGCCTGAACAGATAGATGTCGTCGTCATGGCGTCTGAGTACAGCTATTAAGCAGGCAGGGTGTGTCGAAAAGAGTCAAGCCTCCGAAATATCATGCGAGGACTCCAGGTGCCATATTGGCTCGCATCATTTCATTACCCACCACACAAGAACTATGCATATGAGGCTTCTCGTCACATGACAAACCAAAATTTGACGATCCTGGTGCGGCAACGATCGACTACCACCGCCGCCGCTGCCCCGGCTACAGTAAGAATACCAGCGCCGTTGTCACCACCGGCATATCGACTTCTCTTGAGGGATATCGTGCACAGACCTACGGAGCTGTGAACAGTGATATGCCTTCAAGTATAACGACATCATTCAGCTCACGCAGGTCAGCGGCAAGAGAGGCAACGAATTGCTGGATTTTGGACTTGTTTGAACCGCACGCATAAACTGGCTACGTCGTGGACACATGACAAAAACTTGTCTATTGTGTTTGATATCTAGATATCTTCTGAATGACGAGCCAACAAATCTAGATATTGACACGTTGTTTATTCGTTTACGGCCTAGCAATACTTGCAAAGAATGTCCCACGTTCATAACAACGCAAGTCAACTCATGTGGCGCTGCCCCAGCCGAGCGATCGATCGATCAAGGCGTTAGCGTTGGCGATGGTGATGACGTTGACATTGACAATAAAGGTCGTGTTAATGGTTCCCGTAGATATAGCAACAGTCGGCAGGCGGGCAGGTACTTATGTCACAGGGCAGGTACATACGTAGGTGGGTAAGCTTGATAATGTTACACGTGGAAAATACCTAGGTATCTACAAAACCGGCCACGCCATGTCTGTCTGTCATATCGCCATTGAACAGCAATGTTTTTGTCAAGCTGATCTGCTAGATGGCTGAACCCCAAGCCACACACACTTTGAAACGCCGCTCGCGAACGTCGCGCGACCAAGATGCCCCTTACCAAGTCCAGTCATTTCATTAATCGAAGAAAGAGAGAGAGAGAGAGAGAGAAAAACCAAGATAAACTCCATCATCAATTGAGATCTGTCTGATCGGTTTATTCCCGAAACCCGTACGCATATGATACGATAATCAGAAAACCACGTTGTCCCTCCATTCCCGAAATGCGCGGCTGTGACAACTGCCTTATTTTCAGTACGTTTCTTCAAGCTCAGTGCTCCAAGCGGCGTCGCTATCGTCGATTCTTCTAGCGTTTTCGTCCGACACATCGCGAAACTGCCCGTGGCGTGGTTGAGAGTGAGAATGCGGGTTGTTAGCATGCATCCGCATCTTCGGTGGCGGTGGGGCCATCTGCCCAGAGAAACTTGCTGTACTATTTCCGTAAGCAGTCACGGGTCTGATACCGTTTAAATTGTGATTCATGCCTAGTGCGTTGGTTGTGGTCGAGACGAGTGAAATATTCTGATGATGATGCTGGACTTTGTTTTGGTATGTGTCACGAACATCCCTTTCAGGTTCTAATTCGGAGCCGTCAGAAAAGGTTTCCCAATTTTCCGAACCAGATGCTGTAGTTCCCGTAGTCATGTTGGACGAGGTATTGGATGTCTGCCGAGAGGCAGATGCCAAAGAAGAAGGAGCAGAGGGATTGTGACGATGAGATATGGGCTGGCTGTGTGAAGATGATGAGTGTGAAGCCTGATATGGGTGTTGGACCTGAGTCCGATAATATTGGTCATGATGCTGAGACTGAGACTGATGGAACGGATGATTTTGTGCCTGCTCTTGCATCTGGCGATCACGCTGAATGAGCGAAGCAGACATGTAAGACATTCGTTCGCTGTCGTGATAAACGTCTTCTGGACTGATGGGCCGTACGAAACGGCTGCTCTCGTTGGAGCCAGTAGATATGGTGGATGTTGGACGAGTCGAGGGAGCAGTGGCAGGTTGTTCAACTGAGGTTGATTGATCTGGTGGAACAAATAAGTCACGCATTTTTGGAGGTGGTGCACGAGGTGGTCCCATGCTCCTCGCCGTTTGAGCATAGTTCTGTTGAGGTTCTACCGGAGGACACTGTCTAGGATGTTGAGTGACAGCGCGCCTTTCTGGAGAACTATTACTGTTTTTGAGATGGCTCAGTGGTACTCGTGCTGGGATTTTTGAAGGCGACTTGATCTGTGAAGATGGTGCCGCGCTCATGGTGGTGGCCGCTGCTTGTGGCCTGCTTGTCGCTGGTCTACTACCCGTCGGAGTTTTGGCATTTGATCTGGGTGCTGGGGCTTTCATGACGCTTGCTGGCCGAGCTGGATGGGATGATTTTGTTGTACTGCTAGGAGCTTTCATGGACTGAGTAGGGGCGGGAGTTTTTGTTCTTGGAGGAAGCCCATTTGGTGTCTTCGATCGCGCGGGCGGAGCGCTGACTTCAGAATCCTCCAGCTCATCCAGAAATCGCTCGCCATGAATCAAGAACGGTCTTCCATACTCATCCTCGTACTTCAATAAGGTCTTGGACAAGTCAGCCGAAACCTTTGGCAATTCTTTCGCAATCCTCTTTCTCATCTTCTCCTCTCTCAGTAGCTTTCCAGGATCTCGCTTCTCGCCCTTCTGAGGCTTGAGCAACAGTCTTGAGGCATCATTTGCAGAAGCAGCTAATGCTTCACGATCTGCAACGAGTGATTTGTATTTTTCGACCTTCTCGAGAATGGGTGCTCGCTGTTCCTTGAGCGTCGTGAGGCGTTCGATTTCGGCTTCATGAGCTGAGAGGAGGGCGTCGCTGTAGACATCAGAAAATGCAGGAGTGAAGTCAAGCATCTCTTCCTCTGAGAAAAACAATGAATCCCATAGTTCTTGTAGTCTGACTCTTGCGTCTTCAACAAAGAGATGTAGATTTTGTCGCTTGAGTTCATTTAATCTCGCTAGCTCGTCCTCAAATTCGTTGATAGTTCTTAACCCACAACCACGATTTGAAGCTAGAAATGCCTTTCGATCTGGCTCTTCTACACCAAGACGATCCCAAAGAGTTTCAATGTTTTTCTTCACATCGGCCAGACGCTTTTCCCGTGACTTTTTCTCATCTAGAAGCTTTTCCCGACGACTTCTTAAACGATCAAGATCTGCTTGGTGTAGACCCAGTTGTTCTGGAGAGTCACGATAGTTTTGAACGATCAGTGAGTCAGTTTGCGCTTGAGGGATTCCAAGCTCGGACCACAATCGAACGATTTCTTCTGAAGTCTGTTGAACAATTGCCACTCTCTTGTTGTATTCGTCATATATTCTGGTGAATTCTTCGTCAAGTGTGGTGACGTATGAAGGCGAGAGATCGAAGTTTGGGGGACATGTATTTGAAGTGGTGGGTGGAAGGCGAATTTTGACGAAGGAGGACTCGAGATGTGATGAGTATGATTGTAGGGCTTCAACAAGCTTCTTGACTTGTTCGAAGCGTTCGCGGTGTAAGCGGCTGACAACATTGTACTTTTCTTTGAGATCGCGCAGGCAATCAATAAGAGGGTATGTAATTCGTAGTCCACTTGTATCAAGATCATAACCGGAATCCTTAGCATCGTCCAGCGACGCCTCCATCTGCTTGATAGTCTTGATAATGTTCTGAGCTTCCTCGGTCATTTCGTTCTTTTCGCTGTGTGTATATCAGCAAGTGTCACATTACAATTTTTTGAAAGCAATCCACTCACGCATTGACGAGGCGCAACTGGTTGTGCAAGGTTTCCGAGAGCGCAGAGAAGAGCTCGGTTTCTCGAGACTCGCGTTCATTTCGAGGAACACCAATTTCGTCGAAGATTGAGTGCAGTTGTCCGATGATGGTGGTGACTTGTGTGGTGAGATATCCAGTATCCATTGGAGCAGGCATAGTGGGTGATTCGTGTTCGGAGCCAGGCTCGTGGCCGAGCAAGAGAGTAGTGGAAGAGAACCTATGCCGATGTAGTGGTGGTGGGAAGAATAGCAAGCATCACAGTTGAAGATCAACTTGGCCGTGAGAAGAACACGAATTAGAAAGGAACGAGGAGGAGGAGGGTCAGCAGAAGGTCATGGCTTTTTCCTTGTCATCAAATGAAATCGAGACAGGCAATGTGTAAAGGCTTGGTCGGGGCTCTGGTACACTCTCAGTGAGAAACAGACAGAGAACCTTGAAATGGGTCTGGGCAAAAACACGAGATTGTTGGCGGAGCAACAGACTTTCAGCCTTGTGGAAGACGGAGTCTGAGTGACGAGGCTACATCTGAGAGTGAGTCTTGAGCATTAACTGAACTAAGCTACTAGCGCCTTGGCTAGACCCCTTATTCTACCAGGCATAAGACCTTAGAACTGGCGCTAGCGGAGCACAATTAGTCGGAGCCGAATCCTCATCATCAATCTCTCCAACTCCAACTTTAAGCCTGCGGTAGGATACTGGTACGCAGGCAGCCTAGCTGTGCACAACTCCTCCAATGTTGTCTCTATAGTTGGTGCACTTCTTCTGTCATTGCCATTGTAGATTCATTTCCGATCGCTACATCCTGCGAGATCTCATCCCTTCACCACCATGTCAACCATTTCCGCCTTCCAAGAGTGGGAGGCTCAAAATAACATCATCCCAATCGACCCCACCCAGAACGCTCTCTATCAACTCCCAGATCCGGCAACATACAAGGCCCTTCAAGATTCGGCGCCATGGAAGAAAGATCCCAATTACTTTACCTCAGTTCGTATTTCTGCACTTGCACTCCTGAAGATGACCACCCACGCCCGGTCTGGTGGTTCTATCGAAATCATGGGTTTGATGATCGGTTACATCTCTGGCAGATCTCTTATAATTACCGACGCTTTCCGTCTTCCGGTCGAAGGGACAGAGACAAGGGTCAATGCGCATGCTGATGCCGATGAATACATGGTGAACTTTGGCATCGCAGCTCGAGAAAGAGGCGGTCAATTGGAGAACGCTGTCGGTTGGTATCATTCACATCCTGGTTATGGCTGCTGGCTGTCGGGCATCGATGTCAATACTCAAATGACTCATCAGATGGTCAATGATCCTTTCGTTGCTGTCGTCATAGATCCTGATCGGACAGTCTCAGCTGGAAAGGTCGAGATAGGTGCATTCCGAACATACCCAGAAAGTCAACGTCCCACGAACAAGCAATTCACTGACGACAGTGATGACTTCCAAGCCATTCCTATGGGCAAGATTGAAGATTTTGGTGCCCATGCAAATTCTTACTACCCTCTACAAGTTCAACATTACAAATCCAGCCTTGACGCCCACTTATTAGCTCTCCTATGGAACAAGTATTGGACCTCCACACTCTCACAATCCCCACTCTTCACCAACCGTGATTATTCCAACAAGCAAATTGCCGACCACGCCATCAAGATTCATGAGGTCACCAAAAAGCAAAAGGCCAATACCGCCGCTGGACGTCGCCAGCAAGAGCTGGCCGACAGTGGTGAGAAGAATTTCAAAGTTGTACGAGACGGATCCCTGGAACAAGTCATTAGAGGTGGTAGCAAGATTGCAGGTGAAGAGGCGGCAGGTTTATTGGCAAATGACATTAAGAAACAACTTTTTTGGGGCGTCGTTCAGGAGGCAAGATTGAAAGCAGCAGAAACGCAAGCGACGAATGCTGCTGTTGGTAAAGCTGCGCAGACAAGTAATGGTGGTTGATCATCATACTTCCAGAAAGAAATCCTTCCGGAAATAGCATCAAGTTTCAGTCATGAATTTGAACTCACGAAGTCGACCCCACGTCTTGCAGTCCTCGAGGAGATGTCTTAGTTTCAGCCTGCAAGCACAGCGGGATTCAGCAGAAATCCAGCGCGTTGCCACACTGTGAAGACGCCTAATCTATACCAGTCTTGTACGACACAAGCACGAAATATCTCAACCTCGGTCAGACATCCGTGCATCTCAAATGGACCACTGATTGAGGCAAAACTTCACGTCAGCGCTTTGGCTCTACTTTCTATAACCAAGGCGAGCGCGGAGAAGGTCCATCCATGGTGGCTGTACTCGAAAATGACCGTGAGAAGGCATACAATCTATGCCCCACGGTTCATGCCCTGGTTGAAGAAGAGTCAGTAAGGGAGAAGGAGTTCTAAACACCGATATCGTCACAAGTTGAGTGAGTGAGTGAGTGAGCATAGAGGGAAATGGGAGCGAGCTGTGTCTTTCTTCCAGTATAACTCATAAATCGTCAAAACCAGCCTTCGCTCCTTCGAGAAGCCTACCATCCATCCAACCAACAAGACTCTCGCTGAGAAATGAGACGTTAAAAGTCCCCTGACAGTTACATAGATGGCCATTAGCCCCCGCCGCATAGCTACAGCGTCTACAGCCCATCGATACATTCATTCATTCATTCATGAATCCAATCTATCAATGACAGTTAATGACAATCAATATCAGCATTCGAGTGAGCATGAGCTGAGCGTGAACTGAGCGTCGGCAATATCCTCTTTTTCTTCCTCACCCCGTGTCCCTCACACACTAGCCTTGTACTCTCCCTCTGCTTATAGTGCATATGTGTACATGTGTGTATATGTATGTATGTCTACATCCCTCTCCTACGTACGCTGTACTCTGTCTCACGCACGCACACACACTCTCTCTGTCTCTCCCCACATCCTCGTGGAGCGTAGGCATGGAGCGTAGACATAGGTATAGGCATAGGCACAGAGCGTATGTGTAAGCGTAAGCGTAGGCGTAGGGGTAGGCATGAGTGAGGGGTCGAGATTGGCCTACACATACTTGACCAGTGGAGACGCAGACCAGGCTGTAGAATTACGAAGAGGGGGAAATGGGATTCAGGTTCTTAATGTGATGAGTGTTTGAGGGATGGAGATGCGCGTTAGGGGTAAGCGTGAAATGAAGCATATCCTTCATTGTTGCTATAGAGATGTGACGATAATTTGGTATGATATGATATGATATGATAGATTTGTAAAATCTGTTAGTCGAGAGCGACGAAAGAGACCGACTAAGTCAGATATTGTCCTCGTCTCCCCTGATGTTTTGGGAACCCGGTATATTGTGGCCCAAGATTCCAACCTGTCGTACTTGTAATATAGGTAGGTACTCCGGTAAACAAGCCCCCTTGTTTGTTAAGGCTCTCAAATGGCCGTGATACGTACTGAGTACCCTTGGCTCCTAGTACCTGATGCAACACACATACCACCGAGATCCACACTGCGGCTTTGTTTCGAGTGTTTGTCCATCTCATCCCATGCCTTTCCTAAAACCCGCTCGATCCCATTTCAAACCAACCTCTCCTTATATCCCAATAAGAAACCCAGCGGCCGTGACAATCTGATGCACATCTCTCTTTGACTGATTCCACTCATAAAACTTCTGCCTCGTCTCCCATTCCAATCCTCCTCACACGCGAGGGGCAGTATTGCATCTTGTGGTGATTCAACACCAACAAGCCAACTATCCAAGAAGATGTTCAACCATTGTTATCCCCATCGACTCGAGATGTTCATGTTGACAACCGATATAACCCGTGGACGGAGGTTCCCTCTCCACTCTCACACAATATGTCCACTCTTTTAAGGTACAAAAACAAAATCGCTAATTGCAGCAGATGTGCAGGTGACATGACAATGAAAACGCTAAAATTGCATCACAGGTTGTTGATGTGAAGCGAGCAAGACCGAGCTAATTTAAATTCGTAAGATGCACATGAAAATGTCCCATCAGACTTGGGTCCTTCTCGCAGTGGCTAGTCGATAGGAGGCAATGTCGACAATAAAATCATCTGGCTCACTCTCGTCATCAACCTCGATGTCGTCAGCAACCAACGGTGGGGGATCTTGAGACAGTGAAAGTCCTGGCGCAGTATAGAAGCCACCTTTTGGCTTGACATTGTCAAGAAGATGGCCAGTAGCAGGGAGAGCACCGATCCCGAGCTTGGGGGTGTGGAGAAAATCCAAAGATGGTTTTGTGGAGAGGGTCAGATCCGAATCACTCGCATGTGTGGTATCGGAGTGGGAGCAATCCGATGTTTCCTTCTTGCTTTGCTGTTCAATGTCGAATTTTAAAAGAGCATCAGCAGTTGTTTGAGCTCGGACTTGCAAATCTTTGAGCTTCTGCTTCAGAAGATCCATCTCGGTTTGACAATCTCCATCGCGAAGGAACTGATGGGCTGCCACCTCACACAGTGATTGAATTGAGTCGAGCTCCTTGTCAACCTCAAGGAAAGTGGTATCGAAGTTCGGTGTGTCTTGGTCTGATGAGTTGTCGTCCTTTTGCTTGCCGGGTAATGATGCAGAAACCGATCGAGACCTGGGATCGACCGAAGCGCCGAGGTCCCTGATCGCTGTCCGAGAAAGTCCGGGAAGTCGGAAACCTCGCGCAGCAACCAAAGAATTCTTCCCCTTGCGAAGATTGTTGCGGCCATTGCCCACCATTCGGACTAGGTTGTCCAAATGATCTTGCAAGAAACCGTCGTAGTAGACAACCACCTGGTTTTTATTTCTAAATTTCTGGGGACCCGAGGCGCCGGAGCGGATGGAGGCACCGGGTTTTCGTTTCCTCCGGGCTTGGGCGTACAAGTATTTATTGCCAGCTTCAAAAGGATCTATCTCCACCCTGTCAAGAGGAACGGATGACGAGTCGCTGTCCTGATTACTTGCAAGAGTGGAAGAAGCGTGGGGGTGATGATTGAGGTCTAGATCCTTTGGGTTGATTGAAGAGATGGATGGACTCTTCTTCCGTCTGGGGCGGACCTGATTGAGTAACCGAGTGTATTCGGCAGCGAACTCGCCATTTTTGACATGAGCTCTATAAGCCAGGGTATTGACCTCTCTTTGCCAAGTTGGGATGTTTTCAACAAGATAGACGAAGCTCGAGTGAGCACTCATGGGATTAACCATGGCGGGCATTGTTGCAAAAATGTATATTCGTTTCCAGTATTCGAGTTGGATAGTCGACTAAGACATGACCTTGACTGAGTTCTGCTTCTGTAAAGGTACAGTGCAGCAAGTGAGGGAATTTTCGAGGGCCGGTAGAGCGGAAGGTTGAGAATAGAGGAGGGAGTGATCTGGGTGCGGTGAGGGTTGAGTCGAAGGAAAGGAAGGGGATTCCTTTGGCTTGGGCAGGATCACTCAATGCCCGAGGTGGTGATGAATGCCAGAGTAAGTGATGGCGATGTGCAAGTCGTGCAGAGAAGATTGACGACTTTGGGGGATTGGCGATATAATCTTGGGAGTTGCAAAGGGATCTGAAGTGGGGGAGTTGGATGGTTGCTGCAGATTCTGTGTCAAAGAGGCAGAAGTAGAAGTGGTGGAGGAGAGTGGTTCAAGAGAGGTACAGAAAAGGTTTGGAAGAAATGCGAGATTGAAGGTGGAAAAAGATGCGGTGTCTGGGTGGTGGGCACCTAGTGGGTGTGTAGATGTAGGGGTGGGTGTGGGTGTGAGTGTGGGTGCTATGCGCCGTCAGGCAGATGCGTGAATGAGTCGATCGACGCAAGTGAGAGATGAGGAGATGGGCAGATGGGCAGATGGGCAGATGGGTAGATGTGTAGATCATAGATGGGCAAAATGATCAGGACAGGTGAAATGCAAAGACAATTGATCGAGGACAGAGGAATTGGGTGGATTTGGACTTGGGGAGTAAGGATCGGTGGATGATGGATGGGAATGCTTAGGAGGAAAATACCTACCGTCTACCGCCTACCGCCTACCTAGGTAGGTACCCAAAGGCTAATAGGCTGCTAACTTGGAGAACCACGGCACCTAACTAGTCTAATTCTACTGTGCTTGGTATAGATTGAGTGGTTTGAATTGTGATCGACCGGGCTAACAGGATGGCTGATTTTAGATGTTAATGTGGTAGTCTCTAGGTCACATTGGGAAGCACCTAGGAACTTTGGGGGCACCGGGGGGAGAGGGCGTGACAAAAACCCCGGGAGCCACGACTAAGGACTTGGAACAAGGACCTGAGACTGTTGACTGGAGCTTTTGAGACTGGAGAGCCTCCGGAAGCAGGACCGCCAGGCTTGACTCTTGAGTGAATGGGTGGGGGAGCAGAGGGAGGGGACACCGGGGGGGGAGGGGGGCAGACTTGGGTTGAAGATGGCACCTGGATGGCTGAATTCTTGCATGTCGTGGCTTCCGAATGGCTACGGGTTACGACTAGGGGGCGTGAGCTGTCACCTTTACTGGAAGAAAATCAAGGTTTACGCATGCTGGGTGGTGTTCGGGGCGGTACGGAGCAAGAAGAGCAGTACGAGCAGGACGAGCAGGACGAGCAGGTGCGGAGCACCACAGACAGACGCTCAGTCGTTGGGTGGCCTGGTGCCAGTAACTACTGGGTGGGTAGTCAGTGACTCAGTAGTAGTGGACTTGTGTGACCATTGACCATCGACCATTGGCAACTGCCTTAGGTGCCTCCTGAGGCCAGCATCGCAGTCATCGGAAAAGTCAAGAAAAACCGTCTTGTCCTAACCAGTAGGCGTCATTTCCTTGGACAGGGGACATGCCCGGCAAAGCACCTTACTCTTTTGATGCCCACTGTAACACCCAGTCTCGACTCACTACTGTACTCTGTCCTCCGTAGAAGGCTTTCTGGTCCGTGAGTACTTAATACCAGGCACCTAGTGTGGGATCTGAACTCAGAACTGTAACCTCTTGGACTGGACGATTCTCTGGCCTGTGTCATCTTCCAAGCCCGGCCTTTGTGAATTTGAATCTGCACGAGACAAAGTAAGTGCATGGCAATGTGGCCTGGCTTGCGGAACCCCATCGGACACCAGGGACCCTAGTAGGTGCCTGGGACCAGTGGGAGGCACCTAGGAGGGATATTTGTGAATTGTGACTCGATTAGCACCTGGGTGGGTGATCAAGGAATTGTTATTCACTTGCGGTCAAGTCGTCGCTCAATGGATAATATCATTGGAGGACCAGGCGAACTCGGACCTTGATTGGCTGAAGAATTAGAGGATCATTCTCGGCGTAGTGGACACGGCGATCTGCTAGTGCCGCTAGTTGCGCACGTAAAACGGGCGATTTTGTTAGTTGGACAAGGGAAGGGACTTGGGCTTGACTTGGGGCTTGACTTGGGGCTTGACTTAGGGCGATGTGGGCGATGGACTTACCCACAGGCTCCACACTGCCAACTCAGTACTTAGTGCCCTCGAGGATCGGACGGCGCTGATGACATGGGCCCTGGCTCGTCAAATCTGGAGCCAAGTTTCTTGTTTGCCGTATTGGGGCAATATCTAAGCTCGTCACCCACCCAGACCCCTCGGTAGTACTACTCCGTAGACGCAGACGCACCAAGTTCCTTATCCTTCCACCTGTAAAGTCCCCTGTAAAGTGCCCTGTAAGTCAGTCCCTCCAAGGAGTCTTAAGTACCTATTCGATCGCCTAGGTGCCGGTGGCTGCTCGTTCTGTCCTCCTCGTGCCTCTACGCCCTGCCAGTGGCTGCCACCCCCAGGTCGAGGGGACCACCCACACCGACCAACGGCCACGGCCACGCATCATCCTCTGCTGGTTCAAACTTCAATGCGGCCTTGGGCCGAGGGGCTTGTCTTCCCGCGCGGGCCGCCCGAGGCCTCTCCCTTTGATCACGAACGTCAACTCAATTCCACGCCTTAAAGGTACCGCGTTAATTAACTACAGGTAACTAGCAGTGCTAGCTAGTACAGTAGATTCTTAATCCACGACAGCCAGAATCGACGTCAACATCAATGTCAACTCCAGTATACGATTTATATCAAATAATGACATATCGCAGCAACTCGCCAACCGACTACTTTGCAATCATGCAAGGTTCTGGATCGTCGACTGCTTGGAATCATAATTGCCAACACCAACAGCTCCATGTTGCTGCAGGGTGAACTCTTGTGACTTGTACCTCCGTGCCTCGCTCTCGCACTCGCTCTCGCTGTCGAGTCTCCTCCGAACAAGGTTGTCCATCTGCACGTAACAAAGTTGGTGCGCTGCAGAGTGCAGAGTGCAGAGTGCAGAGTGGCAGACTTAAACGACGGACAACGGGTACTTTCTGCACGTTTTGACATCCCTGCCAATTTCGGATGGGTGAGCACGTCCTGGCCAAAAAAAATGGCGCAGCCCGAATTTTGGTGTGAATACAAGGAAATTACAGACCGTACTACACCTTATATTAAAGAGCTATAACTATAGATTTATATTAGCTAGTAATTTATAGCTACTAGTATATAAATTACGTATTAATATTAATATAGTACTTAAATTAAAGTAGTAGTATAATATATAAAGTAGAAGGTTCTAAAATTTTAGAAGAAGCTCTATTTTCTAGTAGAGATTTTAGCGTATTAAAATTACGGATATTACGAGGCTTATAACTCCTTTAATATTATAGCTATACTAATACTAAAAAGTTTATATATAATAAAGAGTATTTATTTAACTATATATAAAGTTTTATCTAATTACCTTCTATTGTAGATAAGTTATAGCGTGTTGAAAACGTCGCCTTTTGGTGGGATTAGTGAGGGTGCGCCATTTTTTTTGGCCAGGACGTGGGTGAGTTACACTGGAAGTTTGAGGTCCCAAAGGCCCAGAAGTCCTCATTAATATGATTGATGATGTTGATCAATGTACAGTAGTGTGAGTGGTCACTGGACAGATACCCCACCATTCATTCATTGGTACGTTTAGGTTTAGATGCGTGGGCTCAAGATTATAGCCATCTGCCTCTACTACAACTTCAAGACCAAGATAGAGTTCCGGACGACCTATTCCTGAGGCGACTGGGCGACTGAGCGACCTACCTAGTCCGGTAGGTGCCAAACAGTCCAGCATTTGTAGCATGAGGTGGCACGGTGGCACGGTGGTCGAGATGAGATCTTTTGATCATCATGTTTAGAGTCTTGAGTCGTTGACACCAAACCCACTTTAATCACTCATTCACTCATCCACTTACACCATGGTCTGAAGCAGTTGGAACCTTGAAAGTCGACCAGGGCAGGGCAGAGCAGGGCTTGCCAGTTGTCAATGTCCATGGCAACGTCAATGTCGACTGCTCCACTTCTACTGGACATGACCCATCACGGGAGTCAACACTTTAGCTCACACGTACATGGATAGAAACAATAGACAGCGCAGAAATGACAGACAGCGAATGACAATGACATGCAGACTGTACTTGAATGATTATTGAATCATGACTCTACTGATGATGCTCAAAGCCAAAAGTCTGCATACTGTACCTGTAATTGCAGGCCAACTCATCATTCAGAAGGGCAAGAGTGTCTAACTAGGGGAGCGAGCGGGTTCACCGCCTCGGCCCTCTCTCTACTCATTTGCACGCGTGACTCGCGAATCTTTGTATGACGCCTCCTGAAAATGTGCTGCAGGTTGCTGCTTCAAGACCTGTTTCCATCGGTTTGCAACCCTGTACTCCGTAGAAATCTCCCCTCTGTGAACAAATATTGGTCCAATAGAGGCCAGTTCTTTTTGGCTGTTGGGGCCAGAAACTGTTGAAACCCGCGGGGCGGAGGTCATATTACTATTACTTACGAACAAGCGAACCAGAGACCACCAATGCTCTACAATGCTTGACGTAAATCTGAAGAAGCCTTCCAAGGGGTTTATACTCCGTAAGTTAAAACCTAATACTGTAATTCTAGCCTTGGTCCAGTGTACAATTTTTCGAGAGAAGAAGAGAGATTTACAGTACGCGTGATCCTAAGTTAGCCACGTGGGAGGTGGTGGGAGTACCCGCTCTTAGTTAGGATTACCCCAAAGTCTTGAGCCTAGGCGTACCACGGCGTGCCTAGACTAAGTACATAATCACTTACAGTACCTACGCACTGCTACGGTACTTACGACCTACTATTTACTATCTACTATCTACTACTTGGCACTACTAGGAAAGTCACCTGGAGTCTTGGACCTTGCACGGTCCTTGAGGCTCGAGCTCAAGCTACCGAGTAGATGCACCGATCATTTGATAGATCGAACCATGTCAGTAGTTACAGTACTTTATCATGTATGACGGTATGACCACGTATGCACATCGACCTGAACTGGGTGATTAAGCCACTGGGTGACGGGGTGCCTGGCAATGGCAGTGGCAGTGGCAGTGGTAGTGGCACTAACCGCTAACCACTTCCAAGCTAAGTACATACCATACCATGATAAAATCCATCATGATCCGACTCCCTTTGGTCCTCTCGAGACAACGACCGTCTACCACCGGCCCGGAAGGAAGGTTTTCGTTCTACGGAGAGTTGCCAATGAGATTGTCTGTGTGCTTCTTCCAGAACAGAGCCGTCTCGGATATTTCGATCACGGCCGACAGAGGACCGGGGCCAGAGCTTGTCCCGGAAATGTCACTCCTAGCCTCGAGCCTCCGTGTCTACCCAGGTGGTGTAGGTGGCCGTGGTGGCTAATTAGTAAAGCCCTAGTTAGGGAGACACGGGGAGTGTGGTTACCCTTGCGCCGCCGAAGCCGTTAATTTCAAGTCCTATCAAGTGCGCCGTAGGCACCATGGGCAGAGGGAGGCCCTAGCCCACGCACGCCCATGGACGCCCGCGGAGGCTTTGACTAGTTAACTACTCCGTCGTTTGTTGTACGGTGGTAGACTCTAAAGGGAGCCACGGTCCACTGGAAGTCTAATGGGAACAAGGATCACCCCAAGTTACTTTAGTTACTTTAGTAACGCATTTCCTGAATATCCGAATTGGGCGTTCAGAGATGGTCCCTTCAGGCCGTTAGAGCCCAGGCGGTCCATCTTTCGGCGGATCAGCAACAGATTACAGCTTTGAGCCCTTTTGACACCTGGAGGATCCTCACGATCCTTTGGATGGCACTGATGGGCACAGGCGAAAATCAACTGTTGACAGCTGTCAGCCCCGTCAAGTGACATGCCCAGTCAGTCAGTGTCGGTCAACCCATGGCGTCCGCAAACCGAGGCCACTCGGCTGTCCTCGGTTCTGGAGCATTCGGCGCGCACCGAATTGCCCACTGGCCACGCACTACCCATTAAGCATAAGCATTCGCCGTCTCGTAGACTTGGAACCATTTTTACACACTTGAAGATCCTACCTCATCTTGACAAGATTCACGTCCGAGCAATTCCTCACCAACTGATTAGCTCCTTGGATGTTGTATCGGATTATCCGGATCATGTTCTTCCACGGAAAGTCTCAACTCACAAGATGATACACTCCCACTTGGCGAGATTGTGTTACATTCTGATGCAAGTCATGGCGATATTTCCCTTGTATACTCTGTCGTTAGTGTTATGGCCCAGGCTGCCACCTCGTCAAGCGAATAAGAGTTCCCTAATTAAACAATTCTGAGGTCTACATTGAGTTTAGTTACAGTTGACCTCAAGTCCTACCTAGCGGCACCTACGCTCAACTGCTAGGCTTCTTAGGCTTCTTAGGCTCCCTAGGCTCCCTAAGCTTCTACATAGGCGCCCGTAGTACCCGAGGCCTCCAAACTGATTCCAATCTACCTCGGTGCCGCCTGGGACTCCATTCACGACGCTTACCTAGGTAGGAGACAGGTTTAACTAACTTGGGAGTAGCTCGTCCTCCGACTCGTGGCACGAGCCTCAGGAGCCGTTCTAAGTGAAAAAGAGTACCTACCTAGACAAGTATAGCCTCATGAGTGGTAGGAGTCGTCGTTAGTCTCTCCGCCGTGCACGCCGTGCCACAAAAGCCAACCGCGCCCAACTAGCCAAAAAGGTCACAATCATCATCCTTTGGTGCCTTCCACGCCATCATTTCTCACCACTAATCATTCCACTAGAAAACCTACCGCTCCCAATTCATCCACCACACCTTATTTCCATCCACCATCTGATCAACAACTGACTGTATCACAATATCAGTCAGTCAAGGAGTCAAGCAGTCGACTCAGTCCATCTTTTTCCACATCATGTCCGGAACACGGCTCTAAATATCCACCTCCACTCCTCTCTTTTTGCCACTGACTCCGGGTTTCAAACGACACGAGCCGTTTTTCCACTCTTCATGCAGTGTGGGCCTGTGCAGCCTATTTCAGGAATCCTCAGTACGGATTTCTCACCAACCAATACTAACTAATGGAAGAAAGATCATCAACATACAGTAACTTGACCTGACCAGTTTTGTACCAGTGTCGTCGCTTGCCCACTCGACCGCCCAGTCGATCAACTCACATCGGGACACCCCGAAACAGTCTTCTTGGACAAAGCAATCCCCGTGCCTCACAAAGACCTCATCCATTATTGAAGTTTGTTTACAGTTTTGGGCATGAACACATGCCAGAATTTAGCTTCTTCAAGGCTAGCCTCTCTGTCAAGGCTCTCGTTGCGACTATCATATCCTTTTGCAGCCTGCAAATGTTCCAGACTTCCCCTTTCTACACTTTAGCACCTTCAACTAACCTCAAATGTCGAGCATTGACTCTCGACTCGTGTCATCATCTGACTTTCGAGGGCTTTTCACCCGCATCACCATTCATCATTCATCTCCATACATGTGCATCAAACCCATACATTGGACACGAGACGAGGTTTCCAGACTATGTTGGTGCACTTGCGTTTGATGCCTTTTAACTTGTCTTTCATTCATTGGGCGGTGTAACCACCTCCGCAAAGTCCATCCTGCATTACAGCAGGGTTTGGATGGTCTGGCCAGCTTTTGCAACCTGATGTGACAGGCTCCGCCCAGTACTGCTCCAAATTTGGTTCCTGGCTGGAGTCCTGACGATGAGGCTGGCATTTCAGTTGAGATTTCAGCTGCGCATGCTTGCCTGAACTCATTTCGCGTCCTTGAATCATCACCTGTAGGGCCACATCGCATCCTTTTCCCCTTCACCGAAACAATACGAATTCAGAGTTTGTAGTTTGAGTTCTTCCTCGATACTCCTCCTCAGAGATGATCCTTCATGCTTGGTTGTTAGCCTCTGACTTTACATGGACATGAACCATAGTTTCTTCACTATCATTTGACATGTGTCGAGTGACCTTCCCTTCTTGTTTTGAAGAAGCTGGGGGATCACCCAATCTCCGATGAGGGTACCGTCGTGATTAAACATATGCCTAAAAGCAGACCTGTGTTTTCGGATCTATCGTCCTAAATGCTCCGCCTACGTAACACATCCGTAACTCTGCAAGGCGTCAGACGTTCTTGACTTGAAGGGAGAATGCTCATCCGAGGAGTATTAGATTGGAAAGGGGGTCAAATACATTCGACACACCTGACGAGCTCTTGTCTCCTCGGGGCAGGGACTCTCTTGGATTCCAGATGGGTAATCTACTTAACAGACCAGATAGTGAAATGCAATGGAAGACACAGTTCAGGACATGTTTCCGTCATCACACATTTTGGCACCAGAAACCTGACCTAAGCCACAGATGTCCACAAGTATTGCTCAACTTGAGTCCAACAAGTAGCTTGCAATCATTATTGATTCACACTCCTCGGCCTTCCCTTCGCGTCGTGAATCCGACAGGCAGCCATCATCCCAGGGGAAGATGCAAGTTTGACTGTTGTGCCTAGCCCAGACACCATTGGTCCCATAAGTCTGTCTGTCTCTTGCGGTTGCTGGCGCAGGACATGGAAACCTTCGCATAGGAACGTTCACAAAGAGACAATTCTCTCAATCATTGTGAATGTGGTATGGGGTTGACATCTTTCATAGCCACAGCATTGCATTGCATTGCACTCTAGCCAATCTCGCATTCGAAAGGTCTGGTAGGCAATGGGATAGAAATACCATTCTACATCAATTCACCAGTGTCGGATGAGATCCTGAAACCGCGATTGCGTGTTGAATCCCAGTCCTGTGGTCATTCATGTAGACTTGACATGCGTCTCGTACTCTGTCTGTCTGTCAACGGCTATGAGCCACAAGTCAATGATTTGACAAAGACAAGGACGTCTGCTTGTGCGAGGAAATTCTCATGTTGATGTGACAGTTCGGACCTAGATAGTCAACTCTCGAGCACGAGTTGCAGCCAGACACCTCCAACGACCCTCGGCGCAGGGGCCCTGCCTGATCTGATCTGATCTGGTCTGGTCTGATCTCGCCTGATTTTCCCGCTCATACGCTCGTCGACACCTTGAGTCCCGTCATAACTCATGATGGCCGTGAGAATATAATAGTGCACAATAAATGTCGAATGGCGACCACCGTCATGAACACCTTGTGTGCGCATAGAGGTTTCCCGCCACGCCACGACGGGCCGGATAGTCGTTCGGGAGACAACAAGGCGTCTTCGTAACGCGTGACGGAACTTCTCATCCACTTTGATGCATCAGAGTCGGACTTGCAAGCTGGGAAATTGGTGTGAAATGTCCACACAAAAGTAGATGGGTATCAATGTACATTGACGCCCCGTGAAATTCTCTCATCGAAGATTTTGACCATGATATCTGTCTGTGACACTCGGAACCGATCATCACAAAACATTCCAGATGTCTCTGTTGTGTGTCGAAACCCTTAGATCCAAGGCCAACTCGCTAGCCGTTTCTTCATGTTCCGAGTTCAATCGCGCCTGTGTCGAGACAATAAAACCGGTCTGGCCGGCACGAATCACTTACCGTATGTCTCATGGACGCCATGGCTATCTTGAACGGTTGGTCCAAATTGACGCCGTCGCTCTGATATCACCGAGCCGCGCTGGCGAATGCTTGGGAGTTGGTGGGGGCATTGAAGCCGAGCTCGCAGATGGTCGAGAACAGTGTCTCAAGGACTTACTCAACACACTGAGAACTCGACCGAGATACCTTGGGTTTATCGTGCGTATATCAGGTTCAGAACAAGGCGATCGACATTTGGACTGGGTCGTGGATGTCGTAGAGGACTGACTGGCTGGCCAGAACCGTTCTCCAGTCTCTCGAGCCGCACGTAGTATTTTCCATGAGAACGCTCCCAGATGCCTTGACTTGCGAGATGTTGGTGACTAGAATTAATTGCCAGAACCGGCTATACTTATCACTCGGGTGATCATCAGGTCTACCACAATCAGGGAATTGCAATCTTCCCTTGCGTGGCCCACAGGTACGAGATGTGTTGCACTTCAGTCATGGCCCAGCCCTAGGGGAGACGTTATAATCAGTCGGTCATGCATAACGAGCCAGAATCAAGATGAAGTGAGGTATGTATGTCGCTGGGATAGAGAATGCAAACAAACTTGGCAAGGCTGGGTTTACCCCGAACCCCTTCTGGGCACGTGACATCCCCCCCCAAATCACCACGTAACATTTCCTTTTCGGAGTCTTTTTGGACTTCTTGGTTCTTCTTCCTTGGGTCTTCCGTCAGCCAAGCCCGCGCCAAGAATCTGCCAGGAGCCCGCCGGGCAGAGCCGCCACGACGACACGACACGACACGAGATCGAAAAAGATGATTTCGATGGAAAGAGGGATCAATATTCACCCACTACCCACCCAACCAACACGCATTCGAAGCCGAGGTAGGGTTGCCAAAGCTTTTTTGGGGGGGGGGATTTTTTTTGGCATATCTTCGACAGCCTTGCAGACGTCATACTGGAGATTTCACCTCGACGACAAGAAAACAGCTGACGACGGTTTCACGTCTTGGCTCACCTGCTTGCTCCACGAGTCCACTGATGATCATCCTACATTTCGTAGGTAGGCACGCAGGCAGGTAGGTCAGTAAGTAGCGAACTCGCGCATTTGCCGATAAGCGATCAGGAAAGTCTTTTTTTGGTTCGCCCAGTCTGCCCTCCCACTACAAGTCCAGGCGATGATTCGAACGGACGTCCCGATCGATGGTTTTTTTTTGACGTGGGCCTTTGACCTCATATCTGGTCTTTTTGTGGGATGAGATGCGGATCGATCCATATGGTGATAATGGAGAAAACACAACGATAACGGGAATACCGTGCCGAGTTGTGTTGCGCGTGGAAACTCTTGGGCAAAACCTTACGTTGATATCATCATCGTCCCTCTGTTTCTTGGTATGTTGGCAGCATGGGTTGCGCCAGGATGACAAGTTGGATATGTTGGCGGAGTTGGTCGTTGTTGGTCTATAAGTATAGAGTCTTTCGGACGTCTTGACGGATTGCCTTGCTTGAAAATCATCATTTCTTACACGAGCGAAGAACCGAAATCTATACATTGCACAGTCTCAAACATCGTCATTGGACTATATACACTGCCACACTCCCATCTGTTCATAACCAGACACACAGACACACACATCAAACCATGACAACCCAACAATCGTCCACCGTAAGTCGCTCCCCTAAACCTCCACCCCAGTCACCACCAGTCCCTCCCGACACCCATCAATCCCACAAGCCCATTACAACCAACCAACCAACCAACTAACACGTTTTCAAACCCCAGGGCAACCTCTGCCTCTACTTCCTCGCGATCTTCATCCCACCGGTGCCCGTCCTGCTGCGCGCCGGGTGCGGGTCACATTTCTTCATCAACATCCTGCTGTGCGTTCTGGGCTGGATCCCCGGCATCATCCACGCGTGGTATGTAATTTCGCGCCGCGAACGCACCGTTCGCACGACGCGCAAGACCACCACGAGACCGATCGTCGGTGGCGGTGGTGCCGGCATGCATCATCGTCCTATGGTGCAGCAGCGTAGGAGATATTAAGATCTCCGCCGCCAATAATGGTTGATGGCGTCCGGATGTTTGGATGTTATCTATGGATGTGTGAACATACGTCGGGGAATGGAATACCTGGTTGGTGGAGAAGGGTGAATACAGAAAGCATGGATTCTATCGCCGCCTTTCCCTCGGAAAGGGCTGGTTGGGGGATTTCTCGCCTGTGATAAAACGACGAGAGCAACGTTGCCGTATATCCTGGAGGCAACGGGTGCAACCGCCTTGTCAACTCCTCGAGGGTTGAGCTTGGCCCCTTGTTTTGTATGACTATTTGTATCAATAATGACATGAGGAATGGGTGTACGAAGAATTGACCACACCGAGGAAGTTTAGTATAGCGTTCGCAACACAGTGCCAGAGAATTTATCGAAGTGTCAAATCACACCAGATCAATTGATTTTTCCCCCATTCACTCTCTGCTAAATTGTGTTTTTATACTCTACAGTGTCAAGCCATTGGCAACTAGAATCCTTGTACGGCCACAAGACATGGCGATTCCAATTGATCTCAAACGCGTTGATTTCTTGTCATGCTGACATGCCTAGCTCCACATGCTCTTTCGAACAAAACCCTCAAGAAAGTAATCTCCCCAAAGTCCGACTCGCAGAGCCTAGAAAGTAAGCGTTGCGCCAGCATTCCCAACAACCGCAGCCTTGACATTTCCAGAGCCCAACAACGAATACTCATATGGCACCGCGACATTCCCTGCAGGTGCCTCGTTCTTGCCACCACCAAAGTTGTTGTCATTCGCTACGGCAAACCCATCGTTGTCCACAGAGTACAAGGGTTTTTTCACATCTGTGAAGACGTTGCTCTCAACCAGGACCTGGGCACCGAGTCTCGTGTTGATGCCGTCGCCGATCTTCTCGTATACGGTGTTGAACACATGTGCTGTGCCAAAGCGGACCGAAGGTCCTCGCGAGTTGATGTCGGAGAAGACGTTGTTTGCGAACGAGACAGTAAGATGGCCTGTATCTTCAGCACCGTTGGAGTCGGAGTGGCCGACAAGCACACCCTTCCAGTGGTTGTGAAGGACAGAGTTGGACAGAGTGATAAAGTCACTGGCGTGTGTCACATCGAAGAGGCCATCGTACAAGTCCTTATCAGGCTGAGCGCGGTCGCCCTCGAGGTCGACATGATCTACCCACACATTGTCGGCGAACTGTACGCCAATAGCATCACCATTGGTCGCAAGCACCTTGGAGATTGACAAGTTGCGCACGATGACGTTGGAGACTTTCGCGGATTTGCTACCTTTGATTGTCAAACCAATACCATTGAGACGTGCGGCTGAGTTAGCCCCGACGATGGTCGTGTCGGAGGCCACTCTGACAGTGTCACCGCCAGAGATGGTGCCTGAGACTATGCAGATGGCAGGACCGGAGGTCGAGGCGCAGGCTTTGAGAGCTGCGAGGGTGGTGACCGTAGTGCTGGGACCACCTGCACCACCTGTTGTACCTCCGTTGAGAGTGGCGAAACCAATAGTTGCAGCCTCGTTGGCATCGGCTCGCTTGACGATTGGTGTACCTTGCGTCAATGAGATGACAGAGGTAAGTGCAATGATTGCTGCTGTGGTCTTCATGGTTGCGTGTAGAGGAATGCAGGCCAAGTATTCTGTCCCTGATACAGAAAAGGTATTTGGAAAGGTATTCTTGGGGTGGTTCGAATGAATCCTAGCTCAGAAGATAGATGTAAAACTCTGTCCGCAGGACGAGATCAAGAATAGAAACGAATGAGGTGATCTGTCCGCAGGACGAGATAACGAAGGACAATAAAGACAAGAGAGCGAATGACAGGAGAAAGGCAATGAATGATGGTGAGAAAGAAGACAAGCCATATCGGAGCATAGATTCACGAGATATATACCCCCAAAAACTCACCTGTTTCTCCTGAGCATTCATAGATCTAGGACGTAAGTGCGGCATTTCGGCTATTGTTGTCATGCCCACAAAGATTGACGGTATACTGATCACGCCAGTGACCTGATTTCTCAGCGCATTGACCAAAGGATTGATGCCAAGTTGTGAGGTCGCCACCACGAGGATATTCGGCATTGCGTGGTCGTTTCACGATTGTGCATGGGATAACCCAAGAGAAGAGTGGGAAAACTCCAAGTTCTGACGAATCCACAAACCCATGCGAAAGATCCATTCGCTGAGTGGCCCAGAGTGCCCAATGGACCGCGGTCGGTTTAGCCTTAGTTCGAACAGTGAGGATACGGCCTGATCCATAAGCTCCGAAGCGGGGGGATGAATATGAGTTTGATTCCGCCATGGCGACATCGAGATTGCCGGGTTGCGAACGGCTAGGCCGGACGAAGTAGCGAAGTTTCATCCTGATGGATCGTGGCTCGATGGCAAGTAATGTGGCATGACCGTACGGCTTGGCTGTTGTATCTCAGAGTGCATTGCTCTTGGTCAGAATCCCCATGACCGTTCACGAAGCTGCTCACTCCTTGTTCCATGTCCTGTTGCTGAGATACCAACAAACCTTGCCCTTGTGAGATGCGACAGATCGAGTCGTCAGACAGAGCAGAGTACTTGGTTGCAACTTTTCAGGCCTTTGCGTAGAGAAATGGAGATGACATTAAGCGAGACTAGATGAAACTTAGGATCGAGATTCAGGAGGTTGGTATGTGGTCTGTTTTGAAACGAGATCAGATTATCATGTGGAGTAGCAGATGCCGCAGAAGAGTCCGTGCGTCATCCAAGGCTTGGAGCTCACGTGTTGTCCAGGAGCAAGTTGCCCACTTGGATCGATGGGAGATGGACACTGTAGACTTCGAAATGTTCAATTTCCAGCCATCCAATGCTGGATTTTTCTGGTGTTTCCAATAAATCCCACTAGTCACTACTATGGTCGAACGGTTGATTTGGGAATCTCATTAGGCTGGCTTCTGGCTCAGTAAATACTACTCATAAGACCAAAATCCCTTCATTCATTAAACCACTTCCAAAGCCAGTGCATCAGAAATTACTAACTGTAAACTAATTCCATGGGTATCAACAAATAGTACTGGATGACTTCATCACAAAGGCACGGGCGTGTAGCCTCTGGTAGTGCGTGTTCATTCCAACAAGCAGATTCTCAATAGTAGATCTTCTCCTCGTAAATAGGCGGTTGTCCCCCAGTTGCCTCTTCATCCCAGACGATTTTGCCCTTCTCATTGAAATATGCACTATCATCAGTCATGGGTGTCACCTTATTGGTGTGCAAACATTCTTGTCTTGATACACCCATTTCATCACGAGGCACCCAAAGCAGAGGTGACGTGGAATTGACTGCCGGATGTTGATAAGCGTCCCTCTCAACCTCAGGGGCATATCTGATCTCGGCAAAATCCTGAGGTACCAATTTGCGGAGTTCTGCATAACTGCAATAGATATCCGGACGCAAGAATTTCTTAATGAAACCAACTTTACCGCCCAAGGCACCAACAGTTTTCTGCGAGTCCCTCAACTCTGCGACTCCATTCTTCCCAGTGACGCCATCTTTGGCTGCCCCGACAGCAGGATTTGATTCGGCAGCAGTTCTGTCTGCTTCCAACAAAGCCCGTTCTTCGGATTCCAATGACCTTGGTAAATAATGGAGTAAAGGCTGAATGGCAGACGACAGTGACATATGATACAGGACCATGAAGACGAGGAAAATGACCATGAGAACCAAGGGACCGGCGGCAGCTCGAATACCAAAGAGACCTATTAGGCAAATGACTGACAAGTAACAGCCGACGAGGGTATGTTGCAGCGCCTTTGCGTAGACAAGGCCTTTGGTGTCGATGACAGAACTGTCGACGAACAAAAGGTTGTACCGATGTGCGAAATAAAACAGGCAAAGACCTATTGTTGAGAAACCAAGCACCAAAGGAGCGATGGAAGAGTAGGCGATAGAGACAACGGTGATAAGCTCTACTATTGGAAACACACTTCCCCAACCGATAGAAGATAGACTTGACCATCTGTTGTACATTTTGCGTGGTGTCTTGTCAAGGATTTTGGACAAAGCATTGAATACAATGAGTCCTGCGATGCGGAGGAGTTGGCCGGATGAAATGAGTAAACCCTGTAGAATGAAGTAGGACACATAAATGTTTGACGCCACGGGGATATTTTGAGCCAACAGTGTCGTTAGCGAGCCTGGCTCTTTGATGATCTGTGGAACGGCAGCACTGGCGGCACTGGTCATCGTGGTCACCAAGAAGACCTGAATGACCTGGAACCAGAAGAAAGATTCATGACAGCGAAGTTCGATCAAGGAAAGAGTTGGTTTTCCGGCTACTTTGCCCATAAATCGCATAATGACAGGCACAAGGCTCATCAGGATCGACAGCATAACAACGGGCAGTAAATTGGTGATGACACCCAGTATGACGGCTGGACAATCGTTGATAAAGCTCAACCACGGTAGGACCTTGGTTAGATATGAGATTTGCGAAATGGAACCGACAAAAGCGACTGGGATTGACCAGAAAATGATCAGGGCGACAATGAAGGCAATCGAGGAGATGTTCCGAATGGTAAGGGTTCTCCAAGTGATGCCAAGATTGGACCATACAATCTCCTCGGGACTGAGGCCGACGACACGAGGAGCCATGTGAAGAGGTTGATGATGAGCGACCATTTGATAGGCGGCTTGAGCTTGAGTTTGATTCCAGAATTCGACAAAGACTGCGTTTCTTGGAGGAAGTTCTCCAGCGCGATATTTGAGTTGATCAGCTTCGATTAAAGGATTCAGACGCGCGATTTCCTCGCGACACCAGTTGATTGTGTCGACCTTTTTGCCGATCAAAGGTTTCAGACGATGTGTCGGTCGGTCCTTCGGGGCTACCCAACGGGCTGCGGCAGATCCTGATTCGGCTCCATATTCATTGTCATCAGTGGGTTGAGGAGGAATTTCGACAGATCCCTTGTTCTCCTTGATAGCCTTCAAGCGAGCATCATTGGCAAGCTTGATCAATTTGACTTCTGCGCCCTCGAGCTTCAAACAGACTTTCAGGCGTTCGTCCACATGGTCTTCCAATTCCTTGGCATTAGAAGCGACCCAAACATTCTTGAGCTCATCTCCAAACATGCGACGAATTTTGTGCTCATCAGCGTATTCGAGAGGCACAGATTGGAACAGGACAGTTCGAGAAGAAATGCGTGAGGCATATAGGGGAGAAAGCAAATAGGCTTGGCGCAAATTGATGTAATAGATGGACTCTCTGGTAACGAGGAAGAAGACAAAGCCGATAAAAAGCCATGAAACAAAGACGTGAGCATAGTAGCGATTTTTGTCTTCGATATTGGCGAAGCTGATGATGTTGAGCTGTTCTTGACCACCACCACCAGTGGCATTGACGGGGAATAAAATGGGCCAAGTAATGATGCAACCGACCAAGCATATGACAACGGAAAGCTTGAGATATCTGAGCAGGAAGTATCCATCTAGAGAGTTGTGCTGAAGAACATATTCATCCGGGATCTAGAAAGGCTCAAGGTTAGTGAGAAGTAAGGGGTGATTTGACGGACATGGCATACCTTTCTCATGAAGGGAATCCAACCAAACAAGGTATTGGGAGGAACAGGGGATCTCTCCTGTGGGCGCAAGGCTCCAAGGTATGTCCTAGGAGCATATTGTCTTGGGAACTTGGTGCGAAGAAGCAAGAAAATGGCAAAGTAGGCGCCGGCAATCAATAAAGTGGGGACGAGGGTAACAACGAGGCCGGACAAGGAGGGAGAACCATTTCTGTTGGAGCCGATAGTTTGGTCATCGTTGGGATTCGTACTAGCATCCTGGCGTGCGAAGAGACTGTGGAGGGAAAAGGCGTCCATGCCTGGACAGTTGTGGTGGTGAGTAAAACGTTTGGCGTGAGGTCGTGTGGAATAAAGGGCGTATTACTATGAAAAAAGGGTGAACGAGATGTCGGATGGCGATATGACGAGACTGTGAGACTGAGACAAGGCACACCCCGTCTTATGTCTGATGATTCGGGAGGAGCATCTGAGGATCTACAAGAGCTGCGCCACCTTGATTGATGATATATAGGATTAGGATATTGAGATGGAGGAAGAAAAGATGGAAGGAAGGGTAGAGATAGAGAAATCAAGGTAAGAGGCAAGTGCAAGTGGCACGCGTATTAGAGTTTGGGCAGGTGCAATGGTCGTTGAATTCGTTGTTTAGTTCCAAGTTGATGGCGTCTGGAATTCCGTACTAGGGCCGAGGGCCTGTAGGTATCGTACAGATTCGCGTTGGCGTCGCCAGTGTGGCTGCACCAAACTCTCTGCTCGTGTTTGGTTGCAAACCGAGTTTCACGAGCTTTGCGAGCTTTGGCATTTGATTTCCATGTCTGATCATGACTAATTGGGTTTAATCCGGTGGTGGCTAAGGCTGGATGTAGGGAAGCAGAAGAGGCCCTTAGGCTCTGTCCGAGGCTATCTCTCATCCCATGGGCGCTGGTCCGCTGGATCTCTGCATCAACTAACTAGCGAGACTTTGCGTATTGGAGATTGGCCCTTGGGAAGTTGGGACATGCGCGGACACGCCCAACCCTTGCCCAGCTGGGGAGTTTTTTCGTCCAAGCATCTGACCAGCATCTGACCAGCATTCGACCGGCAATCTCACCCTACCCACCCGATCGCCTGATAATATATTAACGAATTAAGTAAGCTTCTTTAAGGTACAAGGTGTCTTTGCAAAATCTTCATTGTTAGAATTCATTATCTTAACCCAAGACCAATGCTGACTCGATCAACGATTTGGGCGTGTCAAACAGGCGAGAAGACTCCAAGAGTCAGGGGAAGATTTGGCCTCAGCCACGACGCCCTTATCATGACGGTGCTAATCAAGTAGCAGTTATCGAGGTTCTCCGTTGGTTACTCAAGTGTGTCAAGTCTACTCCATGCGTGTCCATGGCAATTGCTGAGAATTCCGTAGTCCGGACTTGAGCAACGGATCAACCTTTTTGCGTGCTGCTGAATTTGCATCGAGGCTCGAGTTCAGCTCAACAGGTGCCAGATTTTCCATCTAGCCGAAGAGTGACAACAGCTTATTCGTTCGCTTCACAAACAAATCTCCCAATCAAGTTAGTCACATCGGCCACTAACCGAACGCTCCACTAGATCGTCAAGCCTAAGCACACTAAGGCAAAAGAGAAGCTTAAGCGGAAAGCCGACGTTTGATGCTTTCGAATCTTGTCCTTCATGTGCCACGATGTGCCTACGGAGTAGTTGCAGGTTCAGGTTGCAAGTTGTCAGCTGAACCACAAATTCTAGGCCCAGCATTTCAATGTCCACGTCTACCCACGACGAGGCTGTGCATGAATCTCCAGCCTTGTTCTCACCTTGTTCCCACGACACTTCTGCCAACAACGAAGCTGATGCTGCACATCTCAGGTAAGTCCAGATGTTTCAAGTCTCAACTGCATCTATCTCAACATTCAGCTATCCAACTCCGCAATAACAAACAACTTCTGGCCATTCGTTCTAGATCGTTCTACCCGGTATGCATGAAGCCAATTGAACCACACTGTCACCCAACTATCTAAGACGACTTGATTCAACCTCTCTACAGGTCTTCCCCTTGAGCATTCATTCCAGTCATCAAGCTTGATTACCTAGCAATTCTAATGATCAGGGAGAATTCATCAAAAGAATACTGCCTCGCCTCTCACTTCACCTGAACAAAGGCCATCCGCTGTTCTGTTCAGACCCAGTATCCTGGTACCTCATACTTCGGTCAACTGCCATTGATCTTGTCTCTGTGATCTCCAACCGTCATCCCATCACAATGGGCTCCTCCTTGAGCACTCAAACAATTCAACTTAGTTCAGACGGTTTTGGTCCCGTCAAAAGGCATAACCACACTGAAATGCCCAACGACGCAATTCCCCTGACTTTCTTGGGACAACAGCGAGTCATATCTCTCGCCGACCAGCCACATCCGCTGAATTTGAACCATCTTGTCATGCCAACGTCCTCTTCTATGACACAATCTATCCAAGGGCAATGATGACAGTCGGCAATGATTTCCTCTCCATGAGCATTTGCTCCGTCACCAGGTGTGCACAGGCAACTCGGAACCAAATCTAACTTACTGAGGATCATTCCCCTGAGAAGAACATATCCATTCGCCACCTCTGCTTGCTTGCCCTGACGATCCAAACCCACGTGCTTCTCCATTACCACGGAAAAGCACAGACAAGCACAGGCCCCGATATTGTCCGACAATGAGAACCTCTCAGTGACCGCGCAAATCTCCAATCGGCAAAGAAGCAGAAAGCAAAACCTCCCACGGTGGCAACAAACCTAAAACTCCAGATCAGAGTGTCGCAGTACTAAGCCATCTGCATGTACTCTGTTCAGTATGACACGACGCAGAAGCACAGACTCGAGTCTATCTCGGGTGGTCACTCTGACACGAGCCCAAAGGCCTGGCACCTACCTACCTACCTACCGATCTTCCATCCCACAGATCGCCAATGTCACAGCTGTCACGATGCACGTCAAATCACCACTTCCGGGAAGATAGACTTTTGTCACTAACCACGCACCAGATGCACAGACCACGGCAACCGGTCTTCCGACGCTTACCTCGGTGTCGCGAGAAAAAGAGAGAGGAAAAGACCCTCGATCTGAAGTGATGACAACCGCCACGAAGAATTCCGGCGGTGATGATTGGTAGGCTGCAGTCCTAACTACGGAGTAAGAAAATGTTGTTCGTGTTCGTGTTCAGGGTCCAAGAAGCCTGCGATGACGGGTCCCCAGCAGCTAGCTCCAACGTGCAAGGGAGACACTACATCCAATGTCATGGTCTTACAGACCAGAAGAGGAGGTGCTGGTCGCCTAGGGCATCATGGTCAAAGAACAATCAATCAATCCATCAAATCATCGACCCATCGATCAATCGATTAATCGATGGGGTGCCTCGCAGAGCATATCCTCATACCCCCTCCTACTTACTACACAGGCGCACTCTCTTCTTCGTCTTCATCTTCGTCTTCGTCTTCGTCTTTCTCTTTCTCCTGCTCATCCACGCACACAAGACCGACGTCAACATACATAACGAAATCCTTACACGCCAAGCCTACACGTCTTACAAGTACAGTAGATAGGTAATGTACAGGTAGATATCGCAGACGAAGCCTAATTATCCACCATCGCTCTTTTTTCTTCCCTTTTCCTTTTCCTTTTCCTTTTTTCTTCTCTTTCCACGTCTTCATGAACTTTTTCGTTATCGAACTTGACGATGAAACATCCGTCGCATAGTATACTCCGTACGTATGTGCATGATTGCTCCAAACCCTTCCCTGGCTCCCCCCCCACTTGCCCGCTTTTGTTTCATCGCATCTAGTTTCTATGGAATATGGATTTTCCGCATCGATCGAGATTTTGGAAACTGCCTACGACGTGACGGCGGAACTAGGCAGGCAGGCAGGCAGGTAGGTAGGTAAAAATCGAGCTTCAATAATATTTCTACAAACCCAGAGGTCGATATTTAGGAAACCATCATGTTCAAAGGAATGAATAGGACTGCAAGGAATCCGTTTCTTTTCTATCTGACTTGTTATAGAAGGTTGAACGTTGTTGCGAAAATTTGTCAATGTCACCATCGATACTTTGATAAGAGCACAAAGATATCTCCAGTTGCAATTGAGAATGTAGCCCTCATCTCTTCCTCCATCTTCCCGGATACGTAAGTGCACAACTCCATCAGTACAATTTTTCTCAAAATCATACAGATCTTCCACCATTTGGCCAATCTTTTCAACCCCACTTGCAATTATAGATGAATGTTGTATGGTATATACTTCCAAGGTGCTCGCTCGCCATTGAAATAGAGGGTGATAGGTCACAGACCCCAGCCCCAGATCCCAGAGGGCTGCACTTTGCTAGTAGTACATATTATCCCATACCAAGTCCAGGCCTTTGGGGTATTGACGGGTTGTTTCCCAGCCGAAAAAAAGTTCTTCCGCGCCATCGAGACGATATTGTAATGAGAAAAAGTGTTGTGTCCATGACAGGACCAGTTCCGTATATCCATTTAAAGTTGCACCATGATGAACGCCCCACTCCTTGATGAAACGAGCACTTGCCAATGCCCGTGGTATTTCCGTGTCATTAGAATCGTGAATCTTGTTTGAGGTTGGTCTTGATCAGATCCACGGATTTGCTAATGACGTTAGTTTGCCCTCGAAAATACCTCCGTACAAGTCGGCGATTTCGTCCAGATAAGCTTCGACATCGAACTTGCATAGTCCTTTGTTCATGATCTCCTGTTCTTCTTCATCCAGTAGCCTTGCGGTGACACCAAACTCTTCAGCAATCTCGTTGACTTGAGCGAGCTCCCTACCAAAAGGATGATCGGGATCGGCAGATTTGCTGAAGATATCGGCATTTTCACGTGCAGGTTTGTTGAGAGTGACTGGAGGAGGAGACATGCGCTGAACGGATCTCTTCCGTGACAACTCTACGTGGGCCTTCTTAGAGTGAGAAGGAGAACGTTGAGGGAGTGAAGGGGTGTCGATAACGGAGGGGCGATGATTGACGGTAGGACTGAAGTAGACATCTTGGAGTCAAAGAAGGACTTGATGTCGTCGTTGGCAGGTGTAATGGGTGTAGCGGGACCACTGCTCTCGATTGAGGAAGAATCACTTCCCACACTGTTGAGGAAACTTCGATCGATGGTGGAGAAGTCTGAATCGATCGAGGACATGAGTGAACCGGCAGAAGATCCAGATACATTGCGAATGTCGGGTGCAGTCAAGGCCTGTACATTGGTGGTAGAGATGAGCTCAGTAGGCAATGATATGAGATTGCGATTGATGGTTCCCGGAGGATACCTGACAGTATTCCCACGGACAACAGGAGTTTGGTCGTCACTCCGTTTGTTGCGCCTTGTAAAGGCTCGGGCAAGAGACATTGTCGAGGTAGACATGGCAAGTAAGCAGGCAGGTGCGTCAAGAAATTGTTATGAAGTTCCGCAAGAAACCCTATTGCAATTGGAAATGTTTATGATGCGCAATCAAAATTCGGATGCTGGCTGTCGAACTTTGATAACAAGATGGCCGGTGCGTAGAGATGGTCTCTGCTCCCGTATGTCTGGAGGCGGGGGAGTTGAGATGGTCAGGGCAAGAATTGAAGGGTTTGTGGTAGCAATGAGCGTTGTATGCGGGACACAGTCCACGCAAAAGGGTTGAAGGATCGGTGAGGATGTTTCTGTTCTTGTTGTTGAGGTGGTGGTGGTCAGGATGGGGCGATTGTAGTCTTGAATGAAGGATGACTAGCAACGCAGGACAAATGCACACAGGTTGAAGGAAGGAAAAGCGTTGTGCGGCTACTGGACGAATCGATCGTCGAGTTAAAGAGTGTGTCTGTGTGATTTGATGATGGACAAAAAAAGAAAGGAAGTAGTCAAGAGAAAAAGAGTGTGAAGGAGTTTGTCCTTGCGTGGTGGCCAAAGGTGTGATTTGACAGAAATGGGGATGGATGTGTTGGGGAGAAGTTGTATGGAAGGAAGACGCGGGTAGGAGAAGTTGGTGTGCGCGCAGTCTGCCGCCAGTCTGCCGTCTGCACGTCTGCCGGTCTGCACGTACGTGTACCAGACACCTACCAGGCATACCAAGTAGGTCCAGGTCCAGGTACAGGTACAGACTTCGTTGCCCTGAACTCAAAGGATTGACACTAACGGTGCTAATGCAGGAAAAAAGAAGGACTTTGAACAGACAGACCACCAGTGAGCAATCAGATGATAGAGGCTAGAGGCTAGAGGAGAAAATGCGTGGAATGGCGCGCGTAGATGCACATGGGGGCTCCTAGAGGGCACCTAGAGGGCATTGAGGGGCCAGGGGGGGCGGCCACTAAGGCGTTAATGTGGAGATGTCGGGTCCACGCCTGGAAAAACTCTGACAAGACGGCCATGGAGCCTAAAAGTCTGCGTGTTGGTGCCTATAGGGGCACGTAGGGGGATAATCCAGGGCCATCAATGAGAGTCCCAAGCCCCAAGCCCTGAGCCTTGGGCTGTCGTCTGTGGGCTGTCGTCTGTGCTGACTAGGGGGTTAGAAATGCTAAAAGTCGTGCATGTCAGCATCCAGCCACTAACAATTAAGCCCCAATGAATCTGAAGCAGCGGCGTGGCTCTTAGGTGGCTCTGGCCTCGATGGCTGCAGGGTCGCACAGGCCCATTACCCAAGGGCTAAAGGCACATCCACCCACGGCAGCCACTCAGAGTCACTCTATCTCTATCATCCTCTCCCATCCCTTGTTCTCCATCCCTTTCATCCCTGTCACGCCCTGAAGCCATACCAAATCAATCCTAGTCATCAAGTGTTTCCCTTTGCTGATTCTCCCGGTTTTCATCCTCAACCCAATGCGCAAATGCCAAAAGCTGTGGTCGTAGCCGCCCAAACACCTCCTGACTTCCCAAGAGGGTTAAATGCATACTCAACCTGAAACGCACTCGGGCACATTTTCATCGTGATTCATCATTCACACTCGGCCTCATCTGTCCACTTGACTCTTTGAATGGTCAATGCGTCACGTCACGCGCTTTTCAAAACTCTCACGGAGCAGACGTAGTACATACGCAGTAGTCATTGCGCGGCACTCTGAACAGAAGAGGCATTGCTGCATCAGACCGAGACAGACCTGTATCCTGACCCAAAGTCGACCGTCTTCTCTCTGTTATCGTCGACTAGGATCCAGTGGACAATCGCCCTCAAGTTTCTAGAGTTTCTCACTCCTGCAATCAATTCAATACTACCTCAAATCTCAATCCTTCACAAATCCCCATCTGAAGACTCACCCCGACCCTTGTGACGACTAACGAGACCACCAATCCAAAAGATATGATTCAAGGGCTCTCAGATCAAGAAGGAACCTATGGTCCAGTCAGAATGCGAATGACATAGTACACCGTAGTCGTACATCGATGTCCTAGTTGTACCACCTGGCCCACGGGGATCACGATCTCGACGGATGTTTGAGATTTGTGATCCGCGCCTCCAAACGAGTCCAAAGAAGAAATGCTAAGTCGATCTTCGACCTGGGGAAGCCCAGAGCTGTTCATTCAGGAACAAGGTGGGGGGGTGGTTCTGCGTGCAAGGCTCCACGTCGCAATGTGGTGGTATGAATAGCCGTGTGTACGGAGTACTCTAGAAAGTACGTGAGTGATCTATTATTGGGCGGGACTTCTGGCCAGGACTCCATGATGACATGCCAAGGGGTCATCGTTAGCTCGTTTCATAATTATGAGTTGGTCAGTACTGTGAACGACAGCCATAGGCTCATAATCCAGACTCGAGCAGACGGGGAAAACTCCTGATTCCCGAATCGTTCTAACCAAAGGACAAGGAATTCCCCTTGGCGGGACACAGTCAAGTCCTCTGCCAGGTGTTTCATGTCTGCTGTAGTTACCCCATCTCAGCCACGCCTCGAACGCTGTCAAGATTCACGATTCACGAACCCAAAAACCCCGTGACCGTGCTTTTTGGTGTGTGATAGCTCATAACGTAGTATCAAGTGTCGTGATGGACATGAATCGGAACTTTGGCGAAACGGTGACAATGTTTGGAGTTCTCCCATTAGGCATCATGACACGACCATCACGATATATGCGTGTGTGTCTCGGTTTGACAAAGATCTCTTCGCGTCCAGTGAAATTAGTGTAAGCCATGGCTTGCCGTATGGCATTAGAAAAAGTTCTTGAGAAATTGAGCCTCGAAGTCACTGTACGGACCTCGAGCACGTACAATAATTCATACGAGTCCCAGTCCACTTTGGCTGCTTGTGATGCTGAATGGCTCAAAGTCTAAAAATTCCCCGACGCGAGTCTCAGATTCCCAAGGTTTCTTTCTCCTCCACGACCTACGGAGTAAAGTCACGAACTAACTAATCCGCAGCCTCGTAGCCTCGCAGCCTCGTAGCCTTGCCAAGCACTCCCCACTCCCAGACTTGACTGCAACAAAGAACATTTTGCCCCGTCATATCCCCTCCCAAGCAATCCATCCACGTCTATCCCACGAACTCGCAAGAATGTAGCATGTAGCGACGTGAGAACCTCTTGACACCATCCGGACTACCTATACGATCAACAATCCGATGTAAGACTATCAGCAACACACTATCCACGTCCACGTCCACAACACCAACCATGGTCCGGATCAAACACCGCTACCTACTCTTCAACATCCTCTATCCCACCTCGCACAACCCCTCCACCACCTCCTCCGCCACCTCCTCCTCGCCATCAACGACGACCACAACAGTGCCCACCAAATCCACACCGTCATTCATAACGCTGCACGCCCCAACACCTTCGCACATAACGTCCGCCATCCTCCTCTCGACGCTGCGGCACAGCATCACCCAACTCTTCGGCGACCACGGGCTCGGCGCGACGCAATCCGGTCTGCGCATCGTGTATTTCTCGCCCACGACGTCAACGTGCATCCTGCGCTGTCCGCGCGCGCATGTGCGGCTTGTCTGGGCCAGTCTGACCTTCATGGATACGTTGCCTGGCGCGGCTAGAGGGGATACCCATGAGCGTTCGCACACGCCGCTGCTGAGGTGTGTCGTGCAGGTGGTGCGGGTGAGTGGCACCGTGAGGAAGAGCGAGGAGGAGCTGTTGCGTCGTGCGAGGAGGGATTTGGTCAGGGCGAAGAAGAGCGAGGCGAGGGTGACGGCTGGAGGAGATGAGGAGGAGGGGTGGTCGTGGAGATGGGAGTTTTGCGAGGGATGCGTGGCCCTGGCTCGAAGGGTGTAAGGCCTGCGAATGCTGTGGTGTCCAGCTCCAATGTTGCGGAGGGCGGGATTGAAGATCTCGATTACGATGAGGACGACCTTGATGATGACTTAAGTGATATGGATGAGTGAAATCGGAAAAGCTGTGCATCTTGGATGTTATACAGGGGTATCATTATATCTCAACTTGCATACGAAAGGCCGACACAGACGAGGGTCAAGCTCATAAAGACTTATCACCTGCCTTGTCGCCGCCTTTCCTCCTCACTTTGACACTGCCGTCAAAAGGTACGTTTTTCCTGAAATCATCAAGACCAAAATCATCCGCTGCACCACCGGGACCACCGTCACCACCACTACCAGCTCCCTGTTCTTGCTGCTGCATACCATCATTCCATTCCTGCTCTCTCCTCTTCTGTTCCTCTTCCCATTCCCTCCTCTCAATCTCATCCCACTCATCCTTCTGATCGATCCACCGCTCTTGTACATCTCTGACATCCAACTGTCCCATTCCATCTCTAACAGCAACCTGCCAGACATTGTCGCCCGCGCCCTCGGCCGGCCCAAAAGCATACCCACCGGCACGATCAATCGTCCTCAGTAACGACATCATACTCTTTTTATCTTCGACGGCCAGAGTCTCAAATCCCACAAGACCGAATTCCTCCACCAGTCGCACGATGGCCTCGTTCAGGGCTTGGAACTTGCCTTGTCCGAACATGGGCGATTCGGTCTCCAATTTCGGTAGGATATATTCCAGGTCTTGGACTTCAGTGTAGAAATCTAGATTGAAGTCCAGTGGTGGGTATTTATGCAGATTGTCGATCTTGGTCAGGACGTTGATGTGAGTGAGGTCCATCTGTAACATGGTTCGCAGACAGAGGAGAAGTGTCGAGAGATATAACGAAGGAAGTGTCAGAGCGTAGGAATCAATAAGATTGACAACAACAAGCTAGACGTAGTCACAAGAGATTAGAATCATGTCACCGTATTGCGCTCCAAGAACATATACATGCATGGACCATCACATTCCCACAGCTCAAACCAATGGAGCTAGCTATTCGGGAGAAATTTGAAGAGAGAAACACAACCTCGAACACGACAAAGGAAAAAAGAACACGAAAGAGAGAGAGAGAGAGAGAAAGAGAAACTCACACGATACCCCATCTTGACCAAAGCCAAAACGACCCTCCTCAAACTATCATGATGGGTGAACAACTCGACCTGGCCGGGACAATCAAAGAGCAAATAATCGTCGCCCAAGTTCTTGAGGCTGTATTCCAGCCAATCGAGATTATTCTCCAGCTCCTCGAGCGCATACAGGACGGCGCCGTTGGGGCCCAGCCGCGTATCGTCGCCGGCCATGATGGATTCCAGCGTCACCAGCTCGCGCACGTCGACCGCCGCCGTGTAGGACGTGTGTTCGTTCGCGGGGTCTAGGTTCACAATGCTCGCTTTCCGCCCGATCGCCCCGAGGAATTGTTGCATCCCGTTGCAGTACGTGGATTTGCCGGCCCCTGGTGGGCCGATTATCAGTTGTGCGAATGGCATTGGTGCGGTTGGAGGAGGAGAGAGGGAGGGAGGGAGGACCGACGGGGGAGGAGAGGGAAGCGTGAGTTGTGATAGTGGGCTGAAGTGGCGTGGTTCGCTCGGTGTCTGTAATGTGTGTGGGGTGTACACACAGAGATGTGATAGTATATGTGAGGTTAGGTGAGGTGAGGAAAAGGTTCCAGATTCAAGACGCCGTAAGCATAGCAGAGTTCGTGGTGCGAGGATGATATTGTTTCTGTACGTATTCTCTTTCTTGTCGCCGTCTACCTCCCGTGCAAGATTATTCCCGTGTTCGTGTTGATCCGTCAGGTTCGTGGGAGACTGGACGCCGTGCCTGCGGCTAACGGATTCATGGAGGACTTTAGAGCGAGAGAGTCGTGGGCTGTGAGAGGATTTCTTATCCCCGAGTCGAGAAATTTCATGCGCGGACAAAGGTGTGGTGTGGTGTGGTGTCTAGAGGAGTGTGGTTGGTACTTAGCGGCAATGTGAAATCCCTCCAAAAGAGTGACGCAGGCGTGCGGAGGGTGCTTCAAGTCATGGTCGAGTTTAGAAATCAGCCTCGTGGGATTTTCTCCGGTGCTCCGCCAATCATATTCCGAGGTCAAGGGTAGGTCAACCTCTCCTCACTTTTAGCAGAACGAACAGACCTTACATACTATACTATTCCTAGATTTACGAACTCAATACAAACTACTATTCCCATCACGAGATTTGTCCTTCAATTGCTTCTTCTAGAGAACTCGGAGCCTAAATTAGACACCTGCTGTATGACTTTTGATCACCGTTCCTGATAGTCCAAGATTCAATAGCCCATTTGCTTTTCGCTATATTCGCTGTATTAATTACATTATGCGAGGTACTTCCCTTGCATGTCGTACTCAAGACATTAATTTTGTCATGGACCCGAGTTCCCAACCATGCTCTGCGCTAGATCATACATCATGAATCCTTGTGTCCTGTTGTCCTATCGTATCCATGCTTCATCACTCCCCAGGACCTCGATCTTTGGTCCCAACCTCAAATGAATTCTCCACGTTTATATCCCATTTCCATCCTCCTGTTTTACTCGAACTCCACCCTTCTGGTCGAAGTCGGAATAAACCAAACAACTCCGTCACCCATGATCCTCTGTCATAGTCTGCTATTACCACCTCGGCCATATTTGACTGTGGAGTATGGGATTGTCCCTCGAAACCTCCACTACTGTCACTAGAAGGTGTGTTCGTCAACTCAATATCCGGGCTGCTCTTTTCATGATCCACCATTATTGTTGTTTCATCACTCCGTCGTCTAGGTGACCGGAATGCACCCAAAGGATTTCGGAACATTGCTGATCGCGGTGAATCAGTTCCATGGTGACTAGATGCTGACGAACTCGATCTCCGATAAATGCGTACGCTACCAGACATTTTATGCCTGGATAAATTTGCATGACTCAGATGTCCAAATTCATTCCGAACCATTTCCGAAAACCCATCGTCATTTGTATCGACTGTCAGTTCATGCTGTTGAGCACCAAAAAATGATAACGGCACGTATGTTAACTCCTTCCTCGGCGAGGTAGTATGAATGTCTCTCAATACTCGCACGGTAAGTAATGTGCAAGTACTTGATCTCGTGTTGGATTTGCTCTGGCAAGGAACGTGAAACTCTCTGGTACAGAATTTCGCCTCCATCATGCTTGAAGCATCTCCGATGACATCGAGTAATTTGACAAAAGCGTTGTAAAGGTGCCAACGCGTGTCATCTTCGAGCTGTAATTTCTTGGTAGGATTTGCCAGAGCAGTCATGACTTCATTGACCGTCATGTCGTTGTACATTCGTAATTGGTACATTTGATCATGTGTAAATCCTTGGGAGCGAATGGTCGCATATGGCAGTTGACTTTGACATGAATTCTTCACCAGCACGTCGAAGCTTTTGTACATGCTGGGACGTACCATGAAACAAGCCAAGTGCACACCTGGCGGTGGCAAGATTCCATCCGTAGTGCTCACCTTCATTCTCTCGAAACGAGAAACAAGCCTTTCACGGCTCGTCTGCATGCTCTTAGCCAGCGTGTCGGAAATTTGCCCCACAGATGCGAATCGATATCCAAGCGAAGCGAATTTGTTGACCTCAATAGTCGTCAGTCGACGATTAAGAAAGAGGTATTTTCCTCTTGAGAGACCATAGCCGGAGCTACCACCTTCAATATCGACCTCATCGTTGATCTTATGAGCAGAGTCATTCTTATTGGTTTTGGCTTGTCCCGAAAGGGGCACCGCCCCAGTTTCGAGCGGCTCTTCGAAGAGAACTCCTACACGTTCAAGGGGTTCATGAATCAATGTTGCCAATTGTTGAGCTGCGACACAAAACAATTGTTTGAATATTGGGGCAAAGTTGATAGGGCTCTCGTTTGACTCATCCGATATGCTTGGAGCGTTGTAATTTGGTCGATATTTGCGAGCGACGGGGTCGCTTTCCAGGTAATCTTTCATTCCGGGAATCAGATCTCGCAATATAGGCCAATTTCTGGACGCTCTGTAGATCCATAAGAAGGTGGTCTGTGATCTACCGAGTTCATCTTCGCCCAAGTTCTGTGTTTGGGGTCAATATTTATAGAAATGCAAGCTAATAGGGACAACTCACTTTCTCGACATAATGGTTAGTTATCTTCTCGCTCGGTAAAACACCTTCTTGAGTGACCATGATTCGCCCTTCGTCGTCAAAATAAGCACAGGCCAGAACTAGCCGTTGCGCTTTGCTTCTCGCTGCCATGAAATTTCGGCCCCTGATGATGGCTATAACCAATAGCACAAGACAAGAAGCGATTGACTATACGTTGGTTAGTATGGTGATTCGGGAAGTCGATTTTGATACTCACCAATGTCGAGGCAATGATGGACGTGATATTTCTTGAACTTCCGTGCACAGACAAATCTCCTTTCCATCGATAGACCGTGCCGACAGCTGCCGTCCAGTGCATGCCGGACACTGCCAGAGCCAGAGCCACTCCACAAAGTCCCCTCTTCCACCAACTGTCGGTCCATTTTTCTCGTAATCGGAAGAAAACACTCAGAGCGACAAAGCTTGCAAAAACGGAGATTATGGCGGCACCTATCACATTCTCGATGTGATATGAGCAGTGGTAGTTCTCAATGCCCAACTGTCCAAGATAGTGCATGCCACAAACTGCTGCTCCTGTAAGGCAAGCTGCGAGGGCAACGTGGACATGACGTGCTCGTTTAGTGACGCCGAGAGTATAGAAAGCGAATACCAAGACTACGATGGGCATGAAGAAGGAGAGAGCAGTGTAGCCGGGATTGTACAATATCTGGCGTTCTGGATCACCAGCCTCTAAGACGATAGCTCTATTACCTAGGACATGTTTAGTAAATGGGGAATTTCCTGCATGTCAACAAGGTACCGTACCGACAAAATGCATGGCCCAGATACCGAAACCTCCCATGGTGATTGCGGCGGCGCAAAGGATATACCTGAAATAGTCAGAGGATCGAGCTTGACAAGACGACCATGTGGTCATGTAGTCATGGAGGTAGACGTACCAGTTGTAGAGGCCTTGGACTGAAGTCCGCCTTTGCAACAATTCCAATGTGGTGATACATCCTATCAGTGATGTGAAAAACGAAAGAACTATATGCCATGCGGCGTAGGTGACGGGTGTGGGGTTCTGCGCTCTGGCATATATGGACTGATGCATGGCGAAGAAGTCATTATCATCCATCCGAGAGGAAAGACTGATAGTAACAAGACAAAGGACGACAAGGCGAACGGGTCAAGTATCAAGTCTGGTGGTGGGACGGCGTGCACCTCTCCTCTCGCGACTCAGTCTGTTGTTGAAGACGTGTGGTAGTGTGATAATGCAGGAATATACAGTGGGTGTAGATAGTGGGCTGTTGGTCAATAGCAGGATATATAGCGTCGACAAACAAAAGAGGAGTTGATCAGGTCGAAAAGCGAGTGTGAAAGTGAGAAGGTACGGGGTTCAAGTTCATATGAAAGAAGGCAGGAGCATTCGGCCATGATGGTGGTAGTTAGTGGGAAGCAGCGTCCGATATGGACAAGATAGAATTTCTTGGGTCTTGGGTGTTGTTTCGGAACTCTGGGCCAGGTACGAAGGCCAGGATTCGGTTTTTTGGACAGTTGTGAAAAGCATTTGAGCCATTCTTGTCATCTATCTGGCTGAGAGCTGCATCCGCGGTGCGCCAACATGGGTGTGTCGACGGTCCAAGGCAAGGTGGATTGCAGACGACAAAAATGACAGAAATCGGTGGCGCGTGGATCCGCTTTCTGCATGGGAATGTGGTCAAGGGCCAGTGAGAGCGGTTGGAGGTCATTGAGGGTCAGTGAGGGCCAGTGAGGGCCACTTTTCAGTGGGTTGTTGTAATCTCAGTGATTGAGTGAAAACGCGGTAGCACCCTCCCTACCTATGTGAGACGCGGACACTTGGACCGCATGCAAAAATGAGCCGATGGACTGCATGTGATTTGACAAGGACCTCGTGTGAAGAGGCGGAGTTGGCAGATGAAGTGGCACAGGTATGTCAAAAGGGGACCAAAACGAGTGGCGGGAGAGGATAAAAGGTGGAAAGATGAAAAGGTGGAAGTGTGGAAGAGTGGATAAAGTGGGAGGGAGTCTGGGAATGACGTTCAGACCAAGCACCAAGCACCGAGCATCAAGCACCAAGCACACACTATGGGTGACTACCTAGTACACAACAGGTTCCCAATCCGTTGAAGACAGGCAGATCGCGGGCAGATCACAGGCAGATGATGGGCAGATGGTAGATCGAGATATCTTGGGACGCCTTCAACCACTTCCTCCTCGGTACCTCGCTACCTCGCTACCTCTAGGCTCTGATTACCGAGAACCCTACGGAGCTACACCCTAGGGATTCGGTCGTGTCCGTATACAGTATACGGAAGATGCACCCAAAAGCAGGATTAAACTAACACCCGGGACTAAGCGAGTTCCCCAGCCCAGCAGATTCAACGCCACACAAAGACTAGCGTATGATGAACACGACCAAGATGGAAATCAGCCTCAAAAACCCCCAGGCATCGAAGCACCATACTGTACACAGTTAGCAGCCTCGTAGGCCGAGATGGGAGCGGCTCACTAGGTAACATAGATCCCGCAGATATTTGTTTCAAACACGATCAATTACTCTTACTCTGAATCTGAATCTAAATGTCGACTTTCAGGTAGAGCAGAATTCTTTGAGAGTCAGGCCCCAAGGGACCCAATGTGTATATCCGAACTTTTTGGTGCATGATGAATGATCAATGACAGCTGTTAGGCGACTTTGTAGCCCTGTAAAGCCCATCGATAGTACCGAATACGACCCAAACCTTGGGCGATCGGTTCAAGGATTAATCATTAGGTAGAGTAAGTAAAAAACCCCCCGGGGCCCCCAACCGAACGCCAAGTCGTCAAGCTCCGAGTTAACCATTGCCACTATGCCCATCTAGGTGACTGCCTGCACCTCTTGGCACTTTCTGGCACCTATCGGCATCCACCCAGGGCACCTATTTGACATCCAAGGGCACCTAAATTGGCATCTACTGGCACCTACTGGCACCTACTGGCACCTGAAGGGTTGTCTTTGGAGACTCAACATGTACTCCGTAGGTATGTTATATTTCACCATCTGAACCCCTGCTCCTGCTCTCGCTCTCGCTCTCCCCGACTATACTGTATTGTACGCTCAACGTTCAAAGTTCAAAGTTCAACGTTCACCGTTCGCCGTGAGTGTCACACGCTGCACATATCGATGGATGGACCACGACGAGTGACGAGTGACGAGTGCAGTTCTCTGACAGACCGCAGTGTACGGATATCATCATGTACATACGGAGTACTGTAGACACCGGTGTCTTGACTGTCCTGTCCCTCTTTCGTGGCGCTTCCCCACCCATCCACCCCGGTTATTATTGCAAGAAAATTACCACATACCTAGCACCTGTCCTAGTAGGTACCTAGTTAGTAGGAGCTACCGAGCACATCTCTAACTAGGCCGTACCGTGCCTGGGGAATACCAAATCTTGCCTTTCGTCTCTCGAGGACACGATTGACCCCTGGTCATGACTCGCGACTCGCTAGACAATGTTTGGCTTTTTGCCTTTTCGCGTCTCGAGTCGAGTCACTCACTGGTCATCAGATGACTTGGTGGCTTGGAAGTTGGAACTCACCTACAGAAGTATGTATGTATGTACGTATGGATCTGCTTGATGACCTAATTACTTCAGACTACCTGTTGCCTCCTCCGTAATTAACTTGGTCGGTCTCTAAAATAGTTCCGGTCTAAAACATCCAATTCAGTTCAAATATGAAATTAGTCGGTCAAGAGCCTAGAGTCAAGAGTCAAGAGTCAAGACCATCCTCGTGAACCCGTGGGTCACCCGTCCGTGGGTCAAAGGTGGATAAGACATCATTATCAAGCAAACGACCCATTCTATCTTTCATTCTCAAGGTACAGCAGGCTATTGACTCCTGTACATGGTTTCATACTTTTATACTTTTTGGCCTCGAGCTTGCCTCTATTGTCTCATGGCCCTTCCTTCTGCTTCCGTACTGGTGCTGTTGCTGGTGCCTCATCTTCACTGTCAGAGGCGAGGTCATAGTGATTAGCCTCCATGTTTCTCCGCCGACTCGTCGCCAGATTATCCAGTTCATTCTCATCAAAATCTCCCGCTTCCACATCTCGGCCCTTGAATCCATTCACCAGCGGTACACTCACGTAACCTTGTTCACGAGCTTTGCGTCGTCCACGCCAGACCCACCATCCGAACAATCCGGCCGCAATCAAGACAAATACCAACGCTGCCTCTCCGCTGCGATAGTAAGCTTTGAGCTCTGCATCTTTCAATTTCTGTTTGCCATCTTCAATCGCCACCGTGCTATTAGGATGCCCTCCCACACTGGTTTCACTGCCTGCCTTTTCACCGTCAATTCGACTGTCTGCTGGTAGACCACCAATGCTGGCAATATCCACCCCCATGAATCGGTCCAACATATCCCGACTTCGCCGCGGCCAATCGAACGGGACCATGTGACTGGCGTTGTAGAACAAGACGTACGTGAGATTTCGCGCCTCTTGGTAGATCCCAGCAGGTTCTCCTTCAAATGTCCAGTCACGCTTGGGTGCCCAAACTCCAGGAGACAGTTCAAACCCAGTACCCCCTGACCACTTCATGTTACTGATCAAATCTTCCGTGCCCCTGTGGTTGCATATCAAGTCCTTTGCGCCGCTGAACAAGAGAATCGGCACACCAGCTTCGATAATCTCCGGTAAGAAATCGATACTGGGTTTGGAGTGACTGGCTCGGAATGCAGAAGATACAGCTCCCGAACATTCGGTCCATCCTGTCCTCTTGTCTGGGTTAATATGCAGAGCTTCCACGACATCCTGTTGCCGTAACCACGGTGTGACAGTCGTGAGATCTGGTGGCCAAGCCATTCCACACGATGGCCAGTTATCCTTCAGCCGCACATCATACATGTTATAACATTTCCCGTCGGCCTTGGACACGTCGAGAATCACCGACAGAACACTTTCGCAGACGCTGAGGTCAACCTTTTCCTTGGCACCAGGTTTTCCGAGTTCTGCTAAACAGTTGGTCTGGGCTGCTTCCACCTTTTGAGCTGCTGGCGTACCACCCTGAATGAGGCCCTCCTCGTAGGCAAAGGGTAGGTAGGCCTGATATTGCTCCGCAGGGGAAATCCATCCATTTCCGATAAGCAAGCCCTTGATGTTCAATGTTTTTTGTCCGGCCGCCCTAGCCTTTTTGTTCCGATTAAGCAAGGTGCGGGCGATGTAAGGGATGTGCTGACCAGCGTACGATTCGCCCGCAAAATATATGTCATCATTCTCGTACTCGGGGAATAGTGCAAACCACTTGTCCAAGAAAATGGCAAATTGGTCTGCCATGTCTTGAAGTTCGTGAAGGTAGCTGTCGCTATTCACGTAACTGAAACCCGTGCCGACAGGGTTGTCAACGAATAGGAGATTGGCGAATTCGTCCCATGAGCCTTCATTGTATTCCAACTTCCCTCCCTCTTTTACGCGGTATGGACCAAGTTCCATCAATGCTCCATCCATTGAACTGCAACCTGGTCCTCCATTCAACCAGATGACAGTTCTCGCCCTATCAGCAATATGTCGGTTTTGATAGTGCCAGAAAAATAAATGACCGTTGTGTTCAGGGGTGATTTCAATATGTCTGTTCCGACGTTAGTTGGTCCGATCAAGGGTTCGAGAGCCGACATACCCTGCGTGCATTTTCAGGAGCGGTCCATCTGGCTGGCCGGGTAGAGATTTAATGTAATAGTCCGAAGCGGTCTTGTCTGCCGCCCTCACGGGATTCATCAAGGACATGCAGGCCGTCAAAGCCCAGGGTAGCAGCCGCCCGAGCCATAAGGGCGAGACCCGAGAATTCGTACGAGAGGGAGTCATTCTGAGACAAGAAAGCCTGTCCGAGTATATATAAAGAGAGTATTATCGACCAGTTGACATATCTGGGCGCGGAATATTGAGGCGCAGTCAGAATTCCAGAGGTTCAGCTCGGCGATCGCAGGATAGGAGGGAACTGGGGTTGGATGTCAGAAGAAGTGGTGTAGACAAAGGAGGGTAGTTTAAAGTGCAACAATGCAAAGGAGAGAATTAGTAACAAGAAGAAGACATGAGAATGAGAAGAATGTTGGTAGATTGGACAGAATTGAAAAAGTGTTTGGAATGGACAGATAGTAGGAGTCGAGTCGTTGGCGTCTTTTAGTGATAAGCGAAAGGCTACTAACAAGCGTTGAGTGGCTCGGCGATTGTTTAGACTCACAAGTCACTACTTCTGGCCTCCTAAGCCGGCGATTAGGCATGCTCAGGCGCCCACCTTGGCCAGACGACGCCCTTCAGGTGGCTTAGACAGCCTTGACAGCCTTGGGAAGGCCATAAGAGGCTAACGCTCGACCCCCAGGTGACCCCCTTGGGACGATACTTACGCACCCCAAGCCTCCTTTTCACTATACGGAGTACACCTATGAAGCAGATAATGGACAAGTAGGGCGCGCATTTCAACGGTGAAAATGCGATGGGCGACAACTTGAGAATGTATTGCCTAGTAGACCTCCTGAGTCCTCGTGTCCTTGATAATTACTATCTACTTGCCCACCAGAGTCCAGCCTGAACCAGGTTCCAGATACCAAGTGTCTACCTAGGTACGTACCTACGTACCTACGTACCCACGGGCCACGAGTCCCCTAACGTAAGCTACTAACTACCTACCCACTTACCCCGTACACGTGCCCGTGGTCAGTAAACGGCATCCTAAATGGCAGGTTTGCCGAATCCGCTAAATGGTCGAACCCTAGCGCGCGCTTGCGACAACCTCATCCCATAACCACGCTGCTCCGTGAAACAAACAATGCCAGAGTGCAACCAAGCAATCCAATTCTGAAATCGGATCTTGGCTCATCCGTGGTTCTCGATCTCCACATCGTTGTTTGGAGCCCTAGTTCTTACAATGATTCTGTGTCGTATGCTGGTAAGTATGCAAGGTCTACCTCTGGCCTTGATCTGCACTTCACTTCATTCCCAAATTTGATCAGTCCCGTGGATATCAACGTGAAGATCAGCAGAGAAATGTCATCCGCGGAGCATGGAGAAATCATCTTGGTGAAGAACTTGCACGGTTTCAATGCAGCCTCGCGAGTCGCTCTGGGAAGATAGCCTCTGGCTTACAGAACTTCAATAGTTCTCTGCGTCACTGCCTTGGGTCTCGATATTACACTGTCTGGCAATGTGCGAGACCTCCCCTGCGAGTTCACCAGACGTCGATGGTGGCTACATACTCGTACAGAATATCAGGATGACATGACGATATCATATATTTTGACGCTCGGATTTCGGCTTACGATAGGAAGAGTCCGGGGATGGTCGTCAGGACTACGTGCGTCCTTCACTTGAAGAAAGGTCAATGACTGGGTTGAATCAACACGAAGCATCTTCAAGGTTGCTCTTGAATTGCCCAAGCTCCTTTCAAAAGGAACATTTTGATTGAGGGAGACCAAATCTTCACTACCCACGTGCCAAACCGACAGTCACAGCACAGCGTCCAGCCACCCTATATACCTACTATTGTGCATTATACACATTTTCTATTCAATTGAGATGAACCTTCTACGCCCAAAATCCTTCCCAGCCCCCGCGCCCCTTGTGGATGGCCATTGAAGATGGCTTCGAATAACCTTGTCAAGTTCCTGCAGAACATCGTGAAAACTCTGCCATGTTTTCTCATCATACCGAAATTCGTCCCAACTTTGCAAATTTTATCTTCCCATATCCCTTACATTGACCCTACTAGTATCCTGAAATTTGCGAACCAACCCAGAAACAGATCAATCAAACATGACGTCTGAAGTCAGCAGTGTGCTCGGGATTGAGTATATCGAGGATAGCGCAGGCGTGGATGTCCCTTCAGACGCCATTCGTTATGGCTGGTTCTATACCTCAGATACTGAGAAAAGCACAAAGAGTAATGCTTCCGATGAAGACCGGTACTCGACTAACGTGTCTAGCAGCATCGGCCTGGAAATCCTTCCTCGGCACGCCAAACACAAGCTGCAAGGCCTCCGATACTTCTGCGATCCTGGGAAAGCCATTGCCGCCTCTGCCGGGAAGAATTCCAGACAAGATTCTTCCATGTCGCGGCCGCCATCCAGCCGATGCAAATGTTGACCAAAGCGATACGAGAATTGAGGCCGGTCGTGTCAGGAACCAACAGCCATCAAGTCCGAACTCCGTCGATTTTCAATTCTTGCGAGCCATGAACAATCGCAAATCAAGTACAACCACATATTCGTTTGAGGATATCGTTGTTGATGATATTTCCGCGGTACAATTCGCTGCTGCAAGCGCTGGGATCAACATTAACGCAATCAGTGAGTTGCAACGATCACATACGTGTCACAATGCTAACTGTTGGAAGATACAGTCCATCAAAGTCTCGACACAAACTTTGATACATTGATGGAAAACAATGACTATTCCGCAACAGAGTCGCACAAAATGCAGCAGGCAGCCTGTGGCACAATAATGGCAAATGTAAATTCGCCGCCCCACGAGCCTTTGCATGCCAGCAGTTCTACCACCACCTCAGAATCTGAATCCGGTGACGATCATAAGGCAAAACGTATCCCAAAGTCAAGAAAAGACCTAGCTCTTAAGATGGACCGCAAGGTGAAGGCTGAACATGCTATCAAGCACACTATCTCGACCCCAGTCAAGGCTCCACATTTCCAAACTTCCCTCACAGGTAAGGCAACAACAGCCCTGAGGCCAAAGGGCATTCCAGACTGATTGAAATCAAGTGCAAAAACGTAATGTACGAGATTTCCTCGCCAATGCATCATGCCACTATGCACCTGACAATGGTAAGTCGTGCACGACTCTTGCAGGATATACCACTGACTTGATCTTCCCAGATCCCTCCCTCCTCCGACCAATCAAGAAACCTCGCACGCAAGAGCACAGCTCCATCGCCGACATCTCGAACCTCCACGCTCTTCCAAGCCACGACAGCGAGACCGAACCATGCATCGAAGAACTCTCCGCAGATGTAGCCAACACAACCAACACCGACCCGGCCCAACTAAGCAAACTCACCAGCGGCTACCCAGGGCAATTCGACAGCCCCGAAGAAGGCTTCATCTCCGCACGCAAGGCGAGCCACCGACCACGGTCGTTCGTGATGGGCGACCCGCTCCACCCACACCACCTGATCACACACACACGATTCTTCCACGACCCGGACTGGGACGTGCTCGACTACAACGAAGAGATGCTGGACCGGCTGGGCCCGCGCAAGGCGTCGTAGGATGACGCCGTGCGCCAGTCGCTGCGGTCCGCACAGTGCACGACGCGCACGGCCTCGCAGGAGCGCCTGCGCCGCGAAGCCCAGCTCGAGTGCACCATGGCCCGTCTCGAGGGTGTTGTCGTCGGCCAGTACCGCTACTATCAGGGCCATATGACCATCGAGGACTACAGGGATGCCCGTATGTGTATCTGCTGGCGCGAGTGCTGGTGCAGCAAGATGTGTACACGTTTTCCGGACATCAGGTGTTTGTGCTCCAATGACTTGATCTTGTCTGATTGATTGATCGATTGATCGATCGATCTTCCTGCCCCTGTGCATCGCACACATCGTCTAGTGTTACAGCTGGCAGGCCTGCGGTTGTGAGTTGACTCGGGTTGGCACGGCGCGACTCGAGCAGTGGAACGACGTGAAGAAGGTGGGAACTTGGAAATCTGAGTACTACGATGCTTTATTATCGATTGGCGCTCGGAGAAAAGGTTGTATGCCAGCGTAAGTCAGAGTTCTGGGGGTCGAAGACAAGAAGGATCGTGGACAAAGAAAGGAAAGGAAAAACAGTTGGCTTCAACGAGGCGTTGGGTATCGAGTTGGCGAACGTGCAAATCAAGAGAGGAAGAAAATGGGGAATGGGAAAGCGAAAGGGAAAGGGATTGATCAGCTCGGGCTCCTGAATGCTATGATCAGAGGGTAATCAAAAGGTCTTCGCCATGCTCCAGGTCTTTATGCTTGCACCGAAATTTGTCTCAGTACCTAGGTAGTTACAGGGATAATTGGTAATAATGCATCTTTCCAGAAGGGTTCATTTTCTCATTTAATCAATCTGAGAGTAATAAGCTCGCAAGTTTTGCACCATGTATGTATGATGGACCTGTAGTTCACCAATGATGCTGGATATCCTAAGCTCTTTTGAAAAACATGAAACCTCTCTCCCACTGAAGACGTGGGTCCAGGCAGAGAAACACCCTTCAATTTGTTGAAGAGATCTGGATGTGCAATCAAAGGCAGCCGGACTCTCGAAGCTGGTGAAAACATGTCCGAAAGTGTGTCTCGAGTTGGTCGCCGAAGCAATATCTTGCTTTATGAAAACGAGCACAGCTGTAAATGTTCATTGTGCTGTTTAAACGCACGACGAAAGACCACCCTCGACACAAAGTTGGGTTGATTTAACTGGGTGAGTGTTGTCTTTCCTCGGAGCAGCATTAATAGCATGAGTAGCAATCAAACTCAATGATCTGATGCGATGCCCGAGAAATTCCTGCCGACAAAGTCACCTTGAAGTATTATACCCCAGCACAGCACGAAAGATGTGTAGTTTTTAAGCACACTTCCATGGTGTCAAAAGACCTCTGAAACGCTGAAGAGCAGTCATGCCTATTCCAACGTTAGTCGTTATGGATATTATTGATAATACTCTCAGGAAGGGCGCTCACCAGTAAGAACAGGAGGCTGCGTAGCAACCATGTTATTATTGCTGGCCACTGAAACACTATCCTCAGAACAGAGATCATTTGTGTATTCCCTAGGATAAAGCTGCAAGTCTGGCATGTCTAAATGTGCGGTAGTGCTCGGAAGGCTTGAATAGCTTTCAGCTGGAGGAAAAGAGCCCTCTTTAACTAGTGATTTGTGTCCGGGTGCAAAAGATAGAATCGTGCCAGGTCTGAGCGCGGTGATCTCGATGTTGCTTGGTGAATTGTATGCGGACTGTTCGGAGGAGAGTGAAGATGATACATCGAAATACATTGGCGTGATGGAAGGAGAAGGCGAGCGTTCGATGCTTGGAAATGGTTGGTCACATAACTGAAGCGATGTCATCTTTATTGTGGCAGGTGCCTGAACAGTCTTTCGTGCTTGCACTGGTGTGACTTGTTTCTTTGGAATATTGAGCTCTTGAATTTTGTCGAAGTTGATGTTCTTGAGGATAAGGGGAGCTGTGGCAGAAGCAGGCTCATCGACACAAGGAGGTTGGCTTTTGACAAGAGAGGTGATTCGGCGAGTCTTGTTGCAATCTTTCGAAGTTGATTTGAGTTCTGCATCGCTCTCACACTTGACCTCGTTCTCGAACGAGTCGTAGTCCCCGTCACTATCATTATCATCATTGGAAAGTGCATCTGATTCATCAGATGTGTCCTGAAAGTTGAAGTTCAACACTTTTCCTCTAGTCTGACGTTTGAGAGGCATCAAATCTTCGGTCCCATCGAATCCTGAATTCAACTTCGGTCCGGCTTTCGCCTTGGCTGCGATCTTTTTGGAGGTGGTAGCGGGCCTCTTGGTAGATTTTTCGGTGCTTTCAGCAGGAGGGGTTTTCCTTTTCTTGGCTTGAGATCCTTTTTCAGACTCAGATTCGGCTTGTGGAAGTGTTGTGTCTGCTGTCCCTGTTGCAGCTCCAATTGTGGAACCGACTTCTTCTTCCATCTTCTCTTTAAGCCTTGAGACTCGCTTACGAGCGGCTCCGAGACTCAGGCCCGTTGACTCAGTCAGAATATTGTAATCGATCTATTCATTGATTTCTGGTGAGCGAGAATTGTTGCTCTAGGTGCGGAGGTTAGACTTACTTTTCCTGCGGCTTGTAGACATTTGTACAAAAACACCAAGTTTTCGTCGATTGGTGTCTTTGAAGGCATGGTAATTAGTGTTGAGGCTTTAGCCCAAGGCTGCTTCAGTTCAACGTTGTAAGGCCGTCAGTTTGGGACGAAGAAAAGGGCAAGATAGGTGTGAAATCGTTGTTTGTTTCAGTTGAAGCGAGGTGCAAAGATGTTGTGGCCCGTCAAGAGTGAAGTCAACTTCAGATCACAGAGATCATAGATCGACAAATGCTTGGCATATCAGAAGCATGTGCGCTTGCTGTAGTGTCTCAAGACGTCTCCCACAACTGGCGGCATTTAATTGAATCCCAATTATCAAATCATGTTGGTTGATTCGTGTCACAGCAATTGAGTTTTTCATGTCTTCATTTCCACATCTCTCGACTGGGTGTCCAAAGACTTTTCCCTTGACATCTGACGCTGCCCTGTGGCTTCAATAAGGACTTCCCTTAGCACAATCTGAGCCCCACGAGCAGCCGCCACAGCACTATCCACCAGATCATCGAAGCCCAATACACCATCACCACCCAGAGCCGGCACAGAGCCACTGGTCCAGACTTCGACAATTTCATCGCGTGATGGCAGATAACCGACCAAACAAGTAGACAGTAACTCACTATGCTCAGCAGCTGCAGGATCCAGTATTCGCAGTGATTTTCCTTCAGGACCGGCAACAACTGCACCGACGCCCGCACAGAGAAGGTCTAGGGAATCAATTCTAGCATCTGCTAGAGCGGCCATGGCCACATTGACACACCCAGCAAGCATATTGAAAAGTGCTACCCCAGTCACACGATCTCCGTTGCCCTGATCCTCCTCGCCCTCAAGCACAATGACAGCAATTTCAATAGCGCTCTTTGGCCATCGCTCCGGTATAATGACCCCCTTGAGTGCATTTTCCAGATGCATACCCAAATCTTTCTCGGTCGAATTGCGTACATAACCTTGGCGGATTCGAGTTGCAAAAGGAGCAAACTTGACGGAAGCGGTCAGCTGAAGATTGGGCGAAAAGGCTGCTGCTCTCGGGAGTGGCTTAGGTCCGTGAACAGTGCATGACAATTTGATCGTCGAGGAAGTAGGAACAAGGCGCTGCTTGGGGCGAGGGGGAGATTCCAATTCAAGGTATGCTGAACCGCTGGCGGATGGGACTATGCCGGTTTGTAAGACTGTAGAAGAGCATTAGCATTGACTTGCGCAATAGAGAATAGACAGCGATCATCACTCACATATCTTGCGCAATTCGTTGGGCTTTCTCGATCGCTGTTGGGTGGTTGTGGCATGTTGGTGCGAAAGTGCGAAGACGGGAGGACTGGTGGCACCAGGAGGGCCATTAACCCTTCGTCGATCAGTCATGAGATATCAAAGCTCGTTCATTTAGACAGTCAGATGTAGAGACCCAGGACACCATGACACGAGTGTAAATGTAAAGCCAATATGGTGAACCGTGGCTGCGCTGTGAGTGCGTGTGTGCAAAGTGCAAAGATGGTGGAGTATTAAATTGACGTTGTTGATATTGCGACTCCAAATTCTCTTTCTCCAGACTCCAATTCTCGCTTGCCTCGCCCAATCGGATTAATGTACTGCCGGCTTTGAAGTTAGCGTGATAAACATTAGTGCCATCTTGTCGACGTCCTTATTATTTTCAAGATCATTAGATCACTTGCTCGGGGGTGTGCGATGCAGAAGACACTCAATCAACTAAGCTTAGGTACGGTCAATCTGACTGAGGAAGGGAAGCAACGGCCAGCGGTGTTGTATGTCCTTACCGAGATATTCTTCTCCGGGACTTACTCTATTCACTCGCGATCGATATGCAGGCAAAAAGAGTCTGCAACAGTACAGCCTATCCCACAGAAATGAAACACGTGTGTCATGAGAGATGATTAAGCGGTCCCGTGTCGTGTCTTCGCTGTGTGCAGGCTGGAAGACTTCGACAAGACCTAGGCATCGTTGTCAATAATTAATCCGTGGTAACCGGTGGTAACGGCGTATAAGAAAGGGGACAGAAGATCTGTTTACCGATTACGAGCTTCACTTTACTACTCCTACACTAGGTATTTCCGCCGCACGATACTATCAACAGCTCCTCCCACAGAAAATCAAAATCAAAATCCAGAAAACCCAAAAAAAGTATCGTGGTTTGTCCCTTTCCTACCCTCTTACTTTTCGAACTCTCTCCCCTTTAGCGAGATCTGGGATTTTCTCTCCCAGGATCTTCTGTATTATTGCGTGTCTTCTTTTTTGAGATCTTTAGTTGCCCTTCTTCTGGGGTTCTTCTTTATTGCCCTTTTGTTTTGTGTGTTTGCTATCTAGATTCCTCCACTGTGATCGAAGCAGCAGTACGGGTGCCAGAACATCTGTCCCTCCATTCTGGAACACCAAGAGGGCCCCCGACCTACCACGATACACAAGCCGCCCCGCCTACCACTGGGACAGATCTGTCGGTTTCGGAGCGGCTTGTGGAGACAAAGTTGGCAATTGTGAGTGATCAAGTTCTTTTTTCTGTTGTGAAGTGAAGATGAGATCGGCACGTGTTGGATGCTGGGGGTTGGGCGTCCAGAAAAGCGAGGACAGCAAGTCGCGACCGTGACTGGATCGTGGAGCGTGGCGCGCGTTTGCTGCGTGAATACTTCTACGGCACCACAAACGGGCGAGATATCGAGTGCCCCTAGCTATCTGGAAGAAGCGTTTGTGGCTATCATCCGTTCTTTGTGTTGAAACAGTATCGCACGACCTAGACATATACGCCTCGAGTGACGAGGAGATGTACACCTCGCCGGATATCCCGCACCGGATTTGGTGGACCACAAGCTTTTCCGTTCCTCATTACCATTACCAGGCAATGATGACTCTGGCCTGTGATCACCATTGCGGCAACATATCAGCGACTAGACGAGGATGAAAAAAGATCCAGGCAGCGGATCTCTCCGTGGATGGAACCAAATCGCGGGAGCTTTCGGTGGAATGCTGTCGATCTTGAGTTGCGCATAGCATACTACTGAGGAATGGACGACATACGACTTGAGTCGCATAATCAGAAAAGAATATCACGTACGCAAGTTACGTCGCTGCTGCCCTGGTTTGCCCTCAGGCTAGGTGGATTTTCTAATTCGGTGCTGCTATGAAGATTACTAAGGTATGTCTGCAGGGGTATTTTTTGTGGTCGCTCCCAGTCTGTCCGGCTAGCGAGACAGAAGTTGTTTGTGCCTGGCCAGCCAATCCGCCGCCTGCCGCAGTGGATATAGTATCAAATCCAAACATTTTCCCCGTTCATGAATGAATATCTGATTCAAAGGAAGACATCCATGAGACAACTGCAGTGAATCTAGGCTCTAGGAAGCACTCCTTTCAGAAGGTACAATTCCGGAAACATATACGTCTTGTCTAGTGAGACGACCAATCGCACACCTACGGCACAGACTCGACCAATCAACAGCCGCACCTACGCATATTCAATGATGCCACGAACCCAAACACCTTTGCGTCGTCCCTTGTCCTCCTCAGCCTAGGTTCTACAGCCTCGCCTCCGCGCATAAGTAGGCCGAGCACTCAAGCTTGAAGGAGTAGAGCAAGCTTCCATTTCGTCCCGTCTTATCATGACTCTTATATCCACTTGCAAGGTATAATGCGAAGGCTTAATGACATCAAGACTTGTACTAACCTGCTCGTCCATGCTTCGTATAATTCGCAATACTTTAATCGCCTAATGGTGCTGTATGGTGTGGCATGGATGTCCTTGGATGTTCAGGTACGGCCATGTTACGTACATATTCCCTGAGAAGCCGATACAAACGGAGGTCAATCGTCCACGACTCCTGATTCTCGGAGCATTTGCGAATCACCAGAGGTGCGATCCCAACCAGAGCGCCCATACCACGCATCAATATGAAGATCCCTGCCTTGTTAGGCTCTCTTGCCCTATCTGCCTGTGGCGTGCATGCTTGGGGATGTCTGTCGGACGAGGACGCCAAATCCGGTGCCGATCGGGCCACAATTCCTGCAGCATCTTGACATTGAGCATGCCAATGCTACCGCACAAGAACTCTTCGCCGACGGTATTCAATAGTATGGAGTTCCAATCAATTCCCTCCGTGGAGATGTAGTGAGTCCACTATCATTCCTATCTCCCGTTGTCGCCGACCGCTAACAACTTTCGAAAGCTGGGAACGCTTGTCGGGAACGGCAAAATGACCTATGTTGAGGATACGCTCTCGGCACCGCCCGTTCCAGAGATCACACCCTTGTGACAGTCCATGGGTGTAGGGATATGGTGTGGCAATGGGAGTTCAACGGCATTGCGTCCAGCCAGTACCGCGTCCGTGGTTTCACTCTCATAAAGGTCGACGGACTCAGTAAAGTGGTGTACCAATATGCCGAATTTAAGAGCCTGGGATGGGTCATCAACAGCGAGTTCAACGTAACACCACCGACTGGCGGTCCATTTGGCGGAGGTTGAGGCAGATACTTAGTTCGCACCGTACCATATATGCCTGTAAGCTTGAAAAGCCATCATGGTTCAACTCACTTCCAAAGTCCATGCTTCCAGCTTCTTCCATATATGGGCATAACGTTCTTTGACTGTGTCCAAATCCTCATTTCCCTTCAGAGCTTTCTCCAACTCACTGATCTGCTGGCTGAAGTTTGTGGCCCATGAAGGTTCGCCCTGACGCCTAGCACCTTCTACAGTCAGATCATGGAAGTCTTTGGTCTGCTGGTAAAGCCTCTGCATAGTGTAAATCAGACACAAAGCGCCATGAGTGAAAACTCTGTAACCGTCAACCTGGTCTCCCGGTTCTAACATGCTGGTAAGATCACGTAATGTAAGGAGAAGCCCTTCTGCCTCATCGTAGTTGCCTTGCCAATAATTGATCGATGCCATCAAGCCGAGAGCCCGCCATCTGGGCCAAGAATTGAAAGGTCGATATGATTGGACTTCGACTTGTAGATCTTGACATAATCTCTCAGCGGCATCGATACAACCGATCTCGCTCAAAGAGCAAACAGCAGAGAACCGCACGTTGAAATAGTCTTCGGTCAAGAAGCTCAGTTTCGGCGTCATTGTATTCACCATCAGCTGATATGCGCGTGATGCAAATGCTTGATTGCCTTCTTCGATCAAACAAGCCACGATTTTGGGTATTGGATGCATCGGACCGAGTATCTGGTTGCCTAGGAGACTTATGTACTGTAGTAGCGATTTCCGCAACCGTTCATGACCCTGCCATCTCTCCTCTCGGAACTCGGCCATAAGCTCTGCCAGAAGATGAAAATGTGAGGATTTGAGTAAGCCTGCAAAATGAGAGCAGGACTCGTTGAATTTTTCAAATGCCTCTGCAAGGCGGCAGTTCAAGGCTGCACGTGCATCGAGAATTAGATCAATGGGGCGAAGGAGGTGAGTCGAGAAGGAGTAGTCTTGCTTGAAGCTGGTTTGCGAGGAATACCATGAATAATAGTGCTGAACATCTAGCAGCGCTTGCTCAATAGTCGCCATTTTGGCCAACGGGAAGTTGTAGAGACAGAGATCTGACGAAGATCCTACTGTGGCTGTGGTATATTGGTAGATTTCCCCCACACAAGCAGTGCTGCTTTGTGGGGTTCCGTGGACACTCTGGACTAGTGATATGACACGACCATTCTTCCGCACCGGTCTCCACAACCGATGCGGTTGAATAGGTCTTCTATTGATCTCTAGTGGCGGCCTCACGAGATTTGAAACAGGTTGTGCCACGAGTTGCTCAAGAGCCTGGAGTTTCTGCTCCGTGGTGTAATTCTTCCTTACCTGCCAACGGCGAAGCCTCTTCTTGTACATCGACTCCCTGATATCGAAAAATTAGGAACAGTTAGGCTTGAAGTGGATAGAAAAGACATTATCACTCACGTAGCATCGAAGTTGTGTTCTCGTTTCATGACTTCGCGAATTTCATGCAGCGTAAACTCGTCTTCGACATACAAAGACTCAATTGTGGGTCTGAAGTGGTCCCATCTTGCTTTTGGCAAGGCTTGCGTCCTTTCCTTCTTTCTACATACATTGGATCTTCCTAGCGTGTGGTCATGAGTCAGAACATTCTGCGCCTCACTCGGCAATGTCAGGTCGTTCATGTTATCCCTCAGATCGATGTTGGTCGAGGGTCCGCAAGCTCTGAAATCAAGGACTGGGCCACGGCTTCAAGTGAGGAGCGTGCTCGATAGGTGTCCGGCGCCGTCCTCATTTCGCTGCTTGCGAGGGGTTGCCGGCCAATGGCTCCAATGTAGATACCCAGATACGCCAGGCTTCGTGATGTGATGTCAAGTCTAGGTTTCGTAGTTCGGTGCGTGTCGTTTGCTGTACGCCAAGCTTGTGATCGGCGTCGAAATTAGTGGGGCGAAGACCAACGCATCTGAGATAGCATTTGCCATTGTGCTTTCGATTGCGCACTACCAACACAATCCAGAGTTGAGTCGAAGGCAGTGAATTCTTTTTGTTTGGGCTCGGTGGTAATTGCCGAATAAAACCACTGCTTTCCTACGCACTGACTTGTCCTCGATGTCTATTTTGGTAGCATTGAGATAATGGTACAGTGTGACTATGGTAACAAAACGAGCGACGATCGGAGTTTGTAGCGACAGGTGTTTGGCTCACGTGTTGTAACAGGAAAGCGGATCCAATACTATTTCTGGTATGAAAAATGAATAGAGTTTGTGGAGAGTTGGTATTTCACAGAGAGGGACTCATAGATCTGAGTGGGAAAGGTTGACTGCAGTGACAGACACATCACTATCACCCAGTGTGTTTTTACAATGTTGATACACTTTTCACGCTGTGAGAGAGGCTCACGACCACACGATCACCACGTACACAGCTTCCTATGTTGCCAATCTCTCGAACTTGATTGGGAAGTTGTTTCTCGAAGGTATAGGTGACTTCTTCCTGTCGAAGTCAATGACGGCACCGGTTTTGTCGAACCATTCGGGCCAAGACTTGTTCGATAGGTCGTATATATGCGGGCAAGAGTCAGTCGAAGCTGTGTCCTTGCTATGTTCATGCCGATGCACATGCGAGAACCTGCTCCAAATGCAAAGAAATGGCGCTTCATCTGCACGTAGATCTCCGACTTGTGCGGTATGTCCCAGCGTTCTGGATTCCATGACTCAGCGTTGCTGAACGCTGCCTCGTTACGGTGCACCGAGTATGGCTGAGCGCTGACTTCCATCTACTTGGCATCAGATATTATGCTCAGACAGAGATGGTAAGGGAGGATGAACTTACACCGCTAGGCAGAGTCTGGCCATGGACTTCAATCTGACTATTGGGCGGGATTCTCCTCTCAATGGAGTCCGAAATTGGAGGGTTTCGGCGCAAGGTCTCCTGGATGATGCACTCGAGATACTCACTCTGTTTCGCTTGGTCAAATGATGGAGTCATGTTTGAGGTGATGCCTGATCGTGCAAGCTCTTCACGAAGTCGGTCTTGTCGATATGTATTGTGAGGATGTGATAGATGGAATACTGCTGCAGACAAGGCGTCGGCAGTGGTGGTGACGCCTACATCATTAGAATTTCTGACAGCTCCTAATGCATATTCGTTCACGTACCAGCAGAGAAATGGTCCAAGGTGTCGCTCATCACATAGTCCATCCCTGGAGACGCAGCTGACCTTCCCTGCTCGTCGTAGTTTGCCGTTAGTCTCTGTACATGACCTTCGGAAGCACGATCTCTGCTCGTTGGATGTTCCCGAAACTTGGACATGGCAGATCTGATGTTCCGAGTCAAGATCGAGGTTTCAGGAGGTGATCTATCAAACCACCTGGGCAAGAATCCTAGTATTCTCTTGAGCAACGGTAGAAGTCCTGTGGACGATTAGAACAACCCAATACAATGTCGGTCTGACTGACTCGGATAGTACAACATAATAAGCGTTGACAGCGACAAGAGCCTCTCCTCAAATGATTGTAAATCACTCTTTAGGGTCAGCCGGGCTTTTTCATCACCAAGCAGGTTCAAAGACTGGGCCGAGCCGAATGTGAAATGGCTCACGATATCAGCACCCAGCCAGCGAAACGTCGAAGATACTTCCACGAGCCTTCTTTGTCGGGTTTCGCCATCAATATAGTCCACGAGAGAGTGCAGGGATTGGGAGAAGATAGCATGTTTCTCTGGTGACTCGACAGCACGCGTAGAGTAGAGTGTCCTTAACGGCTTCCGTCGTTGCTGGTGGAGCTCGCCATCAACGGTCGATACAAGATTCTCGGATCCATAATTGTGGAGCATGTATAAAGGATTAGCCCGATCAAGCTTCCTATTGATGGCGAAGATATCCCTAAGCCCGCAATGGTCATTTACTGAGATCTGGTTTGGACCGATTTGGACGAGGCGACCATAGGTCTTGTGCAGATTCTCAATGGCCTGATCTCGTCGCCCTGTTTTCTTGAGCCTAGAGACAGGTTCAACAACCCTTCTGATCGCTTACCTCGGATCTCATGCCATCTGAGCCACCATTTCGTGAGCTTGGCCAGCCATGGGCCCGGAAAGCGTGCCATGGCTTTCTTAAAGGAGAGTAAGTTGTAATTGCAAAGCCATGAGGTAAATTGCCACGTCTATCCTGCGGTTGTATGCTGAAACTTGGCAGTCACCTACAGAGTAGAGGGTAGGGGTGGATACTCGGATGGATAAAGAGTGTTGGACTCACGACCGACCTGTAGCTGGATTGAGACCAAATTCATCTCCATTAAGCGGGTTTCTAAGTATTCAGGTGGAGCTTGAACCTCGGGCTCCACGGCCGCCGTGATATAAAATGCATTCGCCCACGGTCTGTTCCTATTGGAAGGTGACACGCAAGGCTGGCAAAGTTCGACAGGTTGGCAAACTCACGTGCGCCGCTTTCACTCTTCCCGCGCCGCTTTGAGAGAGGACACGAGGGAGCCTGAACTTCTCCTCACACACGTGACTTTGTTGAAAGCCGACATTTGTAAAGACGACAGTGGACGACCTGTCTTGGTCTAAGTAGTCCACGGTAGTCTCATCAGGCGGCTTTAGACCTTATATAGTCTGCTAGTCTCACCCATCTCCTCACCTCCTGTCTTGCAAGTTACACGGAGATCGGACTGACAGCTAGGCACACAGGCCTTTCTCTACTCATTCTCGCTTACATTATTGACCTCTCAAGATGATCCATGATATCGATGAAACCGACTGATTTATTCTTGCCAAGATTTCATCCACTAAACAATCTCTTATGTACACGGCTGGATTTTTTACACACAACCCTCTCAGTAGGTGCTCTTCTCCTCGGCTGATGAGCATCACCCGGTGACATCCTAATTCTTGCGACTCCACAATGCTGCAGCAAAGTCTATTACTGTTCCGATCTTTGATGAACTAGAACAAATCTATCCTCGCAATGCCTTCAGAGTTCGGAACTTTGACAAGTAAACCACCGTTCTTGGTGATATAGATGCTTCTATGATCGGTAGGCAATCTTCCAAATGCGACAGAGGTAGGTCCCCAAGGTCACTAGCGGTGGAATTGAGGGTACCCGCAATAATCTCTGCCTCACCATTGGGTTTCACTCTCGTCAGTACGGCCAGAGGACCGGCGACGTAAGCGGTGCCACAGGGAGCCACACCAAGGTCGTCACCGCTGACATTTGACGCCAAAAGTGTCGGTTCTACCCCGGCAGCGAGTTGTCCGAACTCGTCAATAGGCACCTTGAACACTGAGCTCAGACCAGTGTTCGTCCAATACATCGTCTTATGACTGACTTTCAGGCCATTGATGCCTGTCACACCCGAACCTGTGGCTGCAGGTCCCTTGGTTGTGGAGTCGTTCAATGCCACGCCAACAGCACCTGTCTTCACATTGACGTTCCAGACAAGTCCACGGAAAGAGTCGGCGACCAGAAGATGATCAGAGTTTCGACGCGCCAATGCGATACCGTTCAGCAATGCGGCATCCGGCAAATTCGCGATGTGCTTGACTACTGGCTGCTGGGTAAGAGTTCCGTCTGGTTTGACAGCCACGCCATTTACGTCCAGCTCCCAGATATTATACGAAGCTGGAGTCGTGCTGAAAGGATCGCTCATGTTGACGTCGCTGGAAGCAACGTAGAAGACGTCGTCTGGTCCTTCAGTGATGCCCACCGCACTATCGACGTCGGGTATGTAGTGAATAAGGGCCATAGGCAGAACGCCCGTGGGGTCGACCTGATATACACTCGCGTTGGGGCCCGTGGACGTGGTCAAGATCTGGCCATTGGAGCGAATGGCGAGATTTTCGAATCTGATGCCAGGATAACGGAGGACATCGTGGACTGGGTATTCAGGCTGTTGTACTGGTAGAGCAGCGGCTTTGCAGATTGCAGCCAGGCTCAAGGGTAGCAGAAGATGGGAAAAATACATTTTTGTTCAACTTGGTCTGTGATTGCTAGAGTAACAACGTATGAATCTTTCTATGTTGCAGCAATGAACATCATGAGGTTCAATCGAAATACTTATAGCATTTTGACCTCTCGAATCTCTGCTGTATTTAGAGCCTCGCAAGTCACTCGTTGCGGGCCTGATAGCCTCGTAGGTCACAGGCGGTGGGCCTGAAATCTGAGGAGATCCTCATCCTCTTTGGGGAAGCCATGCGAAAAACAAGCTAAAGGGATCGCTGGGATCCACTCAGTCCGCCACAAAGTATCGCTCGGAACTCGAAATAGCGCCCAGGGTCAATCTGGCTATAGATCAATACTCGAAGGGTTATGCTAATGATCGTGAAATACGGGCTCTGAACGGGTATGTTCGTCAATCCACGCAGGTACCATTGTTTTCTAAACTAAGGTCAAGCCACGGAGGGGCGACTAATCTTCTCGTGGATCCGTCGAGCGGCGATTTGGGCTTTCATGATTCCTGTAACGTCATACATGCGCTCAAAGCACTGTCTAGTCCAATCCGTTAATTCCAACGGTGCAGCTCTCATCATTCCAACGACTTCCAATGGCCAGAAAAGCCAGTACGTGGTCCCAAGTGGTGGACGATCTTCTCCCGAATTGAGCATGACCAGGGAACATGACGGACGATAGCACATTGGTATTGTGGCGCAGATATCCGTCACCAAGTCTCGAATGCCCATGGCTGAAGTCTTGGGGCTTGATGGGTTGACCACGAGTTTGAGAGAGTCTTCAGGCAATGATGATGGTGACAAGCATGCTTCCTGAATGAGATCATAGGTCATGATTCGTGCTGCTCTAACCTTGTCCAACACGTGTGCCATGGCTGGCGTAGGGTACAGGTCGCATCGCGCTTCCCACCATAGTTGAGAAGCAGATCCGCTTGGACGCTGGACAAAGGTCCAAGTTGAGGAAGCGCGTTCACTCCAGTGATACAGATCAGTGATACAGATCAGTGATACAGATCATCGTCCAAACTGGCCAATTGGCGGATCAGCGTGGTCGAAGGCCCCATCGTGTGATATTGTGCCTGAAGTGTAGCCAAGCGAATCAACAATATCTCTGCACTGCCATGTTGCACAATTTCTGGTTTCTCAGTCTGAGGGATCCCATAACCCAGTGACTGATATTCCATGGGAACTGGGGTCTTAGTTTGGAGGGCGTTCAGAATGACCTGCGAACGACTTTGCACTAGCATCCGAACGCCAAATCCCGTGTTTTGGATCTGATCCTTGTGAGTTTTCAAGAGGAAGCCAAGGCCCCCCAGGTGTATCATCCAAGATTGGCGAGAGGACGACAAATCCGATGCTAGCACCTCAAAGAAGCCAAGAAATAATGTTGCAATCATAAGAGCATCCTTGTCCACTACAAGATGTTGACGCCAGAGTTCAGCCAGACTGAGCAGAGCAATGCCATATAGCTTCTGAGCTTCGCGATAGTAATGCGTTGATCTCTGCAGGCGGGACAAAGCCATTGCGCCAACGCTCTGTACACTGTATTTTGCGCTGTCGTTCTTCAAGATTTCACCGAAGTGGCTTGGGACCCAGAAGAGATTGGTTCCTTTGCCCCTCGATGTGAAATTGTTTGCGAAGAAATTGATCAAGCCGTCTTCCGAGTTTAATTTTGGCGATTTGACGATAGCCAGGGTATCTTCAAGTTTTGCAGGTTCGGCATCTGGAGTGCTCTCACTTGTCGTCTCTTCGGACGACTTGATTTGGCCGCGCCATCTAGCATTGACCTTGTTCTGAATCAATTCTGTCTGGTCCCGGAATATCAATTCCTCTGGTTTTCGATATCCTTCACACCACCGAGAGCTCTTCCGACATTGGCCGCAGGTTGGACGGTGATGATCGCACTTCAGCGTACAACGTTAGTGTCCCTGCGTCACACTCTGTGCATGGAATGATCCAGATGTCGTGACCTACTCGAATCTTCCTCTTGATGCATGTTCCACAACCTCTGCTAGGACCGCCGACGTTCACCATATTGGATGATGAAGAATGACTGCATGCGGAGACATGGGAAGCGGTGGGATCTGACCAGAGCCAGAAGACCGTACGATCATGATTGCTGTGGGCGGGCGCTCTCACGATCAATACGCCTTTTTACAAGGTGGACTACAAACTTCAGTGACCTTCCCTCAAGCACTCAATCGAGACCAGACAACTACGTCATGATCTCCTTCAGCTTGATGGAGCTAGTCATGCGGCGTAGATGTTTATTTGAAAACCTTTTGCTGGTGATTAGAAAGGGCTAGTATGAGTGAGCGTAGAGCGGCAGCACTCGACACCGAAAGTAGATGGTCTGACCTTGGCACTCTGGCCCAAAAAGTTTCCCAGAGCGACTGCGAACCTCCAACTGGGAGACTGTCACAAAGAGCTCTTCGTTCTTGAGTCCATCATCCATCAACTGCAGTGTCAACGTCTATACCTTGGACTTCTCAATTGACCTCCCTACATATCTCACATTGCGGAACGATTATCACGTCCATCAAGTCTTACGTTACACACCTCGAAAATGGTCAAATTAGAAGAACTCGAAGACGAGCATTTCATCAACCGACCGGCGGCGAGCAAGGACGACGTCCTCCTCGCCGATGATGATGACGATTACACCGACACAGGTAAAGAACACCGGCACCAAGCCTTCACAAAAAAGCCCTCTGAAACCTCCATGCTACCCTTTTCCTTTCCCATCTCGCTCCTCAACAAGCGCATAGTTTTCAATTCCCACCTGCTAACAAACTTGAAATTCCCAGACTCTGAAATCTCCGACGCATCCGACCTAGACACGACGATCGACGAATCACTCTACGACCGGATCAGTGCGCTAAAGGACATTGTGCCACCAAAGACGCGAGCCAAGATCTCGTTGGTGTCGAACTCGATATACTCTGCCACCAGCACGGGCATCACGTACTCCGGCAAGGGATTGTGGGTGTTGGCCACGAGCATCTTGCTGCTGGGCATTCCCTATGCGTTGGCTTTGGGCGAGGAGCAGCAGTATATCGAGGAGGAGAGGCAGCGCGCTATGATGCAGGAGGGTGCGCAGGGATTGTTGCAGGGAAATGCTGGTGAGGCTGGTCAGGCAAAGCCTGCTCTGTAACTCTGATAGGTGGTTTGAAATACAGGGTCATAGATGCCTTGGACAGTGATCTATGGCGGAGTTTGTACAATACGCAACGAGCATTATAACACGGAATCAGCGTCATGATGCTATGGCTCAAAACTCGATGAGTGCCAAGAGCAAAGCTGGAGGATCTTAATGGTTTCTTCGGTTCGGTACGGGATCCGCCTTGTACTTAATCTCATGTCTTAAAAAATTTTGCTATTCATTGTCTGTTCTGTGTATGCTAGAGAATTCCGTCTGGTAGATAGTTCCCTCTTTCCAATTGGGACATTTGGTGTAGAAAACCATGCTAGATAGCCAGACATATATGTCGAGAAAAGCTAGAAGAGCCGCTTGGATGCTAAAACACATTCCTTTGTTCATTCGGTCTCGTCAATCCTCCATGCCCGTCCGAGCACTGTCTAGGTTACTTTTGAAGTCCGACCAAAGCTCTGCAATCATTCCGATCTCATTCATGTGGTCAACTACATTCTCGGCCTCTTTTTCTCGCTTCTTCTTGTTCATCCTCTCGCGTTCGATGATTGCCTCTGACGATAGGACCCCTTGCTCTTCAAGGTAAATCATCAAACTCTCATTGAGATGGTGTTTCCAGTGTGTCAATTTGTGGCCCATTTGTGCATTAGCCGCGCAGTGACGACCGAGGTAGTATCGCTGAGCAGAATTTGGCAAGGGATTACCATGTTCGTCGTGTTCCTGGCTGTCTTCTTCGCCATCGGTCTCGTTGTCGGAATCATCCACTGGTTCTAAAGTCTTTTTGAAATATGGCTGGCCGGAGAAGATAAACTCATAGCGAGCAGGGTGGTTGGTCCTGTTGCAAGCATCACAATTTCGTATGTTATCCTCATCTGGACCTGGAAGCAATGATACTTTCATCTCTGGTCGTGATAAAATTACTCTCTTGAATTCTGCACCCCATGCGGCAGAGATTAGCCGACTACCAGCTTGAGCTTTCACCTGGTCTTCCACTCGATCAAAGGCTAGGTTGTACAAATCGTCTTGACGTGAAAAGGCAGGTGCAATCTTGTTCTTGACAAGCCATTCGATGATATGGATGAACAACTCTTTCGGTTTTGCAGAGGCAAAGGATGTAAACTGGAGTGGAATGTCGTGAAGAGGCCGACCAAGTCGACCTACGCTATCATCGATGATAAAGTCATCCTCTCCATTTTCATCCTCGGGTGGATAGACTTGGTCAGGCTCATCGTAGGCCATGTCTCCATCTTTATCTGACGGATTATCATCAGGCTGGCCAATTAGGTCTAGGTCGACTCCGTGTGACGATTGGGACTCTTCATCTGAATCATATATCCTCGGTATTTTTTCGCCCGCCCGACGACGGCGGAGCAGGTCGAGATGTTCCCTTGCACTGTCCCGTTTTGTGGTTACAGGACCACCTCTCGTACGCGATCTTGTGGGAGTATTTTCCCCTCCATCAGAGTCTTGCAGGTTTTGAAGATCGTCCTCTAATTCATCCTGCTCTTGTCTTGTCCTCTTGCGAGAGATCTTTGTCTTCTTCGCGCCTGCTACGTGACGAAGTCGTTGTCTGGAAGTGGACGGTGGAGGACTTGCATCTGACGAAATGTAGTCGATCTCATCACTATCATCGACGATGAAGTCATTTCTCGGCTTTTTGGATTTGGGACGCGCTTTAGCTTTGGAGTTCGATATTGTATCGCTTGAAACATATTGGAGGTCATCGTTGTCGACAATGAATGGATCCTTTTCAGTCATCGATCTGTTCCTACGACGTGTGACTGATGGTCGGGTGGCTAGAACAATATCATCTTCATCACTTGTTTCGGGCGAACCGAGTTCTGATAATGAGCTGCCGTCATTATCAATTGATGTTTGATTCTTAACAAGAGTTTTCGGTTGAATCTCGTCTGGATCGAAGTTTTGTGCTGGTGGATGAGTTCGCAGACGTGTCGACCGTCGTGTCAAAGGTATTGTGGGAACCTCGGGAGTTGTCCTTTCTTGCTTGTCCGGAGTTTCAGCAATCCGTCTGGACGCTAGGTGAGTCGACCGTTGGCCGATCGGAGAATTTGAAGGCGAGTCGAAAGCTTGGTAGGATGTTCTGCGCCGCTTCTGGGAGGGAAGGACTAAGTCGTCTTCGTCTGACTCGGAGGAAAGAAGGTCTACATGAACGTGGTTCTCTTCAGGGGCAGGCTGGGACGATGGCTCCGGGGTGGGCAGCGACGTTTCCCCGTCTTGGGATTTATGGTTGGCGGATGAAAGAGAGCTTTTTGCGCCGGTGAAGCGGACTGAGGCCAACCTGCTCTGGACGGCCGGACTGTAAGCATCTTTGGCAGGTGAGGAAGAGGAAAGAGGAGTGAATTGTATAGTTGTTTGCCTCTGCCGATTACGATATGGTTGTCTAGGCATATTGAAGTGGTGATATGGGTGGAACAGGTGTGTCAAAGTAGTTGGTGGTGGGGCTGATCCATCCTTTAGGAGTTAGGTGAGAGGATTGGATTTTTTTAAGCACCCGAATTTCTGATATTATACTTGATTCTGAGTACAATGGATTGGTTTGTATTGATATTTGATACAGACTGTTGGGGAGTGAGATGTCAGGCGCTGACAAAGGCTCCAGAGGCTAGGAAACGCGTGAATGAGAAGACGCGGGCGCGATGTCACGTGTGAAATTAGGAAACGAGGAAAGAGTGGCATTGTGGCAGGCACCAGGCAGGCTGAAGTTGTGGCTACTGGCAATGGGGAGCTTCCCCAGATTCGATTAGAATGTCCCCAATGAGAAGTTGAGAAGGGCACGAAGCAAGCGAAATTGCAAGTGCTTCCGAATCGCCGTCAGCCACACCCTCCATTGAGAGGGGGCAGAGGGAAGGAGCAACGGAGCGCACTAGCCACCACCAGCACCATGACGATGCACCACAGAAAGAAGTTGAAGCCCAACATCGATGCGTTGAGTGGAAGGAAGGTAATTCCTTGAGCCTTACGTACCCTTACTTCGACGTGTCCACAATTAACGTCATCCTATCCTCTCGATCACGCTTTCTCCCAGAAATCTGAACGCTGTCATGATGACGATTCATTCCAGGTCAATCACGATCAAAAGCCAGCTGGACTTCTGCAAGACACTAGTTGAGCTTGAACACCCAACGACGCGTCAGTGGCTTTGTACATTCCACAGGGTTGTCCAAACTCCAGACTCTTGCAATTAGAGGACACTTTTTCAATCTCCAACTTGAGGTCCAGCTACCCGTACTCCCTGGCATGAGAAAGAACAAGTCCCGTATGGTGACGAGGCAAGCCACAAGATGTAGACTACAGTGTCTGCATCGCATCTCTTCTTCAAATCGACTGCTCGAATGTTTCGGCTAATATACCTAACCTAGCACGTAATCAAGCTAGAGATCGTTCACTCGCTTACTGGACTGAATTCATATCCGAAGTGTGAGATGGTGGGTTGATGGGACTTTTCATCCCTAATGTGGAAGATGCCGATTGACGATCCCAGATTCAGCACATTCGAAAAAAGTCTTTGAAGGTTTGTGGTCGTGCGTGGGTTGTTGGCATTGCCTTGTTTGGACGGCCTCGATGGGTCCATGCCATACGCCAAGTGAGACGGCAGGGGAAACATGACATCAGGCTCTTCAAATTTCGATGTCATGCTCGCCCATACTCGTTTTTTTCTGACCCTCAGTACCCTCTTCTCCACAACTTCTGTGGTAAATCATGCGCTGTGATGTCGTCCTTCGGGACCAAGCAGGCCAATTCTAACCTGTGCTTCTGTCTCCAGCCTCTAACCTCGAGGCAATGGCGTTGTTTTGCCCACTTGTTGCACTGGAGATCGTGCCATGGTGGCTCCTCCATGCCGACAAACTTGGACATCAGAGGTTGACGCGTGCCAGTCTTGACCCCTTGTGCCACACCGGAAGTTGCTTTGAATTTACATCATTACCTCCTCGATCTTTGGTGTTGTTTGTTCCACGCTCCTGATGCTATTTCCTGTTCTCTGGAACCTTCTTAACTCTGTCCTCCAGCTCATTCTTACATCACTTCCAAACAAATACATCTATCCTCTACCTCAGCACCTCTTTTTATTGTGATACCCGCTGAGCACATTCTCCTCCATCACTTTTCTTCTGTTGTGATACCCTAACCTGCGATTCATCTGTTTTCCAACATGGCTACCGTCAACCGTCCCACCGACACCACCGTCAAGGAGAAGGATATCAACCAAAAGCTCCAACTCTACGGAATCTATCAGGCCTTTGCCAATGGCAAAGTTCCTTCCAACCAACAGATCGATGTCGCCTTGAACAGCGCACTAGCATCTCGAGCCCTCGCATCACCATCCAAGAGACTGTCCAGTGAGGGACAAGGACTTGTTCGAGACCTCAAGGAAGTCATCAACCAAGCCAAACTACTCCTCTTGAGCAAAAATGAGGGCAACCTCCTCCAGGATTTCATCTGGCAAACACAACATCTCGATGGCGGCAACGCCAAGCTCCCAGGAGCTCCTACAGATAAGGCAACCGCCCAACAACATGGAGATGAAGCTCTTGATGGTTTGAAAACTCTTGGCCGTTTAATCCTCTCCAATGGTCAATTCCGCAAACTTCTGAGTGATGCCACCATCCTACTGCGCGATATCGCAGGTGACGCCGCTCAGGAGGCTGCCACTCGCGTCAACCCATCTGAGGATCGTCTGCGACAAATCGACGAGCCTGCAGAGGACAATACCTGGCATGACGTGCCTGACCTTTCGAGAGAGAACCTAAAGAACCAGGCCCGCTCGGCTTATGACAACAACAAGCCATTCAATCAACAGCAAGCTCAAAACGCTGCTCAACAAGGACTTGACACAGCTCAACAGCATCCTACCCAAGATAATCGACAAGCTGCTCAGAAAGGGCTTGGTCAAGCCGTCGATAACTTGAAATCTCAAGCCCAGCAAAATATTCCCGATGAACAACAAGAGCAAGCCAGGAAGGCCAAGGATGCCACGGTCCAGCATTCAAAGAATTACCTTAACAAGAAATTCCCCCAAGAACGCCGAGATCAAACAATCTGGCGACTGAAGAAACTAGTTGTCGAGATTCAAGGCCACTCCGATTGTAAGTTCAATTGCATCATCTCAACACTTGCATTCGCACTAATCATTTTATAGACCAACAAGCTATTGAAACTCTTCTCTCTCTTGCTGAAACATACGCAGGCCATGCTACTGACGTTAGCAACCAGTCTGTCGGAACAGTCAAAGGTGCCCATGATGATAACAGTTTGAGAACTGCAGAGACTAATCTAAGGGTGCGTTTAGGTCTTTTCAATGATAATAGAGATGCGCTGACAAAATTCAAGACCCTGATCGAACGTTTCGCCAACTCCACAAGTACTGACGACTTGTTCGACGCAATCAATCAAATCTACCGAGATGCTGATCGAGATCCGGAGCTTAAGAATTGGTTCAAATCATTGAACAGATTCATTCGAAAGACACTACAAGAACAAGGTTACATTTTGCGTGATAGTTCTAACGAAGAATGGAACCAAATCTACGATCAAGGTCGCTACCTCTTCCGCGAACGTTATCGAAACCACACAGACCGTATCCTCGACGAACTCAAATTCTTGGCCGATCAGTTTGATCAAGACCCACAAAACCGAGCCTTTGGAGATGCTGTCCAGAAACTCTTCTTGGATCTTGGACAGGATGAAAACGGAAAGCCTACTTTCAAGCCACACTTGATCAAGGACTTGACTGAGGTCATCATTCCAGCCATCTTTGAGAATACTCGTTACGTTCCTATCCCTCGTATTGAGGTTTCCGACCCCATGGTCGACGTTGTTGTGGAGAACTTGGTCATTGAAAGTGACAATCTCTTCCCGAACACCTTCGAGTTCGGTAGCGACAACTACTGGCGCATGGGACGAAAATCGATTTCCAACAAGAGAGAAAACAAAATCACCGTTGCCGGTTCTGGTGTGCAAATGGATCTGAAGGATGTTGCCTACTACATCAAGAAGAAGCAAGGATTCCCATCCATCACAGACAAGGGTGTCATGGACATCTTCCTCGGCGGAGAAGGCTTCAGCTTCAAGTTGACTGCTCGCAATGCCAAAAAATCAGATCGTACTCACTTTGTTGTTGTTGACAAAGTCGATGTAACGATCAAGAATTTGAGCATCAAGATCAAGCAATCTAACCACAAACTACTCTTTTCCGTCGCCAAGTCGTTGCTAATCAAGACAATGAAACCTGTCATCCAAAAAGTCATCGAAAAGCAAATCAGAGACAATTTCGCAAAGGGAGATGCTTTCGCTTGGAGTGTTTACCAAGATGTGCAACGCTCTGTCGAGCATGCCAAGAAGAATCCCGAGGATGCTCCCAACATTTACCAGAACTATGTCAATGCCATCCAGAAACAATTCACCGAAAAGAAGAAGAAGGCTGAACAAGTTGCCTCCAAGACAAACGTCAATGTTGCTGTGACCAAGGAGGATGCTATGTTCAAGCACATCTCTCTCCCAGGCGGTATCTCTTCCAAGGCCACGGAGTACAAGCAGCTTGCTGCCAAGGGAGATCGATGGGAATCCCCCGTCTTTGGTATTGGAAGCGCCAAGGCATCTACCAATATCCCAAAGCTTGCCCAGGTCACACGAAAGCCTCATAACACTACCAAAGCTACCGTTCGAGGCGGTAATCACCCTAATGCAGACAATTCTGCTTCTCATTTGGGCTCATCTCAACAAAGTCAAGGCTATGGCAGTTCAGGAATTGGCAACTACGGCCAGACCGGCTCTGCTGTACCATCCGGCTATGGCACTCAGGGTAATTCCGGCATTGGTCAGGGCTACGGCGGTGAGAGTGGTTTCACAGGACAGTCGGGTGTAGGCAACTTGGCTTCCACAAACCCACTCAGCTCATCCGGCAACACTGGTAGTGGCGCTGGTGGATTCAGAACTCAAGTCGATCAGGCCTTCGAGCCTAACAAATCTCTCAACGGCCCTGGTGTCGGTGGTGTTGGCGGTGTTACCAATGGAAGCACCAACAAGACCTACCATGACAACGTTACTCGTTAAAGAAACATAACCACAGTGTTCCGAGGATGGGACAAGGAGAGATTGAGTCGATGCTTTTCGCGATTTTGCCCATGATACCCTTCTTTCACCTGTTAGTCAACAGCGCAAAATAGGAAACGAGACTTGGTTGATTTGGTTTGATATGTTTAGTCTATGCATCACATGAAAAGAATACTCATTGTTGAAAGATAGTTTTGTGGTGACATACGAAATTTGCATGTTTCGCAGTAATAGTAATAGAATATATTTGAAAATGTTCAAGTTCCCGATTCTCTCATTGTTGCAGGCTTTCGTGGTGTAGCCCCACGACTCTGCAAACCCACGAACCCAACCTACCCCCAAAACTGACGAGGTTATTCCCTCTCCATGCCCCAGCACTCCTGTCTCCTTTCATCCCTCGTCCTCCCTCTCCAGCCCCCAATCCATTCCCTGCCAGAACCGCCAGACTGCCAAACGATCCAAAAACCATCAAGACAGTCTAGTTAGAATTGATTCCTCCTTTCCTACCTAACCCTTCCGACTCTGTGCTCCTCCTGCTCCGGCTACTTGTCCTCCTCGGTGCCGGGCTCATGAAACTCCTCCAACGTCTTGCCCGCGATGTCAAAGGGCACGCACGAGATGGTGGTGGCGACGAAGCGTGCCGGCTCGGTCTTGGACGCGTTGTGCCAGCGGTGGTTCGTCCCGCGTTGTACGATGTGGTCCTGGGAATGAAAGAGGTAAGTCAGTATATGGACATTGACATTTTCAATCAGCTAGGCTGGTGTGTGTGTGGGTATGCTAGGGACCTTGATGTGTGATGCGACGGGCCAAAGGATGCTGGATGGCTGCTTTTTCCTCTCTATCTTTCTCTTCTCGAAATGAAGATCTCTGGATGAAGATGTCCAGAGAGAGAAGGCAAGGGAGTAGTAGTACGTCCTATTCTGTTCCATTTCTTGGGCGTTGGTGTTGTGTTGGGAATGGTGTTTATGCCTGATCTCAGAAGCAGGTCGCTGGACTGCCAGATATTTGGAGACAAATGGGATTTAACAGTCCTCCTCTCCCACCAACAGCTACTCGATGCAGGAGAAGTTTCTCGTTCACCCCGAGATCAGCGAGCCCCTGATTGGCTAGCATATCATCGAGACCAGCGAGCGTCCGCCGTCAACAAGCAGGATAAGAAGGAGGAAACTTCTCAACCAAACCCTCCTAAGCCAAGAAAGAAAACAAATAGCAGAGGAGAAACTCACCCCTGGTCTCAAGGTGACCCTCTCGCCACCATCCAACTCATGAACAATCTCGCCCAAAACACAGACTGAGAAATCAATCGAAACCGTACGATGCATCTGACTGACACCGCCAGGCTCGAGATCGACAACAATCAAATTGACGCCGCCATCGGTCACGATGTTGGGTTGCGTCCAGCTCGTCGGCTCGGCCGTGTCGTCGCTCAGGTAGCTCTTCATATCGGCATCGTTGGTCAGTGTGGCCGGTACGCCGGGGAGTTTGATGAATTGTTGTGCCGGCGACGTTGTGTAGATGGATTTGCCGGCCTTGTCGTGCGTTGCGATGTGGCGGTGGAGTGTTGGGAGCCCGGAGACCGGGGTTGTCGTGCGTGGGATGGACATTATTGAGGTTTGAGATGGGTTTTCCTTGAGCGAGTTGAACTAGGTGTTAGTCGATGGAGTCCTGCTAATGATACAGATATTGTGAGATCTGGTTCTTGGGTGCAGCTGGCGAAGTTCGACTCGGTCGTCCTTCGTCCTTCGTCTCTTCTGCTGGACGATCGATGGCAGCGTTGTCAATGGACGTCCACTAAATCTGAGCATATGGTAGGATGTTCGAAAGGAGAGCTGTGGTACAGCCAAAAATTGACAACGAGGTCTGTTAACCAAGGAACCCCACTCAGAGGCAGCCTCACACAGAGAGAGAGATCAAGTTCATTCACCAAGGACGAGTCAGAAAAAGATATTCATGAAATCATGAGAGAAGACAGGAACACCAGCACGACAACTCGACCGCTTTCGTAGCCAAGGTAAGGTTTCCATTATATATACCTTTGTCCAGAAAAAAACACCGACCTACCTAGGTAAATGCCGACTCACCTTACGTATCCTCATGTCTACCTGCGTCGGCATGCACTGCTCAGCTCTGCTATACAACACATGCTTCTCTCTGGACCGAACCTATCAGCCAGTCAGTGAATTAGTCAGTGGTCCCTTAGGCAGGAAGAGCTGACAAGAAAACCGAAACCCACCTCCGCCTCCACCCCCACCCCAAGTCCCCATGTCTGGGTCCCGTGTCCATGTTCATGTCAACCAATTGTGTTCTACCTCGGGTGACCAAATTAGGTACCTACTGTACCTGCTTACCTGGCTTACCTGGTTTACCTGCACAGCAAAGCGAACAAAGTTTCTTGAGACAGGTATTATGCCCCGTGATGAGCTGATCGATCGATCGAGTCGTATTTTGGTCCAGGCATCAGCACTTACCTCAGGTCAACTCGTTTTGGCTTCCCCTCGGGTGAAGCCAATACGAGAGGAGGAAGTATTGGAGGAGGAGGGGAGCGAAGAAGCGTGCGGGGATGCGGCCGGATGACGGAGGTATTCTTTTGTGTTGAATGCCTACGTTGGTACTTGGGGGCCAATGATAGTACCTTTGTGTGTATGGACCTATTGTAGAAAGATGGCCTTGTGAGAAAAACTCCCATATGCCACGAGCATCGCAATCCCCTGCGCTTCGACGTCGCGGATATCTGTGATTCTGCGTGATTTGGCTCAACTGGTCCTCGATTTGTTGACGACGACGTTGAGTCAGGGATCTGAATCTTGACAAGGTTGTGTTGTAGGGTTTAGCGATTGTTAGATCATACTGCTACCAGGGACCTAGAACAAAATAAATACTTTACCTTACTAACCAGACGTCTGAATCATGTCCTCTGTCGTTGAAATCCGAGGAGGAATAAAAGATAGAGGACAAAAGGGGTAGATTTGGAAGATTTGCACCCTCGATCACGTGTTGCTTGTGGGAGGAAGGCACGCGACGCGAGGCCGCGACTTCCTGACGACTCACGAGATGGCATCTTTCTGATCCTTCAGCATTAGTAGTATTACCACCAACAGTAGTCGTAAGACTCATCCGCTGGCATGCTCATGCGAGTTATACAGATCTTTACCGATTGACGAGTGCTTCTTGGCAGTATTAATTCCAGCAGGCTAGGACGGTATGCCTCGTGGATAGCGGCGAAGGAAGAAGAGGAAGAAGAGGAGGGGGAGAAGAAGTGAGGTCCGCCTCATCCACTCTGGCGGTCAACATCATCTTCTCCTAGAAACTACACCATTTAAAAGACATGTTGAAGACAACCCATTACTCTGTTCATCGTTGGAATCTATGTGACGCTATCATATTCTCACAATTCAATGACCGAGATGAGTTCAGCTAGACCATCGTTCATAAAACCTGCAACTTAATATATGCACGAATTGAAGTCGTCGAGACTCTTGATTTTCACCTCTTTTACCTCCTTCTCCCAAGTTTCTTTCTCCTCCACTTCTTTCACCAAGCATGCTAAACCAATTGCCCACCCCGAATATGAATGATCAAAACTCCCTCGCCTGTTAGACATGTTTCACCAATGCCACTATTCAATGTCGCGGAAGCCAAACAAAACTAGACACAAAGGGGTATCGATCGAAGTCAAAGAAGAGATAAATCGCGCCACTGAAGCCGCGACGCAACCTCTCCTCGGGGAAAATCTGAGGCTGTGGTCGACGAAAAGTACTGACAGAAATAATGTGCTGTCTAATATGAGGTACTGTCAACTTGTTGGTGGTGAACAAGTTGGACTCTTGTGATATTATGGGTATTATCGGGTTGATTGGGATGTCAAGTTCGTCGGACCGTTGCCGTCATGCCGAACGCCAGGCTAATTGCATATCATCATAAACTCAATCGACATGAGTATGTATCGAAAGACTCCAGGATGTTTCAAGAAGGCAGTAAAGCACCTGAGCCACTCTCCGTCGATGTGTCGCCTTCGACAGTCTTTCTCCATGCTTCTGGTAAACAGACGCAAACCAAAGGGAACGCCTTGATCTCGCCTGATGGGGATGGAGATTCTTCTCGAGTCGCTGTGCCATTCGATACTCCACTGTCTCTCTGAAGCTTATGTTTTCCTTCGTAGTCCTCTGCACGCTCATCGATACGGACACCGGTAGCCCAGCCATCGTCCCAGATACCTACCACCTTCAACATGTCTCCTCTTTCTAGTTCAAATTCATCGCCCGCACGAGGTTGGTATGCCCAAAGTACCGAGATCTTATCTCCTGGGTGAATGTCCTCATTTGAATAGTAATCCTTGAAAAATGGAAGTTGTTCTGATTGTCCACTCGCTACTCCTTCTGGGGAAGAGAAATCCCCATTACTGCCAGGAGAGCTTCCTTGGTGGGATCCGCCACTGATTGAACCTTTGGCAGCTCCTAAGCCAAGGGCTTTCTCATTCGAATCGGGACTATCACCGTAGGGGTCTGTATGAGAGGTGTAGTTGCGAGGCGCGATCTGAGGCGCGCCCTGGTTTCCTGTCGCAGAGGGTTCATCTTGTAGTGCTGACATGCGGGTCACACGACCGCCAGGGAGCACCTCATAGCCAGGTTGAGTCATCGGTTGGTTATATGCGGATGAAGTTCCTCGCCTTTGCGGTGATGGTTGATTTAACAAACTTCCGGCTTTGCTATCACTTCGCCTGCGACGGAAGCAGATAACAGCAAGAACAATGAGGGCCACCAGTATCAAGAAACCAAGCACAGAGCCGACGACAATCCCAGCAATCTCGCCTCCACTTAAACCTCCCCCACTACCAGAGCTGGCAGCGGCGGTTGCAGACGAGGTGGGCGATGATGTTGGGGTTGATGTTGCCGAGAGGATGCCCGACACGGCCGAGAAGACAGGAAGTGTAACATCTTCACAACGACCTGTGGCATTGGCGGTCAGACAACACGAGTTGGTACCATTCGTGGTGCTTGCACGACAATAGTTACAAAGACCCATCAAGTTGGGCCCAAACCCACAGTCATTGGGCTCATTAGTTTCGCCATCAATACATCTTCCACTAATTGATTCGGCGGGTAGGGCACAATTGGTAAAGTCGGCCCGTAGCTCATCGGCGTAGTTGCTACCGCGTCCGGCACATAGCTGGTCACTTGAAACAATTTGTGATTCACTGAGAGCCATCTCGGCACACGAGTCGACACACAGTGGACGTAACTGATCACCACTCAAGTCGCAAGTTGAGCCAGTGATTTGCACCATTGCATTGCAGAGGAAGCTTGCGGTATATCGAGGATAGTAATTCGACGTGTTGCCGAGATTGACATTGTCACAGCCGAAGACACCAGTGAATTTGGATACGACATATTGTTGTGATAAATATTGAGAGAATTGTGTGTCGAATGTTTGCGTATTTGTGACAAAGGCAAGAAAGGGACTGGATGCAGGTTAGGTTATTTTGATCATTGGTAGAACCAGGGTGTCGACTCACAATAGCCCAACTAAACTGGAATTCGTTGAAACAGCAGCATCACTGAACGCCGGGCAAGTGGTTGAACCCTCGAGAGAAATGCATAGCTGCGCAATGACCCCTTGCGAGAACAGGGTCAAAGCACCCAACAGTATATACCTCGCCATGAGCATCCTCGGAGCAGTTCTGGCTTGGTGGATTGCCGTAACGAAGTTCAGGTATCCAAGATGGTTATGAGTTTTCCAAGCTCATGCTGAACCCATCGTCGTCGCGCAGAAAACCGGTGGTTTTATCTTCGCGTCGAGTCCGGCCAAAACGCGACTCGGGGTGGGAGAGCGTGGTGACAGGATAGGAGTTTAACGAAGAACCGGTGGTAGGAGCTTTGATGGGTACGGGAGAATTTTGAAAAAGTTCGAGACTGGGTTGAGTGGAAAATGGTTGGACGATGAGGTCGAGGTGCGAGGTCCGAGCTGAAGAAGAGCAGATTGAGTAATTCGGTAGCTGTGGTCGATCCGATCGACGGCAATGTGGGTGATGACGCAGAATCGAAGAGGATAAAAAGAGCGACTGATGGTCAGAGTGGTTGAAAAATCTCCGGGGGTATAAAGACCCTGGTGGGCAAAGTGAAGGACAACAAGCAAGTCGATGGAGCAATAACAAAAGCAAGAGAAGAAGAGAGCAGCAGAGATGAGGGTGAGAGACGACGAGCTTGGAAGGTGATTGGGAGGAGGAAGAGGACGAGGTGCATTGGAGGGTGCGGAGGGTGCGGCAAGCTGCAAGAGGCCGACGGCAGGCGTCGGTGCCAGAACCAAAGCAGACGCAGCCAAAGGAAGAACTGGCATCTAAGTGGCAGCAACTGGCAGGACAGACGCACCCAAGACACCCCCAAAAGACGCCATCACCTGTCGCTCCAGAGGCTACCGCAGGTGCAAAATGCAGGAGACTGGGCCTTCCAGGGCTTGTCTTTGGGCTATGAGGCATTTGAGTTTTAGGGGTGGATTTAGAGGTGAACCTTGAACTTTTGGTGGAGGAAGACATTGTTGCGTGTACCCAACTTCTGCAGGCTCTTCGCTCTACTGCGTACATACTTGATGCATTCCCCCCGTACAACTCCTGCCTACTGCATAAGTTCCAGGCACCAGAAGCCCCCAGAACACCTCATCAGCAGCACCTAGTTAGTTAACTAGTTAGTAGTGTCTACCGCCTAGTCCTGTTCCTGGGCATCTTGCATCAAGCTACTGCTGCCCCAGGATAATCACATCACCATTATCATCACCATCGCCTCGGTAGAGAGTATGTATGTAGAGTGAGAGGCCTTGAGATGAATCATGATAGAAAGAAAATCAGTATACAGTAGTTAGTATCAAAGACTCTTTGACTCTGAATGTCAGGACAACCTTAACGTGGCATCCAAGCCTCCACCACGCCTTCACTCCTATCCTCCAGACTCTCAACCCATCTCATTTCCATCACTCGGAGCGACCAACCTTGGAGTCAACTGTGGTCCATGGTCGACAAACGGGCGTACAAATGGTGACAAACTAGCGGGATCGCCTGGGATGATCCTCCCTTGTCCCATCCCCTCCGCACCTGAAATTTGAATGTTAGCGCGCCCCACATCTCGCATCCTTTGACCTTCCTGTCGCCAACTTTGCACCGCGACGACGACCTCATTTTTGCTCCGTTCGTGGTGTAACTAGGTTTATTCGATTTGTCTCATCGCCCTCTATCGAGCTATCCTATTTTCATTATGAGCTAAGCGCGTTTTATTAATAATCTCGGTAAATTTTAAGAAGTTGCGGAATCTCGTGCATTACAGATTTCGGGCAAGTCGACGACTGAGAAGTCGATTCTAAGCCGATAGTAACAACTTGAGGCTATTGTATAGGCACAGCCTGAATATTAACCTCCTATTTAAGTGATTTATCGACCTTTCCTGTTGCGAGATGCCTTACCGACCTCGCTGTCGCCAATGCGCCTATTTTTATCTCTTTTTCAGCCGGTCCTTAACCTCCTTCTCTATTACACGAATATTGCCGCTAATCGATAGAGAAATCCTTAAAAGAGTTAGAATAGGATCATAATGACCGAAATGAGATACTGGCTTGTTGTAAAGCTGAGGATGTCTCTACAACTGTCTACAGGCATAAAAATAGCCTCTTTTTAGTCGATCTCGCATTATCCACCTCTTCCACTTAGTCGAGATCGATTCCTCGCGATTGAACGATATCTTTGTGTCTCTTCATCATCTCAGCCTCCTATTGTAATGTGTAATTAGGGCTTACTAGAAGTCTTAGTATAGAAACGCTGTCGTTTCTGTGCTAAGCCTTTTGTCTATACTAGAAGATCGGTAGGAGTTAAATAAGGAGAGGAAGGAGGTAACGAAGATAGACAGTAATAGAGATATTAGCTCCCATCGACAAGTTTCGTTCCCTATTCTCGTTTTGCCTAGTTTACTTAGTTACTATAATTACTAAATAATCTAGTTAAATAGTTTCGGTAATCCTTAAGACTTAAGTTATTTAGTTAGTTAGTTCTTGCGACATTAAGGTCCTGCCGACTAGTTTACCTAATACTACCCCTAGATATCCTCCCTACTTAATAGGTCCTAGGTACCGACTTAGTTATCGCTAGTTATATTAGTGCCTCCTAGCGGAGTCGAACCGACGACCTTAATATTACTACTTAGTTATTACGCTCCTTAAGTAATTTTATCTTAAGAAGGGAAGGGTTAGGCGTATAGAGAGTAAATTAGTAAAGAGTAGGTAAGTTAGACCTTTAATAACTAATTTAGAATAGATTAATAAGCATTTATCGGGCGGCGATAACGTTTATCCCTAAAAAGCTATCGCGAACTTTAAAATCGTTACCTCGAAAAGGGATTCTAGGCCTTACCCGCTTAGGGGTAAGACTTTAGTAAGATAAGGAGTACCTAATCGGAAACTACGGATATAGTTTTAGCCTCCTAGAAGAAAGGGTACTCTAGATTTTTATTAGCGAAGGGCCGGGAAGGTAGTAGTTACCCTCTAGGATAGAAATATAATCCTCTAGGACCTCGAAAGTAATAAAATAAGGAAGGATCGGTAAAGAGAAAGGAATAACGTAAAAAATCGTCGCGAACAGAAAGAAAAAAGGTCTAAGGATAAGTAATTAATAACCAGAACGACCTCGAAAAGTTAGAAAATACCTAAAAATATCTTATTAGCTTTATAATTATTTTATTACTATTATACATTACCTTATTAGGACTTCTTAAATACCTAAGAAAGGTAAAGAAGACCTTAAAGCTTACTTTAATCGACCGAAGGAAATTATTTATTATCGTCTTTTCGCCTATTATAATAATATCGTTAGAGGGATTATCCTAAGGATCGGCTATTTTACCTATTAGCGCCTCTTTAAGTAGTATAGGTAAGATCTTAGAGGAATATCGAGATATTCGGTATAAAGTAATACCGGCTACTATATTAGATTCTTATACGATAAGGGTAATACCCTAGGGTTCGATAGAAGAAAGTAGCTATTCGTACTTTAATAGTAAGAATATTACCGACTTTCTAAGTACTTTTAGCGAAATATATAAGGAGTATAGAGTAGCGGATAAAGCGAAGATATCTAGGGTAATTAGATTCTATTTCCTAAAGATAGGTAAGTATCTAAGATATATAGAAGAATATTAATTAAAAGACTAGAGCAAAATAGAGAAAATAATAAAAAAGGAATAGAAATATACGGATAAAGATTACTAGATAAAAATACTAGGATTCCTTTAAGCTATAGCGAATAAGGAGCGGCGGGTAAGTAATAATATTCGATCTTATAGCCGATAATTCGTAATAGCCGCTAAACCAATAATATTAGACTAGAAGATTACTCCTTATATTACTAGTTCGCTATACTTATTAGGTCTTCCTAGGATAATAAGAGAAAAGACGATAAAGGACCTTAAGATAGATATAGATAAGCTAGAAGGATTCGACTTTATAAAGATTAGTAGTAAAGTAATAAAGGTCTAGGAGGCGTTAGAGAAAGTAAGCGAATTAGAAATAGTAATAAGGACGAATAATAAAGAATATATTAAGGAGATAGTAAAGGCTATACCTAATCGCCCGAAAAGAGATAAAATAACCGGAGAGAGTATACGTATTAAGGGAGAGAGTAAAGAATTAAAAAGGAAAACAATAGGAGGTAATTTAGTCCGGATTATTTCTACTTTATAAGTACCGTTAAAACCTAAATATAAGGACGAACTAGTATAGGCGATATAAAAATAATTAATTTTATCGATTTAAGCTAAACTTAAAGCTATATAAGCAAGAATTAATAGCCTTAGTTAAGTATAGAGAGTACCCGTCGTAATAAATTCCTAATTTACGAGATAAGGATCGGCCTATTAGGGAGATCGATAGGCGAACTAGACCGGTAAAATATTATATTTCTTCTATAGAGGAGAATATTACCGTATAAATTATAAGATAATAAAGGAAATAATTACTAAAGGAAAAATCCATAAGAATAATAAAGGTAAACTTTACTTAGGCTAGAAAAGTAAAGGTACTTATATTATTCGGTTCCCGCCTCCTAGTTAAGAGTTAAACCTTTATTATTTAGAAAGGCTATTAGTAGGTAAAATATTAATAAGTCGCGTAAATACGGTTTCCTCTATTCGGCTAGGGATATATAGTAATAGAGGAGTTATTAATAAGGATACTAATAAGGAATATAAGGAAGAAATAGTAGATATTACGGCGGCAAGGGCTAATTTAAGATCGAAGGCTAAAGACTCGAAAGCGAGTTATAGGTTAAGAGGAATTCCTAAAGTATTAAAGAGTAGATAGAAAGATAAGTCTTAACTCCTAACTATAAAGTCTTTAAGGGGAGGAAATTATACTTAGATATTAGAAGTTAAAAAATAGAGGTTAGAATAGGCTAAACTAGTAGCAAAAGAGAGGCCGTAACCTCTAGAAGTCCTAGAAACCCGAAGCTAGACTAAGGAAGGAGATTTCGAAATAAATAAAGTATCTATAACTATAAGGAAAGTTCGTCTAATACCTAATTCGAGACTTAGAAAAGAAAGATTAAATAAAGTCTTAGGGCGTATAGAAGGTCCTAAAAAGCTTACCGAATTAATCTTAAATTAAAAAGTAAAGGGCTTAATAGTTAAAGGTTTACTATCGGCTTCTAACGAGGTTAAATTTAGTACGACTCGATAGAAAAGGAGAGGAAAAGGAGTATAGGCTAAAGAAAATATTAGCTTACCCTCTACTTTTAATCTAGATAAGGATTAGAGAAATATAAGCTCTTTTAGACTATAGTACCGAAGTTAATATTATATCGTAAGAACTTATATAGAAGCTAGGACTACCGATATTAAAAGCTAATCCCTATACGACTATAATTAGATTTAATAGGGTTATATATTAATTTATTAGGACTATACCTAAACTAACTATAACTATTAGAGGAGTTAATATTAAAATTTATACCTTTATTATTAATATACCTAACTCTAGCTATTCTTTAATCCTTAGAAATCCGTTTATTAATATAGTATAAATAGAGTTATACTATAACGGGAAAGGGAGCTATATTATTTCCCTTATAAGCCCGACGAGTAGGAAAAGAGTATTTATACCGTCGATCCCTCTTAATAAAGGGGGAAGTTAGCGGATTTAGATATTAGCTTTTAGGAGAAGAGATAGTACGGGAAACTAGGTCGCGAACGAAATAAAGAAGGGTTTTAGTTCGCGTAATCGAGAGGCCGTTATATTTTATAGGCGATAGAAAGAGTAGTAAGAGGAAGGAGGAGTAGAGGATTAGGAAGGGAAAGGGGTAGATTAGAGCGAGACTAGTTTACGGAAAATAGACTAAGGAACCTATAAAAGCTTAATATAGAAACGAACTATTTCTATACTAAGACTTTAAGTAAACTAGAATAAAAAGGGATAAGGACTAAGATCGAAGATTAATAGGCTTATAAGAGGATAGAAGATAAATTAAATCGTTAAGAGAAGGATAAAGTAGAAGAACTTTTAAGAGCTAGAGTATCTAAAGGGCGTTTTAAGGTAAGACCGAGTAGTAAGGCGGAATTTTAGAGAACTTCGAGAAAGGTTAATATATTAAGCTTAGAGTAAGATTTAGCTATAAAAAAAGAGAGTAGAAAATAGAGAAGAGATACCTATAAGATATATATTAATACGTTATATAAGCGGAAAGGTATAAAGGTACTACCTTAGAATCCTTCTAAGAATAACGGTAGTAATCTAGGTAGAGAATTAGGCTAGAGGGAAAAGGTAATTACTTATAAAAAGAAGGCTCTAGCGTTCTTTTCCCTAAAATATAAGTATAATTAATAGCTACTACCTCGGCTTTATATAGTAGTAAGGGGCTATCGGTTAAAGCCTAAAAGAGTAGAGAGATACCTAATTAGGGATTCCTTAATACTAAATAAGAAGAATATTCTATTAGAAGTTTTATATAACTATAAGCTAGTATTATTATAGACCTTTAAAGAGATAGGGAGGGTAAGAACGAAAATTACTCCTCCTTATATAATTAGAATAGTTCCTTATAAAGCCTAGTAGGTAAAGAACTTTTATATTCCGAAGGTAATTAAACCGGAGGTAATTAAAATAGTAGAGAGCCGTTTAAAAAAGAATATCTTAGAATATAGATATAGACCGTATAGGAATACGTATTTCCTAGTTAAAAAGAAAAATAGGTAATATCGGCTCGTTATTACTATAATATTAATAAATCGAGTAACTATTAGGGATACGAATCTACCGCCTTCGTCTAATAACTTTTCTAAGGAGTTTACGAGAATATTTATACTTTTATTAATTAATTAGTTTTTTAGGTATAATTAGTTATAACTTACTAGGTAGAGTAGAGATATAATAGTAATCTAGATACCTTTAGGGATAATACATTAAATAACCCTAGTATAAGAAGCTACTAACTTAATACCGTATTTTATAAGAGTATTAAATAGGATTCTAGCTACTTAAATACCGAGAAGAGCGAAACCCTTCGTTAATAATACGGGTATAAAAGGACCTAAGATAAACTATAGAGGAGAAGAAGTAGCGCTAGGAGTTCGGCGTTATATTCTCGAATATATTTAAAATTTAGATAAAGTACTAATAGATATTAAGAGGGCGGGGGCTATAATCTTAGAAGAGAAATTATAGTTCTATTAGAATAGTTTAAGGATTATCGGGTATATCTATAATAAGTATAAACGGTATTCGAATAGTAAAAAGGTTAAAAAGATATTATTATAGCTAGCCTACTTAAATACTACGGAGTTAAAGGGTTTTCTCGGAATATACGTATATTATCGAATCTAGATTAAAAAGTTTACGTAAAAAGCTTTACTATTATATTATCTATTAAGGAAAGGAGTACTATAGGAATAGACTAAAGATTATAACGAGGCTATAAATATTATAAAGGAGGTACTAACTACGGCGCTAGCCCTAGTTAATTTAGACTATTCGGAAGGAGTAAAAGTAGTATTTCTTAGTTTTAATATAAGCCTAACTAGATAGGGCGTATAACTAGGGTAAGTAGAGAGAAAAGGGAAGAGATAATACCCGTTAAGATATAAGAGTAGCTTATAGTTAAAGGCTAAATCGGAATATAATATAGGAAAAAGGGAATATTAAGCGCTTTTAAAATCGTTAAAAAAGTTTCGCTACTAGTTATATAGAGTTTATTTTATCGTTAAAACAGATATAATAACTTTAGCTATATAGTTAAACCGATAAGTAACTAATCTACTAGATACGTTAGTAACTTAATAGTTAATATAGATAAGACTTTTTAATTTTAAGGTACGATATATACTAGAAGCGAAAAACCTTATTACGGACGCTCTCTTAAGACGTCCCGCTATAGAGAGAGACCTATTAGAGAGAGAAAGTAAAGAAGAGATTAATAATTAGATAGAGGGGTAGTTCTACTCGGTTAGACTTATACCGATTAGAGTAGAAGGAGAGCGAGTAGAAGAAGATAAAGAGAGAGATATACCGTTTAAGGAAGAAGAATATTTTAAAGACTCGATTAAAATTATAAAAATCCTAACTAGAGGGTTAAAAAGACCGGAGAATATATTAAGAGCAAAGTTTTCTTAATTAAGGAAGAGAGTATTAAATTATATTATATATTAGGGATATCTTTTTTAAATAGTAAATAAGACGAATCCTATAAGAAGGGTATTAGATAGGAAAGAAAGAAGGGAGGTAGTTTTAAGACTACTTTACGATAAGTCGAAATATCGAATAAAAGAATCTACCTATTAAAAGGTTATAGATTAATACTACTAGAATATAATATATAAAGATATAACGTAGTATATTAAGACCTATAAGGTATACTAATTTTAATCGAAGGCTAGAGTAAGAGAGGTTCTTTTTCTAACTTAGATAAATAAAAGATAGGCTAAAATATATATTAATATAACTTATATACCTCTATTTTAGGGAAAGCGGTTTCTAGTAGTAGTAAGAAGTAATTTTAGCGGATAGATTAAAGCTCGAGAGATTAAGGAGAATAATAGTAAATTAGTTACGAAGTTCCTTTAGGAGGATATTATTATAAGATATAGAATCTTTATAAAGATAGTAATAGATAGCGAACTAAAGAATAAGAAATTAATAGAGGAATTATTAGCGAAATATAATATTAAGAAAGTACTAATATTAGCTTATAATCCTTAAGTAAATAGAGTAGTAGAAGTAGAATATAAGCCGATTAAGGATATACTTTCGAAGATAAGTAGATTACCGAATAATAGAGACTAGATAAAATATTTATATACTATCCTATAGGCGGACTATATAATAGTAAGGGCTAGTACTAGAATAACTCCCTATAAGGTAGAGTACCTTAATCGAGTAGTTCTACCTATTAAATTAGAATATTTAACTTAAAGTATTATACTATAGGAAGAAGTCTAGGATATAAGTAGTTTACTTACTAGTAGAGCTCGAGCCTTAGAAAGAAGAGAAGAAGATTTAGAAGAGATAAAGTTAAGAATTCGTAGGATAAGAGAGTTAGGGAAGATATACTTTAATTAGAGGAATTAAATAAGGAGAGAACTATTATAACTAGGAATATTAGTGCTACTATATACTACTTTTACGTAAATAGATATATTAAGTTTAAAAGTACTATAGTTTCGTTAGAATAGGCCGTACCGAATTATATTAATTAACTAACTACGTAGGAATTATACTTTATAGGAATTAGATAGTATAATATTAAGAGGGACTTTTACTAGTTACCGTTTAAAGCAGTTTTATTCCCGTATAGATACCTTTTTAAGTACCGTTCTCGCTATTAAAGAACCTATAGATTAATAGTATATACCTAAAGTAAGAAGGTAGCCTAGAGTTACGGTTAAAGTACTAAGAATATTACTATAAAGATCGAAAGTTAAAGAAAACTAAGAAAAGATAGAATAAGTCGAAGAAGATAAAGAAGATAATAAGGAAGAATTCTAAAGAGGATAAGGTTAAGAGCTAATAATCGGAGAGGTAGATTAAGGTATAAGATAAGGTTAGAATTAAGACTATAGGGAGATAAGAAAAGTAGGGCTATATAAAAGCTTAGTATAAAAACGGACCGTTTTTATACTAAGACTTTAACTAGCGCGGTTTTATAATATAGAATAGAAATACTTATAAGTCTAAGTTAAGAGAATATTAGTAGAAAAAACCTCGGGAGAAGTAGAAGTTAGGGGTAGGTTAGTACTAGAGAGAGTAGGGAACAAGAAGAAAGTTATAGTAAATAAAGTATAAAATAAAGGTAATAGTAGGAGATAACTTAGAAAAACTAAAATAAAATAGAGTAATTTTAATAAGAAAAGACTAATTAGAAAGGTTTCCGTTTCCGGGATATATAAAGAAGTAAGGAAGAACTTTAATTAAGGAGATTTAGTTAAGGTAAATAGTAACTATAAGTAATAAAGAGAGGGTTAATCTCTTAAGAGATATATAAAAGTTTTAGTCTATATAGACCTTAATCTTACCCGCTCTTAGGTTATTAACTTCTTTATCTCTTCCGATACCTTTCCCTCGTTAGGATTCTTCTTCTTCTTCTTAAAGGCTTATTATTAATATAATTATAAGTCCTAGAGGTAGTTTTAATCCTTTTCCCTTACTTTACCTAGTTAATCTTCCCTATCACTTCTCTTCTTAAAGAGAAGACATTAACTTATACCGTCTAGAGTCTAGAGTCTAGAGTCTAGAGTCTAGAGTCTAGAGTCTAGAGTCTAGAGTCTAGAGTCTAAAGTCTAAAGTCTAGAGTTTTTCTTCTTCTTCCTTTTCTCCTTATTATTTTTTAGACCTAAATTTTAAGTAGTTATTTAGTTAAATAGTAGAAATATTATAGCTACCTAGAGATTCTTATAAGGATAAAAATAAGAAAGTAAAGCCTTTACTAAAGAGTTCGCTATTTAAAGCTCTAGTAACTTCGTATCTTATTTATTACCCCTCTCTACGTCCTCCTCCTAAGCCGCCTATACTTAGCTATAATAGTAAAGATATTATAGTACCTATTAGAAATTATATACTTAGAATTTCGAATATATAAACCCTTAAGTTACCTTACCTAAAGACTAGGAAACCCGCTTCGATAATAGAATATCTAGAAGCTATTTACCTAAACGATTAAAGAGGCTATATCTAATTTCTTTCGGATTTTAATATTACTTAGACTTTATTATAATATACTATAGAAGAGGCGAGCCGTATTTTACTAGAATAGCTTAGTATTAGGCTACTTCTTAAGAATAATATTTTAATAGACTTAGAAAAAAAGATTATATAATAGGCTAAGAATACTAGAGATTAGAGAATAAGATCGAAGAAAGTATATAATAACTTATAGAAAGGAGAATATACTAACGATAATACTAAGGCTACTAGCTTTTATAATCGAGAATTCGTCGATAACTTAATTATTCCCTTATATAGAGACGGCTATATTATTTTAGTTACGATTCGAGAAATACTAGAATAGCTTTCTAGTTATACTCCGCTTCGTTTACTTCGAGAAGCTAGCTACTAGTATATTTATAGGTTAGCTAGTTTAGGTAGAATTAAGATATTAAAAGAACTTAGACTTCGAGCTATTAACTTTAAAGAAGTTAATAGAAGATAGATAGATATAGCTAGGAGTGATTTTACTTAATATAAAGAGTTTTTATCAGTAGTAAAATATTATTAGTTAATCTAAGTTAAGGGAATTTAGCTTAATTATAGATAAGTACTATATAACTTTATAAATATTATTAAGTCGAAAGGAAAGTTTAGAATAGCGGTAGTAGCGCCTAGCTATACTAAGAAGTAAGCTATAAAAGGAAAATAAATTATTAAGGTTAAAGAGGAACTAGATCCTCCGAGAAGATTAATTCGCTAAAAGAAGCTACCTAAAATTAAGGCTAGTAACTTTAATAAGTATATTAATAATAATATAGGCTTAAATAATAGTACGGGAATATAGCCCTTACCTCGGCTAAACTTACTAGTACCTTAGCCTATTCCGATTCTAGTTTTATAATAAGAACTAGTTATTCTAGTTCCTTAGCCGGTCGTTTCTTTTAATTATAGGCCTAAGTAAAAGCCTATAACTCTAGATAATATTTAACTTAAGAATCGAGAAGAAGTATAAAAAGATATTCTTAAAGCTCTTAGCGAAATAGATTAAAGAAAGATTCGAGAATTAAGCGACGATAGCTTATTATCTTTAGTACCTATACCTATACCTCATCGTAAGTTTTCTCTAGCTACTAAGTTTAGGGTCTCGATACTAATCTCTACTAGAAGAATAATACTAAATAGAGAAGGGTCGCCTTAGGTTATACCTAATTCTTTAAAGAGGTTTTTTTATAAGAGGGTATCGAGTATAGCTTCTTCTATTATTTCTATAAGGAATATTTATATAGTAAAGAAAATAAAGGATAGAACTAGGCCGGTAGAGACTTAGTTAATATAAGAGAGAGTTAAGTAAAGTCCTCTTACCTTATCTACTAGAGTTAAACTTAATCTCTTACTTAATAATATTAGCTACTATAACCCTATTAAGAATCCTACCTAGGCGGAAAGTACGGCTTAGATAATAATTATATCGAAATATAAGGCTCTAACGAATAACTAAGAGCCTAAGCTATATACCTTTTATTTTATAATAACCCGAACCGACGATACTATTCTTCTAGTATAGGTATTTATAAAGATTATCGAGAGTATTCCTTAGTTATATATAGCTAGATATTTAAGGATTATCTAGGCTTATAGGGAAGAAGTAAGTAAAATTATTAATACCATTAATTTATAGGATATCGAACTCGTAATCTTAGAGGAAGTATTAAAGTATTAGTACTAGTATTTTAAAAATAAAGATATCTTAGTTCGATAAGGAGTAATAGCTATTAGAGGATATAGTCTAAAATATAAAGATCTTTTAACTCTTCGATATAAACCTTAGGAATAGAGATAGGTAGTATTAGGCTAGTTATCTAGAGAGGTTATCTTCTATATAATTAGAGCGATTAGGGGATTAGTTCTAGATAATAATTTAAGAGTTATTAACCCGGTAGAGTTTATAGTAATAAGAGATACGATAAATAAAATCTTCCCTTATATATAGAATATTTATAATAAGGACGAGATTCGAATTATACCTATATATTCTCTAGAATATTAGTTTTTTATTATTATTAAACTAAGACTTAAGAGATATATTATCCTTAATTCTAGGGTTAATAGGCCTAACGAAGATATTAGCCTAAAAAATATAAGGAGGCTAATTAGTAGTACTTAGAATACGGACTTTATAAGGGCTCAAGTTTAATTAAATCGGCAATAGAATCTTATAGACTATAGACTTTAGGTTATCGAAAACTTTCGTATATATTATAGGAATAAGTAACCTTATATAGTTTAAGTTAATCCTTATTATAGAGTAAGGGTAGTATACGAAATAGTAAAATATACTTTAAAATTATAGCGGTTACTAGAAGAAGTCTTAATTACTAGGGAGATAGTAGACGAGCGGAGACGAGAGATAAGTAAGGAGATTATTCCGGAGGAAGTACTATATATTACGTAAGGAAGCCGTAAATTATAGGGACGACTTAGTTAAGGGAATAGCTAGGACTTAAGCTAGTTATTAAAATAACGATAAGCTATACTTTCTTTTTTTTCTTATTATTACTATCGTTACGGACGAGGTCGTCTTCGCTAATAATCGGGAAGGGATATAATATATAATTAGGGCTTACTAGAAGTCTTAGTATAGAAACGCTATTATTTCTATACTAAGCCTTTTATCTATACTAGAAGATCGGTAGGAGTTAAATAAGGAGAGGAAGGAGGTAACGAAGATAGATAGTAATAGAGATATTAGCTCCTATCGATAAGTTTCGTTCTCTATTCTCGTTTTACCTAGTTTACTTAGTTACTATAATCACTAAATAACCTAGTTAAATAGTTTCGGTAATCCTTAAGACTTGAGTTATTTAGTTAGTTAGTTCTTGCGACATTAAGGTCCTGCCGACTAGTTTACCTAATACCACCCCTAGATGTCCTCCCTACTTAACAGGTCCTAGGCACCGACTTAGTTATCGCTAGTTATACTATAGATTATCCTCCTTAGTTTTGGCGAGTTGCCGATGCGCTAGAAGCCTTCCGTAAGTGCCTACAAGAGTTCCTCCTTCCTAGGAGTTATTTAGCTATTAACGAGTCGAGCCTTAAGTTCTACGGGCGCAGTAGGTATATCTTTCGCTTAGATTATAAACCTAACAAATCTAGCTTTATTATCTATATAATTATAAGTTATAAAGGAGTAATTTACGACTTCCTCGTCTCCTTACCGAAGGATGGGATAGAGGCTATTCCTCGCGATAAAATTATAGTTAATTTAGTAATAAGGTTAATAAGAGTAAGGAAATAAGGTATAACAGGAGCGATAGTAACTAAGGTTTACCTATTAATGATAAAGAGTATTATGTATACCCTAGTTTATCGACTAACTTACTTATCTTATCGATCTTAGGGCCTTATATTCCTTTGCTTTATAGATAACCTCTTTACTAACTCTTACTTAGTAAGAGCCCTATTATTACTTAATATCGCTGTCTGTGGAACGATGAGGCGCAACGCGCTAGGCCTAGACCCTCTCCTGCGCGCTATTACCTCTCCTAAGTCGAGAATCCTCGCCGACGACTCGATTACCTATCGAATCTATGACGATAAGGTCCTTACTATCGTCTGGAGAGACCCTAAACGATAGCACTTAGTGCTTTTCTATATAATAGCCTTTCCTCTATATTATAGAGAGTTAGCACTACGAAAAAGTCGCTTTATAATAGGCTAACTACTCAGGTCAGGCCTCACAAGGATTATAGTTAAGCAACCCTTATTTACGGTACAATATAACCTTCATATGGGCCACGTCGACGTCGCTAATTATCTCCGCAAGATATACAGCGTTAGGAGGCCTAAATAAGCTAAATAGACGAAGGTTTTTATCGATTAGATAATTGACACGGCCTCTATTAATACCTTTTTAGCCTAGAAACAGGCTTACTCTATTATCGACGAGGGACACCGAGAACGAGAGTTTTTTATGAAAGACTTAATTTTAGGGCTTCTAGAGAGTCCTGATATCACGCATAGGCCGTTATAACGAGCAAAAAGCACTTACTATCGCTAGAATCGCTATCAGGCGTCGACTTACAGGCCTCGATAGGCACTCGGTAAGATCGACTCAAACAGGCGTCAACCACCGTCGTGCAGGATATTCGGCTACTGCGAATTCTATAAGATTCCCCTGTATATCGACAAAGGCTGCTTTCAGGCCTTTCACCAGGCTAAAAACCTCCCTTGGTCAATACCTAAGTGCATGGAAAGGAAATAGATATATTCCTAGGCATATTACGTATTACACAACTTTGCAACACCACAAAATCTCTATACACTAAAAAAATGGAGCAAAATTTGTATCATTCGGTAGAGAATTGCAAGTGCTATCAATAACATTAATTACATCATCTCAACTCTATTCCTCATAGAAAAATGGGTGAGAAACGAAATTACAGGATGCGAGATGTGGGGCGCGCTAACATTCAAATTTCAGGTGCGGAGGGGATGGACAGCCACTCAACCGCCTAGCCTGTTCAAGTAACGCCTTGCTCCCAAAAGCGCCTAACTTCCAAGCCTCTTGCGCCAACCGACGCTTTTCTACCCAGAAGACCCATGCCTGCCAATCTCGCACATTCTCTAACACGCTCGTTTTGACTCAAGATTACTGAAACAGGTGTCGGGGAAATTGCCAACTTGCTCCGTCATTTTGATTGCTCTTCGACCTGCCCCAGTGCTGGTCCTATCTATACCTCGCCGTTCTTGACACTATTGCCATTGTGAAACAAATATCATGTTCGCTGTTTGCTAGACGACGCCTTCGAATTCAGACAGAACGGAAATGGACGGAACACTTCAGACAGGGTGCACTGTTGTGAACAAAGCACATGATATCACCAATCATCAGCGGTGCTCTTTCGCTCAACCGGCACTCTCAACGACAAACCACAAACGACGGACGGTGTTGTATACTGATTGTGACTGATACGCACATCGCCCTCTGACCGGCCGTCTAGTGGTACCGTTTCCAGTGCACTTGCTAACCACGACCGCCATTCACATCGCGACTCCCACCTGGTCTACAATCTCCTCCAGTTCCGAGTGAGCCAATCTTTCTTCCCGCCTCTTGAATACCGTGTTGCCCTCCATGCCGGTGTCGCACTTTCGTGCTTGTTCTTCAGCTGGCTTCCATTCTCAAACGCTCTCGTAACCACTGCTAAGTCCTGAGGATCGCCCTTTGCCAGGGTCTCCTGGTCGCCCTGTTGTAAATGATGGTTGACCTCAGTCTCAACTTCATCTGCCCAATCGACCAACGGCTCGTTTCGTGGATCAAGAGCAGCCCATCTCAACTTCCAGTCGCTGTTCTGCTCTGGAGGCGGGCCTTCGATCATCACTTCATCGTAGACGACGTCGTCGATATCGTCCACCGTGTCAGCCCAACACCACAGAGGTTGCGTTCCGTCATCGACTACTACAAGCCGAGCCTTCCAATCGACCTCTTCAGGTTGAGCACTATACTCCTTATCGCCTTCCTTAGCCATTGCCTCCTTATTAAGTTCGTCATCGACGTCGTCCGACCAATCCTCTAGAGGGGCAGGATCTTGTCCAGTCGCTCCTTCCAGGAGTCGCTGCTTTGTTGGGCGCAATGCTCGACCTCTCTTGCCGCCACCTCCTTCTCTTGGTCTACCGGAGCACCATCTTGTTGTGTAGCGGGACTCTCAATGTCTTCCTCATCCGTCCCAGTCCAGCATCTGTCGAGTCGTGACTTGGGTGTGGGCTCCTTTCGCTGTCCCTTTGTATATGGTGAGAGCGGCTTCGGCCGAAGAGCAGCTGCTTCGTCCTCAATGAATTGCCATTCGTGTGCTGCGTTCGCTAGGAACTCGCATGGCAGTGAGCCGTTGAGCACCACCTGTGTGCTTGAATCTTGCAGACCGTTCCAGAAATCGACAGTCGGAATATCGTCTTCAGGGACGTAATTATCGTCCCACCATGAACCCACCGGACGGTAGAATTTGGCACAGTACCCAGTCACTGCTTCTTGTAATCTGCTACCCCAAAGCTCATTCAAGATCTGTCTAGGCCCGTCATAGATGATAGGATCGATGTATTGAGACGAGCGCGCGAATAGGACTGACTTGTACAGGCTCTTTGGTTCATTCTTGAACCGAGGAAGCTTCCCTGCCAAAGCTTTGATGATAGCGAGACTGGTAGCTGGAGATGTACTTGACCGCTCAAAGACGGGCTGGCCAAAGTAGCTGACGTGATGAAAGGTCCGAGGTGATATATCAGTGTCCTGCGCCTTGGCGGGTTCTTCGTTGTACATACACCATGGCAGAAAGTGTGGCCTTGACTCGTTGTAGTAAGTGATCGGGTCTTCCCAAGGGTTGTACGCTGTGTATGAGTCGTGCTGTTCTTCAGACTGTTGTGGTCTATCAATTTCTTGTAGCTCCGACCCCTCTGCCGGATTTGACTCTGCATGTGGGTCTGATACCTGCTGGTTAATGGCGTCCGATTCTTCGGAAGAAGAAAACTGTCCGGAAAAGTTGGTGTACTCGGACGAATCAGAATACTGCGACAAGGCAGGGGATACATCAATGTCGATGTCCAATGCTTCGATATTGACCATGTCAAGTTCTGGCAGGAGAATGTCCAAAGTTGGTTTGTTGAGTGCCATTCTGGACGAGGAAGGGGCTGATTTCAGCGATGAATACGTGAGTATTGGGACAAGGATACTCTTAACCTCGAGTGGAAGACTTGGAAGATGGCTGTCACCAGAATATAAAATATGGGTAGGGTAGGCGCCGCAATAGACAGAGTGAGGATTGTGGAAAGTCGAATTGGCAGACCGCCGAAAAAGGAGAATTCTTGGGGTTTTGAGTCGGCTTGGTAACTATTTGAGAAGAGTTGATGTCTCTTGGTCAATGTAATCATGTGCCAGGGAAGGGATGATGGAATGAATGGGTGACGAGTCCGTAACACACGAAAAACTTGTATGGGAGGGTGTAAACTGAAGATTGGAACAAGAGAAGAGGTTGATATTGAAAACTTGATCATGGTGCCAGGGAAACTGTAGTGGCAGGGAAGTCGGGAAGAGCAGTGAAAGTGACTCTCAAGGCAGGTGAGGATGTCACCACGGGATATAAATAGACCAATAAGCTACTCAGGATGAAATCAAGTTGTCGAGACGACGGCTGGGGTTGAGTGAATATTGTATGAACTCAAGACCAAGTTCGTGAATGTGAATGAACGTGAGCGTGAGCGAGCGTGAGCGTTTGAGGTCGCGTTTTATTTAACCACCAAGTCCGTACATGTGATCATCAGGCATCTTTGGGCACAGTTAGGGTGACGGAGTGGTAATTTTGTGGACGTTCACAGCCTTGATGTTGTGCAAAGCCTCGATGATGACTGTGAAGGCAATGCGGAGGGTGACACCAAACGAGCCAGAGCGTGACCAACGGTGGCTTTGACTGTAGTGGGGATCCTAGGAAAATCTGCAAAGACACTCATGGGATCCAAACTTGGCCTTCCCATGAAACTCAGCACCCCATCTTGGGGGCGAATTGCCTAGAAATAGGGAGAAGTCAGTCAATGGTTCATTGTGGTTGACATCAAAGATATCAGGCTTAGTCCCGAGCGGCCGTAGCTGATCATCACAGCTAGTGTCGACGTCAACATGCAGCAAGTATGACCCACCGTACATACGACGCATTTTGGCTAATATTTAGAGCTCTGCCTACCTGGAAGGGCTGTTTGTCGATTGAAGTGGCTGCAAACCACTTGCAGTGGGACAAATGAGATTCAAGAGGTGTTGCACAAAATTCCCCAGTGAAAAGCTTGACATTTTGCACGATCCCTTGTGAAAAATGATTCTGGAGTCAGTAGCCATGAGTGTATTATGCGTCGAAAAGCTGTGTGGTCGTCTGCCTCACAGTTTCATAGACAGTCAATATAACCGAGAGTTTGATAGTTGATCAGGGATTCCTGGGGGTTGAGGTATCGACTCTTTGCCCTGTTTGACCCCTCTCCAGGTTCAGAAATCAACTCACTAAGATCTTCGCAGGATATTCCAAAGCTATTGTTTGGCGGGCTGGCTTTCTTCTTGCTTTCGTATGTACAAAAGAAAGGGATGAAGCAATCAAGGACGTTGGAACAAAGATGTTGCCAGTCTCTTTTCAGAAGTCGTACCTTCCCAGGCAGGTGCCAAGGCTGACCCAGGTGACATTGTCCAATCAGACACAAGACAGTACTTAGTACATAGGTACTTAACATGCTGCCTTTGGTTCTCGGCACTTGGACGGCCTTAAAACGAGCAAGTGCGGCGCTATCCGACATCATTTCACTGAGCGGATGCAATTAGCACCTGCGTGGCTAGTCTTATTTGTACTTCAAACCTGATATTCTTGATCCACTCCAACCTCAGGTGCTATCCGTCCATCTTTCTTTCTGTACAACCACCCACACGGTCCCCTGCTTCGGAAAGCCTCCCCGGCCAATCCTATCAGTCATGGACGTCGAGTCCACGCGTGGATTCATTGTGTTTGACACGTTATGGTGGAATTCCCAATTAAACCAGCATGGCAAAACCATGCATGGCGACTCTCGTCCGTTCCCTCACATCAGAGCCATCGCTACCTCTCACGCTCGAAAACTGGCTTGTATGGGAGATGCCATGTAAATGATATGGAGCTATGAGTGTCTCCGTCGTATGAAAGCACCCTTCGTTTTAGCCATGTGATGCCTCCAACTGTGATATACGGAACGTCACTCCACGATCAAGCAGCCCTCGAGCTTCGAGATTCTGTTTCCTCTGTATGATGCGGACGCCCGTTCAGTCAACCGGGGATGTTTGCTCTCTCAGATCTATATGACATCTTCGCTCCTTGGCCCCTGAGCAAACTGTATGTGATCACAAGCGCCTTTGTTGACCTCACCCTTGGCACTTTCAAAGGGCGCAACGACCTTCGGTTTTCCCACATCCACATGTCATGCAGCAGCACAAGCAGCCCTCCATACGCAGATTCAGCCGTCTACAGTGATTTCTATTATGAAGGGATCTGGCTGGGACCAGTGATTGCTGGGCAAATTCATCTGAGACTCAAAGTCGCCGAGCCAACTATACTGGTCAGCTCAGTTTCCGCTCACGATCCGCATCCGATCACCCGACCGCGAGCCATCAATAATTATCGACTTGTCATATGGGTGTGAGAAAATGGTTGCTCGTGTCAAATGGAAGGATAAAGAGCAAGCCGGCTGCCACCGACAAGGCAAACAATTCTTGCAATTGATTTCATCAATATACTTACAAAATGACAAACTTGACGTGCTCTGATGAAGCCATTGTCAGCTTCGGTTTCGGTGGACGTGGAGCTCATTTAGTGATTCCCTCTCTGATTGCTCCAATTTTGGCTTTCTTCCTGGTCGCGAATCGAGTATACTGGCGTTGGAACCTGCTTGGCCGGCTAGGTTGGGACGATCATTGTACGATTTTGTCTCTGGTTAGTGCAATCTTTCTATACCTCTGTCTCTATATCCGTCTACTTGAGAATCAAGCACTAATGCGACAAACAGGGGTTCCTTCTGGTCCAGTGCGGAGCGTCAATTTCTGCCGTAACCTATGGTTATGGCAGGCCGCTGAAAAGTATGGACATCCGTCAAGCTGAAGAAGCCTTGAAGGTAAGCTGATGAAACCTTTATCTGCTCAACGTAGCCCACTTACTGACATGGAAGTGTCACAGTACTTCTTTCTTGTCCAGATATTCTACAAGTTGACTATCAACTGCACCAAGCTCTCCATCCTCTTCCTATATCTCCGCATCTTCACCGACAAGATCCCATTTGTGCGCACATGCTGGAGCTTGATCTGCATCGTTGTACTGTCCTGTGCCTGCTTTACCACTGCCACTATCATGCAGTGTAGCCCTGTTCGAGCCGCGTGGCACCGGTGGGATGCCGGCTCTACCTGTGTCAACATCTATGCTTTGTGGTATAGCAATGCCATCTACAACATTCTGACCGATTTCATCATCATCTTAATGGTCCCGCCCGTTATCTTTACCCTAAAGATCTCTTGGCGGCAAAAGCTGGCCTTGGTCTGCATTTTCGGCCTCGGCGCCATCGTCTGTGCGGCGTCCATATCGCGATTGACCACCTTATACTCGTCGGCATATGGCAATGATCCCATGGCTGGCTCTCTCGTCTCCACCATCTGGACAACTATCGAGGCAGGCCTTGGAATCATCTGTGCAAATCTTCCGATGCTGCGTACACCCATTCAACGCCTGTTTCCACTACTGTTCCCCTCAGGCTCATCGACGTTCCACATCACTAGCACTGCTACGTCGGCGCCTTGTGCCTCCAGTAATAACGAGACTTTAGTATCTCCGACATCTATCGTTCCGAAACACGACGTTGAGACTGGTATAGATGATGATTCACAAGCCGAGGATTCGTCCAGCAGTTTCGATCACGGATTTCAGTGCTTCAATGCTAACGATATTTCGTTCTGGCGGCCGAGCCTTGACCCACTGCCTGAACATGAGGATTTTGAATTGCATGTCCGAGATCATCGTAATGATGCTGCAGATTGATTCCGTGTGGTTTCGACCTCGAAAGGACACAGCTGCATCTCAACGTGTGAAGTAGCGGCGGCTGGGAGGAAAGTCTTGGATTACCACTTCAAGATATTGATGGAGAGTAGCCACTCAGAAGAGTTGGAACAATGCCTGACGGTGTTTCTCTGTCCGCTGATAGGCCGATAGGTTGGCTATACATGAACATGTATCCATCCCGGATTGCTCGATTGACCGCACGTGTCCAGAGACGAAGAGATAAGTCTCGGAGTACTTGTAGGTTCGCGGGGCTCCCTCCAAGCCCTTCGGGAAATTCCAAGTAAGGAGGTCCTATCGATTCTGCATGTTATGTCCATTTCGTATGCTCAAACGGAAGTAATTGTCGAAGAAACTATGCCTGAGCGACGAAATCTGCTCGTTGGACAGATCTGACGCCAGAATCGAATCAAGTCTCTCGTACAAGCTTCTCCGTAGTAACAATTCCAATCTCATCATGTATGCGTCGACGCTGGAAGTATGGGTCTCGAAAGCCGCCTGCTGCTCGCATATGGGAAACAGCCGTTCGGCTTCTCGTTCGAGTTTGGGGATTCCTGTAGGTAATCAGTCGTGTTGCGTGCATTTCGACTCGCGAGTTTTCCTTGGGAACTGGTGGCTCTGTGACATCTCGTTCACTAGGGCAAAATACAAGGACTTTTTCTTACCACAGGTCATTACTAATCCGGGCCGCCCGTACACCACTTCATGCTCTTCTGCCAATCTTGCACGTCCACCGTCACGTAGTCCTTTCCATCCCGTGCCGAATTTAGGGTTGAGATGTAGGAATAGCTGCAAGTCCCAGAAGCGGTACAGGATCTCGGCAAAGCGGGTTTTGTCGAATACGTGGTATGCTTTGCACCAAATGACGAGATTAGTCGAGGAATATCAAGATTGTAAATGGTCACCGTGGGAATGTTGTGCATACCGTCAATTAGAGCATCCTCAGGGCCCTCACTTTGACTCTTGACACAGTTAATCAGCTCCTGTTCTGGCTTTTCATTCGCGTTGTCCATGATTCTACTACGCAGTTGTCTCATGTGGAGCCAGATTCTCCTGGTGGGCAACTGCTCCAGCAGTTTTGTACGTTCTTGTCGGACATGAGTTTTGAAGCTTTGGGCTGTCTCTGGATGAGCCTATCGACTCGAGTGACCAGATTCGTGATGGAGTTTGCTTGTGCGAGATCGTAGAGGATTTGATAACCGTCTCCGCCTAGTGGAAAAGTGAACTAGGTTGAGTAAAATGCACGTTCAGGGTCAGCAGGTTTCAACTTACCTAAGATCGAATAGCGACGTATGAAGTGAGGACATACCCCGTCCATGTAGCTGAAGAAGTTGTGGTCATGATAAAGAGCCTTGACATCGCTGCCCAGACTAGCGGCAGCCTTTTCGAGAATTTGCAGATAGGCGCCGAAGTTGGCCATTTTCCAAGCATTTTGTCCCGCCAAGGACAATGGCAGTTGCATATTCGCTTTCGATAGCTGGTCGTTGGAATATGTCTGCTTAAATTTGACGGGATCAGCCACAAGGTAATGCTCGAGATTTTCACGAATGCTTTGGCTGTTGTTGGAGTTGAATACAATGCCTGACGTTGTGATGGCCTCTTCAAAGAATGTCGTATTGAGTGCTTGCACCTGCTCGGTGTTCAAGTGGATGAACTTAAATATGAATTCATCGTCTTTGGAATATTGCGCTGTCGAGTCTTCATGACTCAATAACTTGGCATATTTCACTTTGGGGCGTTCAAGCGGTAAGTGCATCAGGTTTGAAAGCCTCTGCGGTTCGACTCCATGGAGGCCGATCATTGTCGTTACCAGTTCTAACTCCTTCAATCTTATTCTTTCCTGCTCTTGATCTTCGCGTTCCTGAAGCATATTCTTGCGCATGACAATCATGAGAACAGGGCTGATGGGCGCAAACACATGCCAGTCTGTCCACTGTGAATCGTCGTTCGGACCTTCGAAAATACTGTAGGCATTCTGTGTCAGAATGAAGTCACTACTCGAGTTTGTCAGGTTCCCTGGACAACAGAATGACAGGAAGGTCGATTCCATGTGTGAAACGAACCACTCAGCATCTGGAGGGTATGCATTTTCAATGAGATCTCTATTTGACCTCACCTCCGGTCCTACTGGAACACGGAGGAAGACTCGGAGATTGTTGAGCCACACGGTCTTTGGATCTTCGATACCTTTTTGTTGCATGTAGTTCCACATAATATTTTTATCATCGGCGTTGTAGTCTTTCTTGGATTTTTCGAATCGTTGTTCAAAAGTACGATTTCGGTACAGCATGATGAAGAGAAATCTTCGTAATTCGTTCTTGTCATGCCTCGTCAGTGTGAATTGACAATCCCCTCGCCCATGTGCGCTCTCAATGTCATGTAGAATCTTAGCTGTTCGGTCTTCCAGTGCAGCCAGCTCTTCTTCGACTGCGCACCGCACGGACGCAGATGCTTGGAAAATAGAAGGATCAAGGTACATGTTACTTTTACCAAATGTTCTGGCTGCCAGGCAACTTTCAAGTGTTCCATCTTCCAGATTGAGAAATGAAACCTTGCAATACTTCTTTGCTTTCTTTCTTGGGACGCCTTCGGCAACGAGTGTTTCCAAGTTTGAGAACTTTCGCAAGATCAACTGAGGGATGAAGTGATGGTATTCAGTTGCCATGGTGGTCATCGCATGGTAAGAGGCGATTAAGGCGAATGATGGGAGCCAGTGTGGTGGTGGAACACTCAAGCCCAAGGGCTGGCTGTAACTATGGTCAAATACAAACGAGGGCTCAATGAGTCAACAGCCTGATGGTGATGGTTGCCTGGCTTGACATGTCCCAAGCGCCAAGTGGGTGGCTTCACTGACTTTGAAAAGAGCTTCCAATGCTCGTGGACAACGCTGATTCGTCGTGTGCATCGCTTATGGCTGTCTAATAATCCTGCATCTCACCGGTTATCTGACTAGTAGTGTCGATGGCTGTTTCCAGACAGGTTGAAATATTCACCCTGGATACGGCGAGGGGAATGCTGCAACCGCCCCGGCTGAGGCTTTGTCCAGCATGCATAGAGAGATACGACTGCGTCCTCTGAGTCATATTGAAGTGTTATCTGTTGCTTTGATCATAAGAGGTCTAACGTTGAAAAGCCTGTAGGGTTTGAACCACAAGCAACTTTTAGCTGTTAGACTAGGACTCGAAGCGCCAAGCAACTCTCATCCTCGGGAACAGGCACGACCAGTGACTTTAAGGTGGTGAGAGTATAATGGCTCGTGTTTCACAGGTATAATGGCCATCCATCTAGAGGAACGCTAAATTATCTAGTTGGGGGACATTTTATTAGATAGATCAAGAAACAAAGGTTCTAAAGACTTATACCCGATGTCATTACCTAGATCTAACAAGGTTGCCAACGGCAAATTTTGTCCCGCGACTAGAATCGATCTGATCGTGCCCTGCATTAATGTTATGCTTGACCATCATTTCGTCAGGTCGAGCTTTACCTGCATTCATGCGGAAGGGATTACCGGAGAAACAGAAGGACCCTCAAACTATGGCATCCAACCCCTCCTATGCACTTATTGGCTTGATAACACCACGCTGAATGTCTGATAATGAAGTCGATACAGACGCCTTGAGCAATTCGAAGGTCGGTTGATAACTGGCAGGTTGACTCTGAGGAAGGATGTCGAGAAATCCAGGTTAAAATTTATGGCAAACTCACTCAAACAACCTTTGCTAGGAACTTGGAAGGTACAGCAATGGAGCCGCCATCTCAATATAGATGACGCCGTACCCGGGCAATATCTCGGTGTCGCCAGCATAACTGAACGCCAAAAGAGCAGCTATGAGGGATGATGATGTTGAATACCTTACAAAAAGCATTAGCATTCCACGGCAGATGAGGTCATGGCCAGGGTTGAGACCAACGTATACGCAAGGCATAATCCGAGCAGATGCCACGCGGTATTCGACCTTGTAAATGCCCGAAGGAGCGGCGCATCGATACACGTAGGGCACAACACCGTAATAGACGACTTCAGCCAAAGTCTGTCGTGAGAAGAGGAGGTGGAGAATATGGTCAGGAATGTTCCCGTCCCGGCAGTGCAGGTGGAGATGAGGCAGGCGTTGGTGATGTGGATCGCAAAATCGATGATAAGACCGTGCAGAAAACGTTTCGCAGAATGTCAGGACGATCATCGTTGCTTTCACACCTTGTTTTTCGACTGTGGAACGCATGGTCGATCCGTCAGACAAATGATTCGTCCACGCAATGTTGCAACACAACCGATGGACCAATATTGCGCAGTGACCTGATTTTTCCATCTTATGGTCACTCGCAAGTGCGATGGGCCTCAGCGATACTGGTGGAAGTATTGTCGCTCTCGGCTCGAGAACAATGCATCTCTTAATCGGGCGTGGGAACTTATAGGAGACAAGCGACATTAGCCGAGAAGATCATGTGACCTTATCGGCTCCATCGACTGTGCATAGATATCACGATATAAAGGGTCAAAAGATCTCCACTGCAATGAATAGGAGTGAACATGTGAGGGATCAGGCAGCCCAAATTGACTCCGACATGGCTAACGATTCATCAATGACCACTTCACAGCGCATATCTCTGCCAGAGATAACTTACCTTCCCGAGACAGATTGTTCAAAGGCCGTGATACTTGAACCATACCATGTTGATCTCCTTCCAGAATACGGCTATGTCAGCAGAGAGTACCTAATCAAAGGTGTAGCTGCAGGGGGTCGTATTGTACACGTTTGCTCCTTCGGTGTCCAGGTGATACGGCGAATTTCACAGGGTTCGTCGTCGAGGAACCTTCGCATCTCTGGGGAGGGACGAGCATCTGGCGTCATATCAACCGCTGGCTTATGCGAAGTGGTGAGTGAGCAGAGATATCTGTCATGGACCTGGAGACTGATTAGCACAAAAGGTCATGCCTGGCTCGAGGTCAATTCACAATCTCCTCCAGCAATAGACAAGGTCAAGAATGCTGACCTAGAGCGATACAAAGATATGCACTTCATTGCCGGGCCGTCGACAGATGAGTTTCGTCGAGCTATACCCTTCGCAAGCGATGCCACGAAGGAATCGCTTCGTGAAGCATATGCCTCATTTAGTTCTCAGTGGTGGCCGGCAACAAAGCAGTCTCCTGAGATCATCGTGGCAGCTTCTCATGCTCTGCGACACGGAGACCTTGGCATCAGGGCAGAAAGGGTAGTTCTTAGCGGCTTGTCACAGACAGGTGGAGTAGCGAGACGTTTCGCAACACACTCATCTCACCTTCGGCTTCCGGATGGAGCTTTGCCGTTTGATGCCTTGATCCCGTGTCAATCAGGCGGTGAGGCGTTACCAGATATACCTGGCGTGAAAATCATTGAACTTCTTGGAGAATCCGAATTTCAAAGCGTTCGACTGCTGTGTGGAGTCGGTGGCCAGACGATAGGTACATCGCATCGGAGACCTGAAAGTGACTCGTTCCGGCTTTACGAAGTCGCTGGCATGGCTCATAGGGAGTCGCGATACGCATCGGAGCTTGATAAGGTGCACTGGTCAGTCGCGGAGCTCTACGGCGCTAGGTGGAGCACATTTTCGAATTCTTTCATCTATCACGCCGTCTTCGAAGCCGTGGAACGTTGGACGGGAAAGCATGCCGTGAGTCCACCACCGAGCACCTTCCTCACCACAGTCGATGACAGTGATACAATTCTCCGTGACGAGCACGGCAACGCTGTCGGCGGGGTGCGAACGGTGCACTCGGATGTACCATTGGCGCGACTCGTTGCTGCTACCCCTAAGGGAGACCGAATTGGTACTGGGGTAAGTTGATCTAGTCGATGTGACATGAACAGAATCTGAGTCCTGCGCTTACAAAACTTGACAGGATCGGAATGGGCATTCGAGCCTCAAAAACTGCGCGACATGTATGGAAATATTCTCAATTATCGCAAAGTGGCAGGGGCGGCGATCCTCGAGCAAATAAAATCAGGGTTTCTCCTGCCTGAGGATGCCGAGGTCCTTCGTAGAGAGACTGTAGAATCTGTGGAACTCTAGAGTGGAGATAAGATTGCTTTGCCTCAGGTTCATTTTCACTCCCCGCCGGGTTAGCAATCGTTGCGGGGCTGGATTTCGACCTTGCGTAGCCAACGTCATTGATGATCGGCTAATATATTCTTCAAATTATGAATTCACCAGTAGTTTGATTCATAATGGTGCGCACATCCAGGACAGAATTCGAACACTGCCTTTCGAAAATTGCTTGCAAACACTCCCGAGTCTTGCGGATATAAAGCCCCCATTTCTCTGCTGATTTGAAACGCTCCATAATCCAATCGCGCCGAATTGGATCGGCCGTACAAATTGCAGCGAGGAAAAGTGCGGAGGGCAATATCGAAGACGGCGAAGCCGCTCGACTAGGATCACGATGAATCCTCAGCTGGCCGTAGAGAATCTTTGAAACAGATGCTTCAGCATCACACAAAGGGAGAGGCTGGCAACGTGGGGATAAATCAGAGACGACTTTTCGACTGCACGAAATGGTGGTAGGTAGGACTTACGTAGATCATGTGAAGATATAGTAGGGATGAATGTAGAGCTAGAGAAACTGCCAGGTGTCCATACTTGGCTGGATCGAGTATCTCATCGCCTTCCAGAAGTGCTGAATCTGTATGTCCCGTTTTTCCCGCCTGGCTATCCCACTGTATGATTTCATTTTGGATGTCATGGTAAAGTGCTTTGATCTCTTCCGTGCGCACAACGTCTGTGGTCGCAAATTTCGCTTGACACTGTTTCTGCAGTCTTGCTTCCAGTGCTGCAACTCTCATGCGAAAAACGTCAGCACGGAGTAGGCTTCCGATATCTGCGACCAATGTCGTCTGACGGATCTGGAAGTCGAAGACAGACGAGAGGCAAGGCAACTGGCGAAGGTGTTCGACAAGGGCACCTCCTCCGAGCCCGTAGTGGGTGGCCCTAGCGTCAAGAATGGCAAGCCGTATGACAACCCGTCTTACGAGCCCATCCCGGTCCTTTAACAAGTCTTCCGTCTCTGGATTAGCAATAACTTCGACTGCACGAGCGATCAAGTCTAGAAAATACTTGATTTCGCCTCCCGTCACATGTATTCTTTTCACACGGACGAATAGAGCTGAGAGAAGAGCATCCGCCGCATTAGCACCATCATGTTGATGTGAACTGTAAGCTTCCTCCGCAAGTGTTTCGTATTCGGCCGCAGCATCGACATATGACGTATCTTCCATAGCCATATGAGATGCTGAGAAGGATAATATGGCGTAATACAAAGGCGGGAAGAAGAGCGACATGGAGAAGGCCGAAATGAATAGGTTATTGGAATCTCTCGGGCGATCTTCCACCTTGGCATAGCCTTTCATAACCGACAAGTAATGCTGAATGAGGCGCCGTTCGTCACTCTTGAGGGCGATGTTGTTGAACGCAGGTGACTGGCTTGCGTCTACCGGAGCAGCTCTCACAAGGTCCACGTCTTGATCTGTCGGATCGGCCGCTTGCACGCCGATTGTGTCCGTGACTGCGTTTGATCTCTGTCCAAGGTGCAGCTCACTTGGATCAATCGTCGGAAGTGGGATGAAGTCCAGATTTTCACCCGCCACATCCAGATCTATTTGACCAAATGCCGCATAGTCATCAAACTCAAATGGCAAGTCGGTAAAGATATCGAAAGCATCGTCTTGAAGATGAACTTGTTGAGAATTGTTCTGGTCCGAAGAGTCTCTGTGGGCTTGTGCCAAACCTTCCCTTGGCTTCTCAGGCTCTGCGAACCTCTGAGCGCTAGAGGTAGCATTTTCTTCGTCATCAATTTGTATCAGACGACTCGTCCCTGCTTGATGAGTTTGATGGCGCTGGCGTGGGCCTATTGTCCGTCTTCTTTTGGGAGGCGGGAGTAATTTTCGTCAGGCGCTGGAGGTCCCCAGCGGCACTCCAATCCCAGTCTGCTACAATCGGGGCAGTCCGAGGTGTTTTCATGCCCAGCATTCAATGGTCGTTCTTGACCCCTACATTTCACCTTGCGTAAACGGCATGTGTAGCATCCTAATCACCCTACGTCAACGCTAATGCTGATCTTCCTGCGCACGTATCACACATGCTGGCAAAATCTCCTACCTGTGCGCGAGCGCTAGTGGCTGATCACATATCCTTCCGCGGTTTGGAGGGACATGAGAGCCAGTACTGCAAAACTGTGGCCCGTGGCTCCGTTGAGATGTTATCTCCGCCAAACAAACATAGCCCAGTCAATCTCGACTCTATCTGATATCGTGAAATGTTGGCGTGGATAATATCTTGGCAAAGTTCAAGCGGCTTTACCACGTGATGTCACGTTGTTCTCCGTAGGGCGGCCACTGTCGGGCATTGGTACTTGACCGAAATAGGGTTAGCAGGTTCAAGAAGTTCCCTTACTGCAATCGAAGGAAGTTCCAGGAGCTACGACAACTTCAATTAGTGTATCGTTGGACAGCTTCACAAGCCACCAATATTGTCTACGACCGTCCGAGTCTTTTGTAGGCGATCCCTCCAAACACGCAGTCCACCTCAGGATTCACTGACGACCTCTTCCAGCTCAAAATGTCGTTCGTCATCCGCCGAAGTGTGTCGACTCTGGTCCCTCCAAAGGTAAGACAAGCTTGGTCAAGAAAGATCTACCACCACTAACACTTATGAATAGGTCGCAAATCCCCAGGTAAGCCCTGACTCTCCGTCGACCAAAGCAAATGGTCCCCAGACGCGCACACAAACGACGCTGTTAGAGCTATCCCAACAGCTTTCCACGAAGATCCGATTCCAAGGCAATAAAACGAGTGGGTTTGACAGAAATGTAGGGACTCGGAGCCGCAAAAGATGCCGTTCGCATGGCACGAATAGTTAAATTCTACGAAAGACTACCGAAAGGACCGGCACCCAAGAGAGAGGCCAGTGGTTTGCTGGGAAGATATCAAGCAAAATACTTTGGCGAGAACCCGTCAGCAGCTCGTACGTCCTCTACAGTCGATGATGATCAGATGTTAGTCTAGCGAACTAACCCCGAAACAGCGATTTGGCATGTTATCTTTGGTATCATGACTCTGGGATACAGCATGGAATATTACTTCCATCTGAGTGAGTATCATGGTTCCCCATGTTGGACTGTTGACTAATTCTCATGAAGGACACCACAAGAACAATGCTCATTGAGAGGGAGGTTGGGCATACTGAAACAAAGCGTCAGAGTGTACATAAATCGACATAAACCATGATCGCTAAAGACTGGTGTCAAAAGTGATGACCATGTTGACGGCAAAGCGCGAATAGCTTCGTTTTTCCGACCGACGTTGGTTCTGCTTCTACGATCCGAGCTTAGAATCCAAGCCTATTTCGTTTGACTTCTACCAACACTTGCCGTTTTTTGTGTTTGCCTGAATTTGTTTGCCTGAATCGGACCGTCGTTTTGGCAAATGCCTGTTGCGTTTCTAGATTCAGCTACTGACCGAGGGAGACGACTGCAGATCAATCAGAGGCGGGCAAGAAAGGGAGACAAGATATTGCTGTTTACTACTAGGCGTTGTCACGTGGCGATAAATCTCAAGAACGGTCGAATAGCACCTTTGACGGAGTCGATCTCCTCGGGATGAGTACCCTCTGTCCCAGGCAAAGTCCACGAATTCACGAAGCTGGTGGCCGGGTCCAAGCGTGGAGACTATTTGCGGGAAGTGTGGCGATAGTCTTATTTTCTTCGACCATGGACAGAGGACATGTTGCATGACTGTGGCCTCGGAAGATAGATTAAGAAGGGAGTGCTCAATTGGAGGTGTCGGGGGAACTCAGGTATTCTCGATGAAGTAATAGGTAGGTGCTTGGAATATATGTTTCGCCTGTTGAATTGTCTTCTTGTAGGTACAGTACCTACAGTAGGTAGACGCTGTACGACAGTAGGTACGAGAGATGACCGTGGATGACCTGTTGGCACTACAAAAACGGCATGGACGGGAGTTGTGCCCTTCCGTAGCATCTCGCCAAGCCTCAGCATGGAGCGCAGGGCACCTAGCAGTGACCTTCCTGGGCTCGTCTAGTTAGTTTGGCATAGGTGCCTCCTTAGGGACGTGGGCGTGCTGGGGACGCCAACTGCGCTTCAGTTGCGTTTAACCGCAGTGCGTCTAACAAGTGCGTCTGACTGCGCCATCTGCGGCGCCCGTCTGCACCCAACAGCAACCATACAGACTTGGAATCTCCATCTCCACCTCCACCTCTCGTCCGTTTCTACTATTGCCTCAGTTGCGTAGCCTCCTATCCACCCTCTCCTTCAGCTACATTCAACTTTTCTTCATCCTCCCCCTCCCATTATCCATTTGCGGCCACGAGGAGACATCCCAGGCTTCTTTGTCTTGGACTTTCGGCCGTCACTGAACACCCCTTGCGACACCCAACTGCGTCGCTGAATTGATCCTGCCTGTGACCGACAGCCTGGCAAACGTGGCAGACTACAACCTCTAACAGGTACACAACTCTCACCGAGTCCATTACTTATTTTGCCGCCAACCTTCCACTCATTGCCTCTAACTTTTCATCCTACTAGATCCGAGTTTGTTATGGCAGAGCAGAGAGCACAGGATGTGGTAAACCAATCTCAGTCGGTCGGCGACCTCTCGCCTTCCGACGCACCTGCGACCACTTCCACACCTGATATCAAAATTTCTGGGGACGATTCTGATCACGTGGAGGTTGCGCTTGCGCTCAAGGAGAATGGAATACACACCTTGTCATCCCTTAAACTCGAGGATCTCGACGATGCTGATGCGTCGGTTCGCTCCGATACCGACACCAGCCGTGCCGATGGGAGTGTTGCCGGCGACAAGTCGACGGAGAGCAAAACATTGAAGAAATTTGTCGCCAAACCTGTGAGCTTCGCCAAATATTCGGTGCCTAAAGTCGTGGCTGCAAGCGCCGCCTCCAAAGGTTCTGATAAAGGTATGTGTATGAACGCGCATGTTGATGATGATAACACAGCTGACCCCCTTCCTCCTAGGAACAGCCACACAGAATTCCTCGTCCTCATCAATTGCGCAAATCGGGCGTCCGCGACTAGTCGCCAAAACCACCAGCTCACTACAAACACAAACCAAGCCCTACAAAACAGCCTCGCCTGATCCCATGCAAGTTTGGAACAAGAACAGAGGTATGATTCCCTTCAGTAGCCGCATCCCTTCACTGTGTTCTGACAAGATACTAGTCACACCCCAACCATCAACGAAACACTTGACCGATGAAGAACTGAAACAGCAATATGGAATACATTTGACCTCTCGCATTCAAGAAGACGGCGAAGGCAAGGAAGCGAAATGGGCTGATATTGATGATGATGAAGACGACTGGGCTCCCGAGACTATCGAATGGAATGACGGAACGAAGACTACCCTTACTCCGGCAGAAGTCACTGCTCAGGCTCCTCCGAATATCGTCCCCATCGCACAGGCAAAGGAGGAACCGAAGCCACCCCCAGCACCTCCCAAAGTCTTGGCACCACAATTCACCAGTTCTGTTGGACCGAATGCGACCGTACTGAAGATTGGAGCCAACGCCGAGAGACAATTAGCCCAGAAGGCGGCAACACTTCAGTCAAAAGGCCCCACAGAAAAGAACGTTTTATCGTCGTCGTCGAAAGGAACACTGGCTCCGACACCTGCAAGATCTCCATGGGCCGTTCTACCACCAGTCGACAAAGTTTCACCCATTATTGTCAACCCGCAACCGGCGGCCCCACCGTCAAGTCGCTTTCCTTCCGCCACAAACTATCCCCAAATTCCTCCTCCCACGACGGCTCCCGTCCCGGCCAAGGAGATCTCCGCGGACGATTTTAATCGAACATGGCGAGATTCTTCGTCGCAACCGCGTGAGTTATATATGCCAAATTCTGGTAGATATGAGGCTGTTCCTGATGGGCGGAGACGTTTGTCCAGGAATGAGCCCGGGTTTCGAGCAGCAGCTGTTCTCCAGCGACCAACACAAACTGATCCTCATGCACCAGCGGAACCATCCGCAGCTTTCCAAACTCATCGAACCAGCACGGATTCTGCAAGACGACGAGCTTCTTCGACTCTGTCAGGTGGTAGCGGACAGATCGCGCGTCGATTATCGATGAAGTCGAACGATCTCGTGACACCTGTGTTTGACAGTCATTCATTAAGCAATGACTTGGATGCGCACTCGCTTCCAAGAGACGATTCTACATCACAAGCACAGACACCAGCTTACCAAGCAAGAGGACAAAATGACTACATGTCAGCTGGAGCTCAGTCCGCCTCAGACGGTGATATTGACGCACAACGCGCGCAGCAAAGAGCGCTAATGAAGGAAAATATTGAGCGAGCGAGGAGACGCAAGATTGAAGAAGAGCAGCGTATGGAGGCTGAGAAACAAGAACGCATCAAAGCAAAACTAGCATCCCTCGGATTAGCGCCAAGTGCAGGGACCGAGAAAACAGATGAAAATACTCGCTCTACAAGCGCTGACAAAGATGCAGAGACAGCAGCGTCATCATCCGCAGCGGCACCAATACCCCAAGCAGCAACAACCACACAATCGCCGCCTAAACCGCCACAACCACTAGCATCTGGGGAGCCGCAGCAGTATGGTATGATGAAAGTGCATCCTCTAGATGCAATTAAGAAACTCGTTGCCTCGAACTCACGAGCCTTCGACGCTCACAAGCCAGTCGCACCAAAGCCCGAACCACCTGTCTCCAGTGAGCCTGTCACAGAAGTCTCTCAAGCTCCCTCGCCAATTGTCAATGGCGTAAGAACATCAGTACCTGAATTTCGACACGTAAATGGCCAAGAAACCGCGGCCACATCCGAAGCCAGTCCAAAATTCACAAAACCAGGTTCAGCCGGCAACGATGCCCGAAGCGGATGGCACGATTTGCGACCCGAGCATCGACCCACCCAAGCTGGAAACCTCTGGGGCTTGTCCAACAACAACAAGGCTCTGGGTAACGGAACCTTCGATCAAAGTCTAGCAGGCTATGCCCCACAAGACTTATCTCGAACTTCATCTACTGGGCAGGGTTGGATGAACGGGAGAACACCACGAGCAGGTCGTTCTCCTCAAATTCAACATGTGAATCACGCTGCGCCCACAGACCGATCATATTCTTTCCACTCGGTCACTTCACCTGACCAAGGTCCACTGGCCATCGATAGCGAGGTAGACTCCTTGTTTCCTGCTACCGCACCTGCCCCTATTGCACCTCCCCAGGTTCAGCAGCCTCATGCACCAGTCAATGGATATCAAAGTGGTTCTCGTCCAGGCGGACTAGAAGCATGGAACACTTTCCACTCAGTTGCCAATCAACAAGAGCGGATTGACAATGAAAGAAGTCAACGTGAGATGACCGCAAGGCGTGAGGAAGAGCTCCGAACTGGAGTTCGACAAGGACCTTCGTACAATTTCAACGAGACTTGGAAACAGATTCAGGTTGGTGATCAAGCAGGCCAACGTCAACTGTCAAGCGCTACTCAAATGACAGTCCCTGCTTCGAATGTATTTGGTGCAGTCGGTTCGATGCCTGTCGGTGAAATACCCTCCAGAAACATCAATGGCCAGAGTGGTCGTGGTTCGAGATTCTTTCCACAGCATCCAGGTAGTCATATGGTTCCAGACCGTCGATCTGTTACGTACAGTCACCCTGACTTACCTCGGACGCCTTCACCACCTCCGGCGGAGGAATATACAAGCCTTCACCCAGCATTTGATCGTAGCTCTGGTCGCCCAATTGTACACTTCCCCCGCGAAAAAGCTGTGGTCAAGTTGCCGCCAACAATGCCGCCAACTCCTCCAAGTCCTGTACAGGCACAAGCCGCTCCACAGCCAGAGTTGCAGCTCCCGTTGAGTTGGGCAGCTAGAGTCTCCATGCCTCCTCCGGCACCTGTTGCCCTCAGCGATCGGTATCAACACCTCTGGCTCCGAATCCGTCCTGGCAAGAACGTTTCAATGGATTATTGGGGAAAAAATCCTCGCCGGTAAGAGAGCATGCGCAACTAGTGAGTCCAGCCTTGGCTGTCACCTCATCCTCTAAAGAGCCTCTTGAGGTGCAGCATATCATGATCCCTGCCGCATCTGTGTCCTTGCCTCTGGAAGCTGTTCCAGAGGTCCTTACCGAAAGCGAGGATCTGGCTTTTAGCAAAAGTGTTGAGAGTGAAGAAGATCTGTTTGAAGATCGGGAAGCTGGCTCACTTCCAGCCGTGCATTTTCCACGAGACTCTCCAATTCTGCACATGGCACTCGCTAGTCCCTCAAGTGTCGACCCGAATCCTGTCAACTCCATGACTACAAAATTATTCATGGCAAGCGATCCGTTCGAGCATCCACGTCCGACACAAAAGCCACAATTCGCGATCATTCGGTTACCCTTCTCCACAGTAGGTTCTGTGAAGAAGGATATTCCCACGAGGGGTGCGCTGCCTTCACAGGGTCAGCGACGCTTCCCGAGTGGGCCACCTAGTTCTACTGGCTCATACGCTGGTAAAGGCTCCAGGAACAGAGGTCCTCCTCGGCCTCGACAGGCATCCAAAGCAAATTAAGTAATGGCAGTCGCTTTGTTCATTGATAACAGAGTGAAGGTGGAAGGAAGCAAGATATTTCAAGCTGTGCACTCAGGATTGATTGTTCCTGAAAACTCTGCATAGTTTTGGTAGGAGGAGAATCGGGATTCCGGCGCCGCGACGCTTTTTCCGTTGCACAAAATGGCAACAACAAGTGTTTTTCTAACTGTATTTTTTCCCTACCAAAGGCTAATGTCGGCGATAGAGGGATTGCTTATCGCTACTGCCTGTACCATGGCAGCATTATGCTACCAACCTACCTACCTACCTACCACACTAACTATGAAAATTGAAGGATTAAACATCCGTCATTTTGTACATCATTTTCCTATGTGCCGTTCCAGTATCGTATGAGATCAGTAAATAAGTAGCGGTAGTACTGGCGCCCTGAACCTGCGAACGGAGAAGACAAATATGAATCTTTCACATCTCTACACTCAGACCATCATTATCTGCGGTCTATGCAGATATATCCCTTGGATACGCTGCACGTAGTGGGGACAGGTAGTGTCTAAGTACCACTTAGTACCTGACCTAGACGATTGTTACTGAATGCGTCCCTCTATGTCGATCATATCATAGGCCTCACATATAATGTAGAGGCTTTGATGGCACGGGAAGGGACCCCGCCTCGGCCTGCAGGTGTACCGGCAACTAAGCCCGATTCGGCGGCTTTCGTGCGGCGTTAGTTGATGGTGTTCGTCCGCTCCTGTATATATACAATTTTGATTACTGAGTATTGCTAAGGAGCCCCCACAGATCTGAAGAATCTAACTAAGGTAAAGTAACAACAAAATAGTCTACGTTATCGGAATTATCAAGAGCCGAATACTTTCGTGACTGACTAGGTAGGCATGGACACGAAAGGTAATCAATAATAACTAATCCCGATCTTGCCGCCCTGAAAATCGACTCCCAGATCCAAAGCAGCCAGTTCTCTAAGCATTCCAAAAAAAATAAAATAACGTATGCTCATATAACCAGTAACGTCTTGCGACTTCCTCATCCGGAGTATATTAGTAGGCCCCTGTAAGTACCTAAACGGCAGGATTGACAGATCCTAAGATTACGGAGATCGAGGCCTAAGAGCGAACGCGGATCTGACTCAGACTATATGGAGTACTAGTAAACGAGTATCTCCGCTCCGCCGTCAAATCTCCGCTATACACCGCTCGCTGCGGAGGCGAGAGATTGATTAACTGGAGGAGGAGCGTGGCAAACGAGCTTCAATCCTCAATCCGTAGTTCCCGATGAAGAGTCACATTGGTGGGGCTGATCTGGTGTCAGAGCATCTTTCCTCCTCAGTCATTACTACTTAGTGGTAAGTATACGATTGTGACCGCGAGATCGGTACCATCTGCGCGCCATACGTACTACTTAGGAAGGTACTGCTAACATAACGTGAGCGGGATTTTGCCGCGCATAATACATTATAATGCCGGCGTATGTAAGTACTTAGTTACTACAATTATAACTGTATTGTGAGCGTGGAGTCTATGACGAGCTGGGGGTTTTCCGTGCTCGCTTGTTCGAGAACGGGTTTAGTAGCAGATCAGGATTCGATTGGTGATCGTGTTCAACTCAGTCATTCGGCGACCGTGGTGCTAGTATCTAGTCCTATCTCGAACAGCGTACACAGCGTCCTCGATTCGATTTCTGGAGCTACACGATTTGAAAAGGGTAGCAGAAGTGAAAGCGGATGTTGCTAAATACATGTATATTCTATGGACATAACGCTAGTAGGAGTTGATATGACATAATGACTTTGATGAGCGAGACGCTGCCTTTTCGAAAGGGAAGTAATTATTATTAATTTTTGAAGTCTGACACGTATCCTTGAAACCCTGACTTGATACTCTATCTTCGCTGTATCCTCTCGTTTATGAGGTCGCTTTCTCACCGTGCGCACTCGATGGTGATCGATCCTCGCTATGGTCCACCTATGAGGCGGATCCCGAGTGAGATATCTGCGGGAACTCTTACTTGGCGGCAAAAGTACTCCGAGCTCTGAGCTTAGCACCATACAACCACAAGAAAAACATACCGCCGACGCCCATGACGGAAAGCACAGAGGCCAGTACGCTGACACCTTGTCCAATACCCAGAGAGGTGAACATGGGTCTGGCGAACATGACACACCCAGCGGCGAAAAGCGCGCGAGAGACGTCGTTTGCTGCGAAGAGTGATGCCGTGTATTGTGGATATGATAGAGGGATGTAGACGAATATACATTGGAAGATCACAAAGTTGGAACCCACTAGGATGATAACACCAATCAGGTTGGCAATCCAATGGATCGAAGCGCGAGCTGTCCAGCCTATGATAACCCGGATTAGTACTTAGTATTTTCTTCTTGCCGGTGTTTCCGGGAAGAAGATATGGGACAGGGGGACTTACCAAACAGGAAGTAGCCGGCAGGTGCTGTGATTGTAGCAAACAATGCAGGAACCAGACGGTGTTCAGGAGCTCTCAATCCACGCTTCTTGATGTCAGGGATAAGATAGTAGATCTGGTAGGCGACGAAGATGATGACCCCAATAAGACAGCCAATGCCGATAGTAAGGAAGGTCAGGCCGGTTTCACCCAGGTTGAATCTGTACATGGGCGGATAAACCAGGGGAAAGACTTCGAAGAATGAGTAATAGATGCCATAAATCAAAGACGTGTACAGATTGACGTATGTGATGGCTGGATCCTTGACGAAGATCTCGATTGGCTTGATGACGGCGTCCCAAAATACCTCCGAGAATTGAAGCTTGGCTTGGTCTATCTCTGATTGTGCCTTGAGATCTGTTCGACCCAGGCGCTTACGCAGTCGTTGAGCGCGTCGGCGGAGGATGTTGTCCGAGGAAGTCTCTGGGAAGGCGATAAAGAAAAGGACAAAGATCGGAGCTGTGAACCATACGATCTCCCACAGTGCCCAGCGCCAACCCTTGGCCTGTACGGCAAAGCCAGCAATGACAGGACCTTCAGATGCAATGTTAGAAAGACAAGTCAGACGACTTGGTGTGAGTTTTATCGACGTACCTAGAGCTGGTCCCCAAAAAGCCGCTGCTGTCCAAGAAGATAGATAGATTGGCAATTCGAGCAGTCCGAAAATATCGCCGACCGTTGCACCACCGTTGGCAAGGCAAGGACTTCCAAAGAATCCTTGCAGAAATCGAAGAACAAGAAGTCCACCGTAATTACCGACAACAGCAGTAGGGATAGAAAGAATCACGAATAGGAAGAAGGTGGGGACGTAGACCAGATTTCTCCCAAATCTTGCAATTTCGCTCATTGGGGCAAACAGGAGAGGACCAACGCCATCTGACTTGTGTTAGAATCCACTTATGATCTGTTCACAGGACCTCAACTCACAGCCAACGACAAAAATTGCCAAACCTAGAGCAGCTGCAGCGTGGCCGACCCCAAACTCATGCATAACACCTCTGCTTGTTGTTAGAATTGTTTGGGCATAATGTTTTGATCTGGCAACTTACTCTGATCCCGCTACGTACATGCTCGAAGAGGCGTAGACGGAACATGTGTAGAGTCTGATGAATATTTAGCCCTGTCGGTCAATATGCTGGACGGAGAGTCGCTTACCCGAGCTGGAAAAGGATGAAATATTTCTTTCCTTTGCTCCAATTCTGTGGATTGTCTGGATCATCTGTAGTGTACCAAGTGACAAGGACGCTGCCGTCGGTGGTTCTTGAGGGAGCAATGGGGATGCTTCTGGTTTTCTGAATCTCCATTTCTCGCTCCTCTTCGAGACGTTCAGCACTAAACCGAAGGCTTGACGTCCTCGTCAATACGCGCTCAACGTCTGTACTGTGATCTGCTACAGTTCTTCTGCTTTCGAGTCGATGAACTGCATGATCCTCGTGTCCTCGCAGTGCAGCTTCCTCGTCCTTTTCCTTGATGGCTGGATCATCCTCTGAGGACCGTTGTGAAGCTTCGGTGGTTGGCTCGACAGGAGCAGGGACTGATTCTTCTTTCTCTGGCTCAGTACTCCCCTAATACTGTCAGTCGACGTGATGGAAATGATCTCGATCTCTTACTGGTAACGGCCACTGGAAGTCATCCTCTTCCTCAGGATATCGGAGATATCTGTTCTTTGTAACCAGTCTGATAGCCTGGCCTAGCCAGGCATCTCTTATGATGTCCTTCATGTTGCTAACTGAGCAGGAAATCTATGCCTAAAGGGTCTAGGGGTATGGTCAAATGGTATGGACGTATACTGCAAGAGAAGTCCAGGACCATTTGGATGGGATGACCTTGAGGACGATATATGTACGTCTTTAATTGACACGTTTAGTAGTCTCAGGCAGGGGGGAATCCGGACGCGCAAGGACCAGAAGCACGTGGAACTGCGAATGCAATCGGTCAGCAATGACCGCCCAAAAGTAAACATGCTTTCCTGGTAATTCGTAGTCATCCACGAAAGCAATGTGGACCATTGATATGAAGCTGGATAAGGCAACCTTCCTCAAAAGGGCACTGGTTATGGTGGATCCCGCAGGCAATGTAGCCAGTAAGGCAACATACAGATTTTGAGCGGTGATTTTTTCGACCCGAGGCCGTACTCGTTTAACGAGGATGTGTTTTCGTTTCGCCACAACGGGTAGTAGTAGAGGTACAAGGCTGAAGCAGCCATTTGTCAGGAAACAGCAGCGTGCCGATGATTGGTCAGTGAAACAAAGCTAACATCCGTGGCTCACATTGTTTCAAATGCCTCCAAGCTAAATCCGTGGAATGCACCTTTCCGAGTGCTAAGTAAGCTAAATCCGTCTCAGGATCTTCAACCATAGCTGTAGCCTCGACACCAGGTGATCGGTTCACTCTCAGTACGCACAGACAGGCTAGTGGAGATTCTTTGACTGTGTTTAGACTCTATCTACCCTTGAAGTGAGACGGAATTTCTGGATTTTGGCCTTCACGCCTAACGTAATCACCGCATGCGACAAGGACTCAGCATATCCATGGATAGCGGCAGTTCCAAATACAACGTGGAGGAGGTGAACCGTAAAATCATTGCAACCTAATCCACGAAGGAGCTTAGGCGTCGTGATTGGAGTGCTCGCAGGGGGCGTTCTGCTCTCCTTAACCAGAATAGTCCCAGGGGTGCTGACAAAACTCTATCCAGGCCACATTATTACCTAAGTAGTTACAATAGAGGCGCTGGCCGATGTGATGTTGAGTGAACATTGTTGGTCAAAGGCCCGGCGGACCGAATTGGTATCGTCATCGAGTGATCAAGTCGTGCCGGTAGTAGCTGGCAATGGGTGAGCAAGGCTTACCATCCGAGGTGGGATGGAGTGGCCACAGCTCCACGAGGAAGTCGGATTTACAGATAGTCGCCGCCCTATGCGATTGAACCATGCGCGTGGCTCACCGAGCTGCTAACCAGTATAGCATGATAAGCAGCTCCGTCAAGGCTGCGATGATTAAGACGTACAGGGGGTCTAGGCGTCATCTACACCTTATCAAACCTCGTAGAAGTAGCGGCAGTGAGTGGGGGCTTCAGGAAATCTTCATAATTGATGCTGGAGCGACGTCACCATGACAATTTCGACATGATTTGCCTTCGTCCGTTCGGGATACGAGGAGAGGAAGCTAATCGTGGCTGATTAATGAATGGATCCGGGGTTTGATCACTAATCGCCCTGCATGAGATTTCATGCTTCGCCGTAGTTGCGACTTGCTTATCTACGGTGCATCCTAAATTGTGGTTGCGCAGGTCTAGAGGCTTCTCTCCCATCTAGTTCTAGGTATGGCGATATAAGATGCGTACGCAGCCCGCCCCTCGAATGACTAGATTTGATGACTTTAGCTGTGGCCAGTCAGTCTTGCAGCTACTCTAGAGGCGAATACGGTACAAGGAAAGCATGACGACGTAGGGAACGGCTCCTTTGTCGCAACTGAAATCTGTCCAGCAAAGTCCTGCGTTTGTCAATGAGCCTAGATTGTGGTGCGATGGAAATACCTAAGTCAGATTATTGGGCTTTTCTGACTGTGCAACTACAACCATTCATCCATTCGAATTTCCGAGAATTCTTTTATACTACCCACCACCATGAGGCATCTATATCAGGCTCGTGTCGGGCGGCCATCCTTGGACTGTTACTGTGTTTTGCTTGTAATCGATTGTAATGACCGAGGCTCCAAGCCAACCCGTGTCTCTTGACGAAGCAGCTAATGGATCCAAACCACAGCCCACATCACGCTGACCACTCACATCCCCAGTCTATCGTCTCCTAGGTTCACGCAGGTCGCTCGATAGTCTACTTCAAAGTCAGGTTTTGATTGCATTTTCGATTCACCGAAGCCTATCATCAATGACCATAAGGATTGACATGTCTCAAGTGGGCCACCTGAGTGGGTCCGGCCTCTGCTACGAAACCCCGACAATATTGATGGATTGGTTTTGAGCAATAATGTATACGCTTCTTCCACTCTTTCACTTGTTGTCGATAACACCGGTCTTGACTGATTCACATTTCATGAGAGGATACGACAATTCGAAATTGCCACCCAGGAGGAAACGAGCCCCCTCGTCTATTGTTCTATCCAGACCGAGAAAGGAACAACCAATATTCATCCAATGTAACAGGGCAAAAGTGTTCGATCACCCTGGACGTCGCCTTTGAATCACCAAAACACAATGAACTCTTGACCGCCATTCACTGATACATCCATCTGAACGAGTTGACACTCAGAAAATCGTCTGACATTGCGATATCGTCATGGCTATCAACTGGAAATCGCGAGAGAATGTGTTCCGTCTGCTAGCAGCAGTCTATGCGGAGCTGGGGGAAGCAGGAGTAAGCCCACGAGTCGCCATCTCAGCCTTGCACCTCGAAACTGACTCTACGTAAAGTTGAAAGGCCGTTATGCTAGCATAGCAAAATTCTACGGGCCCGACGCGACATATGATGCTATCAAATCCTTTTTCGGCAAGGAGATAACAAAGGCTGCTGACGAGTTGATGGCTCAGAATCCAGGGCATCAACGCACATCCAAAGTCGTACCTCAAAAGTCCAAGGCCTCGCGTCGCCATTTACACTTGGACTTCAATGATCAAGACCTTAGCTTTATCAGTGAACGAGAGGTCGAAGCACACTCTCGACATGCTCTCCAGAGGCCACCCAAGCGCCCGCGCATTCGTGAATCATCTCAGCTCCAAGGCCCTGAAGAAGTGGACACAATAGTCGTTCAGGAGTCTAACGTGGCAGAGAATATACCTATCCAGGTTCAACTATATCAATACGCATCCGTCAATGGCCACGAAGAAGTACACGCAATGGAACCACAGCTTCCCCAAAATCAACGAGAGATGACATCAATCTCAACCGACCCAGAATACTTTCCATCGCCGAGCCCGTCATTCCGACCACCCAGCCGACCCCAAGCTCCACCAAGGAAGCGTCCGTACAAAGACATATCGGAATTTGAACTCGAGCACCAAAATATCTCATCCTCATCTCAGAATAGTATACCGGCAGTGGAAGAAGCTGAATCCTTTGGCTATGTGACGAATGCTGGGTACTTCCGCTGCGCGTTGTGCTTCAGTCAACTATCAAGCCAGGAGGCATTGGACAAGCATGAAACTCTCAGCAAGCTGCACATGAGAAACCTCCAGAACCCCGCCATGCTATCGAAAGGCAGAGCAAAGCTTGCCCAGGTCACTGCCCTTCCGTATCATAGACCTTATGGTTCCTCCGCATCGCCTGCAGCATTCCGGCCGCTTCGACTTGGCGGTTTTGACACCTGTGTGAGAAGGGAGACTATAATTGGGGACATGAATGCTACAAGCTGGACCGACACCACGTCGAGCTCAAATCCGAGTTCGAGCAATCGTTTAATTGGCCAGGCCGAACAAGCAGCTGCAGAGACATCAAGCACCGTTGACACAAGTGAACAAGAAACTCATACGAAACCTATCCAGGATCATTCGGAGGAAAGAAGACACGATCTAGAAGCTCAACTTCAAAGTGAGGTTAGCAAAGGCAAAGGACGTGCATCACTGCCGCCTCAGCCAGAAGATGTCGATCCCGATCCTCTACATGAAATAATTACACTCCGGGGGCTCCCCTTGACAACGTCCAACACCACCCTCAGCAGACACGCATCGACGAACCAGCACCCTCCAAGAATCAAGCTCCGGAACCACCAGTAAACAACCAACCGGACACGACGGACATACCACCTGCCCCGTCCAGATCCATGAAACCACCATCCCGATTGCGTCCACTGGAAGTTGCTGAAATCCTGCGCCTGACAGGAATTCGCCTTGCAGAGCAATACATAGCCGAGCACCCCGACCTGATCGACCAGACGATGGGACGTGTACAGCGCGAATTCACCGCAGCATCGACCGCAGCCAGTGGAAATGATGGTAGTGTGGGGCCCCGAGGTGTCAGCCTGGGGTTGACAGAGGTTTTACAGGCTGTACGGGAGGAGGAGCGAGCGAGGCGAACGGACCATGGACGGACGAGGCGGGATGGGCCACCGCTCGCGGGACCTGGCGTGGCAATCCCGAGTGGCACGACTGGTATGTTCGTGCAGGGAAATAATGCGGGTGCACAAAAGAGAGCAGATGGTGTTGAGGTCCAGACCTCCAACGGGAAGAATCCTGTAAGGAGGAATACTGTGCCTCAAAATGTGGTTGTTCTCGACTGATGGCTAGAACGTACCCGTTTTAGTTTGAAGAATATCAGCCTCTCTTGTCTGCACATCCGCCAGTAGCACTATAGGCGTTGCTCATGCAACTGTCTCCCTACTACTGGTGCGTGGTAGTGATGAGGTCACAGTCTACCCAGTCACACCCTGCTAGTAGATAAGCCCTGGGGGACTCCTGTTCTGAAGATTAGCCCTACAATACAATGTGTCGAAAAATACAACGGCCGCACCACACCATACCACACAAATTCGACCATGTACATGGCACTATTGAAAGTACAACAAAGTCCCGGGCATTGAACACTGACGCAAGGCAACCATATACATGACATCTGCACACCCATACGCATAAGCACCTGGTCCAGAGGCATACTCAGCCAGCAGTGAGAGCACCGGCTCGCCTGAGCCGGCACCAGCGTGCCAAAATGGCCAACCTGTCACATCATCCTTGCCCACCCTTCACATGCCCAGAAAGCCTGCGAGTAGCGAACCCAACGGCTGTGCAAACAACACCGAGGCGAGGATGAGCGCCCCATGTAAGCGAAGCCGCAAGGCAGAAAAGGAGGAGGTTGGGAAAAAAGAGACTTCTTAGTCCCAACCCGGCCAGAAGTCATGCGATAGGGGGAGGGGGTTTAGACTTCATTCGATGAGGGGTACGTTTATTGGACGCGGCGAGCGGAATATGTCGCATTAGCGTGGGAATTTTCGTCGCAGCGTATCGACTTTCTCAAGGTGATGCCCATGGTGCCGTGCATGAAGAGTTTCTTCCCCGCTGATGAACTTCGGATGACTTGACTCTCTGGATCTGCAGACTGTGGCCCTGCTCCTTGTGCTGACTCCGGGGGTGGATTCCAACCATCGTGATAAGAGACATTGCAATGCGGGAGGCGGATTTTTGTAATGGGCGGACGCACTTGGTAGTAGGGTGTGCGGCATGCCAAGTTCCATAAATGAAACCCGATGCTCTCATTGGACGAAAGCTTGTTGGATAGGCAACCGTCCGCTAAGGCGACGTCTAAAGGACGCTAAAATATGCACAATTGGACGACAAGCAACTATACTGATTCACCAACTATTCAGCTTGACAAAGCCTTGCGCGGAGTTGTGGATCTCATCACCACCAGGAGGATGAAGGGAATTGGGCTCCACGGATCCAAGATTTCAGAGGGGGGATTTCGTCTGCCCCCAAGTCTCGAGTCACTCTCCTGCATTTGCATCAACCTCCGGATTCAATCTCCCTTGATTTGCGCCTACTTTTTGCCCGCCTTATTTTTCAATGTCTACGAAATCCTGCTCTCCATGTGGTATCACTGCTCCAAACATTGTCCCAATCAGAAACTGCTGCTTCCGTTGCTGCTACTCATCATACCCAGCTCCGGCTCCACGTTTGCGTGTCCTATACTGTAGAAGGAGTCGGGCAGGTACATGATACTGTTCTGCTGTTGCAATGCGTCCAATTCGATTTTGGGTTTCTTCTCTTCATCCTTGACGCTGTAGGTGAATGAGGAGCTCTCACTGATGTCAGAGAAGGGCTCGCCGTCATGGCTTTCCTGCTTCTGAGCGGACTTCCTCGCTCGCTTGGTTGGGGTCTTGACGTCGTCCGCTTCCCGCTTTCTCTTTGTCGGAGTTGTTGGTGGAGTTGCGAAGATCTGCCCGGTCTGTAGCTTCTTCTCTGCCTCGCTCCGCAGCTTGTAGTATTTCTGGCTGTTGGACACGGTCAATTCCCGAGTTGTCACAGGACTTAAAACAATGGTGTGCTCGCAGAGTGATTTCAGCAGAGGGTGTGGACTTACCTGACAGCGGAGGCTGTAAGTCCTCCGCCCAGTATGGCGGCAACCGTGCTCCAAGTATCCGCAGAAGGCCTGAGGTTGGCACGAGAAATAGCCAGCAAAAGCATCTGGCGCTCGCGCTCAGCATTCCATTGGTAAGGCATTTTGAAGAAAGGAGTTGTAAAATGGACCTCAGTCTTTGACAATGACGCTCCAAATCCCTCAAAAGTGAGTCGAATTCGGAGGGTGTGGAATCAGCAAATGTAGACAGAAGCTGAGGGAAGAAAATTGGGTACAACGGGAGTCGATGGGAGAAATAACAGGACCAGCCAAGAATCGAGCTGCTGTGGTAGGGGACAACTGGTTTTGACCAGCGTACAGGGGGTGGGATGAGGGAGTGATGAGACAGTTTTGGTTGCCTTGTGACGGAAGCATCGTTGCATTGGCGTGATGACACATATGGTTTGACTAGGGCAGATTGTGGGAATCAGCACTTGCATGAGAGTTGGTGGTTTTTGCTGGATAATAGGTTTCGACTTTGTACAGGGAACTCTTGTCGCCGAAGACACACCGGAGGCGATGAGCGCATAGTGTAGAGACCAAGAGCTGCAAACCAATATTTGGTCCGGACCCTGGGCACTGAGTGAACGAGAGTGCCTCATTCGGAGCCAATCGAACAAGCCTTTGGCGGTGAGGAAAGTAACAGAATGGGCAGATGTCTGGCCACCCCCTTCATTTAGCGTATTTCAGAGATATGGTAATGGGAGGTGTATGACAATACCAGTCATACATAGAACCTGACTCAACATTCACTCACGCTGGTCGTCATTCTTCGTTGTTCTTATGGTCTCTTTGCTCTTACCTGCTTCGTCCCTTTGTTAGACATTGTTGAAATATATAAAGCCCAAGTGTTGCGTGTCTCGGGGTAAGAAATCATGTCTCGTCTTCCAAAAAGTCCAATCCAAAAATCTCCAGTCAAGCCTCGCCAAAAACCCTCCCCAAGCAAATCAACCACCATGTCGAGAGTAGAGATCAGGGACAGCGATATCGCGATTCTCATCGCCGCTATCCAGAATTCCGTCGGTCCGATCCAGGTAAGTTGTGCTTACTCCTTTTATGAACCTTCCATGACCTGACACGAATTAAAGGTCGACGCCGAAAAGGTCGCAAGTCAATTAGGCATGAGTCTGTCAACCATTCCTCCAAAGTTCACGGCTCTTCGAAAGAGGTATAACATCGACATCAAGGTGCTCAACTCGGGTGCTCTTCAGCGCAAAAGAGTTAACACCCCCAAGAAAGCAACGTCTAGAAGCACCCCTGACTTGGTCAAGCCTGATGACTCGCTGGCCTGGGCCGAGGGTACTATGCTGCAGAGTGTTGGACGCGATGGAATGGTGTGTCATGTGCAGGAATACCCTGCTACTCTTCAGGGTGTGCCCGTCGGCATGCCTGCTGACGCTCACATGCCATATCAACATACCTCAGAGAATAGCAACTTCCATGGATCTCTTTAGCTCTTTCTTCGAGCACTAGGGAGAACTGATAAGAGGGGGTAGGTACGGGTGCATCGATAGCCTCCTGGCATCTTCTTCGCAGCTTCATCTCAATTGATAGCCGTTGTAATTTGCTTGGTCAAGAAGAATGTCAGCTAAGGTACTTACCATTAATATCATTGTGTTTCCTGCTTGTGAGTAAAACGAAAGTCAAATGAATCGACTGAATCATTTGTGATAAGCATTTCGACCTCAGGGCCTCTGTGCCTCTGTAGCAAGTAAGACGAATATGCAGGCTGTGGACAAGCGACCTCCACAGTCGAACCAGGCGGCTGCTCCAAGGGCTAAAGACCAGATTCAGTTGCCCGTGCATGAAGTAAAACAGCCGAGTCCGGAATAGTTGAGGAATTTTCATTGGCTCTTGAAGAAACAATATTTTACAAAGTGTGCTCGAAATACTGAACAAACGGAGAGTCAAGCTCAAACTCTGTGTCAAACTCTGCACCCAAATCACTGCAGTGCATCCAAAGTAATGTTTGAAGAGCCTGTCGTTCAATGACGATGCGACCGGTCTCAAGCAGGTTCTTGACATCCACATCCTCAAGACTCTTCAAAGTCCCATGATTGCCGACTGTTGCCATGGCCTCGAAAAGCTCCGGGGAAGCTTGTTCGCTTGTGTTGGTGATGAGCAAGCTCCGACCATTTCGTCTTCCTAGCTGATTTCTGTCGAGAACGCTATTGAACCATCTTCCACCGGCGCCTTCGGCAGGTGAATATCATTGTCGAGAATGATAAGTTCTCCCTTCTTATACCGATAGCTCAAAGCAATGCGCACAGCTTGCGCGTAAACCTTCTGAGGAAGTTCGGTTGAAAAGTCTCGGGGATGCGGTCCGAATGCCACACCACCACCCTTGCGAATGGGGGACTTCTTGTCACCTGCACGAGCTCGACCTGTTCCCTTCTGAGGCACGATCTTTCTGTTGCTACCATGTACATCACCTCGCCATTTTGTGCTAGCTGTACCCTGTCTCGTAGAATCACCTTCATAGACTACTGCTCGATGGAGAATGTCACGTCGGAGTGGAGCATTCAGGAATTTAGGATGATAGAGGGCGTAGCGAGATGGTTCCAGTGATGGAAAGCTGTATAGTGTCGCGAGGACTGGAGATTCGAGGGCATTCAAGGTGAGTTTCGACGTAGGTGAGTCCGGGACAGGGGATGATGAGATGTCATTGTTTGTGACTGGCGATTTTGGCAGTCCTGTTTGAATCTCTCGTTGCAGCTCGGCGACTGGAAGCTGGGTTTCGGATGCAAAAGATCGAGTCATCCTCGGAACGAGACATTGCTATAGGAATTTGATCAGCTCGACGTGCGGGAGGAAGGATACTGGCTAGATGGTTAGAAGCATACCGTCAAGGGATCTGATAGATTGAGGCGCTTGAAACTTTTTGACAAGCCCAACAGACTCCGAGCCGTAGAGGGATGCGCCATAGCCTGCGCTGACCTAGGCGGTATGATGAAACTGAGGTGGTGCAACCGGTAGATTTAATCCCAATTTCCAAAAACTTCGCGAACGAGTAATTGAACTTTGGGGAAAGAAACTCAGAGAGCACTCAGTGTTTCACCGTAGTCATGATAGGGCCGAGCAGATTGTAGAGCATATGCACTCCCCTCGGAGTACAGACGTCACGACGTGTAAAATAGGTACATTTGTATCAACCGCCCGTGCCGCCTAACATGCATCTCAATGACCAAGCTGCTGAAGATTTCACGACATTCGTGCAAATAATGAGGACGACGAACCTGTCTGTTTGTTTTGTATTCGGCACTTTTCGACTTAGCCTGCTGTGCTACCGTAAGCACGCGATCAGCACGGTAAAAATGTCGCGTCCTCGCTGTCATTTAGGATGTCTCTCCATGAACTGAAGCACTTCTTTGCAATTCCAAGACAGCCTCGTATCGCAAAAGTTCAAAGTCGATTCCAATCCAAACCCGTGATGATCCCACGTCGAAGTTTCAAAGTGATTAAATTGTTATGACCTGGAATCCAAGACTTGCAACTCTGACCCCGCGCGGGGTTCCATCGCCCAAAGCACATCTCACTGGGATATGAGGTAGTGGTGATTTTGGCCAGTAATGCGGAATTCCAGACCTCATCCGGTAGCTCAGGCTATAACATCTATATATAACGTGACCCCGAAGTACAACGAGCGAGCAATAGATGTAAGGTTTTCCCTCTAAATCGACAGCCACCAACAGTCATCATACACATATCACCAGGCCAACATGGCGACTACTCACCAGACTCTCCTCGCCTCCTTGCAGAGTGCCAAATTACTTCCCACGGAAGTGATACAAACAGGATTTATACCTACTATCAGTTTGACGCTTTCCTTTGGACAGAAAGCCGTTACGCACGGCAATTTGCTTCGCGTCAGCGACGTCAAGAGCGAACCTACGATATCCTTTTCCGGTGAGGTGAGTTAACAGTGATATAGGAGGGAAGGTCACATCGAACCGCCCATATATACACATCTATCATTTATCCTTGCAGCTAACACTCTCTCCCATTTTCCTTCCATCCAGGCGGGGAAGAAATACACGCTAATCCTAGTCGACCCGGACGCGCCAACACCGGCCGACCCTAAATTCGCCTGGTGGCGCCACTGGATAGTCAGCGGTATATCATCTTACCCGAGGAGGATGCCACTGCCATCAATGCACCACCAGCCATCACCCCTACCTCGCACCTGGCGTCAAGGACGAATCGGGGCCGCATCGATATACATTCCTTTTATATGAGCAGCCCGAAGGGGTCGAGGTGTCGAGGGATCATGTCCCAGGAGACGAGTTTGTCGAGAGACGTTCGTTTGACGTCGCGCGGTGGGCGGCTGGGTTGGGGCTAAGGCTTGTTGGTGTGGATTGGTTCACTGGTGTTGGCGACGGGTGGGTTGGAGAGGACCAGCAGTGATCGCCGGACGCGAAGTTGGTCTGGTTCCAGTCCGTGATGGAGATTTTCATGATGAAAATGTGGCTAGGCAGCACGGATTTTGGAACGGAGAAGCTGCTTTGGTCGGAAGGCTTTGCACATGGTTACTGTAGCTTTGCGGTTCTATGTAGTACACCGCACCAAGACGTTCAAGGGCAATATGATAGTGGATGTTACTGACATGCAACTCTGGACCATGGGACATTAGCCACGAGAAAAAGACTTCATGTTGATTGACCATATAGAACTCAATCGCATATTTCTGAACATTAAACCCTATGAAGACTCATTAATCTACAAAAGCTGAAAGAATTCTATGTCCACAAACCCCCTTCACCAATGAAGGTCTGCCCTGTCATGATTTTGGTTCTAATTTTTGACATGCTTTTCAACCGCTCATTAGTACGCCATTAAGCATGCCTGGAACAAAGAGTCGTCTGAAAATCCATTCAAGCATTGAATAATCCGAACACCCCGTTTCGCCGATCAAGCAATCTGCTTAATCCTGCATTCCCAACCAGACTCCTTTTCCAATAAGGGCAGACTCGCACCCAAGCACCAACCTAACTCGTTACCCTTGATTTTCTTGGCAATCTTGACCTCTCTGTCAATGGGCATTTCGTAGCCCGTGTGGAGGAGGGCACTCATAAAGTTCAGATCCAGACATGATTCAGGTCTATCACGAAGTTCTGTGATAGCGCCTTCGATACCGCTGAAGGCTCCCTGCCATTTCTCTTCCCCACCACAGACCTTGCTCGTCAGGTCGTGAAGTTCTCGGATGGTGAAAGACTCGGGCATGCCAAGTTCAGCAGTGCGATCGTAGAAGTAGGAGAAAATATAAATGTCTTCGCGAGCGAAGGTCTTCTCTAAAGCAGGTTGATGGACGCCATTGAATGAACATGGAGCCAATGTGCAAGCTTTGTCTTTGTATAGAATGCCTTCGGCGAGGGCACGGCATTGCGCTGGAATGGCATCCGCTGGGCCTTCCATCGTGACAGTATGATCACCTGCGAGTGGGTGATCTGCGGGCATGGTGATTTCGACTTTCTTTTGAGCCCCAGGTGTGATACAGTGGTTAGGAATAGGTTTTGAAAGCCATGATCGAGAATCTGGGTTCTGCTTGTGCATATGGTCGAGGACTAGTTGATGTAGCGCCTTCCGGGCCGACATTAGTCCGTAGCCCAGGTGAGAATGCTGATAGAGTTCGAACTCGCGCCCGCCAAATTTCAGCTTGTACTTGTGGTCACCTTCTTCCATCTTAGATGGCATGCCTCCAGACGGACTTCCCTTAAAAGTGGGCTGGAAGACGATTTGGGTAGAACCACCTCCCAGATCAAAGATGGCAGCAGTGGGGGTATCATCTGGACCACCAATCTTACCCAAGAGATAGTTTGTTGTAATCCATGCGAAAACACCTTCATCTTCTCCTTTCATGATCTCTACCCCGCCCTTTTCTTTCGACACAACAGGGAAAGGAAAGACAGTCTCAAGTCGATTTCGGACTGCGTCCAAGATATTTTGACTTTCCACTTCGCCAAGTAGTCGTAGCCCGGCGGTGGCTTTGACGGCAATAGGAGTGCATGATTTGTAGTTGTCTGGGACAGTTTTCAAAGCGACCTCGAGTAAGGGATCCAAGCTCTTTGCCGCACCTTCAGCGTCACTTTTATACGAACTCAAACCAGAGCCTTCGGGCCTTTTCTCCGTCATTTTGAACTCTTCATTCTCAAGTTCTGGCGTCGGACCGCAGTTGTTGAATTTGTAGACGTGAATACGACTTCCTGTACTTCCTGCATCTATCATGATGGCGTATTGAACGAGTGGCTTCGAGAGATCGTGAGGCTTCGTGCATCTCGATGTTGGGGAATCTGCCGCAGAGTAGACATTGCCTCCACGAGGTGATGAACTACTGCTGCCACTGAAGAAAAAGAGATACAGCAAGACGAACAGAGATAATACTCCGCCAGTCTTGATGTATCTGGCCTGGCGACTTTGCGTCATCCAGGCGTTCTTTGCGGAATCCAGTTTGGAGGGAGGACGGCCGACTTGTCGATCGGATTTCTCGAAAGGGTCCCAGGGAGAGTTGGAAGAGCCGTTGCGAGTGGGCAGACCGCCAGAGACGGAGCGTCGTCGAGGAGAAGAGCCGAAAGGAATGTATGACCAGATTCCAGATCGGTCGTCGGGTTTAGAAGGAGGCATCGTTGCGAAATTTAGGTCAAGTGTCGAAGCGCAAGGAGAAATGGGGAGATGTGGAAACTAAAAAGTCTTTGTCTGACAGATAGGGGATAGTTTTCTTGGTTGGAATTCAGGGGGTACTTGGGGGGATTATCTGGTGCTACACACACCTCGACCTTCTACTGCCATGGCTGGACCTGCAGAACTTTTCACATGTCCCCAACAAAAGATATTGCATGGGAAACAGGGTTTAATTATTCTGTCAGACAAGACCCATGTTCAATGACACAGTTGCTGCATCCTAGGTATTCCCTACTCTACCCTGGACATGAACTCCCAGACGTTCAATTCTCTTGGGTCTTCGCACGATTACCATCTACCAACTTGTACATACATATTTGCAACTACGTCGTACCAGATAAAGTCGCCGTTGCACGATGACAGCAAGACATTCCTATCAATGACCCATTTGACGTATCTTTTTCCTTAAATCCACTGGGAAAAGGAGAGCGGATGTCTGAAAGGATCACCGTGCAACATTCGGTTTCCACTAGGAAGTGATAGGATAGCTTGATAGACTAGAATTGAGGTCTCAGGGTCAATAGAATAGATCATGTAACTTATTACTAGCCCTGTTCGGCATCATGACTTGTTTCTTTTTTGGGCATCGCGAGGCTGTGACCATGTACTCTGTAAGGCTACGAGGCTGCGGTGGGACGGTTAATCACCGGCTGAATGTGCCACAAATTTCATCGACTCCGAAACTTTTCTGAGGAACGTTGCCCACCATTATCACGATCCATGGGCATCTGGACTGCAAATCAATATTAGGGGTGCATAACTCTTCGTTCCTTTGATTGTGTTCCTTCTGCTGTGTATTCACTGCCATGGCTATTCAGAAGAAGCACGGAAAAGGACGTTTGGGTATGTCTAAGTACAATTTCTCCATTCTCGACATAACTAATCGAAGTTCTCTACAGACAAGTGGTACAAACTCGCCAAAGAGAAAGGCTATCGAGCTCGTGCAGCGTTCAAATTGATTCAACTGAATAAGAAGTATGGCTTCCTTCAAAAGTCAAAGGTCCTCCTAGATCTCTGTGCCGCACCCGGATCATGGTGTCAGGTTGCGGCAGAGACCATGCCTGCGGGCAGTCTCATCATTGGCGTCGACCTTGCGCCCATCAAGGCCATTCCTCGGGTCATTTCCTTCCAGAGCGACATCACAACGGACAAGTGTCGAGCGACAATCAGACAACATATAAAACATTTAAAATGCGATACGGTCTTGCACGACGGAGCCCCCAATGTCGGTGTGGCATGGGTTCAGGATGCCTTTTCACAGGCCGAATTGGTGTTACAATCCATGAAGCTGGCCACAGAGTTTCTGAAAGAAGGAGGAACATTCGTCACAAAGGTGTTCCGTTCCAAAGATTATAATGCCCTTCTGTGGGTGTTCAAGCAACTTTTCAATACTGTCGAGGCAACCAAACCCCCTTCATCAAGAAACGTGTCGGCAGAAATCTTTGTTGTTTGCAGAGGTTTCAAGGCTCCAAAGCGACTCGACCCCAAATTCTTGGATCCGAAGCATGTCTTTGCAGAAGTACAGGCTGCCACTCCTAATAATGAAGCCAAGGTTTTCAATCCAGAGAAGAAGAAGCGAAAGCGAGAAGGTTACGAAGAAGGAGACTACACTCAACACAAGGAAGTCCCCGTCAGCGAGTTCATACACACGACGGATCCGATTGCAATTCTCGGCACGGTCAATAAATTGAGTTTCGAGCAGACGGACAATGGTGATTTGGCGCTTGCAACGCTCGACAGACTCCCAGAAACCACTGCCGAGATTCGTCAGTGTTGCGCGGATCTGAAAGTTTTGGGCAAAAAAGAATTTCGCACACTACTTCGGTGGCGTTTGAAAGTACGAGATAAGTTTGGCATGTCGAGCAAGGCGAAGAAGGAACAAGCGGAGGGAGAAGAAAAAGAAAAAGATGAAGACGAGGTTGCAGAAGTGGCACCAATGGACGAAGAACTTAGAATTCAAGAAGAGTTACAACGTATCAAGGACATGGATACGAAGGAGAAGAAGAGAGAACGGAGAAAGGAGAACGAGCAGAAACGCAAGGAGATCGTGAGAATGCAGATGCATATGACAACTCCCCATGATATAGACCTTGAACAGCAGGGTCCAGCTGGTGAAGGGTCCATGTTCAAGCTCAAATCCGCCGAGAGGGCTTCGGACCCTACAAGAATCACCACTGGAAGAATGGAAGATGGGGAAAACCTCGAATCGGAAGAGTCAGAAGTTGAAGAAGATGACGCAGATTCCGATGATGATGGGGATCGCCTGGAACGGGAACTCGACGCCATGTATATCTCCTTCCAAGAAAAGCGGGAAGAGGCCAATGCGAAGGCTCGAGCGAAAAAGGCTCGGAAAGAAAAGGAGACTGATGAATGGGGCGGTCTTTCCGAAGAAGAAAGAGACGAGGAGGCTGGAGAGACCGACGCAGAATATGATGACGAGGATAGGTATGAGATGCGACAGTTGCCTCCAACCGATGGCCTCTCCACGAAAGCGGCCATGTTTTTCGACCAAGACATCTTCCAGGACTTGGGAATTGAGGGTGAACAAGAAGACATTGATAGCGCAATCGAGCTAGAGGATGAATCCTCTGACCAGTCAGGCTCGAGATCGCAGTCAAAGAAAACTCAACCTCTGATAAAACCGGACGCAACAAAATCTCTCAAATCAGCACTGAAGAAGCCACCGAATCCTACGGCAGAAGAATCTGACTCTGACGATGAGGTTGTTCCTGCCAACAGTTCCACATCAGCGCGGCCTGAGGACCCACTACTCCCCAATGGTCAGCTTGACGTGGACATCATTACGGCAGAAGCGATGACGCTGGCTCATTCACTGGCATCAAAGCAGGTGAAGCCATCGGAATTGGTTGACGATAGTTTCAATAAATATACATTCCGCGACACGGACGGGTTACCTGAGTGGTTTGTGGATGACGAAAACCAGCATTCAAAACCACACCGGCCAATCAGTGCGGCAGCAGCAGCGGCAATCAAGGAAAAGCTACGAGCCTTGAACGCACGACCAATCAAAAAGGTGCAAGAAGCGAGGGGAAGAAAGAAGATGAGAGCGGCGGCACGACTTGAGAAGCTCAAAAAGAAGTCAGCACTGCTGATGGAGGATGAAAACGTCAGTGAAAAGGACAAGGTGGGAATGATTGAAAGGATGATCAAGAGAGCAACGAAAAAGGGCAAACCCAAGGAAAAGGTCAAGCTGGTCGTGGCTAGAGGGGGAAACCGTGGTATTGCTGGCCGACCGAGAGGTGTCAAAGGCAAATACAAGATTGTGGATACTCGGTTGAAGAAGGATGCTCGGGCGGAGAAGAGGTTGAAGAAGAAGTTGAAGAAATAGAGGACTTTGGTAGTGAGATATGGTTTTGATATGACTATGACAGCAATGGCAACAAGAAGCTGGTCCTTGGAAAGATGGACAGGATGGCGAGAGCCATTGAGAAAACTGGCTCAGACTTCTTTGGCTCTGTGATATATCATTTTCCTCGTCAAACGAAGGGGGAAGTATCGATGTGACTATTCTTTCGCCAACACCAGCTCGCTGAGTTGCACCAATGTGACCAATGAAACCTCTCAGAGACCAATGTGGACTCTGGCAAGGCATGGCAGAATACGAAGGGCCGAACGTACAAGAACTGACAGTGACAGCCACGGGTGGCGGGTTAGTAGTTACGAGCACTTAAAAGTTACCCATGTTACCCACTAGTCAATAGATAGCTTGATAAGGGCCCATAGGCACCTATAGGGGGTTTTCGTGAGGCTTAGGGGTCTTTTTGGATCCTTTTTGGGGGTGTGGATCAGCCATGTGCCCTCTCCGCTCTCAACTGACGCCTGGGAAAGAGTCGGAACCTAAAGCAAGCAATTAACGTTGACTGGCCATTCGTGGCCAGTCCCCGAAATATCTACGGAGTACCTGCGGAACGTCTCCTGAAATTTATTCCCCAACCTGGAAAATCATCAAATCCATCAGCACTTTGAGCTCAGATCTCTTTGTCTCACCAAGATACTCCCTCCGATCATTTCATGGGACCATGATTCTACGGTTATAATTGTTGGCTGGCTCCAACACGACCGCAATCATATATCCTCCTCAAGTGCTCCACTTCTCGAATGCGTTGAATCCAAATCATCCAGACCCAGCTGCCTGCGCCTGACCACAATCCCAGGCCACTATGGGTCCTATCGAATTAAACAAAAGGCGCATCTTCTTCCTCCTCGGAGGTGTAATAGCCTTTCTCATCGTCTTCAATGGCTTGACGTTCAGGGACAACATCAAGGATGCGGCGGCGCATATTCCTCTGCCTGGGAGCCTGACCCCCACCGGTCATAAGCCGCCAGTCGTGATTGACACAGATGAGGAGGATATCTGGGATCTTGACGAAGTCGAAAAGGACAAACATATACCTTCTCCACTTCCCTCTCCTACTGCCGTTGGCAATGGCGCGATTCCTACCACGGTCCCGGACCAGCCCGCAGCCCCTCCAAATACTCACTTCGACCTGCACCCGATTTCACAGTTGATGGAGGACGCAGATAAGCAGTGGAGGCGCTATGAGAGTAGCATTTCGAACTCATTCCGACAGACAGTGGAAAAGTATAGAAGTCAATACGGAAGACATCCACCGCCAGGTTTCAAAGACTGGTACAAGTTTGCTCGCGAGCGCAATGTATTCAACATTGACGATTTCCAACAAATCATGGACGATCTCCGGCCATTCTGGGCTGTCAATGCATCTGTTATTCGAATCCATGCTGCACATATGGCAGAAAATCCAAACTTTGGTGTTTCCGTCATTCACATTCGCAAACATAAAGTGGTCAAGATTCAGAATGCTAGCTGGAGGTCGGAGACTATGGTCAAGGTCATAGAGAAGTTCATCGAGTTTCTCCCAGATATGGACATTGCAATGAACCGCTTGGATCAACCTCGACTTCTGGTACCTTGGGAGGAGATGCAAGAGTTGCTGAACCAGGAATACAACACTCGTGCCATGCCTCCTGAAGTCATCGACTCTTTCACCAAAGATATGTCTGACTTGCTAGATACCACCATTGAAGACCCCAAATTGGACAACTCCACCCGACTAAGCGAGGATTGGTTCTTTCGACCAGGTAAACAATATATGGAAGTTGCTTCCAAAGCTTGTCCACCAGAGTCACCTGCTAGATCCAATTTAAGCATTGCACAGGCGGATGCATTGTATAAGGAATCGTCTTCTGGCATCATAAACAACTTCAACCTATCCTCTGACCTGTGTACGGTTGGGCCTGCCATTCAAGATCTTCATGGTCTGTTGTATTCTGCAAGCAGTATCATAGCCTCTCACAAACTTGTTCCCATCTTTGGTGAGTGCAAAGTCAATGTGAACAACGACATTCTATTTCCAGCAAATATGTACTATCTCCACGATGTCAGGTACGACTACGACCCTGCAGAAGACGTGGACTGGCGGGATAAAAAGGATGACATTGTTTGGCGAGGGGTTACTTCTGGAGGTGTCCAAACCAATGACAACTGGGCGCGCATGCACCGCCAACGGCTTGTCCAATCTTTCAATGGCACTTATGTCAAGGAGACAGGAACTACGGCAAAGATTTTAACTCAGAAAAGAGAAGAAGGCCTGCAACAAAACAGCACTTATGAAGTTGTGGACAATTTCGAACCTTCTGACTTCGCTAATAAGCATGTTGATATTGGATTTGTGGAAGCTTGGGGATGTGTCCCAGATTGCAGCTTCTACGATACTGTCTTCTCTTGGAAGCCTCAGATTTCCCTTACATCGCAATTCAAGTCTAAATATTTGATTGACGTTGACGGGCATTCTTTCTCCGGTCGTTGGCACGCCTTTTTGCAAAGCAAAAGTTTGGGTTTGAAAGCCACTATTTTCCGCGAATGGCATGATAGCAGGTTGCTCGCTTGGCGTCACTTTGTTCCTGTGGATAATCGATACGACGATTTATACTCCATTTTGACATATTTCATTGGTTATGGCAAACCCAACATGGAGCATGCATTGGAAACTGGAGACCCTAACCCTCAGGTCTACATGCCACCACATGCCAAAGAGGCTCAGCTGTTGGCTAAGCAAGGCCGTGAATGGGCAAACAAAGTCCTTAGACGAGAAGACATTGAAGTGTATATGTTCAGACTTCTGCTTGAGTACGGACGTTTAATCGACGACAATCGAGATTATATTGGTTATTCCGGAGATGGTAGCGAACTGGATAAATATGATTCTGGGGAAGAGGACAAAGCACGATGGGGCATTGGTGGATGGAAATGATCGAGCAAGAAGACCAGTCGTCTACGAAATTCACTTTGCGAGGTCGGACTCTTCAATGTTGAAGTATGTGGTGGAAAGGAAGACCAATGACAAGATCCCGGACCTGGCCACAGCACACTTGTGACTATGGCATGAAAAGGACTGCTGGTCATCAAAATATCGGGTGGTTCTGACAATATCGACTGTTCGAATTGTTGTCTGGCGAGAAACAACCGCCTCTCCACTGATTGAGATATGTTTGTCGCTGCGGAGGATCGTTTCTGTACGGTCTGGGAGAGGTGGCTTCTTTTGCAGCCCTGGCGAGAAATAAGAGGTGGGAGCATCAGGCTTAGCGGATAATAGAGGAAGCTGTTATCGTGTGTCTCAGTGTCTGTGTCCGTGACGCTGAAAGTTTTGGAAAATTGAGCGTTGTCGTCCTCGCGTTATACAATAAGTCATTGTGAACATAGTGTGTATTCATATGATATCAATATCAATCAAATTTATTGAAAATAAAACGTGCTGCCTGTACGTTAATGTTGTCTATGTTTTAAAGTCCACTGAACCTGAAATGAATTGCATCAGATCACATCTATCTAACGAGGCTGAATCCCATCAGGACGACTCCGTACTCCGTATTTTGGTGAGTGGTACATCCCTACCCTCAGCGATTTTGATTGGTGGGCTGAACAGCTGGACCGGCAATGGTCTTGGCAAGGAACTCGCAGCAATCCGACTCAGGAACTTTTTCCTAAACCCGACCTCTAGCATTCAGAGGCATCGTGTCGCTTTGAATCCCCAAGCCCATCACCACTGTCTTGGTCTGGGAGATTCTCTCAGAGCTTGACCAGCACATCGAACCATGCCACCACGGTTACCTTTTCGTCTCGCCACAATCACCTCCACACCCGTAACGACAACATCCTCCATTCCATCTTTCCTCGTGCCTTTCCTTCACACCAGTCCGCAACCATCACAATTACAAGCTCTGTCCCAGTCTCGACACGCATCGATTTTGTCTGAACTCTCCGACCGACCTGGCGCGTACAACAGACGAATCCGACGAGGTAGAGGTCCTGCCTCCGGCAAAGGAGGAAAATCCGGTCGTGGAAGCGATGGTCAGAAACAGCACGGAAAAGTCCCTTTTGGCTTCAACGGTGGTCAAACGCCTGAACATATCGTGCATGGAAAATATGGTTTCCAAAATGTGTACGTACAGGAATCTTCTTCTTCATCTCGGTGTATAGAAGCTTTCTCTTGCAAGCCAGCCATTCTACGACCTCTCCACCCTCACTCCTGTCATGTACATGTGACGTTGCGCTTTACAATAGCTGACAAAAACTCAATCTCAGACACTCTGTTAAGTATTCACCGTTGAATCTGTCCAAGATCCAAGTATGGATTGACAGCGGTCGCCTTGATCCGACCAAACCCATCACTCTTCGAGAAATTGTCACAAGCAATGTAATTCACGGAGTGGAAGACGGAGGCGTCAAACTCCTCGGCGACGGCGCATCAACTCTGACTACACCGATTCACGTCGTTGTCTCCCGCGCGTCTCAATCTGCCATTGCCGCCGTTGAAGCACTCGGAGGAACCGTCGTCACCCGCTTCTACACACCACAAGCCATCCGCCGCATATTGAGCGGTGATATGCATCCATACGTCAGTCTGCGATGGGACCAAGACGCCATCGCCAGCCCGGGTTTATCGATCCCTGGTGCCGAGAATTTCGAAGAAAGAGCCAAAGCCATGGGGTACAATTACCGCCTTCCAGATCCCAGCGGGAGAAAGGATATCGAGTACTACCGAGACGCCAAAAACCGTGGTTATCTATCACATGAGGTCAAGGAAGGAGAATTGCCCAGCTTATATTTCAAACCCGCCGTCACGCCGGCCCAAATCAAGGAGTTGAAGAGAGTCAGAGGCAAGAGTAGCGCTGCTAAGAAGAAGCAAGGTGACAACCAGCTGTGGTAGTCGAGAGGGGGGAACGGAATCAAACAATGTCAATAGTATTGGTGAATTCTCAAACCGCTGAGAAACAGCAACGCATGGAAATGGATTCACCGTCATTGATATCCATGTACTCATGCATTAGTCTTACATACCTACCTGTACAAGTATCACAAACCACAATACAATCCTATAGGAAAAGAACCCGCAAACGTACCTACCAACAGCGACAAGGACCAACAGTGAGAAGAAGAAGGGTACATATAAGAAAGGACAAGACCACTAAACATCTATTATCACTGCTCTCTCTGAACATCAAACATCGAGCCAGCAGACATATCCCCACTCTCACTTCGCCCTCTATCACCACGGCACATCGCGGCCCACTATCCCACATGACACTAGTAGTGACCAGCACTGTAAACCGATAGCTGCCAGCAAAGCCAATCGCAGCAGAATTACAATTATTCGTCCCTACTTTAGACTTGGCTAGAAGAAGGCCCGGAATTGAACTTCTCAACCTTAACCTTTTCTAATAGATGGATGTGTGTGTGTGAGAGAGAGAGAGAGAGGGGGGGGGAGATGTAGCTACATATCGTAGTCGTGACTATTTTCTATCTACTTAATAAAAACCGAGTTCCTTATAAAGGGTTATATAAACGTAAACACATATCTGTATATATATATATATATATTGTATATACCCCGAACTGTGCTTTGTCCCTTACCATTTTCGTTCAGGAAAGGGAGCGAGGCTGCTTTACTCGCGCACGTGACGGATGCCCAGCCGAGCACGGGAGCCACGGCAGCGAGCCGTGGGAAGCTTGCCGTTCTCTGAAGCCAAGTTCGGGCTTAGGGGGGCCCCTTTGGCCCTCAACTATGAGGCTAAATTCCGCACCCTCCGGCTGGACTATACGTGACACATTCATCAGGGCCCCTTTCCCGGCCAGGCTGTTGCATGCTGAGGCTGTCACGAGTATCTCGGTAGTACACACAAAAAACCCGTCGCCCTAAGCAGATCGCCGCTTTACTAACCCTGCGCTCACCCTCTGCTCCCCCTGCGCCTCGCAGTGCCTCTTGTTTAAAACCTAATCGTTTGTTGACGCGTAGAATCCTGAGGGAATCTAATTCGGCTCCTCCTTCAATCTGCCCGGACTGCTTAGTCGAGCTCCCTCTCTGTAATACTCTTAGCTTAAGGATCACATGAGAAGGCATACCTCTGTTACACTATAACAGTTCAACACGCGCACATAGACACATGCTTCCTAGAAGCACATCTCAAGTTAGAACCTACATTCGCAGCCCAACTTAAGTTGTTAACCGCAATATATTGATTCGTGCCCCTCACGCCAGGAGTCATTACCGCTATCCCATGCGCAGTCAAAATGGCAGCTGGCATTTTGCTTAGGTGGCCTAAATATTACAACTCAATGCAGGTTGCAGGGAAATTTCCCACCAGATTTGGTGTTCGGTGCCGCCGCTTTTGGAGCGTTGCTTCCCTCGATATCAAAAACGCTCCCCCGGTCACTTCCCACGGCGGGCCCCACCTCCTCGGTCGACTTCCACCTGGTCGTCTCGAAGATCAACTTATCTTCTCAATCACCTTGTTTCTGCCTCTGTTTTCTACCCACGCAGTCCCACCTACTGAAGATGGGCCGCGACTTCGCTGGCCCCCCGCATCCTCAGAACAAGATGAAGTGTGTTGTTTCGTTGCCTTGCGTCGGGTCAGCCAAATTGTCAGAAAGGGAGTGCCACACATAATTGAACTTACACGTTGTAATCTGACAGGGTTCGGCCATCTTGCAGTTGCTTACCTGCAAACAGTATCCGCTGCTGGTCCGGGGGCACACCCTCCTTGACTTGAATTTTGTATTTCAGCTCGTCAACGGTGTCATCGCTGTTGAAATTGACGGTGATAGTCTTCCCAGTTAGTGTCCTCACAAAAATCTGATTGCGAGGGTCGGTCTCCCACCGTAAGGGTGGGTAAAGTGTCGACACAAATCCGTCCCTCTTAGACTCCATCGTTGGTGCTGGAGTATGATGGTGGACGACTTGAGAAGTGGAGTCTCCGTTGTCCAGATCCTCAACAGCTGGGCCAGCTGTGCGAGCGGTCGCGAATGCGGGCACATGCGGTTTAAAATTTTTGTAGATAGTCTTGACTTTTTCCTTGGCCTTGTCCACGCTGCCATCATGTAAGAACTCGAGCCAATCGAAACGTTTTCTCGGTCGCAGCTCCAGTCCATGCAAACCAGAACTGGTACCAGCTTGGGAATCATGTTCAACGAATCCTTGAACAGGTCGAACAGGCTCAACCCTCCGTGCCTGCTCTTCACGAGGACGTTTCCTTCTGCCCAGGTGGATTCTGCTCAAGGTATTCAAGTCCCTCGGAGATGGCAGCTTCTTCGACATTTCCTCGATCATCGACGGATCAAGCTCAGCAACCTCGTCCATGAAGTCTAGCCAATTATCCCGGTCATCATGAGACACGTCTTCATCTGCTGCTTTGAGGTATCTTTCCTGGAACATCACCTGTTCAGCGGCGATATTTAATTGCGCAGTCTTGGCTTCTCCAACTTGACTTTCTAGAATAACTCCAGCTTCGGGCCCTCGGAGCGTTTGGGAATTGGAGATAGCGGCTTCGAACACCAGAGCAGCCTCGTCCGGACGCCCTTCCCTCAAGCAAACAAACCCATAGCTCATTTGAAGCTGCCACTGAACGGCCTTGGATATCGTTAATTCGACGGTGAGTTTTTCAGCCTCGAATGCTTCCTGATACGCCTGGATCAGTTCCAAGTTGCGCAAAGCTGTCATTCCAACCGATGAGATAACCTGAACCGCTTCATGGCGTTCGTGGTCCAGAAGATTCATAGGGTCTGTCCGGGGATTGGTATTGTTGTGGTGATTTCGACCAACAGCATAAGCATACGAGATTGAAAGCTGTGCACATGCAGCGATTGTTAGTATGGAAAACTCGTGTTCCTCGCGAGGCGACACGAGTCCTCGAACGAGGTCGTCGACAAGAGGCGCCGATGCCGCTAGCTTATCCCAGTGTAAAGCATCATTCACCACAGTCGCGGATAGAATCAAGGCACTTGCATATTCAGACTTGCTGTCGAGATAACTCTGAGCCACAGCGAAAATGTCGCTCACAGACTGCCGGAGGGAAGAGTCCAGCTTTCGCTCCTGAAACGCAATTAAGATCGCATATGTGTCCTGAAAGTCGTCATGCGGTAGCTTGAAGTACGACCCATCTGGGTCCATCTCTTCACAGTATGCACGGTCGAGAAAAGTCCGAAATGATTGTAGGATGGCCATGAGATCCACAAAATGGTCTACCATGCCACCACCACCTGTTTGAAACTGGCCGCTTCTGAAGAGGTCTCTCATAGCTCTGGGACCTTTGACGAAATCTGTGAGAGCTGTGAAACTTTCCATCATTATCGCGGCCCGCAACTCAAGAGAACTCGGTTGAGAGTCCATGATAAGCTTCGACCTCTCTGAACTGCGGGCCCAGTTGTGGCCTAAAAGGTCTTTATCCGCCTCTTGCGCGCAGTCCGCAATGGTGTGAAGGAAGACCCAGACCGCCTCCAAGGCAGCTCCTCCCTTGGAAGCAGAATCAAGGTCTTCTTTCGACCATTGGTGAACTAGCGGATGGATCCACAGGTCGTAGTCATCGTCGTAATCTTGGTCGGTACCAGGTTCATCTTTGCGGCTCTCAGTCGCTCCAATGGGCAGGTTGGAGTTTCCGTCAGATGCTTTGTTGGCAGATTTTCGGACCTTGGGTTTGCGCTTAAGAAAGCAAAAGTTCTCTAAATCAATAAGTAGACGTACAAACTGGGCTTCGTGCCATCTACCAAATTGCGTACAGGAGTCGATCAGCCACATTGGGACTCCAGCTATGCCGGGCTCGAGCCGTTCCAAGGCTCCGAGTCGTGTCCAGTGGTATTTGACGCGAGTCGCTTCGCGGAAGAGCCGAGCATTTAGCTGGGAGCGATCGAAGAAGGAACAAAGACGGAGCATCTTTGCCGCATCAGGATTTCGTTCCAACAACATGCTGAAGGAACGCTTCCAGGTATCAAAGACACCAAACTGGTATACGGAGAGGAACTGTCCTGCTGGGTCCCTCCTGAGAGATTCATTCAGAACTCTTTCGTCCTGCTGTTCGATCAGTCCGGCATACATTGTCAACCCTCCAGTACCAATTTGTCGAATGTACGCTGCAGCAAGTTCCAGTCCGAGAGGAAGCTGGCCTACGTAATCCGAAACGACCCGAGCACAGGCTTTCACACTGTTAAAGAGATCAGAGTTCGAATAACCCGCAAGATCGAGAAGGAGTTCATCAGCTTCTTCTTGCTCCATGGGTTCAACTGTAATGTTACCACCGAGTGCGCTTGCATCCGCTCGTCGTGAGGTGATGATGATATCTCCATAAGATGATGTTGGAAGATAGGACGCCAAGAAGACGTCTTCGGGATTGTCATGGTTATCAAATATCAACAACCATCTCGATTGGTGTCGTGCAAGAAGGGACTTGATATAGGGTACAAGCATCCTCTCAGCCGGTGAATCTTGGCTGCCGTGCTCAAATGTGGGATCGGTGTGGACCATGTCAGCGATCATGCCAAAGCCTTCCAGGATTGTCCGCTTGCTTTTTGCATCAATCTGGAAACAGAGTTGATACCTGTCAGCATGGAGATGGGCATATTGAAGCGCAGTTTGAGATTTCCCTACGCCTCCCAAGCCCGTCAAAACCAGGGGCTTCCTTCGGCTTCCCGAGGCACCCGGCTTTTGAAAGTATGATTCGATCTGGTACAGGAGAGATTTTCGACCGTGAAAATGGGGAACTGGATCCGGAACACCCCACGGTTTAGGATCGTGAATACCAAACCGGCTTCTTGCACAGTATTAGCAATTGAGATTTGGCCTAACTGAAGATGACTCACCGCTTCACTTCTTCAACCGGCAAATGGAATAAGAGCTGTCTTGCGTAGGCAGCAGCTGCCGCTGCCGCGTACCCATGCCATTGATCATTCTTGTGCGAGTCGCAGTAGTCGGAAATGCCACGGACAACGATACAAGGGAAGTCGGTCAGAGCACCAACTGCCTCCATTTCAAAACATAGCAACTTGTGCTCTTTTGCCAATCGATCCCTCAACACTGCGTCCTTGATCACGAGTTCTCCAGACCCAATCGTGCCTCTATGAACAACTACGTACGGTTCGTGGTCGTCCTGGTCGAAATTCTGTCGGGGATTCGCTGTGATGCGTCGCACCCGCAATCGTCGCAAGATACACCAGGCTCAAGGTGTATACAGTCTGGTCTGTACAAATGATCGTGCGCTGCACCGGGATACTTGTATTTTCGAAGAGTTGGAATGCTGGTGTCGATCCTCTTGATATTATCTTTGATGGGGTCTTTGCGAGACCGAGCTCGGCTCACTGCCAGATCCTGTGCTGCGTTGAGCAATACTTTTGGTGGTGGGGAAAGGAAGCCCGTGCGCTCAAACTGACCGGCTCTAGCCTTCCCATGGTCATATTGCACGGTGCCAGGAGTTTCGCCCGATGGTTTGCTGACCACCACGTCCCCGAGGCGTATCATTCCGTTGTCGGTTATCACAGGTACTCCGCCTCCAATGCCAACCAGTAGGCCGAACTTGAGGTTGGGAAAGGTCATTCTCATTTGAGTGACGACTGTGGCCGCAGGACTGTTTCCTGGCTGGTGAAGTCCGGCGATGACAACATTAAGCCCGTTGATGCTGCCGAGATTGTAAACGTTGTGATCCGCGGAAGCTTGTGGCAAACACTCGTGCTTGTCGTCCAGCATCTCCATCGCGGCGATCTGCTCTACCTCTAGAGGGCAGATCCATCCTACCGTGTAATCATACACAGTCAGCCTGTTCGGCATTTAGACAGCGTCGTGGAGTGCTGGGACTGAACGATGTCGGGCTGTCTCGAAGGGTGTTGGGGGAGTAGGACGATTGACAAACCTTCATTGCATCCAGAAATGAGAAGGTCTGGGGTGTCCCCATGTGATTATTGAGGTGGCAGCCTGAAGGGATGGCGCCAGCCACAGAGCATAGCCCCGGTCCAAGCCACCGCCATATTGATAAAAACTGGTTTGATGTCTTCACCAGGTTTCGGGAGAATCTTCGACATCCTAGAGTGAGTTCGTGCTCAAGACAAGTGTACAAGATACAAATCCCTTTCAGCCCTAGGGCGCTTGGGTAAAAGTGAGGCTTTGAGCCTGAGCAAAGCGCAGTGCGCCACGCTGGTGGACTGGATGCGAAACACGAGGCGGCAAGCGGGCTGAAGTCGGCGCTCGTCTAGTGCATCCTGCACACAGGTCACATCGCGAGCCTCGCCCATCACTCGTTGCAGCCAGCAAAGTCGGCCCACCGAATCCAGTGCCTCCTTTTTGCAGTTTGTCTCCATTTTCCTCCCACGCTGGAAACAGATGTCGAATCAGCCAAGGCTGAGAGGCACATAATTGATAAAGTAGGGCGCCGAGAGCGATTGCGATGCTATCCTGCTCGTGATTACCTTTAAAGGGGAAAGAAGGTATCTTATATGCTTATCAGTAAATTGAAGTTCATTGTCCACTAGTGATCTGACCAGGACCGACATGCCACAGCCCGGATTAACTGAGGTCGGGAGTAAGCTATCATGGGCCGTTGCGGACCATTGAGGGAAGGGTACTGAGGGTGAGACAGCACCTATTGACATGGATCTACTCCTCGCTTAGGGTTGACGTCTTTCTGTTCTTTATGGAGGTCGATGGAGGTCGATTTTGAAGGTTCGGCTGCACTGACTATGTTTATCACTCTTATATTGGGTCTGATATTGCTGGGTCTATGCTTGCACAGCTCCAGGTACGCTTTCCAAGTACGATATGTTCAGATAAGTAAGCCTTAAGGTATTATGGTTAGGATCTTTTCGATTCAGTGGTAGAGCGGAGATCAAATGGAAATACCTACAATAAGATCCCTAGATAGAATGACCGCTCTAAACCATAAGTTTAGAGGAGGAGTTAGAAGATTATTATTCTATAACAGCCTTGCTTCTAGGCAGCGCGCGCCCAGCCTGGGACCATGCCCAAAACGTTTGAGCCGTTTAAACCGAAGGCGGATTTCCCGGCAACAACTTTGCGTGGGTTGCCCATAATATTTACTCCGTAGATGCGCCTCAAAAATGCCAAGAATTCAAGCTGCCATGCTTAACGCGCGTGGGATAGTTACCCCACACGTGCCCACAGTGCTAAACCCGCGGGCTGGACCGTAGCGAAGCCTACGGAGTACAGTATATGGATCATGAACACTTATTGACACGTGCTTTCGTGCAAGTTTCAGCCACATCCAACCTCTAAGCGCCTACAGCCCGACCTTCGAGTTCCACAACAGCATTGCAGCCTGACTGGCTTCTAGCTCTTTTGTTCCAAATATCTAGCAACAACTCCGAATTGAACCTTGTCAAAGACCTAGTCTCACCGAGCGTTGTCGAGAGGCGCGAAAGCCCGCCATCGCTGTCGCATTTGCCTTACCGCGGTCATGGCCTAATGGAATCTCGATTGTTCCATTACTGACCTACTCTCTCCTGCCAAATCTCTTCCCTGATGCCTCTCTCCCACCGCGATTACACCGTGGCATGTATCTGCCCTATGGAGGTGGAACTTGCCCCAGTCACAGCACTGCTCGACAAGACTCATCCAGGCCTGCCCACGCAGCGCGATCAGAATAGCTATGTCCTCGGAGAAATAGGACGCCACAACCTTGTGATTGCCGTTCTACCGGAGATTGGGACCAATGCGGCTGCAACAGTGGCCGTCCAACTCCTGAACGATTTTCCCTCTATCCGATTTGGACTGCTCGTGGGCATTGGAGGTGGGGTGCCCGACATCGAGCATGAGATCGATATTCGACTGGGCGATATCGTTGTGAGCAAGCCGACCAAGACCGCGGGCGGGGTGGTACAATATGACTTAGGAAAGGAGACGTTTAAAGGATTCTTGCGCATAGGAACACTGGACAAGCCACCGCTGATCTTGCGAGCTGCCGTACAGCAATTAGCGGCGCGCCATGAACTTGAGGACAGCCACGTCCCTGGCTTTATAGCGCAGATGCTGGATAAGTTCCCCAAAATGAAGGGGAAATATTCTCATCCTGGAGCTGAACAAGACCAGTTGTTCGAGACATCCTACAATCACCAAGGTGGCGAGACCTGCGTCCGCTGCGACCATTCGCAGATCATCAGTCGGCCTCCTCGATCAACGTCTAATCCTGCCATTCACTACGGCACGATAGGGTCGGCCAATCGTGTGATCAAGAACGCGAGCGAGCGGGAAAAATTAAAATCCAGCGATCTGGACATCATATGTGTGGAGATGGAGGCAGCTGGATTGATGGATTCGTTCCCCTGCTTAGTGATTCGAGGAATCTGTGATTACGCCGACTCGCACAAAAACAAGAAATGGCAGCCATATGCTGCCGCTACTGCCGCTGCATATATGAAGGAGCTCCTTTCTATTATACCAATGAAGGACATTGTTAAAGCGTCCCCTGCTACTGATGTGGTCCAGATCCCGAGTGAGTACAAGAGAACCCCTTCAACCCATTGGTTTACTACATGTTCTCATCCGATAGATCATTTTCATACATTTAACAATAGACCATCGTTATTGTGGTTCTAACATTGGACAGTTACGATAGTCAGAGTGCCCGACCTCATAAGAGATTCAAAGCTTTCCGTTCACTTCTTTCCCGAGTACGTAGAACACATCCATTTTCTGTCTAATAAAGGAGCTAGGCGACAGCAGAGAATAGAGCGGTGGACCAGAGTAAAATCCCTCGGTCGGGGAGTTACAGGAACAGTCTGGTTAGAGAACTGCCTGACTGTTCCAGGAAAACTACGAGCTGTAAAGGAAATTACAAAACTATCACCATCCACTGGGCCACTAGAATACAGTCGTGAATTGGAGGCAATCGCCAAGTTTTCTCAACAGAAGGTATTGTTTTGTACCTCGCCATGTTTTGTTTCTCATCACTTACTACACGCAGTACAATGGATGCTTCGTACAATCTTTTGGCTGGTATGAAAATGCGGAGGCCGTGTTTCTAACCCTGGAGTATTTTCCATACGGCGATCTTCAGAAGTACATTACCAAACCCTTGCCGGAGAGCGAGGCTCAGCAAATTACCCACCAAGTTCTTGAGGGAGTCAGGTTCATGCACGAAAATGAATATGCTCATCGAGACTTGAAGCCAGCTGTGAGAGTCAATAAATTCCTCAATGTACTATGAGTGAAGCTAGCTAACAAACTCAGAACATTCTTGTTGCATCAAAATCACCGTCGTGGTGGGTCAAGATTGGAGATTTCGGCATTAGCAAGCGGGCAGAGGAAGGCGTAACTGTATTGCGAACAGTTAGTGGGACCCCCGGCTTCCTTGCGCCTGAATTGCTTGGTTTTATCGACTTCGGCAGTGGATCAGATTTCAGCTACACGACTGCCGTTGATATTTGGGCTGTGGGTGAGATTGCTTTTCGTCTGCTCTCTGGAGGAGAATCTCCGTTCCAGAATTTGCACGGCTTGCGTAGATTTGTGGAAGGCCGTCTGAGTTTTCCCTCAGATGAGATATTTGCGCACGGGGTTAGTCAAGAAGCGCACTCTTTCATTAAAAACTTGATGACGGCAATTCCCGAGCATCGACCAAGCGCAGAAAATGCGCTGGGATCTGATTGGTTAAAGTCGCAACGAGACTTTGAACTAGAAGGAAGTCCAGAATGGTTCGTCAAGAAAATCGTGGATGATACCATCACTCCTAAACAACTACAAACTTTGGGCGTTCGTTTGCAAACACAGCCTATTAGCTGGGTGAAAACTTTCGTTGAAATTCGCGGACAGATCGCATTAACAAATGTTCTCATCAAAATTAACGGGCGACGAACAAACGGACCTGTTCCAGCTGGAACATCTGTGTCGAGCGAAAAAGACTCGGATCGTGAGTGTGACATTGTCAAATGTCTGAAAAGTTTTATGAACAACAAATATGGACCGGATGAAGCTCTGGCAAGTCAAGAAGTGCCTATTGCTCTGGCTACTTGCTTGATATCGCCCCTAATAACGACGAGAAAATTGGCCAGCGAAGTCTTAACATTTTTATGCCATTATGCAGAAGGTCTCGGCCATATCAAAATATTAGAGGCTATGGACCATGTCAAAAGCATGATCAACGAACATGGAAGATTCGATGCTTGGATAAGAACCGTTGAAGCCACCATCAATGGACGTGGCAAAATGGGCAGTCTACTGTTAACAATGCAAGAAGTCCGAAACGGTGGTATCGGTATGGAAAAGCTGTACGTGGAATATGCTGTTGCGACTCTCGTTTTGATCAACACGATGGTCGACGTTCCTGAAAGGGATTTGCAGCTACGATGCCACATTCGTGCCCAATTCATCGCCAGTGGTATCAAGAGAATCCTCAAGAACCTGGAACGCTGGCAATATGAAGTCATCGACAAGCAGATTGAAAAATTCCATGAAAATGAAGCCATTGATGAAGATATATTTACAGTGGGATGATGGCAGCGGGGTCGATAGCATTGGAGTGAAGTGAGAGACATGACAGATCCCCAAAGCTGAAATAGAACAGACGAAAGCAAATTGGGTCGCCAAACTCAAAGAGATGTGCGTTCAACCAGTCAAGAGAGCACTCAGTATTCTTGGTGTGCAGTTTACGGGATTCAGAGCTCTTAGGTAGTCATGATGGGCGCAACCCCAACACAGCTGCCCAGAGGAGTCAGTGGACGTATGCTGCATGATTTTGAAAATCGCATTTCGGAGTTTTTGATCTTCGGCTTCTACAGGGTCAAGTTTTGCCGTTGCTCAACAACCTAAGCACGAGCAAGTGCTCGATTAGAACTCGTTCCCTGAGAGGGAGCAATACTGTGCGGAGTTTTCCAGGCTTCCATCGGTTTATAACTTTAAATCTGCGGCACTTCGCATCAGCCTGCAAATACCGTACTGATGGAATTGCGGGTAATGGAATGGGAAGGCATGGTCTCGAAGGTGGTTATGGTATTGCAGGAGTTCAAAATCTGGCTTCTCTTAGCAAAGGTGAGCAAAGGTGAGCAACTGCGCACCTCGAATAGTCTTTTTGCTAGTGTCTTTCTTCAAAGCACAACATTCGTTCTCATGCCCATCATCAATTTGAGTGCCATACACCAGATCCAGATCCTACCATAGCAACACTTTTTGCCCAACCCGCTGGTCGCATCCTTTTGCGCCAACCTTTGTTTATTGGCCCTCCTATTCTCTCCTCCTCCTCCTCCCCCTCCACCACCACCACCATCACCATCACCATCACCATCACCACCACCAGCAGAGCACATCACGCTGTCACATTGTAGCAGCAGGTCTCTGAGCTCTGAATAAAACAGCTTCTAAGGGAGCGCAACTCGCTGTTCCATTATTCAGCTCTTTTGAACAGTTTCTGCATCGATGCGAACGTCGCGAGAGTGCTATGAGCTTGTAGGAGTCGCAGCGCCATAATTTTCTTGAGTTAGTCGCACTTGCAGGCATGTCTGGGGAGGAAAGTACGAAGCTTCTCCCGAGCTGTACCGAAAGATGAGATGAGGGATACTGTGCCTGACATTAAGTCAATGTATACGGAGTATTTATGTTTTGCCGTCGATGAGATTAGCACCTAATCGCTCCTAACGAAAATTCCCCCTGAGTAGAGCGCACATCAGCGGCAATATTTGGGGCGGGAGCCAGGCCTAACCAATCGATGAGGCATATACAATACGTTTGCGCGTCCCGGCCTTGCACCAGCAATAGCCTGAGAGTTAACCTTGACTCCCCGAAACGGCGGGCCGCTGGTTGCGCACATTATTTAAACACCTAGCTGGTGAAGGCATTGGTGGCATGTGCGGAGTACGGATTTACCGGAACGATGTGTTCATTACAGGACTGCTTTTTCAAGAAACTCACAGCATTCGCGTGGTATTCGATATACTATGTGACAGATCTGCTGCTTACATTCTTAGATTAACAGGTAGAGTATTCCTGATTAGAGATAGATTGGCTCACTTATATTTAAACTTTCTATGGGAGAAAGTAACAATACCTCCATAAAGGGGAGTGCGGTATCGGGAACGGCTGTAGCACGCGGAGATTCAAGCTAGGATGCCGATCCTTTGTACCAGTCTTCCCGGCACGGAGCGTTGGGGTCTTGCGAATACATTATTGTACTAAGCTGAAATGGATGTTCATCACTAGGAACACGTTTCATATATATATTACTACTTCTGCTGGCATGAGAGCCGCTTTATCTAGCTTCCCCTGGTAGCCCAGCGTGTTAGCTAGATTATATGTCGCAATAATAATATCAGGATACTCGTCGTCTAAACTCTCCCTGCTACTATCGTCTTCTATCTTTTCCTGCAACGATCCTAACAGTACCAAGTAGCAAGGTAAGGCAAGGCAAAGGGACGCAAGGGAGGAGAGAGGAGATTAATTACTTCTTGTCCCTTTAGGCCCATTACAGTCAGTTATAAAGGTCGGCACATGGCCTCTATAGGGGAAAAGAAACTTGTACGGTATCGTAGACATATCATGTATATATGATATAATATGATATGATATAGTATAGGTCTCTAAGGGACAAAAAGTACTAGGTAGGTGCACAGATAGAGATATCTACACTCCACAGTCCACAGGCCACAGGCCACAGTCTGCAGTCCACAGTATACAGTCCACAGGCCACAGTCCACAGGCCACAGTCCACAGGCCACAGTCCACAGGCCATGGACGCGTGAATATGATATATCTGTTACAATCTATGAAAGAAAGAAAGACTGTTGATATTCTTACAACAGGGTTAGAGCGAAAGGTATCTACCTAGTACCGTATACCAGGGACCAATAAAGACGTCGGGCAGGAAGGGCCCGTGATATATATACTTGGCGTAGCATTTGCGTATCACAGTAGATCGAAAGTGCAAAGCGTTCCGTTCCATTTCAATTTCAATTTCAGTGCAATCCAGTTGAAAGTAGATCGGTCAGATAGCTAGCAGTCAAACGCAGTTGCATCTTAATAGCTCAACATGGTTATTTTCCTCTTCCTGGTAGTCTTATACTAGGAGCACAAAAAGATGGCCAACAAGCGTGTTCCAGCTAAGCAGTCGAGTGCCAACCTGATTGAAATTAATCGGATTGGATCGGTTCCGTATATGATAGATACAATACATCAGACAGAACCCAAAACTTCGAGATCATGGTCTCAGCGCGAACCAAGGTAAAGCCATACCAAGCTCAAAGACGGTGAGCACATCGCAAGTGGGACAATAACGAAGGTCTCCTTCCAGGATCCCTTTCTCCTCCAGTCACCACCGCAAATGATAACACAAGCAAAAACAGAAAGGTCCATGGCTTTTCCAGGTAGCATATAGCTAGCGGCATTGATCCTAATAATCATCTCCATGTAGCCATTTATTCTCTGGACACATCACGACCGAAAAATTTGGCCTTGACCCAATCAAAGAGAACCAAGACACGGTTTCTCGCTGTTTCATCGAGTCAGTAGGGTTCGTTATTACAGAAATTGAGTGGAGAGGGGAAAAGAAGACAACTCACAGCTAAAGCACATGCTCAAATATGCACTCTTCCAGAACAAATACGTCATAGTACCACCAGAGGCGATATTGCCACTGAACCAACTAACATCAGCGACGGCCTTTTCAGCACCAATGTATGCCAAAGAACCCTGATGAGAGTAAGAAAAGGGACCAATCTGCTTGATACGGCGGAGTTGTTTTTGGCGTTCGGCGATTTCGGCAAGGATAACTTTTCGATCATCGGGTTTGGCAGTAGCTTGTTTGGCAGAGAGCTCTTGGAGTTCAGCTTCAATATCATCGGTCTTGGCCATGGTATTGAATAGGCGAGCAAGGAAAGCACCTTCTTGAGCGGCAACTTGAGCAGTTGGTGCGTAGTTTGCAACAGCACAATCACCAACAGCCCAGATATTTTCTGTACCATTGACAACAAGATATTCATTAACTTCGAGACCACGACGAGCCTTGGCTTGGGCGGGAATTTGAGACATCAAATCCTTGACAACGCTGCGTAAAGCGTTTCCGGTAGCCCAAACAAGTAGACCATAAGGGATTTTCTCGATTTCTTTGGTACCATCGGGTTTATTAACTTCAGCCTCGATATACTTATCGGTGACATTCTTGACCATGGTCTTGGTGCGAATGTCAATATGTTCTTCTTTGAAGCTGGACTCGGTATACTCGATCAATTGCTTGGAAAACATGGGAAGAACGTTTGGTAGAGCCTCGACGAGAGTAACGTGGAAGTCATCCTTGATTTGAGGAACCCATTTGAGGAGATCTTCTTGGAAGAAATCCTGCAATTCACCAGCGAATTCGACACCGGTGGGACCACCACCGACAACAACCATGTGGAGAAGTCGTTTGATTTCCTCGGGAGATTGATCCTTGAATGTAGCGGTCTCGACGCAGTCCATGATTTGTTTCCGAATCTTTTGAGCATCACCAACTTCCTTGAGGAAGCAAGCATGTTCACGAACACCAGGGATACCAAAAGTAGCATTTTCAGCCCCGACACCAACGACGAGCATGTCAAAGGGAATTTCGGTAGACATGGTATCACCCTTAATGTCCGAGTCATCCTTTGCATAAACAATTCTCTTTTCATAGTCGATCTTGGTGCATTCAGCTTCGTAGTACTTGACAGAAGCCTTTTTGTGTCTCAGGATGTTCCGAATAGGCTCCATGATAGACCGATGCTCGATTGTGCCGGTAGTGCAGGAAGGTAGTAGGGGAGTAAAGAGGAAGAAGTTGCGTGGTGAAACGACGATGACATTGTAGTTTTCGGTATCGAGGTTTTTCAAGAGAGAGACGGAGCCCCAGCCAGTACCTGATGTTGAGGTTAGTTGTGTAAGGTAAAAGATTGTCAAGAACAGGGTCACGTACCAAGCACGACCAAAGTTTTCTTGGATGGATCGGGATCGATCTGGTCAGCAGGATTGCGCAAATCCCAAATGACATAACCGGTATATCCCAAACTCAGGACAGCCGATATCCATGTGATGCGCCATAGATTGCGGAAGAACCTGAAACGTTTCTTGGGCTTTGGGGTGGGAGAGAGTTCGACCTTGGGAGCATCTGCGTAAGCACGACGGAAGGATTGTTGTAGTAAAGGACGAGCAAGCAGAGCCTGTCGTTGGGAGCTAGTGATACATGTCGAAGGTCGTGTGTTGAGGAAACGTGTTGAAGATCGAGTTGCTAGGGAGGAAAAAGTCCTTTGTGACGCAATTGTTTGGAATCGCATTGGGAGCTTGCTCGCCATGGCCATGACGGCGGCGACCGCGAATGAAGAAGAGGTATAAACGAGAGAAGTCTTATGGCGAAACCATTGGGATGGAAAAGTGATGGGAAGAGGTTCACCGGGGAGAGGAGAGTGTGAGTAGAGAAATGTAGTGGAGGTGAAGATTGAAGGGATGGTTGTGACAAGTGGTGGTAGTAAGAGTAGAAGTGAGAAAGGATGCTTTTTTTTGGTTGGAGCCGGTGGCAGTGGCAGAGGCAATGGCACTGATTGACCTTTTTGGGCGATGGTTGGCGGAGCGGATGAGCAAAAAGATCCCCGTCGGTCGTCGGTGTAGATTACCTTTTGGCGCTGGGACTTTCAGGCGTGGTGGTCAAGTCTCCAAGAGTCAATAATAATAAGACCGATGAGCAATGGGCGTAGACGGTAGACCCTATTTTTTTCTGCTGAAAAAAACAATCCCAGTTTGGTGAGGGTAGCCAGTGGCCACTTTGGAGAGCAGTAGTAGTAGTAATAGTTACAGTAGCTTGGTGGGTCAATGGACTTGTGAGTTGTGGTGGATAGCTCCCGCCGGTTCCAGGACAGATGATGGCAAGGGACGTCAAGGGTCAAGAGTCAAGGCATCAAGGCTCAAGGAGCTCTGGTCTGATAAGCGCTGATAGAGACGCGACAAGGGTGGAATCGAGGCTGATGGATGTGCGGATGGTGCAAGGCTTATTGGTGGGCACGTCGGCTGGCTGAGCTTATCTTAGCTAGAAAGTCGAAATTGATCAGAGAACAAAAAGCACCGACCTCCTGTACCTTGGGATCCGAATAAAGAAAATGTTTGGTAGAGAGCTACGGAGCGGTACTCGGTAGATACTGTACTCCGTACTGCTGTTGTTGCTGAGTAAGTGGGGTTTCTAAGCGATACCACGGTATTGGGTAGGGTAGTAGGCAGCTACCAAGCTATGAACGATGGGGATGTACGGGAATGGATGTTTCAGTCAATGGGCTTGGGGCATTTTTATATTGAGCTTTCCGAAAGATGAAAGACGTGGAAAAAGGAGCAAAGGAGATCGGAAGCCTTGATTACGGCAATATGGAAGTTGTGGTGGTGGATGAATGGCACATGCGAACTGGGACTGGAATTATTGCTAGGTACATAGGTACATACCTTAGGTACGGAGTAGTAGTTAGTGGGAACAACGGCGGGATCTAAGGAAACTTTCAAGTCGGCGTAGGTATCTGCCTCTCCACAGACTAGGTAGTTGTTGACGCCGTGCAGCTGGTATCGAGTCCCTAAGTATGTATGTACCTACGGAGCAGTAGCTGCATTGAGGTCTGAAGGGTAAGACGGAGCAAAGGGAATGGAATGGGATTCCTTAAGTTGGAAGGGACAGTACGGATTTATGTATGTATGTATGTACTAGGTACAGAAGACTCGGTGGAAGCTCGTCCTGAAATCTGGTAGCGGGTACTTGGGTCCTCCATCCCGTAGTGCCAGTAGTTAGTGCCAGTAGCTGCCACGGCCCACGGGTACCCTTAGGTGCCCCTAAATAAGACCAGATCTCAATGCCCGGAGCTACTCAATTGGGTATTCCGACTAACCTTACTCGGCTCCTTCTCGGTGCAGGTGTGGGTGCTGCAGCCCACGAGTATTTGACTACCCAAGGTACTCGTGGGTACTGTACCTATGTGTGTAAGGAGTAGATATTTAGTCTATGCTACGCCACGCCACGCCACGCCATGCCACGCCTTGAGCTTCAGTCACTCCTTGGGTCACTGGGTAGTAGGTTGTATATTGACGACTCCGTACCTAGGTACTCCGTACAATACATACATCCCAGCCGCCACTATGTACAATCAATCTAACCTGGCCGTCATGAGCAAGACGGCAATCCAGCCTTGTACATAAACATTGCTATCAACGAGATTCACAATTTCACAATCATCGTCACGTCACTGAACTTGTACTCTTTCCTACACTCTGGCTTTGACTAGTTACCCATGTGGCTACCTTGGTTCTCGGGTACCTAATTCACTCTGGTTGTTGAGCCCAATTCTTTACATCTAAATCCCAGCTTCTCCAGCAACGAGCGACGAGCAACGAGCACCGAGCAATATTGCCAACGTTTCCAAAGTAGCACGCACTGCATCTCACCCGGATCTGCCCACTCAAAGCTAAAGCCACATGGCCAATGACAAGTCTTAACCTAAACAGCCGGTATGCTCAACCAATATCATACTCATATCTCCCGGTCCTCTGCCCAAAATCCACCATGAGTCCAGATACTTGGCTTTCGTTGAATCATTCACACCGTCGTCCCGTCCTCCCCTTTGCCCCAAATCAATCGCTACCACATGATCCC